>OZ007568.1:13584245-14284245 GCA_963931925.1 Onchidella celtica | reverse complement strand
AAACAAATGTTTTACGCACAAACGTACTTAATATCGCGGGAACAAAAACTGTGGCAATGGGAAGGTCCTATGATGCTGACAGAAAAAAAAGGCCTGCTGGCTGAAATTACCATCCAACCCAAAAACGAGAGCTTACTAAATTATGTCCAATGTCTGCATGTTTCACAAAATGCCATAAGGTATTCTCACATTCAGGTAAATGAATCATTCAACTTGTACAGAGCCCAGACCTGTAGATCGCTGGAGTCGCCAGCCAGCTAAGCTGTCAAAGCCTCAGCTCGAGAATGTATCTTGGTTAGTCTCATATATTCAACTCAAAGCAATATTGCAATTCTTCAGGACTCCAAAATGAATAAACTATGAGTAAGCAAACCACCCCGTATTTAAGCCTGTACATTTAATTGTCACTGTAAAAAATATTCTCCTTGACATAAATGATAATCCGCCTCCAGACCAAACAATCCTAAATTAACATATGGTACTTACCAATCATAGGGTCTGTTAATGCTTGTGTATCCAACTTTTCCATATCGTAGTGAAACACAATTTTAGGCACTGCGTCTACACCAGGAGTCCTCACTGCTTCCATGTATAGTAACACAGGCTCATTATTTTTAGCATTGACACAAAACTCACGACTTTTGGCACTAGAAGTTAATAAATGATCTAACTTGAGAGTTCTTGAACCTTCCATTTTGAGATGGTAGTTTCCGGAAGGAATCACGTTGGCATTTTCCTGGTATATTTTCACCTGGGTATTGTCTGGGTCTGCCAAAAAACATGCTCGGAAGTTGCCGCGTAAA
Organism: Onchidella celtica; assembly: GCA_963931925.1. Lineage (NCBI taxonomy): Eukaryota > Metazoa > Mollusca > Gastropoda > Systellommatophora > Onchidiidae > Onchidella > Onchidella celtica. Next base: position 14,283,442 of record OZ007568.1, on the reverse strand, counting down.
AAGGGCGTTAACTCTATTCGAACAGCACCGGAAGCTCCAAACCAGGTGATGGTTCCAGTGTTGCAGACCAAGGTCAGGCTGTGTATGGCTTGGGACTCTGTCAGTGTGCTGGGGAAAGAATAATAATAATAATAAAATTAAGAATTCAGAACATTCGTCTCTCTGAAAAAACATCCAGGCTTACATGTGAAAATAAAAAATGAGATGAGAAACAGAATGTCAGTTATTACCGCGAACAGATAAAAACATCAGACAAAATTTATCGGTCTTCATTTTTTCTTTCTTCATTCCCTTCAACTCTCAACTTGATTGTACATGCAGTATCAGAATTGGGATCTCCGAAATGAAAACAAAAAACAAACAAACTTGGGCGTCAATGTTTATCATCTGACGTCAACGATTCGCACGCGCTTACTGTTGACTCACCCTCGTGGAATTAGAGTTAAACCGTTCTGACACATGCTAATCTCCGTGTTATTATACGTGTATCTTGTGACGACAATAGGTCTGTCGCTACCAATCATTCAGTATTCCTTGTCAGGAGTTGGTGAACAATTTCGATAAATCCATACCAGATGGACAACACTTCAAGTTCAAAATCTTCACGTGCATAAATAAACACAAATCCCCAAGCCATGTCTAGGCCAATATTACAGTATAGAAGAAGAAGAAAGACAAATCTGGGATCTACTGTTCTGTAAATAGGAGGCCGAATAAGACAATCGATTGTTTTAGAATAATTATAGGTATCAACATTTCCCCAACAAACAAAGAATAACTTTACAACAGCTATGGTAAAACAACTACAGAAATTCAATTATGATAAAAGCAATATCATTAACACTTTGAATCTCATCTACCCTTCGAATGAGCATACTGGATTAAAATTCCTCTCAATGTGGCCATAACAGCCAATAAATGTAACGTAAATATAAATTCATCTAGAATTACAAAGAGTATGACACATATACAGTGAGTACATGTCTGGGATAAACAGAGCCCACATCAAAATGATCAGATGCTGTACAGTCATACGCCACTCCTCATCCGTAAGTGGATTTTTAAGTTCACTACACCATGCAAGGCCGACAAAGTAATCTTAGTTGAGTCCTTGCAGCTGGAGATCGGAGGTCCAAGAAAGTGGCAATTTTATATGTCAGTCACTTTAATCCCCGAAACCAGAGATGGAATAAATGAAGAAATAACAGTGGGAATATAACATTGTATAAATATGGGCGGAAGTGAGCACACATGCCAGCTGTACCAGTTCATGTACACGTTCCGGCCTTTGATCTTTCAAATACAAATGACGCGGGCGATTTATTTGCATATCTTTATTTATACGTGTACTTATGTCTCAGCTTCACACACACACACCACACACCCTTCAAGTGAGACCCACGAGTGCTGGGCGAGGCGTATTCTCTACCTTATAAATGTCTCTGTGTTTGCCATATTTGCCATACTACATACAATCTCATGTTGTTTTTTTCTGCCTTTCCCTGAACAGGTGCCAACATTTTTTTTTTCTCTTTTTTTTTATGTTAGACTTTTCTTTTAGGGGGGTGGGGGGGGGGGGGGATACACGAGCACCCCTTTAAGGAAACACACACACGCGCGCGCGCTCACACACACACACTCTCTCTCACACACGCACACAAAAACTCGTGTCTCCAAAGACAATTATTTGCTCAGTGACTTTCTTAAGTTTCTGGAATCTCCAGAAGAGTTCAGATTTTAGAGCTCGGGTCTTTATCGGCTGAGAATGACCACCTGTAACAAGTTTGACATCTAAGACCGACCATTCTAGAAGAAATTGCCCCTTTTCTGACATCTGACAGTATCTTAGTCGATCCCATCATGTCTGTCGTTTCTGTCTGAAAATCTGGTGCGAGATTTCAAACTGAAACATTTACTGATAATTCAGATTTTCTTGACTGTGAGGTAATCATCAACAGATGTCCACGTTTTTTAATATGAAGATTCTTTCCCGCTCCACCCTCTCTGCCCCATACACACGTCCTCTCTTTCTCTTGCCAGATCTCTTAGCTCAGAGAAAGACACTCTGCAAAGTTACCAAGAAGTTTAGCATTGTTTACTTAAGTCTCTCGAGATCTCTCTTCGCTAACTGCATGGGTTTCAGCCAGAAGATAATAAAAGTTTGTACAAAGTGGATTTGTATGGAAAACCGTGCGGGGCTATTATCTGCTGTAGTTTATTTGACCCGGGCACGCTAGCTGGTGTGTGCTGGGAACTGATAACACATACAGGAATGTTGACACGCGACAAGGTCGTCAACGAAACAGGCCATTTTGTCTTCTTGTCTTTATGACTCCAGCTATAGTCGCAATGAAACTTACATTTACAGGTATACTAAACTGGGTTGCCCTCTTCAAGTTCTGTAAAGCTTTTCCCGTAATTGCAAAAAACAAATAACCATATTTTTTACCACGTGGTCTGGCGTTTTTCCCCGAACCGAAACTTCCCATGTCCCATGAAGTATTTTTAACCATATTAGGCTTTATAATCACGAATTTCAAAGCATGGTATTATTTTAAAGGGTACCACCCAAGAAAATCGATTCCCGATCTGAGATCGGCAGTGCTTTCACTAATCTTTAATTTTTTTTTTTCTTGAGCCTTAGCCACTGATGCATTGTAGTGGTAAGTGATCAAGCGTTTGTCAATAATGGATAACTATGCCTGTTTATCAATTCTGACTACTAGATCTACTACCTCTGATGTGATAGGATATGGGCCTTTTTTTTTCTTCTTTGTAGTCGCAAGCTCAGCTTTATCCCGCTACATCTTTGAAGGATATTTAGCAGTTGAAACTGCAGCTTTAAAAAATGCACGCGATAATAAGGAAATGAAAAGAAAAAATTATATCAGATATATCTGTATACCATGCCACTTGTTCTAAAATGCAAATGAAAGTAAGCAAACCACGGCAAAGCTCCTACTGACACGTTCAGACTATTTTTCAGGGATGAATGCACTCAAAGAAGGACTGGAAAACCCAAGATGGTGGCTGGGACGAGAAAGAGAGAGAGAGAGAGAGAGAGGGGGGGGGCAGACAGCGAGGGAAAAAGACACAGACAGAGAGAGATAAAGTCTTGAGCTTTACAGAGAATGTCTTCCCAAATACTGCTTGTCACAAGGGATAGACAGGTACCGGGTACGCAAAGCAGGGATTTCTGTCCCCAGTGATCAAGGGAGGGGCTTGGAGCGCGTGTTTTTCTCCAAGAGTGACAATTTAATAGTCCCACCAGACAAGGTGAAAATTAGTTTTTGGACTATATTACAGTGTTTTCACTGGTCTTTAGACATGCAGTCTGGGTGAGGGTGGGGGTCGTATTGGAGAAGAAGAGACCTGCGACTAATGAGAACAGAAGAGATCAGACATTGGCGTTTGATTTGAATGAGAGAGAGAGAGAAAGAGAGAGAGAGAGAATGAAAAAGAGACAGAAAGAAAGAGAGAGACAGTGAAAGAGGAGAGATAGAGAGAGGAACAGAAAGAGACAGAAAGAGAGGAACAGAAAGAGACAGAAAGAGATGATCCTGTGATACACTCTGATGAACATTCAAGCCCCACATGGATGGGTAAGTATCCTGCTCCAGCTCTCATCAACGCCATCTTAAGTGACATCCATTGTAGCTAAATAGGGCCAATGATTTCCTCCCAAGCGTAAAGATTTGATAAGATGACATATACACCTAAATAATGAACCCAGGGTTTGTGCAGGTATAGACATGTGATGAAGCTTGAAAGGTGAAAGAGATGTTATGTTAATGGTTGAAGAGTTGCGATGACTGCGTAGAGGGTGCAGAAGCTAAAAATATACCACATCAAGAGGGAACGGGAGTAAAAATACATATATCCTTACGTACAAATGGACATTTTGGATAAAATCTGGGATCAAGCTGATTGCGGAAGCTAAAATATACCGCATATAGGGAGGAGTGGGAATAAAAATACATGTACATGTACTTTCATACAAATGGACATTTTGGACAAAATCTGGGATCAGGCTGACTGCGGAGAGGGTGTGGAAGCTAAAATATACCGCACACAGGGAGGGATGGGAACAAAAAAAAACATGTACTTTCATACAAATGGACATTTTGGACGAAGTCTGGGATTAGTCTGGCTCGAGACGGAGAGGTCTCTCGGCTGTTGCAGCGTCCCTGATTCAGCATCAGGTTTCAGAGAAAGATAGTGTCTTGTCTTTCACCAATCTCAACCAAAGCCTCCTAGGCCCAAACAAGTCCGTCAAAGCTAGCCGTTGTGACGTCATCACACCTCCGCTAATCTCCCCAGACACATCCAGATCTCCGGACTCCCGTGTTAGTCACAAACAAATCTGAAGTTTGGCTGTTTCCGTATCTGTCTGTTTGCTCTTCCGAACCAGTGTGTGTAACTCTTTGGCAGCAGTTTGAATGAAGTGGTGAAAATAATTGATAAGAAAACATGACAACCCTTCTGAACTAATCACTTCTTACCTAAAGATCTTGGAAACTAACTGACCCAGGTAGACAGTAAGTAGTTTTTACAATACTACCATTATTATATGCCATGCTTTGGGGCGGTAGATTGAAGTACAAAACTCTCAAAATCTTATGACATTTCTGTTTCTGACTCTTCTGTCCCCTTGACTAACCAACAAAATTGGGTCAAGAGATACGTCCAATGAAAAGACTGCCGAAATTAATTTGTAGATATGACGATAGTGGCATCTCGCTCCATTACCTATTCAGGTATCCTGCCATGGCATGACCTAGGCTTAGATTGTTCACGGAATAAGCCAGACTAGGACGTAACTGTAAGCTGTTTCACTTGGTTAATTCCTTTTCTTTCTCAAGTGTTTTGTCGGCCTACATTTAGTCTATAAATGCAGTGGTTCGTATCAGCGCTTGGAGCTAGCTCTAAATACGCCACCAAAGAAACAGACTATAAATTTCGGCGGTGCCCGGAATACTGTTACTGATAAAGGATAACACACCTGCTTGATATTACCTGTCATATCGCCTTTCAGGAAAATATTTTTATGCTCAAACACACATAAAAGACATCATAGTTCTTGAAGATACACGAGGACATAAATATGAGATTTAAATCGGTTATCCTATTACAGTGATGCGATTTTCATTGTGCACTGATCCCCCGTTCAAAACTGAATTCGGGGGTCGGAGGAAAGGGTGCAATTGTGGATGCTGACGCTTAAAGAGGAAGAGAACTTAGCAGCTGCATAAGGTGTAGTTAAATATCTGCAGTTTATTCAAGATTGGTATACTGGTATACTTCAATTAGTCATTCCCCCTCTCCCTCTGTCTGTCTGTCTCTGTCTCTTTCTCTCCCTCTTTCACCTTCTGTTTGTCTGTCTCTCAGTCTCTTTCTCTCCCTCTCCCTCTTTCTCCTTCTGTTTGTCTACTTCTCTCTCTCCCTCTCCCCCCTCTCTCTCTTCTGCTTCACTCTCTCTCTCTTTCAAATTATCCGTCATCAGCACACAGTAAAACATCGCTGCCAGATTGGCACTGTAGCTGCACAAGGCAAAGTTCGCAAAGATAACAAACACAACAGACAACTAGAAATTTACGATAACGCTGTGCCCTTTAGAAACACACTAGAACTGTGAGATATCTTGCACTACCAGCCAATACACATTGGAATAATATAATCACAATTCAAAACTCCTTGTCTCAAAAGGTGAGAAGTACAAATGTACTTAGGTCGTAATCGTAAAAATAAGTAAAAGTCCCTGATGGCTTAAAGCACAGGCGACACATTTCTGTTCCATTTAAACACAACATTCGTAAGTCTATACTATATCCTCATTCACAGTTTCGACCAGCTTCACATTTTCAACAACCAGCAATGACGCATCTGGGGGAATCCGCGCCCACTCCTCATCACGCTCATCGCTGATATCTCTTGTGTAGCGCCTTTTGGCACTAGGGGCGGGGAGGAGATGGGGGTGGCGGAAGAACGCTATCCTACCAATATCAGTAATGTTCAACATATTAAGCTATGCCACAACAAATATACACCCGTATTATAAATCTCCACAAATAACCTGGATGCTCATCGGCTTACTGCAGTTCAGTTTTCGAAATTTATGATGGAAACTAAAATGTGTTTTTATCCAATATTGCTCACGAGATTTTAAAATCCACGGCCCTCGTTTAACAGAGGGAGGCCAGCCAAAGTGGCAAAAACCATTTATTCCGCGTCCTTTTGTCATTACCTCGATCCTCGCTAACGTAGAGCAATGAGGATTTCTGTAAACTTCCGTGTTAATCACGCAGATTTCCATCTCACTGACCCCAAAAGAGCAAGTGAAAGATAAAAGACAGACACGCATTCTCCAGCTAGTTGAGGGCTTGAGTCATCTGCCAACTTCCGTTGGCAATCCCGGGGGGCGGGGGCTTGGACTCAGCGCGAGCCGTCGGGACTTCATTTTGTTGACAAAGCCACGTGAGCGGAAGTGATAGGATTGCGCATGACTGACAAAAATGTCCTCAGATTAAAGACAGTGAAGGAAAACAGTGACCTGCACAATGTTGAAATTATCCATTTCGCAACATTAACGTCAATGCCCCCCCCCCTCCCCCCACAGAATTCCCAGGCAGTCTGCCCGCTACCGATCCCATCTCAGCCATGAGGATAATACATGTAGGGGCCTATAACACTTTCAGTAATACACCCACTCCACCCTCCTGGAAGGCCAGTTATAACATTAAAAGACGGCATAAGCCACTGTTTACCAAGAAAAAACTTAGCAAACAAATAGGTGCTTTACATCATGAACAGTGAGTATGTTTAAAGACTCAAGTGCTGCAAGGTTTAATTCAGAAGCAGTCCCCACGTGGTTCCATCGAGACAATTTCTATCCTCGGATATAACAAGAAGTGCCCCTATTATTTCCACTATGGCGTCTCACACAGCAACCATCATGCGCTAGGAAGGGTCACAGCAGTTTAAACCGTCATTTGTTAGCTTGACCTAAGCCAGAGGTATAGGGGGCCATGCCCGCGGCTCTACAATCACACCCGCCAACACACATAAAACCATCTCAAGCCTGACTGAAAAGCTTTGTGTGGACAGCACTTCAGCAGTAGCCACGCGAGGGGTGGGGATTTCTTCGCGAGCCTTTGCAACAGAACAAGGAGTTTCTGGTCCGCCTTGTTCTTACGCGTCGCTGAGCAGGAGCAGACAGGTACGTATTTTGTTCCTACCTAAAGACCGGTCATTAGTTGACGGTCGCCCGAGCCTGGCAGAGAGCCTGCCACGAGGCTTACGTCACATACATTAAGTTGTCAGTCAAAATCAACGGGTGGAACAGGTAATTACTTTCAGCCACACATCCCAAAGTTCAGTCTGAGTTCGCGGTCATTACAGCATTAACAAAATGTTCCTGTACTTTAGTTTGTTCATTGCCCACTAGCTACATTTAGCGGTGGAATTTATTATCTGAGCTGGGATCACAGGCAATTTTGACCCCGTCTGTTTCCAGACGCCCAACATCGAAACGACCAGTTGTGAAAGCTAGCTAGCATCTCCTGACTAGTAGGGACAGAGACAACTCGCTTATGCCTTGCATAATCTCCCCTCCTTCACCTCACCAACACATCCACTGCACACTCATGCCTATTTCGACCAACAATGGCAAATAGAAAAATGTGTAATTAATTTAACAAAGCCTGGTCTAAGAAATAATACAGAAACGATACAGTAAAACGCACAAGAAAAGGGAAGACAAATCGAGCCTTCAAGCCTTGCTGCGATACCACACATATTCTGCGGTTTTCAAAATATTTCCTGTATTTCAACAAACACTGAGAGAATGATCCCTGAACCTTTTCCAAACAATTAATCACTCTCTGACAAAAGACTGGCATTTTACCACTTTTCCCTTATCAACCCCTTTCTTGTCTCATCTCATCACTATAAAAGTGTAAGCTGGGCAGTCAGGGGTTTCATGGGCATACGCCATGAAGACCTGACTAACCTTTTGAATCACTGCTACGGTACGTTACACGTTATTGCTTTCACTATGACAGCAGTAGTTCCCACCAATGCTTGGCTCCTCAAATGTCCAGATTAAAGAAAACTTTTTAACGAGGCAAGAAATGAGTGAGTTGGTAAGACATCTAGAATGAGTTCTTGAGTTCACACTGAGAAAAGACTGTAATATGATATCGACTCCCATTGACAAGGTGTGGCTCTGCCTGCATACAAGCCTGCCTCTGTTTTGTGCTGATCAATCTGTGTCCACTGTCCTAGTCAAACAAACGGTTCTCCGGTTATAGTGGCTAAAGGATATCACAGGTGACCAGTTTAATCCTAATGTAATCCTGTCCACCATGTCCCGCTGACCAGTCCCGCCATTGTCCATACAGCTGGGCAGTCGGTCAGTAACTGGGTAATTTAAGCGCTCTGATTATTGTCACCGCATGCTTTCGGCTTCCGCTCCAAGAGAAGTCGGTATTACCTTTCATGATTCACTCATTTAAAAGCAAATTGGTGAATGCTTTGCCCCCAGTCCCCTCTATATATAATATATTCGCAACTTGTACTCTTATCCCAACCCCTGCACTTCCCTCTCATTATAGCTTCGAAACTTCTGGTAAATTTCCATTAAGACTGCTGCTTTGCTTGGCCTTGTGGCTGAGGTGATGGCTAGTGGAGGAAATGCCAACAGTTCCTAATCACAATTGCAAAAAGATTAACCTTGTTACCATAGTTACCACAATCTTTCGTTTGCTCCACTCTCTCGGTTGTATTGTGCAAATCCCACAAATAGCCAAGACTAATGGACGTCTTTCCTCTATAAATGTACCAGTTTTGTGTCTAAAACTCGCGTATTACATAAATTCATTTGGAAACATTCTCAACTTCTCCTACATCTGTTCATTCGGTGACAATTTCCAACCAGCACTTCGGTTTCCCTGACGACCACTTTTCTCTTCAAGGCTGAACTAGAGCGGACATTGGAAGTTGGACGAAGTAGAGGGAAGCGGGAAGAAGGCGCGGGGATCACCACTTCCTTTAAATGCGCCTGTAACTTTATTGCCTACCATAACAGCAAACTCTCTTATGACTCCACCAATAATGGTAATATTTAGAAACTGTCATAAGGTAGCTTACTGGGGACCCCGAATACATCGTGCATCCCAAATGAACATGCATAGAATAAACTTCCCATGCCAGAACTTGTATCAAGACTAAACTGTTATGTCGTTACCACTAAACGTTTCAGTTTTTGGAACAAAATCTCTGACGCTCCTATCGTTAAATCCAACTTCATGGCTTTTTAAACAAGCAGCCGCGCGGATTTTGTGGCGGCCATTTCAACTCACGCCGGCAAATCTGTGCCAATTGCCACAAACATTGCCCTTTGTGTACGCAATTTACATGTACGAGCTTTTTTATGATTGTTCACGTTTCTTTTAATTTCAGATTTTCTCTGTCCTCCTCACCAAGTCTACCCCCCCCCCCCCACACACACACACTCTCCCAAGTTCAGTTTCAGACTCAACTGCCCGATGAGTAAGCTAAACAAGTCTTCTTTTGTCCCACCATGTTTATTTACATTTACACAAGCCTGTACGCTAACTAAGCCTACACACATCTTTCCAGTTCAGGACAATTCAATCCAATATCGTCGAGCATTTGCCGTTTTATTGTTGTTGCATGTGCATTTTTTGCCTTCTCGAGAAAATGAGGATTGAAGTTTGGTCGGCAAAAGGCTAAACGTATAAAACATTACATCACAAACACAAATCTCGAAACGTTTTTAATGGATTGGAATGACACTTATACAAGTCATAATGAAATTAGGAGTGAGAGACCCATTTTCATGACAAAACCTCAAAATCTCACGTATAACAGTATGGCAAATACCCCTCGATATTAGGATTATTCCTATACTCACTTAAAAGTTATGATCTGCATCTTGCATAACCACGTACTTTAATGTCCTTACTCACGCACTCACATTTCCTCCTGCTCTTTCTCTCGCTCATAAAACCGATGCCCCCTTCAAACACAACGACATAGTGCAGCCACAGCTTTGTATGTCGTCTATTCTCTATCGCTTTAGCTCATGATAACTACATATGCATATAGACACAGATATGAGCACAAACAAAATAAGCGCAATCCATCATTGCCAGAGCCCCAGGTACTGGTAGGTTAGGTTCACACACTCGGCACCAGAGAATCTAAGTCAAGGTCAACTCTGCTCATCGTTTGGTGGGAAAGTTGTCAGGGGAGGTAACAACAGACAGCCTGCCTCGATTTTCTCACGCTTACGTCACGTTTGCTGGAATCAGCTAAAAAGAAACATAGGGAAAGTACCCGGGATGGTGGGAAAGTTGCCTTTCTTCTTGTTCCTCGTTGGTTCTACGTCGTCACGTGGGATGCACGCGCTGACGTCCCGGCGGTTCGGCGCGTGCATTTTCTAACATGTTTTCTTCTGTATTTTTCCAAGTCCCAATAAAATAAAAGGCAAAAATTAGGATGAGAGACCTCGTGAGAAATGAGAAAAGGAGGTTTGTACACGCATGTGGACTCATCTTTAAAGTGTTTCTGTTTGGCCCCTGGCGGAGAGAGGGGAAAGTTCTCAGGGTTCCAGGAGTGAGATGGGTTGGGTGGGGAGTGGTGAAGACTCTCAGGTGGAAGAAAATATTGGCGGGTAGGAGAAACCTGCTGTAATTTTGTGGGTGTTTTTTTTTTCTGCTTACTTGTCAATTTACTTGAAAACACTTGTGTACACTAACACGCAAAACAACAACAACAAGTAAAGCAGAAGCTTTATCTGGACCCCCCCCCCCCCCAATACAAATACAAAAAAGAGGGTAGGGCTAATTTCATGAAAGCATCTGAAGGGCTGTCTGTCATTTTAATTACCTCAACTACCCCCTCCCCCCGGCCCTCAGAAGTTTTCCTTTGGCATAACGATAAAGAAAGCTACTGATCTCTGACTAATTAGCCCTGTGAGCTCAAGAATTTGGTTACAGTGGAATTAACAGTGTGAGGGTTTCAAATTGAGCCCAACTCATTGACATAATTCAGGTTTCACTAGTATCCATGGTTTTCTTCATTCCAACTTCACACTATTTTTATGAGCACATTGTTTGGCAATTTACGCACAAGCAGCTGATTTATTTGTTTGTTTGCTGCAGTCAACTTTTTGGCATCCCTGCTGGCGTAGATACTTGTTTTTAAATTGCTTATGAAGCACACGTTCGTTATTCTACAAAGATTTTCAATGGAGTGTATGTAGATTTCATGTGAGAATAAAACTTTTATTAACTTTACTCAAGCAAAACCATAAACATAGATCTAGTCCAAGTTCAAACACAATGATCTGCAAAATTTCATATGGGAACATAAAATTTAGTTGTTATTTTGTTTTCGTTTTTTGTTGTTGTTGTTTTTTTTAAAACTTACTCACATGCCTAAAGATTAGTAACCAACATTTACCATAATATACCCCAAAATGACATACGTGTCATTCATCTTTTTTTCGTTATTTCTGCGCACATGTATAAAAGTATAAAACATAGTCTAGGGACCTAAAGCGTTGCTGATATAGTCTCACAATTATTATCATATTATTCCCACCCTGCCAGTCGTCTCTTTAATTTCCTGTCACTTAACTAAGTCAATCTTTGCTTATGTCAAGCGAGTGTGTAAAATGCGGTTTTTCCCTCCCGAGTTGTCAAACCCTGGTAGTTATATGTTTGTTCTAGTTGTGTCCAAGCCAGTATCAATCGGGCCCAGCTTTGTCTAGCAAACAAAGAGTAGACTAATCACCCTCTCACTTTTTCTACCTTCTCACACGCACAGGTGTGGGTGGACAATGGGCAGGATGACCACCCCTGGTCAGTCCCATACATCGTGGACACCGTGTGACATAATTTATATTGAACAAACACGCAATAGTTCCCTCAGGTGAATTGGATTAGAGGCAATTTTCTCACCTAGTTTAAGCCTCTAAAAGTACTACACTAAGAAACTTTCACACACTGTGATCGTCTCTAAACTGATCTTCAACACATTTTCAGACAAGGTAGCCTATGCTTGTGGTCATCCATATCCCACTTCTTTTCTCTCTCGCCCAAAGCTACATCCTTAGACTGTCCTTTTTGGCTGCTGTCAGCCAATTTTTGGTAATTTACATCAACCTTTGGGCCTTTTGGCAAATGCATTTAGTTACATGTGTTAGTTTCTCTTCTGCATTAGGCCAGGTCAATTTGAACACGTGATGAAGGGAAATGAGAAGAAAAAAACAACAACTTTTGACAGACCACAGTCCCACAAGACGGCCATCCGTACCTAGTAAGAGTTTACTTTTAACAGGGTGCAATGTTCTGCATCACGGCCACAAATGTGAATGTGCATTTCTGAATGTGGGGATTATGTCACGAAAGAGACGAAGTAGTAGGGATGAAAAGGAGTAGGGGAGGGGAGGGGAGGGGGTGCCTGTTTCCCAACCGGGTGCTAATCGTGAGAATTAGAGCACTATTTGTGCCTTTTACCACAGTTCGCTGAACTTGGATAACTAACGTTAAACTGCAGTGCACTATCCTGTGCAAATGCAAAATCTGGCTCAGGCTTTTCCTTACAAAGTAGTTGGTAGAAAGTGGAATGCATGCATGTATAAATGTGCAGGTCAGCATTTTTGTTGTTGTTGTTAAATATAGACTGTATTAAATACAGACTGCATTTGCAGTCAGAATGATAAAAATAATAAAAAAAAGAAGCCCAGTTGGTGGGTGCTAAATCATATGCAACAAATAAAACACCACATTTCTGATTAAACAATAAAGTAAACGTTAAACTTCATTTAGACAAATTTTTTTTCCACATGGACAAACTTACGTAGCTCTATAGAAAATCATAACAGCAAGAAACGAAAACACCAATGACCAATGTATGCAAAAGACCAAAAGAACTCACCTAATTTGACAATTGCAGTGGTCACACATTTGTTGACCCATGCTGCTCGTCACTGACATAATCACCACCAACAGCAACATCACCAATTTTCTCATGACATCCACAGCTACATCCACAGGTGGGGCCATCTCGCACGTGCAGATTTGGGTAATTCAGCCAAGGAGTGCTCAGAGTTTAGCGGTGGGTGGTATCAAGAATTCCACTGTTAAATCCTTCCAGAATGTATTATCAGACTCCTGATAGGTTATCTTCATACCATCTGCTGAAAGTTAGGCCCTATCTCACAAAACTATTAGTTACTCCCCAAATTTCTTGAAATGTCCTGCCAAACCGAGCTCATGTAATTAACAAACTCGTAACCAACATGTCGAATCGCATTTCACTTCAACATTGTTGATCACCGCCAGTATTAATCCAAGAAGACGTGTATGTGACCAGCCTGGACTGGGTGGCTAACGAACTAAACGTTGTTTACATTGTGGGAGCACTGTTTATGCCAATCACTGACACATCTGTAGCTTCAAAGATCGATTTTTTGAAAACTTACATGATGACTCCTTCCAATGAGGAAGTCCTGAACTTTTTTTTCTACAATATTTGAACTGAACTCGTCATCCGCAATCTGTAGCTCCCTTGTTCCGCCACATACCGTACAACACACTGATGGGCGTACACGAAATCCACGGCACTTGCAAAAACTATTATAGGCCTAATGTCTTCGAATTCTCTTAACACTGTCTACAACTTGGCTGATATTAACACTGACATCTATTCCCAACAAAATCAAAACAAGAATCTGGCTACACCAGCACAAACAATTGTCAAACACAGTTCAAATCACAGCAATTTTTACTTAGTACTCCTTTCCAATCCACAATCTCGTCCACCAAGCAACAAGTGTCAGTGTTTGACTCTTCCCAAAACTTTGCGATTTTCACCATCGCGACGTCACACACAACGCGAGGTCGCCCGTCTTCTGCCTCGCGCGGCGCTTGCAGGCTGCGACGTGTACGTGAAGAGGGCGGGGCCATAACCCCAAAGGTAAAGGTGACGAGTCGGTGATTTGAAACGGGAGTGCAAAGGGCAACAACTGCAAATATCACAGTCCTGGATTGGATGAATAATTGCAGGGAGGAGCTTAAGGCACGATGTTTGTCACGGGTCAGGATGACCAAGTTCCAGAGAAAATAATAAACAACAATTAATTAAGCTCACCGGTGATGATCATTGAAAGATTTGTTGACAAGATATTTTGCAGTTTTTGTGTGACAAAGGACTGAGGGAAGCTGGAAATCATTGGTCCTATGATGAAACCGCACAAGTGCGAGGGGCCTACATAATTTTATAGGACAGGGGAAAATCTGTTTTTACTTTTACTTGAAGTGTAGTCCATATCTGAAGTATATTTTTCTTATCTTTCCCCTTTAATCAATAGTAAAAATATTCCTACCGTATTTGGCAAAAAAAGAGTGGTCATCAGCAGTTATGCGAATACACGATGTATTTCATGATAGGTCCAGCGAAATGTTGTATATAGGATGCAACATATTTTTGTTGTTGTTGTTGTTGTTGTTGTTGATGTTCCATCTATCTTCTTGCATCTCGCCCTATTGCGACTTACCGCTTATTGGTTTCCAGTTAACGGCTGGGCTGATAATATGTAACCTACGGACATTTGTTGTCCAAAATAACTGAATTAAATCATTCGTGGTACAACTAAGGCAATAATCAGTGTTGTGATAAAACGAGATTAGACCGTTTCCAGACTGACATCGATGCAGCTTCTGTTATATTAATATGAAAGTATACAACCATACAATTGTGGAAGAACTATCAGCAACAGCAAGACGAAACTATCATCAAAGGAATAAGGGAAGCATCCAAATCTTTCTTTCCATACAGGATCTCATATTTCACTTTACTTCCGGGTCCACCATGTTGTTTGGCTAGACCTGTCCACAACAATGGAGGAATGCAGTGTAGAAGACGCTAAAGTAAGCCATTTGGACCCAGTCAATGCTATGCAGATCAAGAATTGTAAAAATTTGAAATGAATATTCTCTGGTTTCACATATTAGCAGTTATCTTTGTGTTCTATTAGTATTACTGTTCTGTGACCGCAGTTTCAACTTGTATCACCTACAATAATGGGGGAATTCCCCCAACCTATCTGTGGCAGCTCAGTTTTGCCTTGTCATTTTTAACATAAAATTTTATCAAATTAAATTACACTGTATCATTAAGCAACAGTAATCTGAAAGGACAACACGTTGAAATTGTTTAAAATGGATGAAATCAAGCCTACTAGATCTAGGATCTTGATCAGTGCAGTTCAGAAGGAATTTACTGAATCTGCTTACCTCCAGAAAACACACTAACAAGTAGGATGTTCTTAATGATTCAACTTGAAAGAAATTCACAACTAACCCAGTTCCAAAACCTACTACCGAACTGCCTGGTCCTAACCGTTAATTCTGTAAGACACCTACCTTCACTCGGATATAATATATTGCTCTAGGGCCCTAGGCTAGATCTATCTGGCCTGCAATATCGTGCAATACATGTAGCCTATGGAGATCTAGACCTAGCTCTCCTGCGACGAAAATAACAGGCTTAGTTTTATCACATTATTCAATTAAGATGTAAAATGATGATTACCCGAGACGAAGTGCTCGGCACAAACAAAATGGTGCGGCTTCAGAGTTTTGGAGTCAATTCCCTTTCTGTTCACTGCCTTCAACCACAGACGACGTTGACGTTCCGTTAATTCTGCCACTTCCTTTCCCTCCTTAACACGGACGCTAGGGAATCTGAACATCTTACAGTCACCCTTTCCACCCTTGTTGCTGCAACCAACAACGATGCATTTCGCTATCATTGTAACTGTTTTAATATCCAAGTGGAATTCGTCACGCTTCGCACTCACTTGAATCGACTCCACTGGCCAAACAACATGGCGGAAAACCAAAACGAAACCACTCTGTGACGTCATGCGCATTCTACCCATACACACAAATGCAAAAAAAGATGCGATTTTCTCTACCACAATACAGGAAAACATATTTCCGCTACTACGAAGTTTCACGTTATGTCCAAATGAAAATATTGGTGCGAACGAGCCGATTTTTGAACGGCCGGCTTGCTGGATGATGACGTCACGAGACTGAGTTTAAATGAGATTCCATGCAATAGCCGACTGAGTTTTTCTCATTGCAACTCAATGTCGTGACGTCACCAACAAACTAGTCAGCCAGTCAAAATCTGGCGGTGCGCCCCTTGGCTAATACCCAAGACCAACTATAGTGGGTCTTGGCTAATACATTGTAATACCTTACTTTCGATGTTGTTGTTGTTGGAGGAAGAAGAGGAAGTCGCGGATATCAATAATTGTGCAGTCAGGCTCAAGGTGATGGTCAGTCTCTGACACAGAATACATAATAATATGTAATTATAATTATGTATTTGGTGTAAATGACAGAGCTTAATGCCTTAGACAGCTCAGACCTAAGTCAAGCAACGTGAAGATTTCACAAGAAAATGAGTTATCAGTGTTGTAGTCGCATACTACAGTAGTAATTATTGATGTCATATTATATAATAATGTCCAAAGCGCTTACAATAATCATGTTTGGCTATGTCAGATCCCATTCCAAAACATGGATGATGGGAAGTGTGCAATATTTTCATCAAAATTCTTTTCTTTCCTAAAATCTTACTGCCCCCAACTCAAAATACACGTACGCCGTGGTTAAACGTACTGTTGTGACAAAAGTTTGAGTCAAGCCCTCACAACGGAAGCATAGCATTTACTGTCCATTAAGTCTCTCTCCCTCTTGCTTTCTCTCTCTCCTTCTCTCCCTCTCTCACTTTTTCTCTCTCTGTCTCTCTCCTCTCTCTCCTTCTGTCTCCCTCTCTCCGTTTTTCTCTTTCCGCCTTTCTCTCTCTATCTGTCTCTCTCGCTTTCGGGATGATCTCTTTGTCTCCCTTGCTTCATTACTTGCTTTTCTGCCCATTCCACCTTTCCCCCCCCCCCCCCAGCATTTTTTTCTTTCCAAATTTCTCAGGATATTTTTTTTTCAATAGGAAACTTTGGACTGTCTCGTTCTCACCACACATTCTCTCTAATCCCCCGTCCCTCCATTCTCACTACATGATTCCTCCTAACCATTTTCACGCTTTCTCCCTTACCACGGACATTTAATCATTCCCTCCGCGGCAGAGAATCAAAGGTCGTATCCCTACATTTAAACTAAGGTGGAAAAACAATGAGCCCATTAATCCAGGCACAAAAAGTGGCCAGCGGTTCCCAGATTAACACCCAGGCTGACTCACATGAGACCTGACTTTGTTGTGGTTTGGCTTTCACTGTAGCCACTCAGCCATCTTCTTGTGTACAAACTCTGGTGATACGGCAACAATGGCCAAGTGACGTTGTTTACACGCGTTCCCTACTCTGGGTGGTCACTCTCGTGGGAAAAGTAGAAATTTGCAATCATCCATGGAAAGGCCCGTACAATGAAATCTATAAGGGGTCTGTAGTTGATCTTACATAATGATAAAATTGAGAGTTCATGATCCTTTTTAAATAGTCTCACCGTTTCTGAAAGAAGAGGGCAAAATAATTGTGGAGAGCCAATAGTGTGACTATTTGCATTACCATTGCTACTACACTGTTTAAATATAATGCCTGGTGAGGCCAGCAGTATTGCTATTGGCAAGCATTTAATTTCAGATTGAAGGTACATGTGAAAATAGTGAGGTTTCCTGAACCTCCCTGATTGTAAAGGGCAGCTGACATAATCAAAATCTTAATTCTATGGCAATAAAAATCTGAGTATATAATAAAACTACTAATATACGTGTGAATCTTAAGTTTTTCTGCGCGCTCGTTTTTTTTTTTTGTTGATCTTACTTCCAATTTTTGCACTCGATTTCTCAGTCCTGCACAGCATACAAATTATAGTAATATAAGAAGCTTTAAGCCGCATACCCCCATTCGCCCACAGCCATGCACAACTACCACTTATTACACCATTTCCCCCGGCTTCTCAACTCTCAAGCCTCTCTCGTGTCCAGAAAACAACTAGAAGATCTTCATGTAAACATTGGCCCCTGACCCCAGCCTCGTGAAGTGTTGATCATAATTTGTAAACACCGAGCACGCCCTGGGCCCTTGTGAACGTGAGTAATTTGCGAGGTCCCCTATCATGCTGATGATAAGATATCACATTTACCTTATTATCTTCCCTGACAGATAGCTCAGTGAGTAATCATTTCCTCAACTTGATTATCTCCCGTGGTAATCCCACTCCAAGTTGCAATGAAGTTTCAGAAAAGCCCAGTTCCCGACTCTCTTGCAGAGGAAATCCACAAATAGTTCAGCATGTTGTTGAAAGATAAAGTGTTGTATTTTAGCATAAAGTATAAGGCTTACATAAGTATTATACGTTTGGCAAGCGTATTTTAGGGACGGTTAAGCCTGGAGAGACATGCTAGTCTCCTTACACGAACCCCTTTGTCTCTCAACATGACCACATTCATACTTTTTATGTCAAGATTTTCGAGGTCATTTTTTTTTTTAACTTCGTCGTAGTTTGTTGGACTAACTGTGCCTTGCGTGGACAATGAAACTTTCTGTGATGGCTACGGTTGGGTTTGGGTTAGAAACAGGTTTGACCAATTGGTCACAGAAACCTTGACCTTAATGAAATGGCTACAACCGACATGTTCAGACACTGATGACAAATTTGCAGCAAATAACCTGTCGCAAATATGCAAATTTGCAGCAAATATGCTGAGGTATTGACTATAATAACCTCTCCACTGAAAAAAAAAAAACATCAAGCAAACTTTTTTTAATTGTCAAAGAAGCAGCAAAGGGCCACAGTCTCCAAAGAATCGCTTGTTTGTTCGCCTTTTTAGACTTTAACTCTGGAATAGCCATACTTGATTACTTGGTACATGTGCTGTACCTCCAGAGCCGATTCTATTGTAAAAGAGAAACAGGGCTGAGAATAATACTTTTTAAAACCATTTCCTTTCTTTTCTAATAAGTTTTACACAAAAAGGGGAGGGCCAGTAGGTTTTTTGTTCACAGAGTCTTCGTAAATTAATCCATTCACATCGGGCCTGGACTCTGCTCAACTGAAGTAAACATAATAATACAGAATACATCTATCTGGAGGAACAAAGACTATCGGACATGGTGAAGCCCTAATAAGCCGCGTAAAGTTGTAGGGTTCCAATTTTGGTAAGAGTGAACCGGGTCAAAAAGAGGAGTAAAGAAACTACTGAGTTGTGTTCACTATTCAGTTATAATCTAGCTTTCTATGTGAACTATCACTGTCCCCAAACAACAGCCATTTAATAATTTGTATTAAAACTAACAGCAGAAAAAGACATGAACCGCAATCCCAATGACCCTGGCAAGGATGCCGCTGCGATGTTCGCTTTAAAAAGGGAGGGAGTGGAGTTGCCTGTTACTGACTTACTCCTAGCGTTTTCTTAAGATGACCACAGCTCTCACAATACCCATTCTAAAAGTCAAAGATCAGTACTTAGACTATGAGAAAACATTGTGAATGTGAGAAACACATGTGGAAAACATGCCAAATAATTGGAAATTTAAAATGGAACATTTTCATGTGTATTCATGAAACATTTAATTTTGAACCAAGTGCTTTTTCGTATGAACCGCCGAGAGTGGCTTATATGACTAAGAGTGAATCAGTTAATGTAATGAAGCTGAAACAAACAAACAAACCAAAAAAATGCATGACATTTTGAGACTCTTTCAGATTGTGTGGCCCAACACTGACGACTACAGTGTGTAGCATTCATAAATCCCGTACGGCTGTGGAGATGGAAACACGCATAGTAGGTTGCTGACAGTGTGTGTCTGAGCATGAGTGGTTAATGATTTGACAAGCTGTGGTATCTGACTAGTGGCTGGGCTAGGGATTTAGCCTATGGTTACTGGTGTCCGCCATTCAAGGACCACCCGAGATGAGCAGTATTAAGATCAAAGGCTTGAAGAGCTGTTTTGTAAACATCTTAAAGCGAAACGGTAAAAGGCTACCGTGACCAGTGGCCACCGACATGAAATTCGACTGGCCACACAAGCAGAGATGGGAGAATGTAGGTGAGAGAGAAACACAGAGAGAAGACAGTTTCAACATCTGATTTATATTATATACCGTACATGTTTGATTCAGTTTGCCCTCCCCTCCCCACCCCTGTTAGGCCTCAAACGAACCCACATCCACCCAAGAGTGATAAATCTGTTGATTTTAATCTCATACTAGTTGATGTCCATTAACTTTTCTATCCCCCCCCCCCCCTCTCTCTCTCTCTCTCCCAATTTCTGGAATTAAACAAATATAACAATTTCTTCCCAAGAAAAGCTGGAGCGAAGAAACTTCGGATGAAATACATTTATAAATGATGATGATTAAAAACAAGTTGTTATGATGTTGGGGGTGGGAGTGGGGGGTCATTTCTGAAAATTTACTGATTCCAACCGTCAAAATGCAGCACATAAAAACAAACAAACAAAAAACAACAACAACAAAACACCTATAGTTTAAGCATGTAATTTGTTGGCCAATCACTGATCTCATTTCAACATAGTACTCTGTCGAAGACCGTAAGCCATGATCAGTGCCGGTACATTTAAAAGGCCCTGTGTAGATTTGTGGAGGAAATTAATTGCTCTGCCCTAAAGATAGGTCTGTCTGACTTGTTGTAGATAACGATACAGGACAGATGATAGTGTCCGTTGATATGTTTTGAAGTGTATCTTTCGATGTAGACAAACAACTCAGATTCCACCATTCCAACGGAAGTACAATATTATTAATCTCTCACCATCTGCTGATGTGCATGGCAAGGGAAGAGCTTTGTTTGGACGTTTCCCTCCGAAATCCGGACCTGTTTCTTGAATGTTAATTTGGACACGAATAGCAAGGCCTCAGATGGCCAGCGCCAGGGGCGATATCACTACACATGTGATAATAATTGCCAGAATGCCAGATGTAGGCCTCCCTCTCCCTTGTGTGAATTTTATCCTTGGATCAGAAATGAAAAAAATAAAGGGGGGGGGGGGGTTGATATGCATGGTCGAGGGAATTTGATTGGACAATTTAAAATTATTTTGGGTGCACTGTTAGGTCTACGTCAAAGCATGGAAAGTTTAAATTTTAACATTAATTAGACTGAGAGTGAGACGAGAGTTGTTGGTGAAACCAGTGTTTTTGAGTTGCTTTACAATTTAATTTCTATTCTGTACTTCCCTCCCTCCCCAATCTAAACAAGTGACGGAGGGAAAATGATGGGTTAGCTATAAAGGCATCTCCACGCGTATGATAAAATACACGACCGTTGCTAACTTTGCTTTCGTCTTGGGGAAACAGAGCCCATGACAAGGGAGGCAATTCTATTTAAATTTTAATGGAAAGTGAGCAACAGATCCTTATCTCCCCATGACTACTGAGAAAGTGGAGCTAGGGGAAATAATCAGGTTAGTTCTGTTTGCTTTAGGGTGTTTTAATATCCTCTTAAATTCTGCAATTCGCTTTTCAGAGGCGAGGCTTGGACCACCGTAATCCTGCCTACAAGTGAGTATCTACACATTACTACACGTATTAACTTTACATAACTTGTCATTGATGATAAATTACAGTTTATGATCCAAAATATCAAATTGTGTTGAAACTGGTGGTTGTACATATATATCATAATTTAATAAAGCATTTTAACTCGACACACATTGTAGGGGTGATTTTTATTTGTGTCGTTAACTTCCAATGCTATATCTTCACATAAATTATTTGCAATGCTTTCCTTCACATTTAAGACATGGCAAAACTAAAAATAGTGATGCATGTTACCTTCATATAACTGATGTAAATTATAAATACAATATATGTACATGTATATGTATACCAAAATAGCTTTGTCTTGAACTCCTAATTTGTAACTGTTTGATTGCCACTGATTAAAATATGTATTTTATGCTGGTCATAATTCAATAAATATAATTTGTTTAAAATGCCAACAATAGCATGCATTGCTTGATAAAGTGCATGACTCAATAAGTAAGTATTAAATGACTCAGAACAGTGACTCTTGTTTTGCATTATACATGCACCAATGTATTGAAATTATTTCTGCCACTTTTAATTACACACTTATGAAATAACACTTTTCTCTTGCCAAGTTGCAATTTCAACAATTTTTTTTGTCTGTTTTATAGTTTCATTTCCATTAATTTGTTTTTTCATTTTTCAGAATGGCTTTCTGTAAAACAGTTTTCTTAAGACAAGAACTCATCATAAAATAAAATACAAGCACAGCTTTCATAATTTTCTTATGCTGCATCAAGATTCGAAAATAATATGAATAAAAGTGTAAAAGTTGGCTTTATATGAATGGATTTTGATACTAAGCTTAGTCAGATTTCTATGTACAGGCAGGCTGAGAGAATGACTTTTCTAGCTAAAAACCAATGCAAAAGGGCATTACTGACAATTTTGTGTTTAGATGACTGTTTGGAAATGGTCTCTTGGGTTCAACAATTTGACTAGACAGAAGAACTTCAAGTTGTTAAGCAATGAGAAAAAAGAAGTGACTTGCCAGGGCTATGGAATAGGAAAATGACACAAGCTGGATTATCAGAGGCCTGCAGACAATATCACATCATCACTGTTCCCTAAAACTGTAGCGACTCAAAAATTGTAAAAATCAATTTTTATAATATTCAAATACATGTACATTTATCCCTCACCCTGCCAGGGGCATCGAAACACAGCATCGACTTTGCATGCATTCATTCTGCACAGGCGTACAAATATGGCAAGGTCAAGCTGACCACGCAGCGTGCAAGCTGTATTATCATGCGTCCGGCCACTGTCCTCTTTGAGACGTAACTACCGTCTTATTGCATGCTCACTGTATCTCTTCTAAATCAAAGGCAACATGACAAGGACACGTTAACCAGTGAACTACTGGTCGGAATCACCAAAACTAAGCTTTCAAAGGCTCTCCCCACACTATCAAAAGGTGTAACATCGACATGCGAACTGTAGCTCAACAAATTCGCAATATTATCTCATTTTCTCACAAGCTGACCATCATCCAGAGTTGTGAGTTGTCTGTATCTAAGAACCAATCAGAAACAAGCTCTGAAATGATCTTTCCCCCAAATGGCCACATTGGTTCATTAGTATGTGTGTCAATCAGGATGAAACCATTTGTTTAGGGCTTGAGGGGGAGCTAGTTATCATGCTTCATTCTCACAAAAAACTACAGCTGTCAGTTTGGTATCATAAGTCAGATCATTGGTTAGAGACTTACAAAGGGTTTGCTGGTTAATTCGTTATCAAGCATGATAAGGCATAGCAGTGAATATTTCATACCGATCAAATACAAACCAAACCACGTGGACAGCGGTAGTGTGGTCATCATACATTGGCAAGGGTCAGTGCAACCCAGATAAGATTCTCCGTAAGTAAGGTCACTGACCGGACAGCAGGCTTTAAGCTGCTGGCACAGGGTGTGGGTTAAAGTTGCATTGAATGATCTTGGTTCTACACTTCTAAATTGAAAAATTATCGAATACACTAAACTTTCAGAAAGTCTGCATCACTAGGATAGTTGTGCTGAGATAAAACAGTTTCTGGCTTCTCCTGAAAAAAGTCAGAACTGCAGTTTTAGGGAACAGTGACAACAATGAGTCAAGTTAGATGAGTGTTGACTAATTTGTTTCCTCTTCTGGGAAACTGGAATAAACACTGACAAACAAGGAAAATTTGCTTGAGACAAATCAATTTTTATTTGCAAAATCTTCACTGATCACTACAAAATATGCATCTTATTTAAAACAGGCATAATGCATGTGAATTTCTGTCCTGTGGATCTTTTTCATGATAAGAACCTCAAATGTTCCAGGACAGAAATTTGAGTGCCCACAGTTCTTTTCAGAGCAAGCGTGCAATGTAAGAATCAATGTGATGAAGATGATGTAATTTAACATTAGGCAGCGAGAGACTGTGGACAAAACAGCAACAGCACAGTCACATCCTCTTTGTGACCAGAGCTTCAATAAACACTGGTGCATGAAGTGACTTTCACAAATGATTTCTTTTGGCGACTAAGAGACAATGGCGTGAAACTATTCTTTTAACACACAAAAAGTGTAATGAAAACTCCACTGCAAAAGTTAAAAGACTTGCTCTGACTGCGCTGTATCTCGTAGTCCACAACTGATGTCTGTTTTTTCCCACATACGACACAGAGGGTTGTTCTATTTCCATCAGCGATCCAAGTTATTCTCCAGATTATGTTTTAATGTACGAGGGGCCAACTCAAATGCTGTTTCCTTATCCTGAAATGACAGTAAGAGTACTGAAACAGTCAAAAACTGCACAAGCACAAAAGATATGATACTGTAAACTGGGCAGGTGATTCACTCCATTTATTGCCCTTAAACATGAATATAAAGAAACTAACTTGATCCTTTATCATTCATTTTACGGACACAAATTATGAGACCTACACATGCCAATGCTGTAAATGAAGCATAATAGTTAATTTCACATAAAAGTTATCCATGCATTTAATACCTTTTCTGTAAATTCAATGGTATATCAAAAATTCCTATGATGGCAACTGATAAATGGCCTAAATATGAGAAATAGGAATGACCCCTGAATTTTTGATACATTTTTGATAAAGTACGAATGAACACCAGAACTATGACAAAACACCTCTCTGATGTATCACATGAATGTTTTATCCATTAGCAGGTAATCCCACACATGCACAGGTCAACAAAATATGGGTGAAAGAAAAAAGGTATATTTCAACAAAATATAAGTAGGCCTACATCCACCATAGCCATCTATAATAATAGGAGACAAATTTGAAATATAATACTAATCATGCAGATTTACATTTAACCCTCATGCTGCGCAGGGCGTCAAATGTCGCCCAAGCTTCCCAAGCGCTTACTCCGCATGGGCGGGTTTAGTTAGCAGGGTCAAGCTGACCGCGCCACGTGCAAGCCGTATTTTCACGCGTCGGATCACTGACCTTTTTGAGACGTAACCACCGTCTTATTGTTCATTGTATCTCTTCTAAATTAAAGGCACTGTGACATGGACATGTTAACCAGTGAACCACTGGTTGGAATCGCCAAGACTAAGCTTTCAAAGGCTCTCCCCACACTATCAAAAGGTGTAACATCGACATACGAACTGTTGCTCAACAAATTTACAATATTATCTCATTTTCTCACAAGCTGACCACCATCTGGAGTTTCTGTATCTAAGAACCAATCAGAAACAAGCTCTGAAATGATCTTTCCCCCAAATGCCACATTGGTTTATTAGTATGTGCCAATCAGGATGTCAGGATGAAACCATTTGTGTAGAGCCTGGGAGGGCGTGGCTAGTTATCATGCTTCGTTCTCACGAAAACTACAGCTGTCAGTTTGGAATCATAAGTCAGATCATTGGTTAGAGACTGACAGGCTAAGGTTTTGCTGGTTAATTCATTATCAAGCGTCATAAGGCATAGCAGCGAATGTTTTCATACCAATCAATAAAAACCGAACCACGTGGACAGCGGTAGTGTGGTCATCGTCGCGACAAGGGTCAGTGACCCCAGATAAGATTCTCTGTGAGTAAGGTCACTGACTGGACAGCGGGCTTTATACCGTCGCGCGCAGGGTGAGCGTTAATAAGCATGGTAAACAATTAAACAACTGACATGTAAAAGATTAACCTACATTATTTTTTATGTCTGTTCTTGCACCATGGTCTATTAACAATTTAGCAACTTCTCCATTGTCGTCCTCACAGGCTAAATGTCTGCAAAAATGTTTAGACAAGAAAGTAAATTTACCCAAAATCAAATTTCTTGAAATAAATATAAAAACAGTGCATACCAAGACATTTCATGATGCTCATGATCAATGCTATAAAATTAAAATGCACATAATACATTAACAGTTCTAGTGCATTGTGACCAATTATCCCAACCTTATACAATAGAGTTCACAGGAATTGCAATCCATTAAAGCACAACTCACCCGATATTCAAAAACACTAGAAGTTGAAACTGAAGTTTTGTGTTGTGCTTAATAAGTTTAAGTGAGCACTTTCATCTTCTTTAGAGTCTGAGTTTGTGAGGACTACTGTAGGAAGCTGATCAGGACATCTGAAAGTCAACATCAACTTACAATGGAGTACATCCAGAAGCATCTCGAATGTCCAGCTGCGCATTGTTCAAGACCAGAAGTTTGACAATCTTTAAGTTACCCCTGCTAGCAGCCCTGTGAAGAGGAGCATGACCCAGGGAGTCAATGCAGTCAATATCAGCACTGTGCTTGAGGAGGGTCTCACAAATCTGTGGCAAAATAGAATATCTTCAGCTCTGTTAAGCTTCACAGAGGGTAAAATCTGTAGAAACAATATCCTCGACTAATTGATCATCGTGCCATTCTTTCTGAATGAATTTACTTCAGCACACTCACTACTTCTAAAGCCTTCTCCATCGTGTGTCAAAGTATCAAGCAGTTCCGGTGCGTAATTTGCAAGTATTGCTAAAAAGAAAAAAGGACATATCATCTTCAATCACCAATTTCACATTTTAAAAAAAAAAGTGGATGGAAGGGAGTTAAAACCTTGTCATTCTAGTTACTGCATACCATCTGTGGAAAATATACCGCTTTTTATTTGCAATATTTTTATCAAAACAATAACAAAAAAATTCAGCATTGCTATCATTTTCAAAGCAGAGTATTCGCAGAGGGTCGGTTAAGTTTCCGAATACAAAGGGCTTGTAATTACATTTTAACATAAATCTGCAAAACTTCTTTCTTTAACAAGTTCGGATAGGTATAACAATTGTAGATGACAGAGTAAGATTAAGAAAGCAGAAACATACGTATTTTCATGAAAAAATATTTTATTACAAGGATGAGGCCAGGAAAAAAGAGCTGATGGAAGTATTAAAGACAGGAGCTTGAGGAAGATTTATATATTTATGTGAATAACATGATGTAGAGTTACATTTATTAGCCATTGAATATGTTTTTATCATCACAGAATTTCATCCTGAGAAAGAACAGTGAAGTAAAGCTCAATAATGCTGAACTGATGTTGAACAAGTTTATTTAACAATTCCTGAAAAGAATGCCCATCAGAATTTTCTTACCTCCATGTGTCCTTTGGAGGCTGCATAATGAAGTGAGCTTTGTCCATTGTTGTTGACAGCATTGACCTGTGCCCCATGACCTAACAGGTCATAAACTATTTGGGTACGGCCGGCAGAGGATGCAATCATGAGAGGTGTCCACTGACTCTGAAATGTGAAATGTATTGTTTGGACTAGACAGAGTCATAGATCAGTGTCCAAGCTTGAAGGAAAAAAGTTAGCCACTGATCACATTATTGGTCCATCAATGGCAGTAACTGGAAACATTTTTTGTTCTAGTCAATTTTCTTCTTTCTCTTTTTCCTCAGGTTATATTTACTTGACAAAGTTGGTGAGAGTGAAGCAGCTTCTTTTTTCCAAACTGGATTTTTTGGTCACATCCGGCAACTACAGGACCATGATCAATGCAATTAGGCTGGCTGATGAAGGAACCATAAGATATTAGGTTACCGAATTACCTCCATCATTAATCTCATTCCCTGCCAGGGCCAAATGTATGAAATTCCTTCTTCCTCAGTGCGTCTGTGACAAAACTGTGTACACTAAATTAGTAAATACAAAAAATATTCCAAAAAGCTGCATGATAACAGCCATAATTATCAGCCACTGGACTAAAATCATTATTGAGAAAGAAATCAGAGGAACATGTCCTTATTTAAAATAGAGTGTACAGAAAAAAATACAGAGAATTCAATGAGATTTGTTTTCCTCTCACTCTGGCTTACCTCATCTCTGTCATTGACTGGAACTTCCAACCTCAGTAGGTATTCAACCACATCTGTGCGTCCACCTGAGGCTGCCCAGTGTATGGGTGCACGCCCACTCTGTATGTCATCGAGTAAAAGATAAATAAGAATGATGCTGAATTACTGTGGGATTTAAAAATTTAAAAATGCTGAAAATCCACCTACCATTATCCTGAGGTGCAAGCAGTTGCCTGGCAGGCACAGTGTTTAGTGCGGACTGCCTGTCCGGCAGCCAGGCAGACTACCTGCTGATGGAGCAAGGCAGCCCAGTGAATTGCCTGCCTCAGTTTTCCAATAAGACTGCCCCCCATAGGATTTAAAACAGTGCCCTTGGTTTCACTATTAATCTTCTTAGAAATCTTTATGAATAGAGCCACCAGTCTCCTCCACAAGTTTTACAATAATTTACTATCAGGCTTTTCTGCTATAGTTTGTGTGAATCACACAAACCATTAACACACGGTAATGGCCACGATGCTATTCCTGCTATTACATCCCCTGATTTTTACACAGCTAAAGTTCAAAAGGGAAATACTGGGGGGTTCTCAAAATCATATTTTAGGTACATATATGCCAAAATGGTTATATATCAGCATTTGCCCACAGCGACATTTACATCATTTGTGCAAAAGTTGGTACTTTCTAGTTCCTCTTTAATTTACTAATTTACACAATTTTATCCAAATTTTCCTTCAGTCAGATTAGTCAGGCACACGGCAGTGTGTTCACTGGAGTGCCCAATATGCTTTAATGTGCTGTGAAAGCGCCACAAGATCCGTTACTTGTCCAACTGAACGCACCTCTGGTGAACTTACAATAGGCATAATAATAATGCCTTGTGGCTGCACAACGAATAGTTTTATTTTAACCTGGCAAAATTTTTCGACTGCTAATAGTCTCTTCCTTCCTGGCAGCCAACTTTTAATTTCTAACTCTCTTTTATGTAGATGATGGGAACCAAAGTTTTACAAAATTATCAACAGAACTAGATCTAGATCTAGATCTACTTGTACTTGTAGTTTCTAGACCTAGATCTAGATCTAGATCTAGATTCTAGATAGGTCTAGATTTTTTAATATTGCACCTGCATAGCTGACTAATAGGGAGGAGTACCTTACTCGAGCGCCACTTGATAGATTGATAAGTAACGACGTGAGGGTCTAGTCAGTTTGTATCATCGAGGCCGTAGGCCGATGTTCGTCTGGGCAGTAGTCAGATTGACATATCAGGGAAAGCCCCCGGGGTAGCTATGTATCATCTCTTTTAGTTAGTTTCTGGTCTTTGGCGCTCGAGTACGGAACTCCTTCCGACTAATAACTTAGGAGGCCTACTTGTCAAATCTCTTGAGTTTGAGTTGTTTATTTTGTCTTTTCTAAAAGCTCATTTATGTACATAAAGATTCATCGACCTGCGTGAAATCATGGTCCGTCTATTGTTCAAATACTGAACAGGGCAATTTTACAATCTAGATCTAGATCTCATCGTCATAACTCATATATTCAATCATAATAACCATAACGAGGCATGTTTTAGCCAGTTGTTTCAGACTTCAGCTCTACGCTTTGGAATCTAACGTAGAATAAAATGGCATACAATACCGTATCTTTTTTTGTTGCAAATGAATTATCCTGATCAATTTTTAGCTTCAAAAGACCAAGGTTGCCCTCAAATGCGTACTTGCATACTTCATCAGCAGTCGTTTGAGCCGCCATAGTTGTTGTTGTTGACTTCATTGCATTTCCGTTTCCTGTTACGTCGAAGTAGTGTTTACTTCGTATTTTTTTGTTTTTTAAAAAATATTATTCACTTCTTTCCTAACTCAGAACTCAGAACCCAGATCAATCATGTTGGATCACGCCAGGCAAATTGACAGACACAGATAGATCGATCGACAGAATTACATAATTTAGGTAGATAGAAAGACAGACAAACAGGTAGGCAGATAGATCGACAGACAGACAGACAGCAGACAGACAGACTGACAGAGAGATAGATAGATAGATAGATAGATAGATAGATAGATAGATAGATAGATAGATAGATAGATAGATAGATAGATAGATAGATAGACAGATAGATAGATAGACAGACAGATAGATAGATAGATAGATAGATAGATAGATAGATAGATAGATAGATAGATAGATAGATAGATAGATAGATAGATAGATAGATAGATAGATAGATAGATAGATAGATAGATAGATAGATTTTTAAAAATGTTCAAAACTTGATTCTACTCTATCAAGAACAATATAATTGTATTATGCTGTACTTTCAAGTGAGCAGTAAGCAGAAGCTGCACCAGTACACCAGTATAACAGTAATTTCTCCCCAGGTTCTGAATGATTCTACTGCTGTGTAGCACACAATGCCCGTGTGCAAATACACACTGTACCAGGCCTGCTAACTACATAATTATTATAATTGAAAAACTAAGCAATTTCAACCTTGATGTTGTTTTCTGTAAAAACTAAATGTAACCCTACGTTCCTGGAGGTTCAACAACCAAACAGGGATTTCTTTTCTTTTTTTTTTTTTTTAAATTTTGATCAATGTGGCTGGGGTTCTAGAAAATGTCAGGAAATTAAAGGCCCAAACATTTAATGAAAGAATCCATTCCTCCTCTGAAGATCGTCATGTGCCTCACTCCACCTGAGGAGTTTCCTACCACTCACCTCAATATCTCTTTACCTCTTTTTATATACTGTAAAAATGACTCGCTGTGAAGGATTAGACTGCATTATATACGGTATAGCTACATACTCTTTTTTTTAAAGGTTTCCTTCTTACCACACAAAACAAACAAATATTTGGACGAAACAATCAAATGGTACCGAAATCTCAATAGTTAGTCTATCAATTTTTGTTCTTTCATCTAGAATATAAATATCTGCCATGCTAAGAATGTTACGGCTACGGCCGTTTCGGTTTTCACTCTTACACTCTTGATAGCTCGATCACTTTAGGTGGTAGCCTAAGGGAATCCGCCATGTCTCTGTGAAAAGACATGTAGTTCTCCGATTACTGATATGATCCCATCAAATCATTCAATGTATTATTAGAATAGTTACAAAAGTGCATGGCCCTTCATTAAATTTCCGAAGAAATGCTTATTCAATGCAGCATTGGTTTCCCAAAATTACACTCTGTCGTTGACAGCAAACCTGACAGCACAGCTTAATGTCATTAAAGGGCATTCTGGCATGATAATGAATTCTGTTATCTAATTTTAGACAGTTTTCCAACAATTCCGCCCCACTGTTTCAGAGCGTGTCGGCGTCCAACATTTTCCTTTATTCCAGTTCTTTACGGGGGCTTTCTGTTTCTATTAATTAAGCCATATTATGTGATCTGTTAAATCGTATTATATAGCCTACATACTGTATAATGCCTTGCCTGGCATCTTCTCCGCATTCACTGGAATGATGACTTTTACAGGTACATGTAGTCTATCAAGTGGTCGATGATGATTTTATTGATAAGCGAACTTCATTTATAAAATAGTGCATGCACACAGACTACCACTAGCATCGTCATTTCCTTGCGTTTTGTTTTTCTCCTATTCATGGGATATTATTGAAAGTTATGCACCTCAGGGATGGAAACCAGACATTCTCTCTCTCTCTCTCTCTCTCTCTCTCTCGTCTGGCCCCGTTCTGCCATAGATGTACTGCGTGACCGTTGTACATCTATGCGTTCTGCATGCCCCAACTATAATCCCTTCTTGTCCCTAGATCGCGCCAAAGATCGTGTACACTCACCTACGTGTGGGTGCGGTTGTATGAGGTAAACCGCGCACGATACACGAGGCACACTTGACCTCATTTTCACTGTGTTTCCAGACAGAAATAAACAGAAGAGATTTCAGGCTGACCCAGCTCACATAGGAGCTGGAAAAGGATGGGGAAAACCGAGTGGTGAGCAGACATGAAGGGCAACTCACTTCCTTGGGTCGCAGTTGTTCCCTGTTCAAAAAGGTAATTATGTTAGCTTTGTTATAATCTGTCCTATTCAAGTGTAAGCTTTCTCTTTCTGTACTACGTTCTTTGTTTTCCATCTTATGTGTTAAAATTAGAATATTAAAACATTCAAATTCAGATTACTATTTGAAGTTAGAACGAAACACTCATAACTTTGGTACGGGTGACATAAGTAAGCGGCGAGAAGGTTTGAAGTGGATAGATGTCACAAATGACACCTCAGTCTGTCCTTGTTCAATTTTACCTACCCAGGTTTTGACGTAACTATTTTTCCTTACCTGCCCCGCAGAGAAAACGTTATGTGCCATTATGCGCCTAAGGCAAATGAGGATCGCACAAAATTAGGTCTTTTATTGGCCCAAGCAGCATTTGATTACGGGTAATATTGTTCTGCGTCAAAAAATGTCAGCTTGCGCATAAGTTATTACTCTGAAACGATTCAGTCCACAACACGATTCAGCTCAGATGCTAGACTATCTATTTTCCAGCAACGGCCTTTTATTCCCATTGTTTACCACATAAATTGGTTTGTTTGCTGCATGATTTACGCGTATGTTGCACCGATCTTCACCGTAGCCACTATAACGTTTGAAGTTTCATTAACTGAAGTCTCATGTTTGACCTTTTCCCGTGGATCGGACATTAGCATTAGTGTCGAAGTTCCCACTCCCACATTTTATTTTCCCTTCCGTTTGCCGCCCTTGTTATCATCATGTCATTTTTGTCCCACCTTCGTGATAAGTTAGCGGGAATTTCAAAGATTTGCCAGAACTGAAGCAAGTAACTAACAAACAGAAACAAGAATGCACGCTAGTAACAAAACAAGTGAACAGAAATTACTAGTTTGCTGAGACATAAAGTGGTTTTCATCATTACCAGACGGAAAAGCAGAATTTGAACTTACTTGCTGTCATGTGGTAATGTGACACTGACATTATTATCAGCAGAGTTTAAAGTTCCAACTGTAATAGTTTGGCCCTAAGCTTGTCATGAGAAATTCCTTGGTAATATGTCTATGGTCTTCATTCTTTCACCAGAAAATTGCTGACATGGAGCCTCATCTTGTTGTTGACCAGTCTGATGGTCATCTACTGGACTGCATCTACGCTGGGACTTGATTTTTTTATGAGTAACTCTCAGCGTCACCATGAAAGCAACGCAGGAGCACTGAACAGAGCATTTGCTGGAAGAACTGTGCTGACAAGGGCAGACCTTTTGCATGCTGTGGAGAAACTGTCATTCAGAACTATGACTGCATCATCCCTTCTGTTAGAAGATCTTTACTTCATCCCCACTGGATACATTCATGCACACTACAACAATACTGTACTACATCAACCAGAAGGAGAGTGCAGTGGCACAGATTTTCTACTTATCCTTGTCCCCTCCCATCCTCAGTCCACACTGGTCAGGCGTGCCATCAGGGAAACATGGGGTGTGGCTGCCAGGGGAAGATTCTGGCCCTGGACTGAGACCAACTACCCTGTCAAGCTCATCTTTGTGCTGGGTCTGAGAGATAACCAAGGCAGTCCAGAAACTGATTCTAATGCAGATCTCATTCCAGAAATAGCATCATTTGATGATATTTTACAATTTGACATGATAGATACATATCAAAATCTGACTCGTAAGATTATTTTAGCTTTGCAGTGGGCTACACAGTCATGCAAATCAGTCAGGTACATTCTCAAAGTGGATCAGGATGTGTTTGTTAATGTTCCTCTTATCACAGCTTTCTTACAGCAAAATGGAGAAAACAACTCCATATATGGACGTATCTATGGAGGATCTTGGGTAATTAGAGAAGGGAAATGGGCAGTTGCAAAATCTGCTTTGCCTATTCCAAAATATCCTATCTATGCCGCAGGCAATGCCTATGTATTGTCTAAAGATGCAGCAGAGATAGTTATCAAACTTGCTCCAGAGTATCCATACATTCACGTAGAGGATGCTTTCATTACAGGAATTCTTGCATCTGTGGGCAGAATCAATAGAGTCAATGTTGTTGGTTTTACCAAATGGACTGAGAGTAGACCAGATGCTTGCGAATTTGTCAACAATAAGAGATATGTTGGTAACAATTTTACAGACTATGATTTGAGGTTGGTGTGGAGAGACCTAATTGATGGAGGGGGTGGTCGTTGCAACAGATGAAGTGTCAAGTAATTCCTCACATTGTATGTGTTTTATAATGTAATCGGTTAGCTCAGTTATTATGTGCCAGCATTATGGTTTTGCTATAAGCTGCAATGAAGTGACTTCTTACTGTCAGTGGTAACTGGGGCTATTCTGTCTTGCAATTTATGAAGGGAAAGACCTGGGGACATCACAAATGTATTTCAACCCATCTATGCGCGATGGACATACATGTAATTATCCTAATTATATCATGTGCCCTAGATCATTAGATGTATAATTATTATATATTCTGCAATACTAGTCTGTTCTTTGTACTGATCTGTGGATAA
Source organism: Onchidella celtica (assembly GCA_963931925.1). Lineage (NCBI taxonomy): Eukaryota > Metazoa > Mollusca > Gastropoda > Systellommatophora > Onchidiidae > Onchidella > Onchidella celtica. The sequence continues at coordinate 14,249,062 of OZ007568.1, read as the reverse complement.
TTTGGACTGCTGAGAAGCCATTTATTCTTGAATTACATACAATAAATCTTTTGAATTCAATGAAATCCATAGTCAAAGGAGTAATTCTTAGGAATCATCCTGAGAGCATAAGTCTCAACGGGGATATATAATGCGCATTCAATCCATGATTCTAACCAGCCATGGCTGCACAGATTCGCATAACTGGTCAGGATTCTGATAAGATAACAATGATTTCAATTCTGCAATAAACAGTCTGTGTCTATAAAAATTAATGAAAGTAATTTTGACCATTCATCTTAGTAAGAAGAGGATGAAATACATGTAGCAACATTGTGAAACACCGAAATTCGACAAATATCATATTACATGTATTTGCTTCTGTCTTTACACAATCCTCACTTTTCTGCACTCCCACACACATGTACTTGTAAATATTGAACAGGTTTAGAATTGTGAAAGTCAACTGAAACAAGATTTTCTCTCTTACTCTTACATTCCATAAAGCTAGATCTATATCTTTCATACTTGTTTAATCTGTTACTTGTTCTCTTCCTTATAGGCATCAATTTCTGGTAACAGTAAAGGCAACAATAATAGTAGCTGCATACTCTGCCTTACCATTTTGTTGATCATTTTGCTAATACTGTATGAAAAATTCCAATAGTGAATTCTTTGAAACAATGACAAAGTACACTGTAAAGAGGTCTTATATAAGGATAATGAAATCTGTAATTTAAATCTTTTATTACTTTTATTCATTAAAACCATCCATACATTTTATTTAATTTTCATTCCACACTGATGCTATTCATGTGTGATTGGTTATGCATGTAGGCCTATGTCTATTACATGTAATTGGATGGAGAACCGCTATAGGAGAAGATATTTGTGCAATATTCCTACTACATGTACATTGCATTATATCAATAGAGGGTGTCAGTGGATGAAAGAAATGTGTTCGAATCAAACAGAGTTGACAGATAAATGTAGTAATGGAATAATTGAAGGCATACAACACAGTTAGAATCGGTAATAGAGTTTATTTCAAATGTATCTCAAATCTCCTTCCCCATCTATTTTTTTTTTTTTTCAAACCTGAAAAGCAAAAACATGGTATTTCTTTTCTTGAATTTCTTTATAAATACGTGTATGTAAAGAAAATTCACCTGTAAACTTTTACTAATCTTGTTGCTCTTCTAATTTCATCAACCTCTGAGTGACAGTTACTAAGTTTCTGAGTTGAAGTTTTGAGTCTGCAAGGTGACAGTTGGAAGCAGTGTAAAAAAAAAACATTTTAAAAAATCCAAGCCAACAGCATGTTCTATCATTTTCTCTCCCAGACTTTTCAATCATAGAAAATTTACCATGTGAATAAAAACTGGCAAATGGCTGCTGCAGGTTTCTTCTGGACCAAGTTTTTTTCAGTTGTGGTTAAAAACAAAATTCCACAACAGCATTTCAACAAGTTCATTCAGTTGGCTTATATGGCTCTTAGTCTGGAGAATGCTTAGGAGAGCAACAAGAATAGTTTTGCAATTAAAATTTAGACAATAATTTTTCTTGGATGTGATGAAGACATTGCAGTGAGTTTCTTATCCGCAAGGTCAAGTTAATTTCTGGTGGGCAGATATGAATTTGATTTTTTACACATAGTATGTAAAAAAAATACCGGGTCTTATTGAATAATAAAATACTGGTCTGCACTTCGATCTCGACTGCAATTATTACATTAGTTAATATCAATTTTATACATTTTAAGAACAATGATCTGAACTCTAATAAATCAGTGTTTTTTTAATTGTTTTTTTTATGTGGCTTCAGTGCTCAACAAGATTGAACTACCTAATGAATGCCCAGCACTGCCCATCAGATCTCCAAACTCAGGCCAAAGCTGAACAAGATTTGCTAACATACAATAAATTTTCCAAATAATGGCATTAACAGAAGTGTATGGTTAATTTCACAGCTTTGAAAATTTCAATCAACATGTCAAAATAAAAAAGAACCCCAGAAAATACTGACCAACTTTTTCATATGACCAATGTACTTATTCAAATATTTTGGAAATTCAAGATTTCTGTGCTTTTAATCCAAGCACTGCTCTTGAAATCACAATGACAAAAGGAAATAAGTTATTTATTCCACTGAAGTTGTCGAACAAATTAGTGGTTCACAAGAAAGCCAAATTAACGACTTCATCATTAATGGTGCCTGATATCATTATAATAGTTGAAAATTTTATCTCAATTTATGGATATTGGAAATTTGTGGTAGAAAATTGGCCAATTACTAATACTGGTGACTGTAAATGATTTGTGCAAACCTATCATGAAGCCGCTGTAGCTGATATTGGGTAGGAACAACAACAAGAAAAAAAAAAAAATAATTACCTGTATAATAAAATGGATCCCCCACCATGTGATAATACATAAACCAAACATTCTACACATGATAAAATGTATATAGTTATAGATGACATTGCTAATGTATACAGTCAAAATATAAATATGCTCATAGATATCACATGAATAAACAACAATGAAAAAGATTAATAATGGCTTTAGCACAACATTTGCCAAACCAAATCTGTCCACAAAAGTTTATTTCAAACATCCAAAATTTCTCCAGATGCACAGCTGCCACCATTACTTGGCAAAATACAATTGGGAGAAGGCCAAACATTCAAATTACTGACCTTATCCGTAAAGAAAACTTTACTGACAGCATGGGTGGCAACTTATGAGTTTGATCATGCCACTTTGTTTCCTTGCCCAATTGGCTTTGACACTCCAAATTGCCACTAATTTTCAATAAGCCATGCAATATATTTCAGTAAGCCAGTTTGTATTTAGCTAGACACTCTTCAGGATCATTTACATTCACAAATGATTATAAGGCCAAGAAAATATCACAAATTTCTGGTCACTGCCAAATGTGTAAAAATATAAAACATAATTCTATTCATGAAATTACTTTTGTGATTTTTGCTGGACAATCCAAGCAGTGCTGTTCTCCTGCAGAGGAATTTCAAGGGACAGCCTGTTCCGACTATGCAATTAATTTGAATCAACAGAAAACTGAACAATAGATACAATAAAATTTGAGGCATACGGGAAGGCACGAAATTGTTTTCCACTTTCTAAAATATTCAGCAGTTTTGAATTTAACTGTATCCGGTGTCATCTTTCACCAACTTGTATTCTACAAAGGCAGATGTATGATTTAAGAGAAAAAAACAAAATCATTCATAATACTGATAAAAATTTCATGGCAAATAGGCTGAAAAATAAACAAGTATAGACAACTAAATTATCCAAAGCCATAGAACGGCTACTTGTGTATATTGGCAAAAATATCACAGCAAATTGAGTTTGAAAAGTAAATATATGATGATGTACTTTGGATAGCAGAGGAAAAGGAACAAAACAGTAGTGAAATTTCTTGAATGGAACTCTACAACATTTTAACGGTAGTTGATAAAAAAGCTGAAAACATAAAAATATGCACAAAATTTCACTATGGAGTGTGGTATTGCAGTATGATTTGCAAAGAGCTATGACTTAAATGAGTTATGGAATAACATTATGTCTAAAGTGGTTTGTGTTGTCCAGTCTTTTTATCTTCACTACTCACACTCTAAAAATGTAAACATTTCTTCTGTTGCATAAATGTTTTCAGATATGACAAAAGGAAAAATAAAGACTGATTTGATTTCCCTAAATAGGTGATGTCTTCCGTGGTACTGAATTTGAGTGTGAGTGCGCCTACACCTGTCTGCATGTGTATGACAAATGTAGTGTAAAAATGGATATGATTTTACTGTTACACTTGAATTTGGTTACAGAATAGAAAATATGTAAACTTGTGGTGGGATAATTTAAATGATTTGCTTTACCTCTGAACAGCCAAGATATTCCCTTCTTGAGCCACCTTGCAAAATATAGATGTAATTTTTCTCATTTCAAATGAACTAAATAAAGTTTGAAAACAAAATATTCCAGTTTATGAAGGTAATAAATCATAAGCTTTGAAATAAATATACAAACAGTTCTGAATAACGGCAAGCAGAGGTCAAACAATATGATGTAATTTACAGAAAAGCGAAAAAAAAAAAATGAGATGAATCTGGGAGAACATTTTCTCTTCTCAATTTCCTAGTCTTTCATAAAAGATTTTTAACTGCACAATACAGTAGCCTACTGTGGCAAACTGTACAAAATGTTGATCATCATCCGAAATGAAATTCAGACTCAATTAAATAATGACAGATATCCCAGATTTAATTTTTCAGTAGTTTCAGTGCGTTATAATGACTGTTTAAGTATAAAATTAACGATTTTCCCACACACAAGTTCTCTGTTTTGCATTGTGATAAAATTTGATTGCTGTGAATATATACTTCACAAGAATTCAAAAGATGCCAATTTGAAGATGGCAAAATATTGCAGAAACAAATGACCAGAAAAAAGAAAAAAAGAAAAGAAAATATTGCTTTGCTTATAATTAAAAAAAGCATTATACAAAATAGTGAGGTCAGAACACATACTTGACTCAAACAAATAGGCCTACAATAAAGGCATATTATAATTATTCGGATGGATTCTATAAATCTGCAAACAATATGAAATGTCAAACTGCAGCATTGAAAAAGAAAGAAACAAGAAAACGACACGAATAATAATCATTTTGAGATAGAAAAACCTTAAAACCTAAAGGCTAAAAGCTGGACGGAGTTAGGTGAGATCTGTGTGGATTTCAAAATAATAATTTCTTGCACACATTGTTTTAGATATATCACTGGACTGCACTGGCTCAAAGTATCACACTGTGATTTCAACAGCACTGAAGACAATACTGGAAGAATACAAACATTAGATCAGAAATAAAAAAATTAGGATTTTCCCAGTGTCAAATATGAGAATATGATAGATGACTTAAACCTTAGATAGAATTAGGCAATTAAAAACGTGTCATATTGCATGTGTCATTGTAATTTTGTCAGCACATTCTTTTCTTTGTTATTAATTTTTTAAAAGCTTTTTGCATTTTGTATGACATTTATTATACTTTATCAGGCTCTTAATAATATTTTCATGAGAGTATGCACATCTATCTTCGGGCAATCTAGATCATGTCATGCTTGCAGAATGTGTATTTCATTTAGGGAATGTACAACTCGTAAGGACAGACATTTGCATGTGACAAATCTGAGCTTATGATTCTTTCAAACATGTATGATGTGGTTCCTTTTACTTGCATTGTTATACAATTTTTTTCACACTGAAGGTCTATTAAATATGGATAATAAAATGACTTATTAAAATTACATCAACATGATGCTGCTTGTGAACTAATTTTCTGTTCATCTTGACTGCCTATTATTAAATTATTTGAACTTATCCAATATTTTATATGTATGAAAGTAGTTTTCAGTGTCATGAAAATGGTATTGGAAACAACTCTGATGAGTAATGCTTGTCTTGCTGTCAGCCTCTGGTTTCGTTCAGAAAGTATTAAATCTGCCATGTTAAATCTAGCATTAGACAAGGGGATTCCTTTTAAATTGACAAAAGCATTGACCTAATTTCACTAGTCTGGATCTGTACTCATTTATCATCTTCTGTGCTGTTCTGTGCATCTACAGATCGTGGTCGCTGTGTTTGTTCTTCCCCTGCATCGGCATGCTGTTCTTCCTCTACGGGAGAATTCTCCCCTGCCACGATGTTGACAGCCACTTCTTGTTCTTCTGGGAGTGGAGTTGTGGTCCGTGAACCATCAAGCTGCATAACATGGCAAAAAATTTTTAAAAACCAGAAATGCATTACAAATTGTGTTTCAAATCAAATGATTACATCTTTCTGTCAACGGAGTTCTTCAGGCATCCACACAAAGAAACGATTTGCTGAATATTACTATATCAGATTATTTCATTCTCAGGAATGATGAAGTGTGACACTCACTAAAAGATTAAAGTGCTAACTCTCAAAGTGCCATAATCTACAAACAAATTTAAAAGATACAGTTTTTACCAAAATTAATCTTGGACATTTCTCTATAAGTGCTCCTTTAAAAGTACTATGTTTGACTGGCAAATCTCATGCAGTGATGTTTTTGATGTACAATAAAGAGCCTTTTTCTTTATATCATCAAATATTACGGACACTCTCTCTGATGACATGAGCATTCAGCCTCAGTTCTCACCTCTTCTTACCTGGCTATTATCAGGTGCTACATCATTATTGCCTGTTCTGCCTGATGAGTGCACATGTCGTCCAGACTGGGATGAAGCTGGTCGTGCTGAAGAAGGGCGGGGAATTCTGGCTGACACTGGCCTTTTTGGAGATTGTGGAGTCTGAGGTTTCTGTTACCAAACAATATTTTATATTATGCAATCAGTACAATTATAATTAATTAGTGACTATACAAATTACTTTTGCTGATTAATTCTGCCTGAGTTATTCTAATAAAATGCATTAAGGGCATACATTTAGCTCTTACATTCCATGACTTTAATCTGACAATATATTCCTATGTTTACTTCTTAGAGCTATGTCTGTATCAAAATGAGACCAGAATGCAAGATTTCTTTGTACATCTCTCAACAACATTTAATGCAATGCTATTTTTCTCAGCAACTTGCATTACAATCATAGGAGTTGGTCGGTTTTAAAAAAAACATTTTCATAAGATCACTTTTGCACAAAAAAAAATAAAAAAAATCTGTCTCCAGGCCACCTTATTAAAGTGATTGATAAAAACAAATCACATCATTCACAATTCCTCCGGCACTCACATCCATGTATACAGGCCGTGCAGGTTGCTGAGAAGTCATACTAGTCGGTAGTTTGGCCTCAATACGAGCTGATTCCAATCGGCCCTTGTAAATGTGGCCATCAGCACCTTGAACATCCATCTCTTCTCTATTAGGCAATAGAAGTAGATGGATGAAATGTGAACATGTTAAAAAGGCAAATTAATAATGACATCATAACAGATAATAACAATATGTATATGTTTGCTTACGAACATAATATAAATATTTAATGTCTTAGGATATAAATTATTTCTGAAAAAAATTCAACAAAAAAGCCTGTGTAATGAGTTCTTGTCTTCGAGATTTAAATATCTACATGGAATATGTATTTTATTTGTGTAGAAGTATCCTTAAATGCAAATAAGCTGTATGCATATTGTGACAATAACAACGAAATTTACAGATAAGATGACGAAAACAGGACAAACAAACCACATATTAATAAACCTGAAATTATGACAAGTCTGGTAGTGATTTGACATGACAGGTATTGATGACAATGCTGAATGAGCCATCCAGAAATCAACCACAAACTATAATAATATGCACGGGAAATGTTATATAAACACCAAATTAATGTAAGACTGTTTGAGAACTCACTTGTAAAGGGGCATAATTGTCTCCTCTTCACGGAACATTTGCCTGCCAACACACAAATTCAACGTAGATTATCACAGGGCTCAGACGCAATCAAGAAAATAAATATGCAAATTTCCCTAATGTACCGAGCAGCTGAATTTTATTCTGTTTGTTCATAACAAAAAGGAAAACATTAATGACATCAGAAGTAAAAAGAAGTACTTTACAATTGGATATGGGACAAATGAGAGTGGTGCAAGGGGGGTGGGGGGCAATAAAACCGATATTCACAATATTCAAATTCAGAATTTGTGGAAAGCTTTGGAAAAAATGGCATAACCTAATAATTTTGTAATTACATGGTCCACTTTGAAAAAAAGTACTTATGTCACATTGTTCTTCTTTGGACAATGTCAAAGTTATTTCTATCAATGTCTTGTTCCTTACCCCAAATTGCTGAAACGAGTTGTGCGCTTGTGGGGCTGTGTAAGAGTATGGCTGCCTCCACACTGCCGAACAGTTGCATAGTAATCCACTGACTCAGGGTTCATTCCAAGACTGGAAACAGAAAAATGGAAAAAAACATTAGTAAAAACATTACAGTTGAAGAACAACATGTTGGTAATGCAATATTTAAAATCCATGACTTACAGGTAAGTGAGAAATGTGGCAATGCTGTGACTATACCCAGCAGTGTCACTTCATCATTTTCTAGCCGTCAGAACTATAGGCCTATAACTGCACAATGACAATTCATGCTCAGAACAATGCACATTAAATCAATTGTAAGAAATCTGCCTTAGCTGCATCACATAAAATGTCCGATACAAATGTAATACAAAAGACAGTAAAAAATAGCACTGTTTTATGAAACAGACAAAGAAATTTTGAACCTGTCTTCACCAAAGTGAATTGGAAAATAAAGGGAAAATGTGCGCATGCAATTTGGCCGGGAAAAATATCACTATTGTAACGAGAAAACCTATTTATCAAGTTTGGGAAATTTTATGGCAGAGGCCAAAACAACCCAAAAAAAAAAAAGAATTTTTTTTTCTGACAACTTATGGGATCTTAAGACTGATATATTATTATATTACATATTACGATCTAAATTTGATTACCATGTCATTCATTTCATCCCAATAAGGCAAATCTGCCATTACAATTTCTATTACATGTATTATATCCACTGATGGGGTGAGCGGGGAGCGGTGGAAGTAGGTGAAAACTGTGGTAAGAAATTGAACACTTGAAAGTGCACATGAAGTAACAAGGTTTAAAAAACAATACAATGACAACAACAACAACAAAAAAATCTGTGCTAATGGTTTTCCATTAATGCTTTAGACTTTATTTCAACTGGCAATACACTTATCTTGCAAGTCATACAAAAATGTGACATATACATTTGAATATAAAATTTCGAACTTCGTTATCATTATTTCAAACAAGCACCTATCTAACTCCTATGGAAAGCTTTACTTTCTGGTTTATTCAATGTTCTTAACTGTATCAGAATAAACATAACTTCATGCCATTTGCAAAACTAGTAAATGCATAACTATCAATGTTGGATTTCAATGCAGCATGCTGTTGCTAGTTTTCCTAATGGATTGTTCTGACAGTGTGTGTGTGTGTGTGTGTGTGTGAGTAATGTTCTTACTTGCCGGTAATGTTGTGTGAGCAATGTGCGTGTGTGTGGTATGCGTTAAAGACCGGTAGGTCTTAGGTAGTGTATTTACTGTTGTACCACCACTGATGCTGTGACAACAAATTTCCAGGAAACAGGATAATAAAGTTATATCTTATCTTATTAAAAACACATCATACAGCAAATATGTTTGACAAAGGATAAACTGCTGCAAGAAATCCACGGGGAGGTAAAGCCACACAATGAAATAATTCAGTCTTGCACAAATGATATCTTACAGGGCATCTTTGCTGTATTAAGTGTGCATTGTCGAATGAATATGTTTCTCTGGCAGGAGTAGGGTGTCAGACATGCAGACATTTGCAATCACAAAATTTACACACTTTTATGTGTACTATTATCATAAATAACAAGTATTCTTTAGCTCAACAATAGAATATGGGTTTGCTTTTTCAAATTTGATAAGATTCACCAAGAAAGGAATCCAACATTCTCAAAATGACATGCGTCAAGACAGTACGATTTGACTTGATACTAAATATCAGTATAGTTTAAACAAAAGGTCAACTGTAGTGGGCTGTACTATCATAAACAAAAAGCATATCCAAGTTCAGATTGCTTTGTTCAAATTGATGACAAATCTGCTGATCATGTAGTTTATATGGAAAAGAGTGAATTGGAAAAAGAATTGGAAAGGAAAGACACCTCTGAAAAAACTATCATGAAAGGGATGGTAGGGGAATAAAAAGATAGAATGACTGATGATAACACGTAATAAACTGAATCTGAAATTATTTCATTCCTGTCTGTGGAAGGAAAGGGTGCAATAATACACTGAATCATGTGATATAAATGTTATGCATTCATTCATCACTACAACTGTATAGATTTGTGCAAGACAAACTAGAACTCCTCGATTTGGGATTTAAATACAATAACACATATAAAGTCTTGCCCTGGGTTGCCTTTATGTGAAAAAATTAATATATCATACAAAAACAAACAGATTAAATGATAAACTGCTTGATATAGTCCACGTATTATCCTACACATGAAAGAGGGTAATTTTCAACATATTTTACAGAACAGAAATTTGTGAACTTCTTTATATTGCAGATTCAAACTTGGGTTCTGGTAGCACATTTACACTGAAGGATAGAAAGCTGCCATAAGCCTCTACTTTCACTTTTTTTCTATCAAATGAAAAATACATAAAAAAATTTGGCAGAAAGCACAGAAAGGCTACAATAGGTGTGGGTGTGTACATTTATTATCACCAACAAAAGAAGAAAACAACAACAAATGTTTACAGTATGAGTTAGCACTTCTATGGGGCCCTCAGATCATGCAAATAATAAAATCAACATCATGGGTTGAAATACAAAATTGCAAAATTGAATTCTCCTTGAAAATTCCCCTTTTGTTCAAAGCTGTAAAAGCTTTTGTGATCAAAGACCCCCACAGCTTTTCATTTCAAACATCCACTTAGCATTATAAATTTTCTTAATGCAAGGCACTAAAACATACTTGAGTTCTGTGTCAGTTAGCATTTTCAGTGACAATCAAATTAAGTTACATAAACCTCCAAAAGGTGTCTAAAGTCCAAAGTTACATTAATTTTTAAAAATAATGTCATGGTTTCCAAAAATACCACCTCACCAATTTATCCCCTATTCTGCTTCAATGACTTCCACCCAATGAAATAAGGGGGGAAAAAAAGAAAAAGAAAAAAGGAAGCATTCAGTTGTACATTTAATGCTTATAAAGACAATAAATAAACTGCAGTCTTTAGAAATACAGGGTGAATCAAAAATGTTGAAAATGTGACAATCTATGGTTGTCAACAACCAAATTAAATGGGAACTTACTCCTGCTGAGGCCCGTCTTTATCTCCTTGGTTCACACATTTGAATCGCGAGTCAGAAATTGGGGGTAAAGGAGTGCCAATCTGCCTGTGCGAGCTTGGAGTGTGTGAGAGAGCAGGTGCAATCAGCAGTAAAAAATTTCAAAATTATGGCTATGAATGCTTCAATAATTTCACAAAGTTTTCCCTGCACTTGTTTTTATTTTCCTTTTGCCTCTGCCTCCGATTCCCTCAGAAATGCTTTTTTTTTTAAAATTTGTCAAAATTCTTGTGACCCAAGTGTGAAACTGGTAAGCTAGCTGTATAATCATGTACACACAGTCATCAATTATCATAAATATTGACTAACGGAAATACATGACCATCTTTAAGAGACCTGAGATGAAAGTGCCAGGAACTTCACAGCAAAAGATACCAAAAAAAAAAAAGGTCAAGAAAGTTGGGGATTCCTGAGAGGGCATGGTAGTCATATTCTGTTATATCACCTGTAAAGGGTTGGGTCTGAATGTTACTTTGAAAAGAATAGGAAACAACCTGGGGCAACTGAAGTTTTCAAACATCAACTGTGAACCACTGACCAAACACATTGGAGACATAATGGTTTATGTGCTAGTCACAGGTGAATGAAGTACAGGAGTCAAAGTTATGAGAAAGTTGTGAGTGCAGTCACTCAAACAAAAAAATGCATCAAAGAAATGGCACAATTCATAATGTGCAGCATGAAACACACTATCACTCAAATTTGATGGGATCTATTTCTATTACTGTACTGCTACTAGGGAGGAAGAACAATCCACAAAATTCAGAACTTCTGTTTACTTATTCACCCTATCTCATATGAAGATATTTCAATCATACCAAAGGCTTATCAACCAGTGGATCTATATCATATTATAAAGGAAGTAAGGCCTCCAGTGTAGTCATGAAAGGCTTTTTAACTGCTGAGCCTTATAAATTATACAAAATATCACACAACTCATGGACAAAAGTAAAGGTGTACGTGGACATATTTTAAGTTCTGTATATTTTTAGTACTTTCGTGATTTTGAGCCACAACTGAGTTGAACAGAAGAAAGTGTTCCAACATTTTTAGCTAGGAAAAAAAATGCATTTCTTCCAGTAAAATGAAAAAGTATGAAAGGAAATTTCATTTTTCGCCTAAGTTTACACCTTGATGATCGAAACTCAACTTTAAAATTCACATCTGTGTATTCCCTGAGTGAGTGGGCCAACTAGTCCATTTAATCTAAGTACAGTGTTACTTATCAAGAGTTGAACACTTAGAAGATTGGAAGAAAAAAATGAAAGAGGACCAAAAAAAAAAGGAAAACTCTCAATTTTCAAGATATTCAGATCACAGTGTAATCAACTGTCTGCTTTTCAGACACGTGAGAGAGTAACTCACAGGAAGTACACCTCATAAAAACACATCACACTGTGAAAGTGCTTTACCGTATGACCCCTGATCTGTCTACCCCACTGTAGATTCTAATCAAAGGAGAGCAAGAAATTGCAATGAAAATAAAATGGTTAAAATCACATGTTAAATGCAATTGGTTCACTAAAGCTGTTGATTCATTTGATCACAACATTTTTTTGTCCGATGAAAGATTGTTAAAATTTCAGGACATCAGCTGAATTTCATGTTTGTTGTGCAGTTTAAAATATTTCCGCTATTTTGACAACAACATATACCAGCACAGATTATGATTAGATGTCATTTTCTTATGCACAATGGAACAATGTCTAAAACAAATAAAATACATCTGCATCTAATATCACAGAATACAGAACAGTAGCACTAGCAAGCAGTATCTAGCATAAATAAAACCGATGTAATGCACTCACCTTCTGGCATGTTGTCTAATTTGGTCAAGTTCAAAGGTTGTGTATGGACGTGGGGACTTGGATTTGGGAAGACCATAGTTTGCTGGGATGGAGGGCACAGGGCTGATGATACAAGCACACAATAAAAAGATCAAGTGAAAGATTCAAGTCAACTCTGATGAATGTATGAATCTTGTAAATCTTTTTTCTCAGGCATCATTTTGTAGGCTTATTAGGTCAATGTTCAAAAGAGGTCAAACACATGAACAATCAAAAAAAAAAAAAAGGAATAAAAAAAACAAAACAATAAGTAATGGAAGGCATACAAACATCTTCAGTATAATGCAAAGCAACTTACTCATTCATTCAGTCATCTTCTAAAGCTGACATTTTCATGTCTAATATTTCACAATAAACAGGTTAATGTTTCCCCTCTCTATTTCTACTTCAAAATTTCTACTTCCATCACAATCCTGGTGGCTCCACGATTATCATCCATGCTCACCTCACCTATATCTGATGATGCCGCTTGCTACAAAACGACAAATTTAATATACCATCTTGTCTAAACCAGATAGACGGCCACCAAATTGCTCTTGTGGTTTCTTTTTGCTAAAAAAAAAACCCTGAGAAAAAGGCCTTACTGCTGGCCATAATGAAAATGAAAAAATCACTGTCTACAGTTACTAAAAGTTCACAAACGAAACAATACAATGAGAGCAGAGATGTCAAATGAGGTGATAAAAGACTTTTGAGCTTGATGTAGCAACCGCAAAGGAGGCTGGCATAGCAAGTACAACAAACCATCAAGAATTGCACAAAATAATCTACTTCCCTTACCCATGTGGCATGACAGCCACTGGCTTATCACATGACAGACAGTGGAATCGCTGGATCAATTGCCTGAAGAAAAAAGAAAACCGCAATGTCAGCCATCACGCTAAATTTTACACGTTGGTAAATCAGAAACATTGTATAGGAATGAAGGTACATGATATAAATAGACATGCCCTTCTCATATAATGTAATGATGCTGACGTTCTCATCAATAAAGACTGAACAAAAAGAGATTTTTAAGGGACAAGTTTTAATGAGCAACAAAAAGTATATTAAGCATAACAATCCAATTGCCACTGATGGTGTGCTAAAGTGAAGATTTAAATAAAATGAAAGCACAAAATGAGCAAAAAATGGAATGACTCATGGAGATGCAATTGGTCATTGGAATGGTGATGCTTGTAATGAAATGGAAAATAATGCCGGTGACAAAGGCAGAAATAAAAACATTTCTTATAAAACCAGACAAAAAGAGAGTATGTAAAACTTGTAAAATCAGATCAAGGTTACTTATTATTTTTTAATAAAGTCCACTTTTCAACATTTAATCTGAGAGATATTATTTTACTACTTGATAATAATAAGGATATTATGCTAATGTGCTAGGTAAAATCCGCCCCAGAAGGAAACTCACTTTTTCATACCAGCAGCCTCATCATCCAGTTGCCAGCCTGGTCCCATGGATTTGATTTTGTTGTTGAGAGCTTTCAGCTGTTTCTCCAGCCATTCCTTCAAATTGCTCAGCTCACGGCGGTCAAGTTTACCATCCAACTCTTCCATTGCTTTGGCCAAGGCTGATTTCCAATCTCCATCCTGTGCAGAGTTTACATTAATGTGAGAAATGAGAGATAGCATATAACAGTGAGCAATATCATAGGCAAGTGAAGAAAAATGCAACAGCCTGAATGTACAAAGATGAAACTGACCCTCACAAGGTTATCTTGTTTACGGGTATCAACGTAGAGATAATCATGTTTTATTCCAGAAAGCAGAGGACAGTTTTCTTCCAGATCCAACTATTTTTCCCCTCTGGTGATACAGAGTGTTCATGTAGGATGCATTTAGTTTCTAACAGCTGATGTTGTTTGTGTTATTGTTGCTTTTACTTAAAGAATACTTACTAATCCCTTCCCATCTGTGCCTCTACAACACTGCCAGATTTCATGGGCACAAACATTTCTTACAACAATATGTTTATTAAAGCCAGCAAATACAAGATAAAGCTTTCTTGACTGACTATGGATTTACATATAATAATAAAAAAAACTAGGAAAAGGGATATAAATGTAAAATAAAGAACTCACCTGCCCATTAAGTTTATCTAGAATGTCTTTGATCATGCGATTCAGCTCATTGGTAGTTGAGTCAAACAGACTATGGTTGACCTTACCCTCCAACTGGCGACGATCAGCTTTCTAACGTGTAACAAATCAATAGATTCAATCAAATGACAGATGTGAGAATAAGTGACACATGTAATTTTACTGAATTTTGTCAGTCTTCTGCAAAATGATTATAGAAATCAGTCATAAAACAATTACATCTGACCACACAATTTTTTTGGCTTTTATTTGGCAGTTTCACTGCCAACCTCACACTCAATCTTTTCACTTGGATTTAAAACCTTTTTGTTGCAATACTTACAATCTCTGCACATAATCTGTCAGTTACCAATCACCAATTTCAGTAAAAACTGCATATTTACACAGCAACATAAAATGTTAAAAATACAAGCTGCTTCCTACTTACCACATCAACCTCCATATCCACATACTCTTTGTCTGCCTTCTTATCATTCAAGCTGTCACAATACTGAAGTAAGTCCTGGACAAAAACAAAAAAACAGATAAAAAAAATATCCATGTCTGATAGTAGAAGTGCCCACCTTTATTAAGCACATCTTGTGGTTTACACTTTCTCCACAGCAGTTGCCACTGCAGTCTGAGAATTTTACCTCTTTATTAGTAATAAATTTTACTAGGTGGTGACTGCAACTTTTTTTACTCAATAAGATATATCTCATGAATGAATGAATGAATGATGAAATAATGTCTGTAAATTGAGGGCATTTAACATTATCAAGAGTAGAATATGAGCAAAAAAATGCCAACAGTATCTTTATGACAAATTTCATGCAGACAATGGTGCATTTTTGACATAACTTTCCACTGGCATACAAAAAGAAAATGAATGTGAAAAAATAGAAAAGTATCAATGCTTAATATGACAAGCTAGACCTTTTAATTCAAATACATTGCACTCACAGATTATATGACTTCAGCTGGTCTATTCATGTCTGGATTCTTCCTTTGATAACCATTAAATTTAGCAATTTCAAAAGCACAGAACAAAAGTGTTAGGGGGCTTAACAGTGTCACAACCTACTACAAGTGACATACATGAGTGAACAAGACCACCAACATGTCTTGCACTTGTTTGAGAAATATTATAATTTGTCAGTCACTGTCTTAAGACGCCTCATTAATGTGCAAGCACATTTAGGATTCTTTGAGGTACCAATTATGAGAGATGATAAAATTAATAAATCACCCCAATGGTCAATGAGACATTAGGAATTTAAATCTATTGTCATCAATAACACAAAAAAAAAGTAGGATGTGAAATGGATAAAAAAAATTGCACTCTATAAGTTTGCATATAAAGAAATTTTGCATTTAATATTGATAAACAAAAGCTCTTCGATTACAGCACAATGCCGTTCAATCTATACACAAAATTTTTCTGTTATCAATAAATTGAAAATAATGCAAGCAACACAAAGCCCAGTTACACAGACAAAAAAAATCACATTAAGATCAGGCAAATTGCAACTTACTTTAAGATGTTTATATTCTTTGCATAATAAACATGAACCCACATGTTTACAACACAAAAATGCAAACACCAAAATATGCGTGAAAAATTTCACCTGGATTTCTTTAACCCTCTGAGCATTTTCAGCAATGACAGTTTCCATGGACCCCCTCAGTCTTTCGATATCTTCTTGCAGTTTCTGAATGGCTTCTTGCAGCCGGCGAATAGCAGCTTCATCCTACAACATCACATCCACAATGTAAGCCACACTACAGCATAAAATATTGACGACAAATGCAACACCCAGGGGAGAGAAAGCAAGCACGGTTAAAAAAAATAAAATATTCAAAAGTTGTAAGGGTATATTTTACCAAATTTTGCATTCTGCTTCCACTGAACTAAATGAGCATTCAAATCAAAATTGCATTTTGCTTCCACTGAACTAAATAAGCATTCAAATAAAAATTGCATTTTGCTTCCACTGAACTAAATCAGCATCAAAATCAAAATTGCATTTTGCTTCCACTGAACTAAATCAGCATCAAAATCAAAATTGCATTTTGCTTCCACTGAACTAAATCAGCATCAAATCAAAATTGCATTCTGCTTCCACTGAACTAAATCAGCATCAAAATCAAAGCAAGAACCAGGCAGTGGTTGGATAGCCAGCAAAATAATTATGCAAAAATTGTCTTTAACACTGTGCACCAAGCAGCTTTAGTAGCCTACTGACACTATGTGCAACTTGGTCATGGTAAATCTGTTACAATTCTTTCACTTTTTCTTTCATTCATAGTTAGATCCAATCAAACAAATGCACTACAGTTTATCTGACACAACAACAAATTCAGCAAATTTGTCATATTGCCCTATACAGGTAAATATCAGATTCCTGATCGAATTGCATCAATATTTTGACATTCCTCATTTTTCACTTGCCCAATTAAAGAAACTCTATATCAATTGAATCTCTGAAAGATCTGGACATGATTCAGTAACAACTTGACAGACAAAGCTATGAGCCCGTAACTGGGTGCTGAGTAACATCAAACTCCTTGCAACATATTGTCACCATTTTGCTTTAGTGATTTTAGTAAATGCAACAAGAAACATCTATGAATCAATTCAGCCAACAGTAGTGAGTGCTGATCTAATACAAGTGCTCTTTCTCTTTTCTTGCTCAAAATGTCCACTTGCTTGAGAAGGTGACATGTCTCTAACATGAAACATGGAGAAATGTCTCTTTAGCACTGAGTAAAATTAAACACCAAACCAAGTTCATGCAACATCACAGAAATATTGCTGTGAGAATGCAAGTATTAAAGGACTCAGTTTACAATAGTTACATTCTGCCTATCAAAACTGTCAATGCCATGATATTCCATTCTACCCACAACTACCAATGACATTTCTTCTAACATTGAAAGCATAAAATCTTTCACTGAACTGCTAATTGTGAGTCTGACTGATAACATACAGCTGAAATGGAAAGATGGAGAGAGTGACAAAGTGAAGCCGCAGATCTCAAAGGTACTCTTGGGCAAATGTAAATGGCAAATCAGAACTGAAGAGCTGAGATAAACGCAACAGAGCTTTATGAAACAAAACCATGAATGAAATTTTGAAGCCACTTGAAAATACAGAGGTGAGTAAAAATCATATGGTAGATAAATTATACCCCAGAGGAAAACAAACTCAATGCAACTTTCTGTGCATTCATGGAAGATTTTCTATCCAATGCAAGTGCAAGTTAAAACAGACACCATAAAGACAAGAGGATTTATGCTCCTTATGAAAAGATCTTCACAAAATTTGAAGCCACACCTGGTGATAACTACTGTGACTGAGTTTTCATGCCCTCTAATGTGAGCAAAGTTTGTGAAATCTGCATTATGAATTGCTTTTTGGTTTTGTTGAATCATTAGTTTCCCTTCTGAACTTTCATTTTCCATGTTACACTCTACCAGCTTAAAATAATTCCAATTTAATGTATTGCTGTGTTAGATATGTTCATTTATACCCATACAAAATACTCATAGATGATTTTTGTCAATTTTTCTTTTTCTTTGTGTATCTTTAGCTATTCTTATCATGGCAATACTTGCCCTAGTAATGAGGCCCCCATCACCCAACGCTGTACACATAAACATGCAAAAAAACAAAATCTTGGTTGTCTGTTAAGTTTTAGGAAATAGTCCTTCGCATTCCTAGTTTTCAGTTTTTGTTATTTACCATTAGGCCTACTCTCAACAAAAGTCGTCTGGATAACCTATCTGGATCTAATTAATTTATCAGACACAATCATCACACGCTGCAAGAACACCGACTCAAACAACTCAATATCTGGTAGATAGGAAATGGCTATCAGGCATGTCAGATTTCTCCACATGTACCAATGTTATAAGCATGTTCTAAATGAAGTGGCAACCACAGTTCACCATGATACACCAAGAAAATCACACTCAACGGGTTTACACCAATTTCTATTCCTACCGCCCTCAAACTCAGCAAAGAATCAAAAGTAAAACTGTGAGCAGGTAAGAAATGTTGCTTCTTGAAATTGTGATCATAAAGGTAATCAACAAAATCCTGATATGAAAGCTTTCTGAGCGTCTACCATTTCAATCTCATCAGATCTGAATACAGTCCAAATATGACACCAAAAAATCAGGCAACAGGAAAATCTGACCTTTCTCTCTTTTTGGCCTAAGGATTTGCTGCTGTGAAAACCACAGAAAGCTTCTAAAATAATGCCAACATTAATTTGACAAATCAATGAAAAGACAATTATGAAACGGTAAAATGGATGCCAAACTAATTATCGCTGTGTTTTTAAAATACATGATTGTGTTATTTACAAAACTTGACATTGCCTTCTTAAAACAAGAACATATGGCAAAATTTCTTCAACAAACAGTTACTGCTGCAGGAAGCCTTATGAAAGACTGAAAAATTGAAAACATGGAATAGGTAAAAACAAAAGCAATACATAGACAAAAAGCACTTAAAAAAGCAAACCTCAAACAAAATGGCGCTGATGATTAGGAATAAAATTTCCAGGTAGCTTTTAACCATCCACCACTGAATGAAAGCCAATTGTAATACAGAATATTGGAAACGCTGATCTGATCAAAAGAATAGACTTCACTGAAGCATCACAGTAAATGTTAAATATTTTTTTTAAAAAAATATATCAATATACCAAAGTAAAAAATGAAATCCAGAACACTTTCTTACCTTCAGCTGACCGTCCTTCACAGCTTGTAGTTCTTCCTGCAGATTCTTCAGGGTTGATAGCAAGTCTTCAGGTATACCTGTATCTTTTCCTAACAGACAAAAAAAAAGCAAATATTGGGTTAATAAATTCTCTCTTTCAACATACCATAACCTTTACCTGACAGATACTGATCAACCATCCTTATCACATTCAACACTACCACAGGCTGTTAGTTTCAAATTGTGAATTCAAATTCTGTCTTATATCAATTACACCATTTCCTTTAATTTCCAACTGCAAACCCATCAGTCTAGAATCTATCCCAAATCACCACCTCTCACATCAAATTGAGAACAACTGACTCGCGTGCATTGCTCAACACTATATTGCTTCTTTATACAGATATACATCACCAGTTTCTCACCTAATCCCTCCAGGTCCCCTTTGTCAGCTTTCAGTTCCAGTAGTTTCTAGGGAAAGGAAAAGACAATGGCAGATTTGAAACACTGATGCTTGGAGAAGACTGACTACAGAATGCTGGTCACCAGAAAATTTATCATTTGTGGATGATCAGACATATCTAATATATGCAAGTCACAAATTCTCGACCTTTGAATGCAAAGGGCTCTTTTATTAGGCCATCTATAGTAACCAAATTTTGCCTGTAAGTTTCAAATACTGTGGAGGGTGCACTGAAGCATGGTTTTTTTTTATTGCTTTTGTTTTTCAATTTTTTTGAGTTTGCTTTGCATCGGTGACTGCTCACCACCATCCCTTTTTTTTTCACGAGCACCTGACCCATGATGTGAACACTTCCTGTCATATGTATATCACTGCTGTCGGCTGATTTAAGCTATTCATCGTGCTTGTGACTAAAATTAGAACACAGGAATACCATGCAGAGAGGGTAGAAAGTGACGGGCGAGGCAGTGGTTGGGGGGTCCACGCGGAGTGTGGTATTTAAGCTTGTTGTACTACAGTTTAGAAGCAACAGTGATCTAACAAATATTGGTAGAAAGTGTGTAAGGGCTAATGACACCTCCTCCATTTACATCACATTTCCCTGAGAAGGTGACGTCTTGCCATTGTCTAATAAATATCTGAAATAGCAATCTAAGATTTCTCTCATAGTGCTCTTTATTGTACATCATTCATAGAACAGCAATGAAAAGAGCCATACCAAATTTCAAACATTCATTAACAGCTACATCAGAATGTAATCTTCAGCTAAAGGAATGGACAATCTGAAATAATCCGTACTCTGGCATATCACAATTCTTTTTCCCTCTCCTTCTCACCCATCTATATTCCCTTTACCTCCAATTCATCCACTCTCAGAACAAGTGCGTCATGAGCATCGGAGAGTTTCCCCAGTCTCTCCAGTAAATCTAATAACTCATTGCTGGGGCCGGAAGACGAGGCACGAGATGTTGGTCGTGCTGATGCTGGTCGTCCTGATGGTGGTCTACTTCTTGGTTCCTTCAATACAAAATCAAATCAGACAGCATCAACAAGCTGTGTCTTGAATTTTGGTGTCGGTAAATCCACCTATTATATATAAGCCAAAACAGAAACTCAGTTTATAAATTTATGCTTACCTGAAACTCTTCTAACTCATGGAGTTCTTATATCTATGTTGTTTTTTTTCCATTACCGTCATCATCTTTTAATACACATGTATATACAAAATTAAAAAGAAAGGGTCGATCTGAACACTGGCATCTATTTAACCATATCTTTTATTTTTCTCATTTCTATGCAGGAGGCATATACACTGAGTGACTAGTGGTAATATATTGTTTGAACTGCTCTGTTTATCTCTCCAGTATTTGAATACATTAAATGAACATCTTGTATCATTCCCTAAACATCATTTTCCCGTAGTTACTTAACAAAACCCTCTCAGACATATAATTTGGTGTGCTTTTGCAAACAGGCTTTTACAGGGTGCAAATGTATGAGAATCATATCATGAGGAACTTTTCACATCAAATACGGTACAAGTGGTGGCATCTCTTATTTTGCTGTCAAGTTAGCAGTAGTTTGAGTTATGCACTCTTTTTCACAATCAAGTTTAGATCAGTCATAGTAAGGATGAGAATGCACAAAATCTAAGACTACTGGGGAGCAAAACGAGATAATTTATGTAAAATTTGCCTAAATCTAGTGAACATTACAGAACTTGATGTGCGATCAAAACTATACATATCAAGGAGGAACCTGTACTACACAAACTTCCAATTTAATGCCGTTTGGGTCCTTTCACATGGTACAATCATGCTGGTTTCGGAAGAAACATAGATGGGCAATAAAGAACTGTAAAACTTTGACATCTACAAATATCTAAAAAAAAACAGCAACAACAACAAACAAACAACATTCTGAACAGAAAAAAACAATCTAATGAACAACTTTTCGGAGTAAAGAAAATGCATTTTCTCAAGGTTTCTTTGAAAGCAAAGCAGTTTGATCTTTCTGAGAGAAGCTAGGGGTAGGATTTCATTCTGATGCAAGATGAAGGTGTTAAGGCTTCAAACATAAGAATATATATCATCACTGGAACACCCATGCAGGGACAAAACATACAAATGAAAGGAATGACAAGGACTCTGCCAAAGAATTGAATTCACAAACAAATATCACAGCAAGCAAATCCATAACCTGTCCCAAATTAACACAATACATGCACATGATAAATTATCATAAAAATGTGAGTTTAATGATACTGAATGCAGTGCAGTAAACATACTACTGTCAGCAGATGGGTGGTCTTGCGCCCTCTCTTAACCTGGGAATAATAAGGCAATGGTCAAAACCTGGCATTATGACCACAGTATCTGCATACCTCTTACAAAAAAGAAAATATGGGAAGTCTGGAGTCAACCTGTCATTAGGTTTCATTATTACTCATTTTAATAATTATTTTTAATTTACAATGCTCTGTTATTACTATATTAGAAAGCAATGACTGGCAAGAAGTATAATGCAACCTAACATCACAATAAAGATGTTTTTACAGTGAGTGATGGTAATCTGTTCTGACAAAGCAAAAAAAAAAAAAAATTAGCCCCCAAAATATGCATTTTTAAACTTCTTTCTTCATTGCTCTCTGTTACTATTCAGATTAAATTGGAGTGGCGGTTTGGAAGGATGTTATTCGAATACGAGTGTGCATTATGAACTTTAATTACCTAGATTATGCAATTCACTATAAAAGCATGTTTACCACTTTGGGCAAACAAGAACATTTTTGTATTCTCAGAGTATGCTGCTGCTGTTTTCGGGGGGGTGTTTGAGTTTGGGTTTTATGGCGTGTCAGCACGATAACGGCCACTTTGCCCCCCTGGCGGTCTATTTGGGTACACTTTCTTTCTTTATATTTTGTATTCAGAGCTGTCAAGTTCAACACACTGGTAAAACTGAAAAAAAAGTTGTTCTGTGTAGATCTGTAAAAAGTTTTGTAAATGATTATAAAAATTATTAAATCAAGTTGTAGATCCCAGCCTCTCTCAGAAAAAATAGGATACATTGCTGACCTACATCAGAAAATAATTCTTTCATGAATCCGCTGGCATAGTGCTTTTTTCCGATATGCGTGAAGTCGACACATTCAGTTAAAAAAATGTTTTATTGACGGTTGGCAATTGCATGCCAGACAATCGGGGGGATCTTCCCACCTAAGGTATGCATGAGAGAAACAGAAAGATCTTGGAGTAAGGCAGAAGAAGGAGTCTATATTTTGTCTTTCTCCATCATTACCAATATTATATATCATCATCATAAAATAAAAATGTATAAAATAATCAGAATCATCAAGTTAATAAACTGTTCTTGATGCTGTTCTTCAAATTTCTGCTTGTTGAAAAGAAACAGATCAGCTTCACCTACGTTGCACACCAATACGAATTCGCAACACTCTTCTATGGACTTACTGATGTATTCACACATACACACTTACAGGTGTTTCCGTTTGCATGGCCATCTCAATGACCACTCTTTCCTCTGCAACAGGTTGAAGGTTTTCAAAGTCTTGTCTCATGCCTCTCAGTGCATCCTCTAGTCCTGGCCATGTCACAAACTGGGATAAGTACTGGTCAATGTCATCCAGGCTTGGAACACTTGAGAGTTTGTCACTGAGTCCATTATACTTGTCATTCATCTCTTTCTGAGAACACAAAATAGGAAACAACTTTGTTATTCTGTAAAGTAACAGCCAATCCATCGTTGTACATGTATTTCCAGAGCATAACATATCAGAGCACTCTGTCAAAGTCTTATAAATATTTACTTTTCGTATACTTTTTGGTTTCCTGTAGTGTAAGGTTGCACAAGCTGCGCACATGTCACTTTGCCATATCAAAATATGGTTGGTTTCTTACCCTTCTGATTTTATTTCTTTATTTCAGAGACAATGACATACAAAAGAACCCCTTAAAATAAATTTCAACAGTAAAACTTAGTCAAATGAAGAAAGTAATCATGACCACAAATAATGCCTCCACCGCCCATGCTGTGTTGACATCAAAATTTCATTATTTACCTATTCTTATCACACTATTTTGTTGGTTTTTAAAGATTGCACTATTAATTAGCATTGCAATAAGGATTTACAGCTAATTTTTCCTGCTTTTGTTAGTACTTTCACACAAGATGAAAGAATCTTCTATCATATATTGTTAATTGTTGCAGGCCAAAACTTTCAAATATTATTGATAACTTGAACTCACTCTGATATTGACTACTGGTAGTTCTGGTTTGCAGGTGCTTTAAACAGTACATACTTGAAACATTTGGGGCGTGTAATAGAGGTATCACAGAATATCAAGACAAAACTTTCATGAAAAATGTAAATTTACTTTTCACTGAGAGAAAGTCTCACGACTAACATTCATCTTAATAGAGATTCTGGCCAATACAGAAACCTGTGACCAGGAAAGCTATCGAGTAAAAATAAACAACTAGAAACTGTCCCATGTTTTATTGCCACCATAATTATATTCAACATTTTGCATTAGAATGTGATGAAATACTTACAAACAGGTTATCCATAGCATCCAGGCGTTTGTTGATATCATCCAAATTTATCTGTAAGCAGTAGCATTATGAATTCTTACTTGTTCTGACTAACATAATTGACTGCAATAAGGACAACAATGAAAAATGATGACTTCCAGAAGTGATACAGATAGATTGGGAAAAGGTGCTAATTTATTTACATCTAATAAATGTATTTTTAAGTATCTACTCACAGATTGTATAGTTAAATAATTACCCTGCAACTCATCATTTGTTTCTTTCCTTCTTTCAGTAATAACTTCATGGTAAAAGGGCTAGCCAGTCAAAATTCTCTCTCACAGAATTTGTTTTATTTTGAACTTTGACTTCTATCCCATTGAGACAGTCAATGTTTAGAAAAAAATAATTAAAAAGCATGACTTGGCATTACTTTAATGTTTTTTCTCACTTGTATTGTCAGTTATTCTTGCATTTCAGATTCTCTTCATCAACTGTTCCTTTTTATTCATTCACACTAGAACACTAAGTAACATTGAGCCAGATGACTTGTATCCCATGAGGGACAATCTAGAGGACAGATAAACATACCCCATTGAGTCTGTCCAAAAGTTCTGCTTGAGCATTCCTAAGGTCTTTCATTTCTTTCATCAGATCTTCTACAAGTGAGGCCAACTGTGGAAGAGATCAATACACAACATTGTTTTACATGGGAAAACAGACAATTTATGGGGAGCAAATCAAATTCTTACATTTATTGATGTTTTGTTTTCTTGAAGCAGATCAAAGATGGGTATGTAAAGTTGGCTAACCTGAAACAGAGGTGGACATTCTAAAAGTGGAAAGACATGATATCTCAATGTGTCTTCACTGATATGACAAGAGAGGAACAGAACATTACATAATTTTAGATTTTGCCAAACATTATTATGCTCCTGTTACAATGAAAAAAAAAAAAGGAGTCTTTGACCAGGAGCCAAAACAGACCAGAAAGTTGACTTGTCCAGATACCCTTTTTTTAACTTTATCTTTTCCCCAGTGTTACAAATAACTGAGTTGTGGTCAAGCCAAACAAAAGTAATTTACCTGGCTTTTATTTGTAAACTAAATACTTGGGAGAACAGCAATTACAGGCCTACAATTGTATCATTGATTACTTTATTAAGTCCCATAAAAACAGAAAGAGACAGTAAAAGAGAGAGAGAGAGGGAGGTTGGGAGAGAGAGAAAGAGAAAGAAAGAAAGAAAAGGAAAGACAGAATGAAAGAAAAAAAGGGGAATTTTGAGTGAGTTTTGGGTTTAAAGGCCCATCGGCACAATAAGGACCATTTTGCTCCTTTCACTTTTTTTCGTTGTTGTTGTTATCTCGCTATGGGTGCCCACATTGTGAGGAGTGCTGAAGTTGTCGCGCTGCTGCTGGGCCAGCAACCACGTTACGGGAAGGGACGGAAGGGAAGTTGGATAGAAGACAAAAGCAAGGAAGCACAATCCCAGGGCCTGTCGAGAAGTGGCAGTCTCTGAGGGACAGCCCACCTTCGGTGGGGTTTCACTACCAGCAGGTGTAAGCAGTGGACCTACATGTAATGGGAATGAATGTCACCCATGGACTGCCCAAAAGTGGTGGGGTTACACCATTTACAGGTGGGGGCAGTGGGCCTATTTATATCAACCTGATCCACTCTGTGTATGTGTATGTGCGAGAGAGAGGGAGAAAGAAAGAAAGAAAGAAAGAAAGAAAGAAAGAGAGAAAAAGAGGGAGAGGGGGTGGGAAGAGGGACAGAGAGTTAAAACATCATCTTCGTATTTAATGTTGGCATATTCATTTGGCTAGAAATGGGAGAACCGAGTGCCTGAAAATAATATCATGTACCTTAATATGACTCATCCCATTTTTCAAAATAATACCCTTTTTCAACAGTTGGGCGAAGGAACATAAAAGGCATTATGAACCTTTCAGTCACGGCAATGTTTGAATCTGTGGACCTAGTAAAGTGCTGAAGTCCCTATACAAACCAATTTCTATACAATACCACCAAAGAGGTGCACTGATCGAAACATCGATCCTATTTGTAGTGTGAGAGTTATACACCCTTCATTGGTTGAGATCAATGGCACGCCGCACAAGTGCTGAAGGGCCGACTAATCTGCTGAAACGTCGCCGCTGCAACCACCGTTTTCGTATTAGGATAATATATGGATTAAGTTCTGCCCATGTCGATTCAGCATTATTAACGCATCCCTTATGAGAAGCTTGTACAGTAACTTTACCAAGAGGTTGTGCTCATTAGGAGAACACGGAATTCATGACGTCACAAAAAACACCCATCAAATGGGGCCAGGCTGTTGTGCCTAAAAGAAAGCCATTGTCAAAGACTGATCTCGGGAAGTGAAGCAGAAATCTAAAATAGAACAGTCGATACGTGAGGAATTTCACTGGCAGCACGAAACGTAATCACCCTGACGTCACCCTCGGCTGGTTAAGTTCCTAACTAGATCAGGTCATTGCTTTGAGAGAGCGGAAATCGCTTTGCTGGGCCCCCACAGATATGTTAAGGTGGGGCCGGATATCTCGCTGTTCGACTACAATGTCTCCCCCGTGCTGTTTTTGTCTAGTACAACTTGGGTGCACCAAAACAACTGGAACAGCGCAAATTCAATTCCCAGCGGGTTAGTTTAATTAATTCTGTCTGTAATTAGGATCCGGTGTCAATGATAATTTAATCTATGTTATAGATAAAAAATATAATGTGATCGATATACTTTGTATTTGTGTTCGTTTTGCCTGCTTTATATTTCTGTTTTTTTTGTTTTTTTAAAGTGTTCAAAACTGTGTAGGTGATACACGTAAGGTATTTTGTTTGCCGCACATATCCTAACAAAAGAGTCACCCTGAAGAGATCCCTTTGGCAAGAGTCTTCCCACCGTGCGAAAATGCCCTTCCGTTAATGTTAATATCTTGAGACAAAAAGAATTTCACAAAAATGTCGGAGATATGAAATCAAACAACACTTGACTCTGCAGGTGTTATTTCCCAAACTGAGCGTTGGAATGCCACAAGAAAAAAAAAAAAAAGTGGGTTGGGCTAGGAGGTCGTAGTAGGATAGTAAATATTTAGTTCAAAATCACCCCGCGTCAATGAACATTTTTCCAATCACCCATGCCGAACACATAAGTTGTAAAAATTTAATAAGAACGCGACATTTGTAGTTCTCGGCGAGAATATTCAAAGACAGCTTATGACGCTGCTTGGCTGCATTAATATGGAAGCTCCGAATTTTCTATGATCTACAAGCAGCCGTAGTTCTAGCGACAGAGATATTATGCTCTTAATCCCTCACTTTTTCCCAATGAAGTAATATCAGTTTACATAATTTATCTACCTGACGGTGCAGGTAATATTTCTTTAATTAAAATCTATTGTCTACACAATATAACCTAAAAACTCACTTTTTCAAATCTGTTATAATGATATGATGTCATGAAATTTCTTTCCCATTCACTGTCTCTTTTATCATGTTCACCTGCGGGCGCTTACAACGGTATCGACAGAGATAACAGCTATAAATATCAAGCTTTTAATTCTCCATAGACTTCTGTGTCATCAAGTGACATACAATCCATTAGACTCCCGTGTTGGTTCCACAAATCACACCCCTTGCAATCAATCAATCGGCAGTTCGTAGTGGTAAACAAAGCATGACAACTCCCATAAAATTTCTTGTCCGTGGTAGAACAAATGACATTCAATGAAAACAGAACTTGAGATTAGGTGACAAAAGAGCTAACAGAATTGTCTTTACAGCTGTGAACTCTTAAGTTACGAAGTGCGAGGAACAACAACATAAAGCTCTTTAGACAGGATCCTGCCGAAGTGATCATCTTTCTCAAATATTTAAACAATGACGAAAAATTTGACAGGATCTTTTTCACGACTGTTCGCCATTTGCTTTTAACCTGAGAAGTTTTAGGGACGACATGACCATTTTATGAGCGTCTCTCGTATCAAATACACCTGCAACTTACCGATCTTGCACCACCCACCTGGCATCTAATCAATTTCCACCTAAGCTTTTCGTCTCTTTTCGGGTCTAGAACACCTGAACTTGGCGTATTCTCGGAAAATGACAAGTAAAAAGGTCAATGCAAAAGATTACATTTACCAGATGGCAGGCTAATTGATAAGTACGTAAAACCATTAACTGTGTTGAAAGTGAATTAGCCTGAAGTACACGAAGCTTAAGAACTTATTAGAAAACGAACATAATAATTATCATCTTAGGAAATGGCTCGGGAAAGGAAGGGAACGTCCAAATAGAAACAGGGAAAGACAAAACAAAATGTGAAACTCCCTGTGTCGGGACGCGCATTTTCAAAATTTATTTGGTAAAACGTTTATGTTTTCATGGATGGATAACTGAAAGCGCTTCACCCACAGTGGAAATAACCTATACTTTTCCATGCAAGACGCAGCTTTGTAGGAATACTAGATACAATACAAGGTCATAATAATATGGGGGTATATTCTAAGAAAAGTATTTCTCTTTCAATCTCCAGTTTGTAATAAAACATAATTTGGCTGCTTTTGTTTGAAGGACGTACTAAAGACTCACAGAAAATGACTGCACGAATGTCAGTCAAATACCGCCGCATGTTATAAGTACCAGTAAATAAATAAATGAATAATTTATTTTTAATCTGGACATTTTGGTTGTGAACAGATGGGTCACTTTGAAGTTTGCACATCAGCTGCATTTCACAACTTCACAATGAGACGTGGAAAACCAGTATCTTTATTATGTTATACAGCGGGAATTCCTTATACCTAGTAATTTTCTTACAAGAATCCTATAATAATCCTACAAAATTAATACATCCAGATCCATTATTGTCAAATCAGTCGGAGTGTAAAGCTATTCAAACGGTATACAAACAGCAAGTCAGGCGTCCAGCCTTACAAAGAATGGTAATTCCATCTAGCTGTACCCACATCAACCCGTTTTTAAGCTCTAAGTAAACATGTTTCGTGCGGTGAAAACTAACGGCTCATCTGATAAAGCCGCATGTAAATCGCCAATTGGTCCCGCATGATTGGTACCGTCCAACTGTCCTACTCAAAACCAAGGACAAGTCTGTCTTTTCAATGACTGAACATAACAAGCGGTCACTGCTTCCATTTATTCAGTCTGCTAGATTGAACTTTGTTCTGTGTTTGTTTTTAATACATCCTGACTGCGTTTTTTTTTTCTTTTAAAGAGGAATAGAAAAGACCTTATGGTAGAATTGCTGAAGGAATATCAATCAAACTATCCTTCCAACAACCCTCAAGGTCGATGACGTATTTGTCTGTCTCTGCGTCGCTCCACTCCTATTACAATTACCCCACTTTGTATTCGAGCAAGGGTCAGGGAAAACGTCAATGTAAGCCGAACATAAAAAGACGAAATACGAGTTGGAAACAATCAGACTTAATTATGGCAGCCCTGATATGGAAGGAGGTAATGCAATTGGTACTTAACGCGGTCATGCTCTTGTTAGCCAGAAATTAGGACACTTTCCTCCATCGACCGACAGTTTCATACGACAGAAATCTTTACGACCTGGGCCAATCCCACATGCTGACAGTGTGGACGTCCGTCCCAAGAGGTTAGGGCAATTTCCAATTGACTCGGGTCTCTCGATCCTACTCTCACCTTCTTTGTTTCTTCGTTACTGTAAGTGATTGATGAACTGTGAACACAAGAAAACCACGGCGGAGACCGAGTCCCTAATGAAGCAACAAATGAACAAAAAATATTAAAACTCACACACATAACCTAAATCCACCCAGGTGAACCTGGATTTATTTCTATTACAAGAAGACTCGGGGTAATTTTCCTCCATTCTACGATGTTTTGTTGTTCACAAGACTCGCGCAGTAGTGCGATAGTTTACGTTGAATTTCCAAAATATCCACTTCAATTACGCATCATAGAGATACTACAATAATATCTCTATGTTACGCATATACTAGCGCTCATGAAAACTCGTATCAAATTTTAAACTAACCAAAAATTGCTGGAACTGAAATATAATAAGAATCACTCTGCATTTGTTTCTTATTATTAGCCTTTCAATCGGGAAAGTAATGCTTTCATTTGACACAAAGAAATGCCCTGGCCTGGCTGCATGCTAACGTTACCACGCATTTTCACGTAACTGCAAAGCAATTAATAGAAGGATACATCTGGATATCAGGGCCCTGGGGACGAACCTCTGTGCAATGCCGCTTTATTTGCCTTCCTCCCATACCTGAAAATTCTGCGTTCATCTACCAAAACAGCAAGTACATAACATGCATGATGCAAACAAAAAACCCATTTTAGAGGGTACTTGAAAAGTACATTTCCTCTTCGACAAATTTTGACACTTTAATGGATAGTCAAGAACTAAAAATTCTGTTATTGCCACCGTTTATTCCTTGAGAAAATTGTCAACACCAACTTTTCCAATTTTCATCAACGGGTCTCTCATCCTGCAGATTTTCATTCTAATTTACCTGGTCCTACGTTTTCCCATTTTCTCTTTATTCCTCTTTTCCTTCACTCATTCTCTGATAAATTTGGCGCCACATATTCTTCATCTACCGAACCACTGCATTGTCTCCCGAAGGACTGAGAGCTCACCTCTGCATTATGTATGTGTGCCATTAAGCGCAGCCACGCCTCGTACAATATATTATTATTCTCGGTGCTTCTCAAAGCGTGTTTTTCAACCTCTGTTAGGTATTCCAGATATGCCATGATGTGTCTTTGATTATATTCCTTCAAATTATGTTTACATTCATAGTCGAAAATGTACGGACGTGAATATTCTTTCAATAATTTTCTCTCTAGATTTATTATTATAAGGACACAGTCTAACAAGCATGAGAGCCGTTCTACATGTAAGCATTTTTTTCTGAGGGTGATCGATTATGGTGTAACGAGTTTTTCACACCTCGACTACAATAGGTCTTGGTGTCCTCGTGGAGCTCGAGCAAAGATTTACCTCCAGGCACGAAGCAACCTCACCATGTGACAGGGATTATATTTCCTCCCTTGTAGTTCCCCCACTTCGTGCCCCTTCTTTCACTCCCATTTATACCAAGTACTCCGCAAGGGTATGCAAGTATAGATTTTGCTACTACCAAAGACACCATATGGTATGGATGGATGATGAAAAACAAATACAGGAAAATGAGCAGAAAACAATTTATAGATAGTCTGGAAATCCCCTACTGGATCGGCATTAGATAGTGTTTATGGGCATAACACGACCAGGAGTTTGAGCTTGAGTTTGGGCGTCGGCACAACAACGGTCACTTTGCGCCTTTTGCGGTCTATTTGATACTCTAGTCTATTCATGTTTGGTATACAGAGCTTCTGGACTTCACAAACACAATTAAACAGCTCCTACTACTAATTTTATTACATTGCTAAAATTCTCACAGGTTGTTTTGTATATATCTGAAAAGAGTTTCATAAATGTGTATAAAAGTTTTTAAATTAAATTGTAGATCTCAGACTCTTTCAGAAAGGAGACAACGCGCTGTGGGTCCATGTTAGAAAAATATTCCTTCATGGAACTTGACTTCTGTACAGAGCATGACATCTAATAAAACTTGACTTATTTTAGTTTTCAAACTTAAAGTTTTACTTCTGTATAATCTGAGCAACTGTATTCCCGAATTCTGTATTAAATCGGAAGTCCGCAAGACCACATTTATACATAATTCCGTGAAAAGAACAATCTAATTTCATTTGAATTCCTAAGGACAGTGTGTATTTTTTATGCATTCTGTTCCCCTACATTTTGAAAACGTGTATAAGAGAAAGCCCACTACATGGATCTGCAGATCTGACTTTCATACGCCAGAACTCCTGCGATCTAGTCGTTACCGTGTTCACTTCCCAGGCCTGAGGTGCGAAAAAAAAAAAGTTCGAATCTTTTCGGGTGAACCATTATAGTCCTGCGATTTTATGTTTGAGATCTTCTCCACCAAGGACTAATATGGGTTAGTGGGTTTAGAGCGCCAGCGACGTACAAACCGACGCATACAAGCAATGACACACCATTTATCAAAATCACGCCCTAAAATTCACAGTCGTCCAACTAGCAATTTGGCAACACTTCAAAGAATCTGGGTTTTGCTTTTTCTCAATGTCTAACTCTCTGTGGGAGTTCTTAATACCGATACTGGCACAGACTGGATGCCGTATACAAATACACGCATTATTAAATTTGGCCCGCAATGATCTGCCAAATTCTGTGCGTTCCTGATTACCGGAGACACAATATGCCAACTAAAACCAAATATGTCAATGGTGCCCCATATACATGTTCTTTCACCTCACCCAGTGTCCTTTGTTTCAAAACACCTGGCACTTGGTACTACCACCGAAGCCAATCTTTCTTACTTATATGCAGGCCAGACATGAGGGGGGTAATATGGGCCTATGATTCTGAGGGGGCCTACTCCCCCTGGAACAGCCAAAGGGGGGGGGGCCTTTTGATTAAGAATACTGACTTGTAAAGACATTCAGTGGGAAACCTTTTGCACAAACTAATCCTCTGTATTTTAAAGAAGATTCATAAAAGATTAATACAGACAAAATAAGATAAATACCCGTGCATGCAAATATGGTACCTGAAACCAAGACGTGTTCCAAATTAATAATGTATATGGCTACATTAAACTGAAACAAAACGACTTATTAAGCAACTGGAAAATGGGCCCACATTTCCCACCTCGCACGGGCCTATTACCAGCTTTGCACGGGCCTATTCTATATGCATTGATTTCAGTCCTGACGCCCCACAACGCGACAAGACTCGGACAAAACACGTATAACTCGAGCATATGTACCATGGTGACTCTTTCACATTCGTTCACACTCGGCTCAACACTTAAATATTTCATCTTATCCCCAAACCACCCACTAATGTCCCAGGCAATTCTACGACCGAAATGGATTGTCCGCCTTGACATGTTAACATGCGAGGACAGAATTACTTGCACAAGAACGTCCGCTCTAAGCCTGGCAAATGCACATTACGTAAATGTGCCTATCGTTAAGCACAAGATTTATTTCCCATCATTTGCGTGGCGATGGGTAACTGACTCGCCGATGTTAAGGGCAATTCTGCGATTGTGTTCTCCTACTTGATAAAGGGTGGCGACTGATTATTAGCATAATTAATTTTTTAAAATGGCTAATGCTAATCAGAAGAAACATTAGAAAATCTTTCATTATCACTTAAAAAAAAAAAAAAGATCTAATTACTATGTACGCTTGGATAAATTACATTATATTATATATAATATATTATATCTTTCCTTTCATTTATAATATGTTGATACACTAACTTCACCATTTCCATTTTGTAGCAGAAAGTTTTTTTTTTTTTTTGGAGCAACCTGTTTCCTTTATTGTATTGGACACTTAAGAGAATGTCTGTAAAGGTTCATGATTCTCTAATGGTTAAACTTCTCTCGCTCCGCAGGGTAATGAAATGAGATAGAGACTGTTTAGACACTGAAATCTACTGACCGACTGCTAATGTTTTCCCTTAAGCCTTGTATGTTCTGGAAAGCATGAGAGTACACCTGTTAGTAAATGAAAGAGAGAGAGAGAGAGGGAGAGAGAGAGAGAAAGAGATAGAGAGAGAGAGAGAGAGAGAGAGAGAGAGAGAGAGAGACAGACAGACAGACAGACAGACAGACAGACAGACAGACGGACAGAAAGAGAGAAAGAACAAGAGAGAAAGAGAAAGAGAGAGAGGGAGATTGAGAGAGAGCGACACGGAGATTGAGAGAAAGAGTGAGACAGACAGAAAGAAGGAGAGATACAGAGTTGTTTGGGCCCACTTTGTGGAGACAAGCATTATAAAAACGTTCTCCACTACAAATATTGTTAAACATGAGCGTTTCGGGCTGCGGGAAGTTCAGCCGTATTAATCTCATAACTAATTAGCTATACACAGCTCTGGTTGAACTGTCAGCTTGTACAAAAGTTATCACTGCGCACTGAAATTGCGGAGGACCGGTTTCTCTTTCTCGCTCTGCCAGTTTTAACATTCGGTTTTGTCCTGGTTGAATAGGACTGCTACCAAAGGTGCAAACATAACACGCGCCTAATAAACGGTGAAAACCCGGTACCTAAGAGATTAAATAATACTGGGGCCAACAAGAAACAGGATCTAATTCCTATATAAAGCGCTAGTGGTGGATAATTAAATGCAGATTACTTTTTTTTATCTTCGTGACAGTGTCTCATCTATTGCTTGTTTACAATTTCTTAGCAACTGCGGAAATGGAAGTGTTTAGGGCGCTTTGTCTATTGTCAAAAATGTTAGTTTGGTCACAATAAATTAAATATGATTTATTAGCATGCAATACCTAGACCCAGAACAACTAATGGTGTGAGAAGGTTGGTTTTCGTTTAGTAATCTCTCAAGGGGTTTGTTTAGTTTAATTATCAAACTTAACATTGAAATGTGAACTGAAAATTTCTAGTGTTGAACAAAAGCGATGTACAAAATGTGCCTGAATGCTATGACTTTAAACACACGCTGAAAGAAGAAGCAGGTCATATTCTCTGATAGTCACCAAGCTTAACGATCCTATAACCTACACTTCAGGAAAAAAAAAAAGCCAATTTGAATGACTGAAAAAAAGAAAGATTTAACACTCTTCTGACAACTATTACGAATGTGGAATGAGATTAGCTCCCACCTCAAGACTTCCGGCATTGGGCTGCTTAAACAAAAAATTGCAAATTGTGTGGAGAAAGTTGAATATCATCAGAAAGCAACAGAGAGAGAGAAAGAGAGAGAGAGAGAGTGAAAGGGAGCAATTTCTATTTTTGTTATCAATCATTCAACGTTTGAACTTCTTTCTCATTGTCAGGCATTTAAATAAGTTGCTCTTTTTAGTTTATAGAAATGTAGGGGGCATGGCCATCGAGCCTCTGACTTCCCCCTTTCCTCTACCCTTTCCCCTGGTACCCTGAGACCTAAAATCGGAATTGTATAGACCTTATAGACTGCACTGTTGGGGGGAAATTATACTGACCATTTTCTCACTTTCTGTACAAACTGGCAAACACGGGTGGAACGACAGGGCCAAGAGTATTCGCTGTCTTTGAACCAACTGACCAATGCAAGGCCTAACCATGATTATCATATCCTGTACTATAATCACCCTACCCTAGGTAATCCCTTCCACCCCAAAGATTAAAAAAGATAAAAAGTACCCTGATAATTTATTGCTGCACTGAAAAAAGTCACCAAACTACCGAAAGATGACACTGGAAGAAGAAAATGTTTCATGAAACACTCATAAAAAAAGTCTGGAATGTAAAATACGGTGTGGAAGGAGTAGGACTCAACATCAAAATTGTCCTCGCTGAGCATAATATAACTGTGCACCCACAATTTTCTTCATCCAATCTCAAATTATATTTTTTTTACAATGAATTTAAGTGAAAAACTGCATGTTTCTTCATTTTGTGTTGTCTCAGAATTCTCTGTATAAGTTTACCAAATCACTCTTATTTATATAGACAGTATATAGTAGAATTGTTCCCTTAAAAAGCAATGGGAAGTTTAATTATCCAACATGGCATTAAACAGTGTTCATATAGAAATCCTGTTTATACTGATTACCCAGCCCAACAACTGTAAATCAGACCAATCACGCACATAGAACTGACTTTTGCTCTTAGGAATGAGATCATTCTGATGTAGTTCCACTATTACTGCATTGTGCCGCAGTCCAATTGATGCAGGAAATCCACTCCTACAGTAACCCTACCAACCTCACAGAAATCCAAAATATATCTATCTCTAAAAGATTGATGTAGGGATACTGGGTCAGTAAACTCCACAAGTGAACTTTGGGATGAGTACCATTTGAGGCACACAGCCTGGACATCTCAAAGATGTGTGACTTTGAAAGCACCGTATCCAGGGGTTTATTGGGGGCAGAGCCTCCTCCACCCCCAGCACTAGAAGGATATTTTTATCAAAGTGCTCCGCAGATGGGGGTTTCTTGGTTTTGTGGTGTCTACTATGGATAAGTTCCTTCAGCCTACCATGGTCTGCCACAGTTAAATGCCTAGCGTCTGCGGTTATCAAGTCGGAGACTATGTGTTCACTCTATCTTGGGTTCAATCCCAAGCCGGAGCTTTTTTTTTTTTTTTAAACCTAGTACTGCTCATTATTAGGAATCATTTTGTTTCCTAAGGATTTTGCAAAATTGATGTCGTGGAGAAACTGATCATTACTAGTGTGCTCCATATTACTTCTTTTATTTATTCCTGTTCATTTTATTTATTTCTTTTCATTAAACGGGACAGTTGCTGATTAGAAATACAAATGTAAATCAAATTTTAAACATGTTTAGTAAATGATTTCTTTTAGTCAGTGTGAACTGAAAATTTCATCTCTCTCTGTCGTGACTTAGATCCATCCTGTATTCACTGAAAATATATTTTGGGGGTCTTCTGCTTCAGCTATTTGTGATGTTTTGTTTTATGATGTATTACTTTTTTGTTTGTATGGAAGTTTAGTTCATTTTTATGTGCTCTGTCTGACTTTCTCTGTGACTCCACCCTCTACAAAAAAATCCTAGCCACCATTTTATACTCTGGAGCAAAGCAACGATGATCAGAGGGGGGGTATAAAGCAGAAAAAAGGCAACAACAAAAAAAGTCAGATATTGCGGAAATTTGAACCCATACCAACTCAGCAGGTGAGTTTTCTTAGCATGGCACCAGGGAACCTGAGTAAAAGTGTTACTAAGCAGCTATAGGGTCTCTGCTACCTAGAATATGATAACCGATAAGTATCGCTAAAAAAAAGACAACCTGGTGCATCATTACCGTAAGAAACACCATGTGTAAGCTAACTCCGAATCAAGCCACCTTACCAAGTGAAGAGCCTAATTATTCAATAAAACAAGCCAGAATTGTGATCTAAAAGGAGCTCTTTCTAAATAAAATCCCCACACCAAAAATCCATCTGCAAATAATAGATTCTGATCTTCTGCGCAGACGTCTGCGAATAAGATCCAGATCTTATCTGCAGACGTCTGCGAATAAGCGTGGCACAGCTATTTTTATAGTTATAATGTCTGGCTCGGTGAATAACACCCAGAATGTATAATAGCTAAATGGGGAGGACTTTCAAATGCGTTCCATAGCTCGACAAGTGCATTATAGGCATTGTTAGATTGATATGTAACGACGTGGGGCCGAGGGTCTAGTCAGTTTGTATCATAGAGGCCGTAGGCCGATGTTCGTCTGGGCAGTGGTCTGATTGACATATCAGGGAAAGCCGCCGGGGTAGCTATTTGTATTGTTTTCACTCGGGCTATGGAACGCATTCGGAATTCCTTCCGCTAAATGTTCCTCAATATGGTACTCCTTCCCCATTTCTTATCAACGCCTAGTGAATGTCACTGAGCAGAGCTGTATCCATTGATTTTACATTACACAAATGACTTCACTTACTTGCTGATGCAGGGTGAATCAATTATCAATTTAAACCTTCTATCAATAAAATACTGACCTTTCCAACGCCTTCTTCATTCGCATCCACACGTCTCTTCAGCTGCATATACTGCCACATATCTGATACAGGTCTCTCTGTCTCCTTGCCTTGTGTTCGACTCATCAGCTGTTCATTTGAGGGCAGCTGATTTAAATCTTCAATCTGTTTCGCCAATTCCGATACTTTCTTCTCCAGTTTGTGGTAGGGACTGCGTTTTGAGGGTGCGTAACTAGATTTTTCACTCAAGTTATCCTCTGACATAGAAAATGAATCCTCACCTTTGCCACTGTCTGCACTGTAGACCGAAAAGGCCGAGAAGGCCCTGGGCCCAGAGTGTGTAGATAAAAGTTCTCGATCATGTTCATCGATATCTGCTTTCACTTCTTGTAGATTCAACTTTTGAATCATTGCATGCAATAAAGTATGCAGTACATTGAAATTGACGGCCCCAACCTCTGGTGACCCTAAAGCCAGATCAACCAGCTGTGTGAGGGGTACTGGTGTCGGCATCTTTGCCGGCTTTTCCTCCCCAACCGTTTCAGGAATAAAAGAAAATATCCAAACCTAACTGAGATCAGTCCCACAGGCTACCCTCGCCTCCTCGTTGTTTTCGAACGAAGCTTAGTATTGACCTTTAACCCTAAAAGAAAAGGTTAAGTAATTAAACCGCACTATAAAGACACTGTAATGGTCCTGCTTTGAGTAATAAAATAATCAAATAGTGTATTACTAAATTAACTGTTCATTTGTGTGACTTTAAACTATTTAATATTTATATTTATGGCACTTTTGCTGATAATAAGATACAAAATAGTTCTTCTGGCGTACGCATAGTAAAGGTCACACAGCAGTGATTAGTTTGTTGTCATTGACGACACATAACCAAGCCTGGCTACAGGTGTGTGAAGGGTTTTAACTGAAAATCGAGCGGTGTGACGTGAGCTGGGCCCTATGAAGTGCGTGGTAGTATTGAACAGTTTAAATGGGCGTATGCTGAAGTATTTATTGGTTTCTTGTCTATCAAAAGCGGGGGTCATAGCCCTTTTCAGGTCCTGATGAACACACTATTCAGTATTCAGCGTCATGATAAATTCAGATCGGGCCTGCCGGTACAGTTGACAGTGGTAGCACAACCATTACATAAGCCTAATCTTTTAACTCTTCCCGCAACACCCGCCTAGATCTTACAATACCAGTGTGTTGGTATTCACAAAAGCTATCACTTATCCTAACTATGTCCGATTTTCCTCTCTTTCTCTTTAAATATTCATTTTGCACTTGCTTGCCTGCTTAACTGCTTTCTCAGTGTGATAAGAATTTCTTACGCTAATAATTATAATTATTTTATTCCAACTCTTTTCCTCTGCGTGTGTGTGTGTGTGTGTCTGTGTGTTCTGACTGTATTTCTCCCCCTGCTCCATTGTTTTCGAAGATATTTTCCCCATATTATCCTCTTTCTGAGTATAATCTTTCTTCAAGCAATTACCCCCCCCCCCCCACACACACACCCACCCACGCCCTTTTATGTAATTTCATTTCCATTTCGTATATATATGAATAATGCTAGATTTTTTCAAGTAACTCAACACTGATAGTGGTAAGAAGCCTATCAATTAAAACCATGCAGTTAAGACTTAATTGGTGCGTTTTTGTTTTTTTTTAAGCTGTTGTAATTCAACATATGGTAATGCAACGTGAATGTGAAAAACACCAAAAGAGGGGGAGGGAAGAAAGAAAGAAAGAATATGTCTGTGTGTATATATATAAATGTGTGTGTATATATATAAATGTGTGTGTGTATATATGTATATGTGTGTGTGTGTGTGTGTGCGTGCGTGCGTGCGTGTGTGTGTGTGTGTGTATATATATAACGTACATACATAGGCCTACATACACACATAATTATGCATATATATATATATATTTATATCGTGTTATAGTGTTTCATTTCTTGGTGATACTGGGCACTTTCCTAAGATCAATATTGATACATGTAAATATGTTTACAGCGAATGGCCTGTTTTGGTTGAAGAATATCGTTATTACTGGACGCATCATTGGCAAGGGGTGATTTATGAACTAGCAGAGTGCGTATAGCGTTATGACATCAGTATTCGCCGGCATCGTGTATAATTTCAACTGCTGGTTTATGATTCACAAGCAATGAATAGGCTGCAACCAATAACAACAACAATAACAACAACTGTGAAAATACGAAACCCTGATGGCTGGTGTCATTACAAGAATGCTCTTATGTGGTAAGCCTACCAAAAATGGTTTCCCATTAATTTACTGAAGCAGCTGTGGGATTCCAGGTTTCAGTAATAAAATTCTTTATTGTTCCCTCTCCTATTCTTGAATCTTGCAGGCTTACCGACATGGAAATTCTATTTTACGTCCGTGGTGTTATTAGCCAGTACAATACTGTTCATCTCAATTTCTGTCCACCGAGACCGCTGTTGCATTCGATGCTTATTGATTTAATTGTCACGGGATGCGATCCCATACAAGGCTCGACAGTGGAAGAGAGATAAAATCACTCCCTACACAATGCACATGAAAAAGGGCATTGTAGGCAAGAATCTGAAGATCCTCAATGGGACTTGAAAGAGATACTACACAGGATTTGCATCCTTTAGCTTGTCATTTCTCAGTCTAATTCCACTAAATATTAGAAGAAGAAAATATGTGTGAGTCGTGGCCATTAAGTCTATGGTCGCGGCAAACCAAATTTACTCACGGTTCCCCCTTCCGTCACTTACTCAGAATCCACAGCTGACAACAAGTTCAGGGTGGGAGGTTAACGCTAAAGGATTGGGAGTTATGATTCAACATGAATGAGTAGAAAAAGATGGAGTAGTGGTGTGTAATTTATATTCTAACCGACCCACTAATTATTTCATAACAACCCGACGGCAGTCGGGGGATATCTAATGGTAAATCGATCTTCTGACATTTTAAACCTGTTATTGCAAGAAATGTCGTTGAGTCAGAAAATAGAATACGGGTATTTTTTATTTTATTTTTCTTATTCATTAAATATAATACCTTTGTACATTCATTTTTAGGCCTGGGTCAATGAACGCAGAGCGAAAAAGTGACGGCGAGAGGCTGGCAGAAACGGCCAAAAGTATAATTGAAGCTGAAGGAGAGGATGAAAGCTAACCGTGGCAGCTACAAGCTATTCATAAGCTTGGAATGGAATGGGTCTAATTTGACGCCAATCGTCAGGGGGAAGATCTTAAGACCAGCACGAGTATTGATAGCTAGGCTACATGGGTTTAAAATTCTGACCATCCGTTTTTGCAAATTGTTTAAATAGCAAAGCATTAATACTAATGTATGGATTTAAGTTCGACATTAATGCCACCAAACGTCCTAACGACACACTTTAGGGCGGGATTGTGTGTGCGTGTGTGTGTGTTTGCGCGGGCGTCCGTGCAACAGTTGATGCAAGTAGGTGTGTCTTAAAGTACTCCTGATGTAAGTAGCATAGATATTCCAATCAATGATATAATCGTTCCAAAGCCCAGAATTCCAAAAGAGAGATTAGTTTGTCTATATTTGGTGCCCTACTGCACTTTCTTGCAGGAATTGGGTAGTATTTAGGACAGTTACACGCCCGCGGCGGCACACTGCACCGTGAAGTAGGCCCTACCGTGCCATAGTCTGCAATAAAAAATAGTACATAAAATAGTACGTTAAATTTTAAAGTGTTAGCACCCTCCAAAATGGCTAAACAATGGCTCATTTTACTCAGGAAGTCATGCAGCTTCACGTGCAACAAGAATCGTTTATATTGCAATTAGTTTGAGGTTAAAGGGTATCTTTACTGGACCAGCATGCTGCGGTAAATGGTTTTGTCCGATATTCAGTATAGTTAGCTCACATACTGGGCAATGAGAATGAAAATTTTTGGCGTGTTTTGATAACCGATTCTATGAATAGAAGTGCAATGTAGGCCCACTAATTTAACCAACGAATTGTGTTCACGTCATGATCTGAGCACAATGCGGCCAATATTAAATTCGTAAGCTTACAGAACTGTTACATGTATCTATGTATATATAGCCTAGCCTGACAACTTGGGCACGCTAATACATGTAGCAATTTGCTGCTGAGAACGGTTTCTGATCTTCGCCATTTTAATCTGCGTTCTTTCCCAGCAAATCCAAAATGCAAAACAGTTGGTAAGTTACAAATTGGCCAATTGTTTTTTAAATTAATTGATTCGTGCATTTAAACATGTAGTTTGCATGTCAGTTTAATGGCTCGGTGACATTTTCACACCATGAGAAATGCACATGGTCAGAACTCCAAGCATCGTGACAGTGCTTGAAGACGTGATATTTCATTACGGTTATAACCTTACAGTTTACCGGTACCAAGCTGCAAGTGCTGTTATAAGTGTTATCGTTGCAATATATGTGTGGAGTGCGGGATATTTTATCAGGGCGTTAGTATTACTGTAACTGTCGTGAACGTTAGAGTGTTTTAATTGATAATCAGCTAATGTGACACGATAACGCCCCTTCTGCTAAAAGTGTTTATCTCACTTCTTTCCGAAGGTATATAAGAACCGTACTTCATCACCAATTTCATTTCTCCAGCGTCTAAACTCGATGCTGTTATCCCGTGCGTTAAATTATGAGGAACTGTGGTGGCTGCTCTGATACCAACATATTAATATTGTCCCGCATGTATGTTCGTTTATTATGGATCCACGTATTTACCAACCCTAGGACCAGTCTCAGCCTCTGAACTTGATGGTTTTATCCCGTGCGTTAAATAATGAGGAAGTATCGTGACTGCTGTGATACCAACATAATATTGTCCCGCATGTATATTCGTTTATTATAATATCATAGCCTATTTACCAACTCTGCGACCAATCCATGACCACCGCAAGTGGGCTTCAGTGCTTATAATTATAGACTAATATTCTACCATTCACCGCGACACGTACAATGGTGAACATGATGGGTGTAAACATTTTAATCTCTCATACTTATCACAGTTTTTGTAATTCTGCGAGAACAGTGCCGTTCTCTTATAAAGTGACGACTCAAGGGAAACTTAGGTTTCTTTTTTTGTCTTCAGCAGTGTTTCTTTTAAGTATCAAATTGTGTTTGGAATCTGATGGATGGATGGAAGCAATTATAATACTGTATTAATTTTAAGTGGAAAGGTTTCTTTCGTCAAGCTGATTTAATCACTGAGAGAAATTACCCGTCATTATTTAGTTACCAACCTACATAATTACTGGCGGCCATTTCATTCTTAATGAGGTTTGTTCTATGTGTGACTCATGTAGTGGGATCAATTAGCTGGTTCACAGAAGGTACAAAGAGAGTCTCACCCCAGTTTCCAGCGAAGCGATTGTGATATAGTCGAATCCCCCCACCCTGTCCAACCCACAATCAATTAAGTAGATTGTGAACTCTTCTAATTTTCGTCTGTAATGTAACGCTCATAATAAACATGAAGATTATATGCCATTGTGGCAAGCAAGCAGTCCTCTCTCTTTCTTGCTGATGCCCGTTTGTTTCCTTGTCCTTTACAAAAAAAAAAGTAATAATAATAAAAATAATGGGAAAGAAAGAGGGAGAGAGACAAACAGACAGACAGACGGACAGAGGCAGGCAGACAGACACACAAATGGCTAACTAAGATTAATGAATGTGTCTATGTTTCCCGGTTTGGTAACCACTAAATACAAACTACACAGACTTAATTGCCTTCTCCACCCCCCCCTCCCCCCTTCTGACTGCGGTAATATTATGATCTTCCATTGTTGCGGGGATCTGAATCAGGTCCGAAATCTTAAACAGAACTTTCACATTTACTTGTTCTCAACGTAACTGTTACTATTACCAAAGATGCTAAATCTATTGTCTTTGACTTACGGAAATATCAACGTTATTTGGTATTCGTCTTCCTGTATCCTAGAGATATGCCAGAACCAAGTCGTACATTTGTTGCTATTAACAGACTTGATCCTCTCTAATATGCCAAAGCGAACCTGTTTCCATATTATTTCAAACACTGAATGGTCACCGCAGGGCCACAGTGTGTGTACAGTTTGCTACGTTTAAACTCTAGGGGTATCCGCGCTGTATTTGATCAGTGCCAAATATCAACACAGGCTTACTGTTCGACCTTTCACTTTGATGTATGCGGTATGAAAGATTTTGTTTCAGGCGCATGTTAATGAAAAGCGGAACCTAAACACCCACCCACCCCCAGCTTGCAATTCTTAATTAACTCCCAAGTCCGATCTCCCCACCCCACCACTCTCCCACCACACCCCAACAGGAAATTCCCTGCGGTACGGACGAATGTGGACATTAGAAAGTCTGTAAGCCTGAGGTAACCCATAATGAACTATTCACACTTTGTTATCTGAGAAGTAAAACCCTCAGAGTCCGACGGTTAGTAGGCTACATGACATTTTTTATATAATAGTGGTCAATTCATCCTGAGGCAGCCAAATACATGTACATATCGTACTACATAATACATGTATCTTGGAACAGCATGAGAGTTTAGAAACTGTTCTTTCTACTACCCAAATCTTTGTATGTTTCGTACTTTGTTTTTAATCATCGCATTGCTCTCACTTATTCGTTATTTAACCTCACACGAGAATGTGGAATGTCCTTAGTGGGTGCGTTCAGATGAAACTGTATGCAACTGTGAGTTTACTAACATTGCATTTTTTGAAAACACAAACAAATCTAAACTTTATCAGTATGAAACATAATATTATAAGGTGTGGGGTGGGGGGGGGGGGGTATCACTGATTTA
This sequence comes from Onchidella celtica, assembly GCA_963931925.1. Classification (NCBI taxonomy): domain Eukaryota; kingdom Metazoa; phylum Mollusca; class Gastropoda; order Systellommatophora; family Onchidiidae; genus Onchidella; species Onchidella celtica. The sequence continues at coordinate 14,204,086 of OZ007568.1, read as the reverse complement.
AAAATCATACTTGTAAATTACATGTATTTGGCTCTTTGGTGTTGACACAAATACAGTGGGGAGGAAAATCATTGGCCCTGTTCAATAAAAGCTCCCTAAATGTTGTAGTTATGCACTGTTGCACATGTATTTCAATTTCATCACAAACTGTGTGTTTGGGAACTTTGATTGATACGATTTGAATGTAATGTTATTTATACGTGTAGTTCGTCTGTGCTTGTGCGATGTCTTCAATCAGGCGCTTGTTCAATGTGTTGGCATTAGAAAGTGTAGGTCCGTAAGTTTGAGCTACGACCACATTATACAGATAAGCATGAATTTGATTGCACTATTACAGACTAAATGTACCACATTCCATCGTCGCAATCTTGCATGCATACAAGAAATGGAAAGAAAAATCAATAGTGTGGGTAAAGACAGTCACACGGCGATTGAGGACACTGGATTAGGACGATTTATGTTGTGACATTACACTCCGCCGCTGTAAAAATTGACAATGCCACTTTGTATAACATTTAAAGGATTATGAAATCACCTTCAGATAATCTGAGAATGCTGACCTGAAATGGTAATTGGTCGAAGGTGGTATAAATTAGACGGAGTGTGATCTGTGTGTATGTGAGAGAAAGAGAGAGGGAGTTGGGGGGGGGGGGGCTGACGGAGAGTAGTGAGAGAGAATGACTACACAGAGGTAGGAAGAGGAATAAAAAAAGTTCCGTCACTTTATGTTTGAAATTGAAAGAGAACAAGTACATGCAGAACATGGAAGGACAAAAACTAAGGAGAAAGAGACAGGAAAGAAAAACAGAAAGAGAGAGGGAGAGAGAGAGAGAGAGAGAGGGGAGAGAGAGAGAGAGAGAGAGAGAGAGAGAGAGAGAGAGACTAGAGAGAGAGAGAGAGAGAGGGGGGGGGGGCGAAGACTGGGATATATAAAGTATCATCCGAACAAATCAGTTCAAAAAGAAGGTCCATTGATCGTCTCTGTTCTGAACTCACTATTTATGCCAAGAAAAGAATAGGACGTCAGACAAAAACAAAGGGGAATGGTCGGAGAACGGAAGAGGAGGAAAAGACACAATCTGCGTTAACAAGACTTGAGTAGACTTGGTAATACTATGCCGTACTGGGTGGTCCCAGACTGCAATGGGCAATGGCGTTATTTATAAAGAAAAATAAATGTTTAAAAAGTACGGGTTATAATGGGAAAAACAACAACCCACAAACTATGTCAGCATGTAATATAAAGTAATTTCTATATAATTATTCCTTCCAATTTGTCGCTCGACCAAATGTGTATCATTCAGAATAATCAGGTTCTGCAGACACTTACACTGTAACTATTTCGGCACGTTAAGCATATCCTGTATGACGAAATCTATTCACTATTCTATAGATCGGAATTCATCGTGCCATAGGGAATCATGCTCAGTAAGAGAGTGAAGCTATTAATTTAAGCTTATTCCAAACAATGATTCCCCACATTATTGACTTGTAAACTAACCCCGCCGAAGGCTGCCATTGTTGCCCAAATCCCATGACTCCATGCCAGACCACGTGTCTAGTCTACCTCAGGCGCCAAGGAAAGGCAATTTCGTTTGTCATTACAGGGGACAAAACTGATACGACTGTAAGTCTGGCAGAAACCTCTGTTTCCAATTGAAACCAGTGTTTTGAAGAATAAAATGTAGTGACCTAAGCCGATAAATAAACAAACAGGCTAAAATAAATGAACATCCCTGGCACTGTTCAAAAGACATCAGCAAAACAGGCCCCAATCAGGAGAAAAGCAATGAAAATGAAACAGTTCAATCATTAGATAGATATTTAAAAACCCGTAAACTGTCCCCTGTAAGTGAAAGAATGCCCACCATTTCCTGACTCCAATTAGCTTCATAGCGTAATCTGTACCTCCATATCTTCAAGAGTTTACACAACGATATATACTATCCAATATTGAATAGTATGACTATGAGCAGGAAAAGCCTTTACAATATTTACGTGTTTTTTTTTTTTTTTTTGGGTACATGATACACTGTAGTAAGATGTATCCATTCTGCATGTATTTGTGAGTCTGTTACAGTGTTAGATCCCAGGTGATTGAGAGAAACTATTTTTGTACATGATAGTAAGATGTAACCATTCTATTTGTAAGTGAGTCTGTTAGATTCCAGATGATTAAGAGAAACTTTACTCTCAAAATTAACCTTTCATGCAGTTAAAATTATTGTTTACATGTTATCAGTTAAACCTTGTTTCACCATATACATTTAATAACTGTACCCCTTTTACAAAATTATGTAAAATTTCACATTTGCAGATGTAAACATGATTAATGTCAGTTTTGACTCCTCTAATTCAGAAATGCATTCAACAATTGTGTAGCCGCCTGACAAAATGAAGCACTTCTCGCATTTTGGTGGTATGGAGATATTGGTATTACCAAGTAGGTTATTCAAAGCCCTTCCATTCGGTAAGAAAATTATTACTGTAACTTACTTAGCTGAGAAGATATGGCCATTCAAAGACAAAAAGTGACACAACCCTAGTTTTGAGAAAAACGCTTTTAAAGTTTCAGCTTAGAAATACAAAATTATTGATGGTGACTTGATTAAAAGTCAGTTTTGAGGCATTTACCGTTCTCAACGAGCATTGTCATCTGGAAAAAGAATAGTAAAGAGGTTAAACTTTTCAAAAATACTGAAAACCCAAAATCGATAAAATTGACCTTATGATGCTTTTTAATGATTTTCTCGACTCGGGTAGTGCCGAGATGTGCCTCATTTTGTCCGGCGGCCACACAATTACTGTACAAGATAGTTCAGCAAATAAACCCCCTGAGCCGCTTTGCATTAGTAGTAATAAAACCAAGAACAAATATTTATTTTTCACTGTAAAATGAGGCAAACAATAAAATAAACATTCTGGTTAAAATATAGGCCCTATCCAAAATGCATTTTTCGAGGATCCCTAGGGAAGATTATGTAGGAAAATGAGCAGTTAAGTCGCTTACTTAAGACTTTAGGAGCAGATAAAACAAACAAGAACAACAACACCAACAAAAAAGACGCAAAGGCAAATAAAGTAAGGTAGTTTGAAAGAGTGACCTCAAAATTAACTTTAATTATGACAAAAATGTCTGAACCAGTACATTGTATTTGTAATAACACAGACATACTTCTCATTTTGACTCATTTGAGCCCCATGCTTTCAAATCAAGCATTCAATGCATATCTCATTCTTGCAGGCAACAGAGATTTCTGGACAATATCTCAATGAACAATACCTGATGTGTCACCATGTACTTATTTTTCCATGTCAAAAACAATAACAAGAACAAACAAAGAAATGTCAAAAGTAAGTTACAATTTGCAGGGTTTCATACATGAAAATTTTTAACAAGAATGTCACAAGGTATAACAATGAATATATATGTGAACTGATTTGAATCACAAATTGACAAAATCTTCAAAATCAGTGCCACTGAAATGTCAAATATCCATTCCAATTAAAGTAATATAACCACCTCTCTCTGCAGTGTTAATTTCTAAAATACAATTACAAGGCCTAAAACACCTCTCTACCCTTTTTTCAATCAGTGGATCCAGATCTTTTCAATCATTATTCATTCATAAAACCGTCTGCCACGTCACTGTATGATTTTTAGATGACCTACATGTACATGTATGTTGATGTGCTGGGATCTAGTCACTGTTACAATAAACCCTTGGGCATTGTGGAGACAATACATTTAATAATTGTTATAGTTCACCCACAGTTCATCCACTGTGCAGGTGTCTGTGCTGCCTTCTAAACTTGACCAACAAAATGATCACGCATTTTACAAGGTCCTGAGCTTTCAGTAAACATGTGATGATTAATTGCATTTACAGAAAGCATTCCGAGCAAAAACTCATTGAAATCTCTTCATATCATATTTTCTGTTTCAACTGTTGGTGCCTGATACATCAAGATTACCATCTGACATGGCATTTCCCTCACTATCTGGCACAGCACCTCCCTCGCTATCTGGTATGGCATTTCCTTCTGTTGACGCTCCCTCTGTAGATTCTTTGCTTTCCTTCTCTTTGGTACCGGTATCTCCTCTTTTGGCTTCTCCTGCAACATCGTTGTCATCATCATCATTGAATACAATACGGCTAGGTTTTTGATGAAAGGTGGCCTTATTTCTCTCAAACACCTTCCTGGCAATCTGGATTCAGAGAAAGACAGTGAGAATGAGATCATTTTGATCCATGAACTCTTCACTTAACATTCATGACTCAAATTCACAAACAAAATGCAAATATCTCCACTATGTCACATAATAGTCTTTTAACAAAGGTGAGTAGAAATATTCCCATGGCAAATGGCCAGCATGACAAATCTATACTATGGGTACATTTTTCTGTCTTCTCTTTAGTTTGCTTGTATTGTTTGGGTTTTATTTCTCACGCAGGGCTTCGCTACCTACAACTTTTTCTTTTTGCCCATTTCTGACATTGCTTATAGCCCTGCTGCGACCCCACAGTTTTTCTGTGGTTTTTATGGTATTTCGTCAATTTCTGAGATGTATAGTTCATTTCAAGTTTTGGAAGAACAGAAACTGATACTGACCAAGAAAGAAATGTATTATTCTGAACACAAATTTGACTATAATCTCAGCCCAATCAGGTTGTCCAAGTTCCACAATGCAATCAAGATGTATTTGGTACCAGCAGGGAGGGACAACTGACATGCAGATACACAAAAAGTTTTTCAGGAATTAAATCTCATCACTCACAATAAAAATGTGGCAACAATTGCTTACCTTCTCTGATCCCTTCTCTTGTTTCTTTCTACCCAGCTTCTTCAGTCTATCTTCATTAGCTTTATCCCAATATGCTTGCTGCTGCTCAGCTGAGAAAATCAACAAGACACAAATATCTAGTTGATATAATGTTGTGAAAAGGCATTTGAACGTATTTACGTCATTTGCAGGTTTTTGTGATGTATAGAAACTTCATGTGATCTTGAGACAACTGTAATGTGATTCAGAATAAAAGAGTAAATGGCTAACGTATCCAAATAAATTGTCAACACGGTATACATGTACTTTTGCAGCTCCCTTATTAAGAAACCAGCCTTAATTTAAAGGGGCAAAATTGGCACTTAACTGAGATCACCTTTGGAATCCATACAAAAAAATTTATTCAAAACAGACAAAACAACAGACATTTCATTTTTACCTGGCAAAACCCTTGTAAAGAATAAGTTTGAAGTTCGAGATAGGCGTGTAAATTCTTCAGCACTGGCCTCATCTTTGAAACGGATATACCCAGATTTAGATTCCTCCTTGGCATCAATGTAAGCAATACGATCTCCAATAAACTCTCTAAACATTGCCTGTGGACACAAAAAGAGGTGCTGGTTATTCCAGAAGATCACTAACACAATAACAGAAAGAGATATGAGTCAGTTTGTGACACCATCACCTTCTTGCATATGCTGGACAAATTTTGTATATTTTCTGGCCTCTTAACTGACGTCTTTCAAATCAAGGAGTGAAAGCTCCTTGCACTAAAACACAAAGATCCCTCCAGATGATTATTGTAGCTACTTTCAACATATTATCATAACACAACACTGCTAAATATCATATACTTACTAGGACACTAGAATAACCCACATTACACCGGTATTTGGAGTGCTCTTAAGAGCATTCAGAATTTTCACCGTATTGGCAGGACAGAAAGCAATGGTTGGCTTTATTTCAGTTTCAACATATCTAGACCTGGATCATTCTTTCATTCATTCTTGGTCTTACGGGCTCACTGCAAATTCTATGCACATAAATATTTCCATAATAATATTTGCATAATCTTGTGAATGGCAGATGAAGAGCGTAGAAAATGTTATATTGTGTCATACCTTGATCTTATCTCGATGCATTTCATGTGTACATTTCCACTGGACAATGACATTTGGTATAAACCTGAGAGCCTCTACATGTGCCATTTTCACATCCTGACTAGGCTTAAGACGCTTTGTACCAAAAACATCTTCCAGATTCATATGCCCTTTACCTGTACAGAAAGAATGGATAATTAGATAATGTGAACCCCACAGTAACTACAAACTGAGTCAACATCTCAAATAAATTAACCGTCAACATTCAGTATACATGTATTCCCAATTGTATCAATCTGTATTCATAATCATACAGTGGAGTCCGTATAATCTGAAGTCGTCTGGAAATGGATTACACTTTGATTTACACGAGTTCGATTTACCTCTGAGCTCGGAAATACCCACTATTATGCTGTTTGTGTCATAATTACATCCCTTCTTGCAGACCCCCCCCCCCCCCACACACACACACATATACACACAAAACAGCACAGGCACCTGTAAGAGATCTTTTGATTATTTTTGTTCTTTAGAAGTGACCATACCATGGTGGTAAAAACAAGAAAGCAGCACTGAATGCCTAATTAGGGCTAGTAATTCTGATCAGCAAACTCTATTGGCTGTGTTTATCTTGGCCACATGTATTGTGTGTGATGTCATCAATCGATAAAGACATTCTCCCATGTATGATGTTCAAAAATGCAATACCATGGGACTATTGCATTATCCCACAAGGTCAGTGGTGTGGAATTACCATTACACTACTCCCCCCCCCCCCCCCCCCCCCATTGAGTATAGTGTGCTGAATGTGTAAACATTATAGCAAGGTATTTGCAGTACTGAAGTGCTAAGGACCTCGTGTCTGTGAAGTCTTTGTTCCTCTGGACCTTGCCATGATGCTTGTGTTTAAGTTTAATACGGTCATCTGATGCTGCTTTCTACTGCGTGTTAATCTTATACAGTAAACTGTGTCTTGGCTGTACCTGTTGTAGTACGTCAGCAACTGACAAATTTACTGGTCATAATGCGAGCACCATCCCGCATACGCGTGTTGTTGGCTGATAGTGATACCACTGGTCATTGCAGCAGAATCACGCTGCATGCAGGGGTCCCACCCATACCACTGCCACCCTCCGCGGCATGTTTCTCGCTTGGACAGACAGACATGTAAAAGAAGGCCTACCCATTGCATCAGTTTTGGCACCTCTACCCTCCCCTTCTGTCGCTGCTAAGAGTAAAGAGTTGTTGAACAGGCCTGTGTCAGTGTGTTTGTTGAAATTGGTTTTTACGGGTTTGGAAATCACAAGTTATGTTGAGGATGAGTGCGCTAGATCAGCTTGATTTATCAGAATTTTGGGTGGTTTGAACTTGAATTAGCAGTAAATGTTTAATAGAGATAAAGAAGAAAAAAAACAACTCATTTCAAATTCACCTCGATTTGGCAGAAATTCGAATTGCCAGAGTTCGGTTTACACAGACTCCACTGTACTACATGTATGTATTCAAGTCCAAAACCAACACCAGCTGCACTTGATAACTGACAAGGAAGTTTTTGCTTCTAGTGTCACTTTATAGACAAAATATTAATGCCCATAAAATGAGCACCCCACCCCCATAAAGACCAAAAACAACTGTTTTATAACTTTTTTATGGGTGTCTTTGAAACCTCAAGAACTTGTTTGGTAAAGGCAACCTGTGAATCAATCACAAATGTTCCTGGCAGAGTTTTCTTCTGTCCCATACAGCTTATTTATATGTGTCTGATTACTTGTTCCTTTATCACTGGATCTGTGTGTATTGTCCACAAAACAAGTATTAAAAAACAAGAGGTTCAAGGAACCTGCAACATAACAAGTACCGAAAAAGTGAAGAAACCTCAAATTCCAAAAAGACTGATCTTCTTTTTGTTCACTATTCAAATTTCTGTTGGCATAACTGCTTTGTCTAGAATGTCCACTTCTTCATTAATGATTGCTACATAATACCATTACTGCAACATTGACAAAATCCATTTCATGCTATCTAAAGTGTGAAGTAAAATGAAGTAGTGATAACACAAACTTCCAATTTTTAAGGGCCCTGAGAAACTGAAATAACCACAGTATTGCTGACTACTTGGCCCACAATTCAGCACTGAATTTGTGTTTCTGAATTTTACCCTTAGATATCCCTGGAAATTCAAACCATCGTCTATCTAGTACTAGTAACTCACCATTTAACACATCAATCCAATCGTTTACAATTATTACTATTAGTACTTATATATCATGTACATAAACCAACTACAAGATATTCCCTACTTTTATAGAAATCTGATAGGCATAGTCTGTTGATAATCTAACACCAAGATGCAGAATTCAAGAATTCATGTACCAAGATTCAAAACCAGTACACTTCAGATCAAACCAAGAACTGATAGAAGGAAATCTATTTATTAAGTTCAGCTCAGTTTACATGCCTTTGAAACTCACCCTGTGCCTTCATGTAAGCATGGCTTTGACTCTCTTTCTGCCTCAGTTCTCTCAGAGACTCCTTTAGTGCTGTCATATGAGATTTTTGTTGGGAAATGTATTCTGCCTTCAATGACAGCCATTCTTTTCTGAAATACAGGGAATAAATGTCAAAACTATACACTAGCTACTTGTCCAAATGCTGAATCATGTCGACTACAAGATCTTCTTGAGGTCACCAGAAGAAGCTCTTAACTAGTTTTGTCATTAGCAACATAGGTTTTACTGTAATATACTGACATTTTTGGACTTGAGAAAATGGGGGAAATCCCTCAAAATAGAGTTCACTGTGGCCATTCACTTCCAAAAGTCCATACACCAGCAACTCCTTTGCACAGTTTTTAATATTTGATGCATCACAAAGACCCTGATCAGATCACTTGACATAATCTCTGACAGTTGTGACCACAGTTCTTTCCTCCACCTTTCGTTGGCTGTTACTTATCTGAATACCCATGTGACACTCAACAGGACTTTAAGAACTGTTAAGTTGAACACCATACACAAAGCTGATACATATTTCATACAAAGCATTTCCATATGGAAATACTTTCATCAAATTGCATGCTGTGGTTTCGAACGATATTTCAAACAATTCTACAGCAAATATGTAGTAACTGAACCCAAGATTTTTCATGAACAACACAGTTCTAAATGTGCTCTGAAAAGTAATTTTCTTCTGACATTGTTTTTCCCTATCTGAAAGACAAATGGCACGCTGCCTAACTTCAATTTATTTTCCACACTCTTAAGTTGTCATTCTGGTATGAAATTTTCACATTTAAAACAGGTGTAAACATATTTTCATTTAGATTTTCCAATTACTTCCAAATGCTGGGAGTTCATAACTAGACATACTGTGCATGTATTGTTTTCTGTTTCAATCAATTATTCCTCCTATGGACCACAAAACCAAATCAATAAATGAACTGTAATTTATGAAGAAAGATCCTACTTACTTGGTAATAACCCTCAAATAGAGTTCTTTTCTCTTAGGCTTTTTCCTCTTCCTGATTTCTCTCCCCTTGATAAATTCTGTTGTGACAGGAACAGGATCAAATTCAACCTTTTTCCTCTCTTGCCTTTTCCTGGACTTCAGGATAGATGTCAGTTCAGATCCATCACTTTTCCGGCAATTTGCAAGAAGAGATTCATTGGCAGGATCGGTGTCTCTAACATCCATCCCATCATTTTCTGAAATGTCATCGATTTTTCTTGTGTTGTCTGTGTTAAGTCCAAAAATATCAGGTGTTTTCATAACTTCTTCTTTCGTTGGCACAACTTGCTTCCCTGCTGCCTGCATTTCTCTCTCCAGTTTTTTCTGTCTTATGTCTGCCTGTCTCTGTAGTTTCCTCAATTTCCGCTGACTGATCTGCCCTTCTGTGTTTTGACTTGTGACTTCACTTCCTCTCACACTACTCGCAGAGGCTGTGTCTTCATCTCCACGTTTCTTTCCTTCTGTTCCTTTTCTTGTCTTCTTCTTCCTTTTTTTCTTTTTCTTATTAAGTTCACTGCTTGAAGTTTGAACTACATCACTCACAATAGATTCTTTTTCCTGCTGATCTTCAGCTACTGGTTTTTCATCGACTTTGGTGGTGGTTTCAACCCCTTCTTCCAGTTTCTCAGGCTTCTTCTCCAGTCGAGATGCAACTTCTTCTGACTGGTCCATATTGCTTTTATCTTGCATACTTTCTACAGCTGAAGCAGGCTGCTCTTCATTGCTTTTGATCTTGTCTTCTTGAGTACCTGGTCCCTCAGGTGGGTGATTCTGTTTTTTCTTCTTCTTTTTCTTTTTCCTCTTTAATTCTACCGTTTCTGTTTGATTAGTTGATGCTGCTGGCTTTGATGTATTCTCTTCTGAATCTTGCGGTTTCTTCTTTTTGGATTTCTTTTTCTTCTTCTTTTTACTTCCTTGTAGTGCTGCAGCTTGAGGATCAACTTTCTGATCATCTGAAATGTTTTCTTCATTGCTATCTTGATCTGTGAGATGAAAGTAATCAGTCACAGTAAACTTTAGACCACAAAGGCAGAACTCTGTATGACCAAATGAAAATATCTGTTATGAAGCACTGGCATTACATTATCATCATGTGGGTATGTACGAAGACAGATGTAATATGCAATAAATTACCTATTATTCTTCCTGTATTGACAGATAGTCACATCAGTTTAAGGGGGGGGGGGGGGGGGTGCGGGTCCTGAAGGCGATTTTTGTTATTATGAGAAATAGACAATTTTAACTATTATAATTGAATTCAGGATGTCTGAATTAGCAGAAAAAAAATGTAAAAAAATTTGTTTGTCACATGGTTGCCATGGAAGCGCCACCATCTTGGATTTTGAGTCCCCAAAAAGTATCAAATTCAATATAGAAAGGCTTCGCCAAATTTTACTGGATTTATTTGAAACTTCTCTTATGTCTTATTCAATCCAATTAAAAACTTTGTACGGAAGGGAATTTTGATAGCTGTGACAGATCTTTTGTTATAAATTTTTGAAAATGGTATGTAGCGGACTTCTGTTTTTTCTTATTTTCTATCACAAAAAAATTCAATCAAAAAAAAATAATGAAAAGTTAAACAAATTTCCTTCTGTATGAATTTTTTGATTTGTTCAAGCATGTTGTTAGCCAAATTTTATACCAATTGGTCAAGAAATAAAAAACTAGTTCACAAATCACTGATCAAAAGTGCAATTTCGAGAAAATCGCATTTCAAAGTTTTTTTCAATAAAAATGTTATTGAAACGTGTTACACATGGCAAAAGTCCTCATTACTGGTGCTCTGGGCCTCAACAATGATTTCCAAACTACCAAAGGCATATAAGAGATGTGTACGGAGGAGTAGGGGTTTTGATAGCGACACTAAGATGTTATTTAGGACTAATTTTGCGGCCCAATGGCATGATTCTTGTGCCTTTTTCTTGACCCCCCCCCCCCCCCACCTCACTAAAAGGCATATTTCAGGGTTATAAACATTCAAAATTGACATTTGGTTAGTAAAATAGTGTTCCTAAATGGATAAACTAACAAAAAAGTACAAAATCCCGATGTCGATATTTTGAAGCCTAATTTCGATTTCAGGACCCGCGCCCCCCACTTAAAAACTGCCTAGAATTATGCACAGCATTAACCAGACTTACAATGCAATTTGAGCATTCTTGACCAAACACGTCTTATCCGGTGCTAACACTAAAAAGCAAATATTACTGTGGGTGACACAAAATTGGGTGGTGAAATATCCAAGATCTGATATTTCATTATTTGCAATGAACAACTGTTCACTTACTAACACCAAAATCTATGATTCCTCAAGTGAATAAACCACAGACAGACATACCTTTTGTACTGGGAGCAAGTTTCTGCAATCTGTATAAGGTTTTGTTTCCTTTAGGAAATCTGCCAGGTTTTTCCTCTACCTTTGCTGGACGTGGATTATTCAGCATCTGAAACAAAATAAAGAAGGATTTCTCTAAATGAATCACAAAAAAGAAACTGCATACAATTTCAATCTCAATTATTTGCACTCTCACACATATTATGAATGCACACAGACATAGATAATGCATGTCGTCACTGATAAACTGTTTATGTCACATAAAAAATATGCCAGGTCCTCTCTATACCATATTAAGGCTGTAAATGATAATTATAAATGTGAAAATATTGGAACAGGAGAGAACAATAACTTCAAACTACATTTTCAGCCACTTAAACCTCTATTAAAGGGTCAGTTGAACCAACATAAATGCTCCACGAGGGTGGAACATTTTTCAAGATGTTGTCTTAGTTTCTTAATTCTTATATCTTACAACTTTATATATCATGAGATCTTGTCGTACATTAACCCAGTCTCTTACTTCGGAATTATCCCTGAAATACAGTGTCTGTTTCACAAGCTGACAATATTTAAATGTGGCAAACTGTATTAGGCAAGTTTGTACCTGGACATCTCTGCAAAAGTAAATGTTTAATTAAGAACAGCAATCAGATTCTGTAAAGTATCAGTTTAAGAAGTGAGACGTAAATAGTAATTTTCATCAATGATTATGTCAAAATTATTCTCTGGTAGACACAAAATTCTGCAGGGCTCACGGAAATTTTGAAAACCGGAGAAGATATATTTTTCAGGAATGAAAACCAGAAATCCAAAAATAATCTGGACAACTTTCATGCATGATTTCCAGTGATAACATGAAAACTGTCTGCTTCATAGAATATCATATCCTGTTGAAGTCTTTTATTGTTCTTTTTTTTTTCACTTGAAAAAGGCGAAAGCCGAAAATTTTGTGTATTTTCTGTCTTCTCTTTGGTTTGCTTTGTATTGTTTGGGTTTTATTTCTCACGCAGGGTTTCGCAACATACAACCTTTTCTTTTTGCCCAACTTTGATTCTGCTTCATAGAAATACTAATTCAATCATACTTTTAAAAACAAGTTCACTCGCAGTATCAATAATGAAATGTTGGCTAATAGTAATACTAAACAAGGCTAAATTTGTGAGTTTCAATGTTAGAGAGGATTTCATTTTCACTTACTGAGCATGCTTTGGCTGCTTCTTCTGGAGACTCAAACTCCACAAACGCAAATCCTTTGATCTGCTTGGTGCTTCTGTATGTAGGCAGACTGATATAGACCACTTTGCCACAAGGAGCGAACACTGACTGGATCCAATGGTGACTTGCAGTTGTGGGCAAATCCTCCTTTCACAATATAAAATAAAAGATATCAGCTTTCTGAAAAATATTGTACATTCTAATGAGCACACAATTTTCTTTTAACAACTTGTACAGCAGACATGTTCACATGCAAATGAAAAGGGCAGAGTAAATCAAGAATACTCCTTCTCTTAATTATCTAAGAAGATACTTTAAGAACAGAGTTTACAATAATTAACGTGCTGACAAAGGTGCAAAGGATCTATTTCTCCACTTACCACATAAATGGTGCGGTTGTCAATTTCTTCTTGAGTGATCTCCTTGATAGGAGTTGTTCGTCTTACTTTGGTTTCATCCTCATTTACCTGCACAAATGAATACTCTAGAAACAAACCATGACAACAACACAATTTTTACAAATTTTTTTACAAATTCTACAATAGCATCTGAAAGTCTTTTTTTTCAGTCTTTGTTGTCAATCAGAGCTCTCACATGAAGTAGGTAAAACTGTTTATTTACCAGTTTTAATACTAGTATTTTCCACAACTGACATAAACCATAGAATCATTATACTGATAAGAGGAATGACATCGATCATTGAAATATTAAATATTCATATATATGAAATTCCTGTAAATGTAATTTAATGTGTGTGTCCTCCAAATGGAAGGCTGTTCCATACAACTAAGTTTCATATGACCTTTGTTGTAATATGTGGACAGATCTGACACAACCTGGCTAAATGTGGAAATTTTTGTATCCCTTTAAAACTTAAAATAAAATATTTCTAAGATGATTTCAAGCAAAATATTTTAACTGGCTAATCTTTCATATTTTTTATAAGTAAATCTTAGTTTCCATAAAAAATATTTTTCCCCTTTGGAAGGTATTTTATCAGCAAATCTGGTTTTCAAGCCTTATTCCATCAGATCCACTCATTTTGTGCTTTGCAAACATAAAAGTATCAGTCATAGCTGATCTTAAACAAAATCAATTCATTTTGCAACAACAAAGGGCCTCATCTTGCTTGAATGAGGTTACTGAACCTGCAGGATAATAAATAAAAGTCCAAGCTTGAAACACAACAGCCATACCTCTAACATCTTTGATTTCTTCAATGCTTTGATCAAAACATTCAGGCTCACACCATCTTTATGCAGTGACTGTAACTTGTTGAAATTGCCAAACACTGACAGGTCCACATCTTGTTTATAAACCACACCAAACAGAAGAAGAACTAAGTTACTAGTAGTTCAAGAATGTCAGAAATTAAGTAAGACAATAAGCAGTCTTCATCAGAGTAACAGGAACTTATGAAACAATGATTTAATTATTAAATCACTATGACTGTTAACACATTATCTTAAATTATAATTAATAAGATAAGATAAGATAAGATAAGATAAATTTTATTCGTCCTTGTACAAGGAAATTTGTTTTGATCATTGAATACATAACAATACAGTTACAGAAGCAGAAAGTATGATACATAGCGCGCACACACACATATATACACACACACTGATAAATTAACTAAATTAACAAAATTAACAGTGCACACAATATGCTTCCCTAACTAAAACACATTGACCTGACACGCAGGACATAATTCAACTGTGCACAGATTACGATCAAGATGACGACATTATTGTAACATCCTAGTTGATGATGGAATAAACGATTTAAAGTAGCGCTCAGTTTTAGTTTTCTTTGACAACAGCCTTAAACTTCTTACAGATCTTATATATTCCTTGTTCAGGGGATGTTGGGGGTCATTTATAATAATATTAGCTTTTTTAATACAAGCACCAGTGTACAGCTCATCAAAATATGGCAGATCACAGATACAAATTTTGGATGCTTTTTTAATTAAATTATTGATCTTATTTTTATCTTTTTGTAAGATGTTTCCTCCCCAACAGACAACTCCATACATCAAAACGCTCTGAATAGCCATGGTGTAAAATATTTTCAGAATGCTTTTGCTAACTTTTAAAAAGCGGAGCTTTCTGAGGAAATACATGCGCTGGTTGGCTTTCTTGTATACATATGTTACATGCGCATGCCAGTTAAGCAATGAATCAATAGTAATGCCAAGATATTCGGCCTCTGTGACAATTTCAACCTCTTCATTGTTGATAGTAAGAGGGCAAACAGGATCGTTGTTATTTTTCCTAAAGTCAAAAACAAGCTCTTTTGTTTTCTTAACATTCAGTAGAAGATAGTTGTTATTACACCAACAATGAAAGGATTGTACAATGTTAGAATATTCGTGGCCAGAGTTAGGTAAAAGGCCTAAAATAGCAGAGTCGTCGGCAAATTTAAGAAGGTAAACGTTGTTGTGTGTCACAGTGAAATCATTTGTATACAATGTATACAAGGCAGGTGACAGCACGCAGCCTTGTGGCGCTCCTGTGTTTGTTGTGAGTAACTTGGAAAATGTGTTGTTTATATCCACAAACTGGCTTCTCTGTGTTAGAAATTCGAAGATCCAGCTCTTTAAAAATGAACTCACGTGTAGGTTGGTAAGCTTTTGAAACATCAAGTGCGGTTGTATGGTGTTAAACGCAGACGAAAAATCGACTAGGAGCACATGAACACAGGTTTTACCAGTGTCTAAATGACTGTAGATGTTATGCAATAAAAACAATAAGGCGTCTTCTGTGTTCCTGTTTTCTTTGTATGCAAATTGCAAAGGATCGAGATTTTGTTTGACCTCCTTCGTTAGTTCAGTTAAAACAAGTTTTTCAAAGCATTTAAAGATAATGGAAGTTAATGCAACTGGGCGAAGGTCGTTCATTTGAGATATTTTTGGTTTTTTGGGGACAGGTAAGATTTTTGACAATCTCCAAATGTTTGGTATGTGATGGTTTTGAAAGGATTTGTTGAAGATGAAAGTAAAAATTTTTGCTAGTTGTTCAGCACATGTTCTCACTACTTTGCTTCCAAATGGGATGTCATTATAAAGAAACAGCATTTAATACAATATTTATAAGACTCACATCCGTCTGGTGCAGCATCGATCAATTTCCTGAGGTAACGATCCTTGCTGAGATTGGAATCTCCAAAGTAAAACTCCATCTGAAGTGACAGAAAATATAAATACATTAAATACATATGAACTACAAAGGATATCACAGCGAACTTTATAGAACTTGACATTGGTTAAGGTTATGTGCAGTCAAATAAACCAATTTCACTGTTTCTTCATAATATTGTATAATTCACTTCATAGATCTGTCTATTGGGTTGCTAGGATATGATTAATGGAATTAAGAACTTTTTTTTTTATTTATTATGTAACAACAGTGGTGGCTGTCTTGGATTTTTATCATACATTTCTAATTTCCCTATAACTTCTACATTTATTTTATCTTCTGAAACTTGGCATTTAATTTGGACAAACATAAATCTTTGAATAGAAGGGTTTTGAAATCCATTCATTCTGTCTCTCTCAATTCACTTCTGATCCTTCATGATTCATTTTTTTATTAATTTTTCCTTCATACAAATAATAATAAAACAAAAATGGATGCAGGCGTTGCAATTTGGCTCTATACAAATACGTGTGTTATTATATATTGACAAAACATCTGTGCAAATTCAGCTTATATGGACAGAAATAAATAAGTTATAGGGATTTTTCTACTGAAAATATCGATTTAGAGAAAATCGCTGAAGAGTTCACAAAATTCCTGTACGACAGTACAAAAAATGATAGACCGATACCAATTTGAACCCAAAAAGTGCAAAGATACAAAAATGGATTAGGAGGCCAAAATCAACGTTTTTCAAATTTTACCAAAAATTAAAAATTTTGATATTATTTCCACCACTTTGTTTGTGTCATAATAATGAGAGAAGAGAATATGGAAATTATCAATTGCAAACTTGGCAAGTTCGGACTTGACTGACCCAGTGCTGGGCTATCTTTTGCAGAGTCCCGTCCCCAATACTCTTTTCAGTTCACAAAAAGCTGCTAAAGTCGACATCTAGTTACATTATTGTTATTGTCTGTGTCCCTTAGCTTCATTATGGCTGTGCATACTGTCAAGGTGTATTCACAGCCAACTGTTTCTTTATCCTTTTGTGTAACCACTGACTGCATATTATATTATAATGTGGCATTTAACGAAATTAAGTTTCAAAGTACTGCTTAACTCTTTTGGAATGTATCCCCGATTTATCGGTGCCAGTTTGGATGTATCACCGATTTATATTGTATTCTACATTCAATTCTCTTTTATTTGATGTATAATATTTTACTTTACTATCAATATTTTTTTTCTGTTATTGTTTTTCTGAACCATGCTGTTTTTTCCCAAAGTGGGAAAAAATTAATTACGCCCAGACTTGACTGAAGCCCCTAACACTGACGTCCTGAAAGTGTTAACATTCCAGTGTAAATCAGTGACTACTGAGTAGTGCCTTGATAGTATAGTCAGAACAGCTACTTACTTGATCTAACACAGCTTGGAGCAAATACTTCATTCGTCTGCGAACATGTTTTTTCTTGTTGGACTCATCTCTAAAATCCTCTTCCAATTTCATTTTCTTTGAAGAGGAAGGACCAGCTTCAGTCAACACCTCTGCTTTTCTCCTTTTTGACTCAGAAACACTAGCAGCAACAGATTGGGTCCTCTGTTCTAAAACTTGCACATCCTGTTTACTTTCAGTTTTTCTCTGAGCTTGAACCCGTTCAGAGTTACGTTCCACTTTTGATAACTTCTTCGGACTGTCCCCTTCAACAGGAGAACAGGCATTTCTTTTCCTAGGTTGAATCCCAACACTTTCTTTCTTTTTATCATCCATATCAGATGATTTACGTGTCTGAATCTCTACTGCCTCCGACAATGATAATGCACCATCACCACCTTTGGTGCTAGATACTTGTTCTCCTTCCGTATCCATATAAGTACAGAGTCTTCCTGAACAGATCTATGAAAAGAAAATTTCTCACAATAAACATTTCAGACATGCAAAAGTTTAGAGCCTATTTTTTGGTAAATGTTTCAGAAAAATTTGTAGGTGTTTCTAATCTATCAGAATTTCAACAACAATTACAAATAACAATTAAAACAAATAAAACCACCACTCAATCACGTTAGAAGGATAGATCATTCTGTGACATGTCTCCAAATTACTTATCATTAACTAACATCTGACTCTTCACATTACATTTTTGCCATTGTTATTTTTATGGACGGAACACCCTGCAAGCTGCAAATTTTGATTGGCATAACATAGAAGATCACTTGGGAAGATTTCAAGAATCTTGAAGTAGATCTATACAAAGGTTGGGCTGGAATCAGTTTCATACATTTAGGTTCAGGTGTGGTGCCATGCTTTGGATGTACTTTCACCAAATCTGACCTTCAGGCTTAGACTAAAGGAGTAAAATTGAGACCTTTTGCTTCACAGTATCTATTCTAACAGAGCCTAATCATTTGGAAATCTTTCCCGTCATCAACCAAACAAATCGTGTGATTTTTAGGGACCTCCATTTACTGCTTTGCCTAATCTGGAGTCTTTCTTGATTATGGTGGTAGTAGGCTCCTAGTGCGCCAGGTCACAAATGCAACCAAAACCTGAAATCACTTTCATTATTTTCCTCGGCATGCAGCCATCCGATTTTGTTATACAAGTGCCGTTTCATTAACTCACTTGAGCCTGAGCAATTTTTGGCCCAACAATCACTGAAGCCTGGCGTTTTTTGGGGTTTAGCAAAAAATTCACCAAAATAAACCTAATCAAGCAATCACATTGAAATTACATCACAAAACAAACAAATAAATGTTAGATTAGATAAAACAAACAGAACTTCAACTGATTTGATAGTTCTACTAGCTTTTCCTTTGCCACGAGTTTCTGTAGTGACCTCCCTTCGTGGGAAGTATCTCCAAAAGTTTCTTAACCCTAGTCCTGCGGGAGGCCACTATATTGGCCTCCCCGCGCAACACGCGAGGCCATTATTTTGTCCGACACGCTTAACCGCTGGAGGCCACATTTTTGTATAGCAACAGTGCGCCTCGCGCTTTGGTTATTCGGTTGCCAAGGCTGTCGTTGTTGTTGTTTTTTCACGTTTTTTTTTTTCCACACAATTTTCGCGTGCTTATCTATCCTGTCACCCCTACTATATCAGTATATATCTAACAAAATGGTATCGTCCGATTACGTTTATTACAATGCAACTATTCGTCATACTCGTGTAATAGTACTGACGGTCTGAAGTTCGAACTGGGGAAATTCTTGGGGAAACTTTTATTTTGATGCTGGTTGTCGTCTACATGTGAAATGAGAAGAAAGGGGCCATGTGCGTATTTGAGACGCCGTTCTACATCTGTAATTATGAATTCCGATGTAATATTAGGGCATGCTGCATAAGGGCGTCTGTCAGTAGGTTTTTCATCAGGGAAAACTGGGAGAAGATGACCGACTTTGTTGTTGGTCGTTGTCTTTATTTGATGTGGTAATTAGAGAAATATTGTGTTTCTTTGATTAAACCGCTTTTCAGTACATGTATGTGCTCTACGACCTGGAACTGGACATCAGATCTCTCGCTAAAACTAACATTATAGTAAGTGGACGCTTTACATAGTAGAGAAGGGAGAAGGCAATGTCACGATACATGTGGTTAGTAAATTAAGCGAATGGCTTAAAAAATAATTTGTTCACCTGAATGGCCTGACATAGGGACAGAAAAAGGGCAGAGGTCTTGGGAAAATGATAAAACATGTGTTAAACGGCATGTAAATGCAGAAAATTCTTGATTTGGGGCCTTCTATTTCACAATAAAACCTACTGCATATCATCGCAAGTGCTTTATCCAAATATCATAGGGGTCCCTTACGATTTATCCACCACTATTGTTGTTATTGCGTCCTGAAGTATATGCGATACAGGTGTTCACAAGGACCCGATTGACCCGACCGCCAAGGTTATCGGCAACACGCGAACGATCAGCTGACTGGCCGCTGGCTATCCCCGCACGGGGCGTTACGTGGACGAGTTCACTCAATGCGGGACGAGGGTTAAAAAACTCTACCAAACTTTAAATGAAACAAAGAAACAAGTCTGGCAAGCGTCTCTCGGAGTCCCGCAGCTCGCACGGGAGTTATCGATCGATAATGTTGATCCCGTGTATGTACAGGATCTGGCTTAAACGGTTGTAGGCTCATCCCTCAAATACACGGGAACCGGCTCAAGTGAGTTAAAATAGTATATTTTTATGAGACTTGCTGATCCCTGCATATTTTCTGGCCAGTTTGTGTGACTGAAGATTTTCAGTAGAGGAAACAACTTTCTTATAAACTCAAGGTAGGCTAATTGTACTTGGGAGGTGTGCTACTGGAAGTGATCTTAATGCCATCTACTGGCTCTGGTGAGTTGACAATGCCTATTCTGATTGCTAGGGAGGCTGTAAAGGGGTCAATTAGTACAATATAAAGTCAGAGAAAATAGTAAAACCATTCTCCTGAAGAAATTATGTGGGTGGTCGCACTTCAGTCCAGATAATGGGTGCATAGCGGTCTAGGGGTCGCAAAATGATCTATTTCACGCCCTGATGTTCTGCGATTAATTGTGAAGGTGTGGCTGAACAGTATCATTATCATTGGATGACCTACATACAGCGATTCACACTGACCAGCAAAATATATTGCTGCCTCAGCCGTAAGTACAACAACTGGAAAAAAGTAAAAGTGGTCTCGCATGTCTAAGTACTCAATTACCATAAATGCCACTAGAACATTGTCATACAATCCTGGCATTAACCCTCACCCTGCGAGGGGCGGCAATTGTCGGTAATTACTCGCAAGCGCTCACGCCGCATGGGCGGCAAAAGTCGGGAAGGTCAAGCTGACCGCGCCACGCGCAAGCCGTATTTTCACTGACCTTTTTGAGACGTAACCACCCTGTTATTAAATTGTTCACTGTATTTCTTCTAAATCAAACGCATTGTAACATGGACATGTTAACCAGTGAACCACTGGTCGGAATCACAAAGCCTAAGCTTTCAAAGGCTCTCCCCACACTTTCGAAAGATGTAACATCGACATGCGAACTGTTGCTCAACAAATTTGCAATATTATCTCATTTTCTCACAAGCTGACCACCATCTGGAGTTGTCTGTATCTAAGAACCAATCAGAAACAAGCTCTGAAATAATTTGCCCCAAATGCCCACATTGGTTTATTAGTATGTGTCAATCAAGATGAAAGCATTTGTGTAGGGCTTGGGAGGGCGTGGCTAGTTATCATGCTTCGTTCTCACGAAAACTACAGCTCTCAGTTTGGAATTATAAGTCAGATCATTGGTTAGAGACTGACAGACTAAGGTTTTGCTGGTTAATTCATTATCAAGCGTGATACTGATAAGGCATAGCAGTGAATGTTTTCATACCGATCAATAAAAACCGAACCACGCGGACAGCGTTTGTGGTCATCCCATAGCGGCACGGGTCAGTGACCCCAGATAAGATTCTCCGTGAGTAAGGTCACTGACCGTGCAGCGGGCTTTACGGGTAGCGCGCGGGGTATGGGTTAAAAACTTAAAAAGACTAATAAATATAGATCTAGATCTAGGTCTAGTGAATGGCTCTAGAAATGAAATGCGGTCCCTGCGTCTGGGCGGATTCGAATACTGTATTCCGAATCGATATGCAGCGGTGAATACACTGATATGCGGAATCGATTCCGGCCACACGCAGGTAAAATGGCGAACGGGGCGCCGGGACCGCATTTATCTGCTAGTACCAAAATCTAGATCTAGACTACATCTCTAGAGCTAGATATCTAGAGTCTAGATAGATCTAGATCTAGATATAGATCCAGAGTGCTACTGTTAATTCAAATTATAATTTTAAAAACCAGCAGTAACTTTTTCTTTCATGCATAGTTTCCTGCATCCATTTCTCTATTAACTTCTCTAATTAACGCTATGTTGTTGAATGTGCTATGCTACAAAATCTCGAACGGCGTGTCTGTCCCCTGGCAAAAAGACTATGTCTCACATACTGAATAAGATACTCAGGCGTCGCCAGATAGTTCACTGTTCACAAGCCTAGTTTCGCTTCCTTGCTCCTCGGAGGAACTGAACCTACCAATGTCAAGGCTATAACTATCACTATCAGCACGTCAAACGAAAAAAAAAAAATACTACTTTCAGTTAGAAGGCAGTTACTGGAACGGTGGGACAGCATTATTGACTAAGTTAACAAAGATTGCACCTCCACATCACAATGAAAGTTAATATACCACGGTTAATTTAGACTGGTTTAATTTGACGATTCAGCGATGACCTTATTTGAAATTATTGTACAAAATATTTAGATCTAGATACGATATTGGTCCAATTCAGATCGATGGCCAAACATTTTTAAAGGGCTCGTTTTCGTTAGTGACATAAATTTTAAAAAATACGATGTTTGTTCTCTGGAAAAAAAAAGTACTTGTCTAAAAAAATTCTCCGAACATTTTTAAATGTATAATTGACGCCGAAAGACAAGTGGTGATCTGACATTGCTCACTTCAGGAAGTTAAAGCAAGATTGTCTTTGGTTTGTTTTGTCATTAGTGCGATGCAAACTATTTTCTCACCGAGGTTGTCAAAACAGTTCTGGTTGGGTCCATTTTTTCGGGAAAGCCAATTAATTTCCTTGATACATATTGTTGTTGGTTCTGTTTACAAATGGCTGACAATAGTAAAATTTCTAACTGACTTGGATACCACGGGGACACAGCCTCGGGGGCCAGCCGACAACACCGACGAAATGAACGTTGAACCCAAAAACTCAAGACCTGCACCAGGCACGCAGGCAGCAGCTTTTGAAATGCTGATGAATGCAATTGGCAGTCTTTTAAGTCCCGTGATCCAACAGCTGCTCAGTAGCGATCCAGGACTCGTTCATTTTAAAGGTAAATTGAAATTATTTTGGCACTAGATCTACTACTACTACTAGATCTAGATGCTTTGGCTGATTCGATACCGATGAAAGTCATGTGCCCTTAATAGGGATTGTTACCTGAGATTAGTGAGAATCACTGAGGCGCATTTACTCTTAAAAACATTCCTAGAGGACTCACTCACCAGAGCCCTCCTCCTGCGAACCCCCCATGCACGGCCACTCCTAAAGTTGCATCCTTTTTGGATCGGTATAGCCTACCCCCACAATCTGGCATCGACCAGTATCAAATTAGCCAAAGCATCATCATAGCAGACTAAAGAAGTGGGACTACCAAAGGCTACTGGTCAAAATTGGGCTAAAAGAAAAGGTTGTATGTTGTGAAACCCCGCGTGAGAAATAAAAGCCAAACAATACAAAGCAAACTAAAGAGAAGACAGAAAATATGCAAAATTTTCGGCTTTCACCTTTTTCCAGTAAAAAAAAAAACGAACAATAAAAGACTTCAACAGGAACGAAGCGAAACAGTTTACTTAGCTGCGAGTTCTTGCTTCGTTAGTAGCACCAAATCACGTCTGTCCGCCAAATGCATGGAAGCTCGAAGTGACGCATTTGGTTAGTAACCAAAATGAAGGCGCCACATAGTGCCTCAGAGCACAAGACAGCCCTGGATGGTGCGCAATGTCAGGAGTCGCAGTAAAGGAAAAGAAAAAGAGATTAAGAAAAAATATAATTTAAAATAAATAAATAAATAAATAAACAAATAAATAAATAAATAAATGAAAAAATAATAATAATCATAAAAAAAAATAATTTATATATATATATATATATATTGATATTGACAACAGTGGAATTATCGAAGGCAATGGCATCAATGTCCAACATTGCCTTCGATAATTTCTAATTTTGAATATGAACAAAATCCATTACAGGCTGGCATGGGATGACTCCACTCCACAGAGCTTGCCTAATGGGAGACTACAACATAGTCCTCATGTTTATCCAAGCCAATTCGGACATTAATGCGCTGACAGACTTAAGTTTGCTTTGTATTGTTTGGCTTTTATTTCTCACGTGGGGTTTCGCAACATACAACCTTTACTTTTTGCCCAATTTTGACTTTGCTTATAGCCCTGCTGCGACCCCACAGTTTGTCTGTGGTTTTTATGATATTTTGCAAATGCTGCTGGTGCAGAATTTTGTTTATTCTTAAAATTCTAACTTTTTATATTTTGACAGCTGTGTGACAGTGATGTGATGGGATTTTTTGTTCTTGTTGTTTTTGGCTCGCAGACCCGATTGAATTCTTTTGGAAAATTACACTCTTTTGCATTTGTTAGTATGATGTTCAAGTAACAAGCTTGTAGTAAAGACATACCACATTCTAATTTTGAATATGAACAAAATCCATTACAGGCTGGCATGGGATGACTCCACTCCACAGAGCTTGCCTAATGGGAGACTACAACATAGTCCTCATGTTTATCCAAGCCAATTCGGACGTTAATGCGCTGACAGACTTTAATGAAACTCCTCTTCATTATGCTAGCAAACGAGGCATGCCAAATGTTGTTCATTTATTGATCCAGTGCGGAGCACAAGCTGACCTCAGGGACAGCAGGGGCCGAAGTGCTTTTCACCATGCAGCTGAGACAGGAGCTCTGTGTGTAAACCTATTTGCTTCCTCTAAATATCTTACTCTCCTCTTGCCCGTTTGTTGGTTTTCCTATCCTTGAGGACAGTTAAATTTTAGATGTGTGTAAACTAGGAGCAAATATTGCTGTGTGTAATTACTTGAATATATTCTAATCCGAGCACATTTGAGGCTCAACTGGAATGGTTTTCCATATAATTTAAATGCACTTGCTCATTATAACGAAAGCACAATACACCTAAAAAGGCTGCGATCTGGCACTGCAAGGACGGGAACTATCTGTGAAAATGCATTTTGCTTGTAGAATGTGTAAACTCCCTGGCTATCTACTTAGCAACTATTGCATGTGACTTGATTATGTCATTAACCTTTTTGCTGCCAAACCTAAATGCCCTTCCTTACTTTAGATACCAGAATAATAATGGATTATCAGGTAGAAAGAATGGGAGTATAAAATTAGGAGTGCAAAACCATGTCGGCGGATATATCGGCTTCGTGGCACTTTTAACATATGATATATTGGTCCTGTGGCAGCAAGAGGGTTAAAGTACCTCTATACCGCATCCCCTGCAGTTTCCAACTTCATAATTTTTTTTCTTGCGTTTTCACCATTATTTTTTTTTAAATTGTCAAAAAAAAAACAACAGGATGGAGATGAATAAGTTCTGTTTGCATGCACCTAACTACTAGTATGTCTCCCATAAGTAATCTAAACTTTGTTAGTTGAAAGTGACTTACTTACAGAATAGTGATTTAAAAAAAACAACAAGACATTGACATTGTGGGTACCTAAAGGGAATCTCTATGGACTATGTAGTGGGTAGTGAGTGTGTTGACAGTGCTCTTCAAAAAGCAAGGTGAAAATTATACTGAGAAGATGAAGATAAATGGGTTGTGCAGAGAAGCTTGCAAGAGTTGAGATATGACCGGGTAAAAAAAAATGCATCTCTCCAAGATTTAAAATGCAGTCTTCTGAAAATGAAGCAATTGTTTTTTGTTCACAGCTACAGTGATTTCTTAGTACAGTGGTAATCAGCCAAGGCAATCTTTCATTTTGTTTTTTCCATTATTTTTCCTCCTTTATATCTATTCGTTTTGTGAAATTTTATAATCACCAAAATTCATTATTATTATTAGTCATTATTTCCAACAAATGTTGATCATTTCTTACTCCACAGACAAGTGATGAAATATTTTGAGGAAACATTTGGTGTGAATACAAGAGAGCTAGACAGCAATCTCCAGAGTCCAATGCATTTGGCATGCCTACAGGGCCATCTTGACTTGTTCATGTTCCTGATGAAGAAAGGAGTATGTGAGATTGTGGTTTACATAAACTTTGTCTAATATGGAAGGAGCAAGGAAAATCTTGTGATGTAGATAGTTAAAATTTATTTTTTCTTAACCTGAAGTATCTTGTTAGAATAATACATTGTTTGTATGTTACACAGACTTTTTTAGAAATAAGAAAGTGTTGGAGTTATTTTTATATAGCTGTTTTTTTTAAAATGATTTTATTTTTAATGTTTTTCTTATGTGGGGTGTGCTATAGTATCTGTACATCACAGTTCATTGTAAATATTACATTAATCCCCACAGAGAAGTGACTTGAGACAAGCTGACTCTCAAGGTAATCTACCCATCCACATAACTGCTAAAAATGGCTTTGGCTTTATGACATGGTCCATGATGTGTATCTTGGGTGTTCCTTCTCTGCGACAGACAAATAAAGCTGGCTTTACTCCTGTAGATCTGGTGTTGCAAGGAGACAAGTTTGGGTAAGGAAGCCAGGGACTGGTTTCGTGAGGCTGCTGTTCTGTTTTCCCTATGACACGAAAAACAAAAATTTTCATTGTCTCTTATTGTCTCTTAACTCATGGTGTCAAAAATGTGAAATGGATTTATGACTGTTGTTTGACAAGCAGTGAGCCAAACGAATTTTCCATATGAGAAGCATCTCGTAATATAATACAGGGGGCATAATGGTCTAGAGGTGAGATGTTCGCCTCTCATGCCAATGTACCTGGTTCAACTCCCAGTCGGCGCAGGCATGTTGGAATTTTGGGATTTTTCTTGTATTTTCCTGTCCCTGATCCTATGGAAGGTAGGGTCGAACACCTAGTCTTCTCAGATAAGGATGAAAAACTTGGATGGCCAGTGTGCATGTTGCGCATATTAAAGATACCTTGGCAGTTGGAAGTTGAAGAAAAGCAAGCCTAACAAGGCCAGCTGCCAGGGCAAAATTGAAAAAAAGACCTAATTCCTACTAGCACCTCCCCCCCTCCACCCCCATCCTGGCACTGCACTGTGGTGGCGAAATGTTTACTCCAATTATAACACGGCTGTAAAGACATTAAGGCAAATTTCCCAAATGGGATCAAAGAAGTAGACAAATAAATAAAAACAAATATTATGTAAAACCAGTTTACATAAAATCATGTCAGGCAAAAACAGTATTTTTGCAGAAAATTTTCATGCTGTGTAACATAGTCTAGAATTATATTCTTACACTGAATTTAACACTGTTTAGCCACGTGCAATCTGCATTATGAAGTTTGTATTTCCCCCTCACCTTCCTTCAGTTCTTGCCTGCAAGATTATAATGTTACAATAAAAGCAAGAGATTTTGACATTGTAACTAACTATACATGCATCTTAGCCATAAATGTCATTTAATATCTTCCCTCACTAGGCACAGAGAGCTGGCTCCAGTACTGAAATATTATGCTAGACAACCTGATCATGTACAAGTCACGGGACCTATCTACACATGGTATACAATACTCCTTTATCCCTTTGTACTGTACTCAGTCACCGTTTTAATCTCCCAGTGTTTCACGACTTACCAGTTTGTCATCTACATTGTGGCTCTTGTTGTGATGGCCATGCTGAATCGAAAACTTGACCATCGCATGCATGATGTATCCAGGTAGGTTTCTTCTACACACATTTCTACTTTCTGTTGTGTTATTGAATTTTTTTTATTATTATTATACACACTGAAAGAACCAAAACTGAATAAGCTCTGAAGATTATTTTGAATAGTGAGTTGTAGTAGTTTATTCTAAAGGTATAATTATTATTGTTTTTGGGTCTCAGTTGATGCAGTTTTCCATAAGAATTCGCTTCTCTTTTTTTTGTTTTAAAACACGAGCCTGATATGATGATTAGAATCTTTTAATGTAAATGTAAATAAGTGATATTGCATGCGGTTAAAACATGTGAAAAATATTTCAAATGAAACCCAGAGCAAATTAGCTGTTGTAATTATCCAAAGTTGAAACAATGGTATTTCCTTTTATATTCTTTTTACTCAACAAGATGGCCCAATCCTTTCTTTGCTGGTGTTTTTGCTGCGGGTATCCTCCACACAACCATCTGTTATCTGTGGTTGATGTACCCAAGTATCCTTTTACTAGTTATTTATAATTGGTAAATAAGTTCATGGTTGAGCTAATAAAGTAATAGCTTTATCATAATTTATATTTTGTAAGTGATGAGTTACAACTGTTTTGTTGGTGTGAATGATTACTTACACACAAATCTATATCAAGATGTTGAGGTCTCTTATCTCAAGATGCAGCTAAGGGACCTCAATGTCTTGGCATGACATGGAAAGCAATATTTTGCAAAAATATGGCTGTGTGAAGTTGGTGACCATCCATGGTGTAATGTGATAAACTCAAACTGGAAGGAAGACGTTCTTTGTTTGTCACAAATTCACAAATCAAAGCAATTACTGAATAGCAAGAATTGAAGCTAAAATTTCCTGGAATTATGGCGCCGTTTTTCTTTCATTCTGATGGTCAAGTATGTGCCATTGACAATCGATTCACAATTATTGGTGACTGAATGATGATCTGGGGAAACTTTGCACAAAGAACAAATTCTGCATGAAAGTCTACTTGTTGAATCGTAAAACTTTACTGGTTGAAGAAATGCATTTTCCCATGCTGTTATTCTTTAACCATAGCAGATTTCTACACCACTCTGTGGATTGCAACTTTGACATTAACAGTATGCCCTGCACTATATATTGTGTACTATATTATCATTAAAAATGACCCTGGTAAGTTGTATTCATTATGCAAATAAACAGTCTTTTCTAATCCTGTTTTTAGTTTGATATGGTATAGAACAATTTATCGACCACTGTCAAGTCGTAGGCTAGTTATAGATCATGAATAGCGTGAGAGCTAAGTGAAATTTCCTAATTACTATTAATAGTATTATCTACCAAATGGAAAAAGAGCCAAAGGGTGGTTTTTTGTTTGTGTTTTTTTCTGTTACAACTTAGAGTCTTTGAAAAATAGAAAAATAGATTTGTTAGTAAAGTATATGAGTTTGTTTTCCATTCAGGAGTGGTAATTTTCTGACGTTTTTTTAAAAAGGCTGTGACTTCTGTCTATAAGAGTTTGTTGCAAAACTTACTCTGAGAACTCTGAGACAACAATGAAATCTAGAAAACATGCAGTTTTGATCAAAATTGATTGTAAACAATATAGTCTGTGATAGAAAAATGAAATTGTTGATGTACATTTGCATCATTCTTATTGAGGACAATTTTCGAAGTTGAGCACTACCTTTTCCCAGCTGTAAATCAAAATCAGTGTTCCCTACAGGATTTTTTTGTGAGAGTCATCATGACTCTCAGCTGTAAATTGTGAGAGTCATTGTCAGATATTGAATAATTCGCCATGAAAACATTCAAAACAGAAAAACTAATCATACCTCCCGATACTTCGCGAGAAGAGGAAGGGCCGCAACTCTCAACGCATTAGGCCTAAGTCAGAGGCACGCATGAACGCATTTCCGAGAAATATCTGCCGTTTCTGAGAACACTGCACCGCGATAATCACACAGTCGCACTTCTGCGGAAAGCCACACTTTCATGACGCGCAGACACCCCCAAATTTTGTAATTTGTGCGTCAGTAAAACTCTGTGTGGATTTTTCCCTGCGTCATGTCATCCTGTCTGTGCGTCTCAGACGCACGCGCGTGCGTTATCGGGAACACTGAAAATACTGAAAAGAACATAATTATTATTGTAAGCCTGGGCCTAGGGTGGGCTATTCTGCTTGTAATTCCAAATAACATCTGCAAATAGGACAAATGTTTTGTGCTTCTTTATATTATTGATGTATTCTTTTTTTTGCATTTGTTCTG
The DNA here is from genome assembly GCA_963931925.1 of Onchidella celtica. Lineage (NCBI taxonomy): Eukaryota > Metazoa > Mollusca > Gastropoda > Systellommatophora > Onchidiidae > Onchidella > Onchidella celtica. Next base: position 14,174,312 of record OZ007568.1, on the reverse strand, counting down.
CAGGATCACTGATGTCTTCAGCCAAAGATCCAGAGACAGGGAAACTCTTGACAATGGTGGATTTATGCATGATGAGAGATCCACCGTATAACTATTGTGGTGTTTGTGATGTAAGTTGACGAGAGCAATACAACAAGACAGAAAAGCTGTGGAATCACAGTTGGGCTCATGAAGTTGAAATATTGTAAAAAAAATAAAAGGTCATATTTTGCAAATCCCTAAACAACTTTTACATCTCTCTTTTATATTTTGGCTACATTTTAACTTAATACCCTTTGCCAATACATCTGCATGCAAGAGGTCATTTATTTACCATTTGCAAATTTATTGATTCTCCTTACCAGATGAAAAAAATTAAAAATATCATGGCTCATCTTTTCATTGACCATAAACAGGACTTGACTGTTATTTCTTATTGATTATTTTCCACAGAAATTTATAAGTTGGCTTTTTCGATCATGTTAGTTTGCCACACAGTTCACAATATCCACTCCAAAACTACAGATCATATTCAGAGCTCAAGGAAACTGATAAATGTCACATTTGGTTAGATTTTTGAAATAAATTTATAAAGCATCAACTTTAGGAAATGTTGAGCAGAGGAAACAGTATTGTTCAGAATAATAATGCATTGATTCATATGTTACGAACAGTCTCACAAATCTTAAAGTGCTCATCAGATCAGAGCTAGCATTGAATATTTTTGCTGGTCTTAGCTTAATCACATCTCAAGTTTTATTATCACATTCTCATTATCCTAAGAAGAAGTTTTAAATGAAAATATACCTTTTTACAGTGGATATTTCATGCATATCCAACATAACTGTGACAAAGCCTGCTTTATGCATAGTGCTTGCAACATTTTTTGTTTATTCACAGCTGGTGACCACAAAACTGACCAAACACTGCAAGCTGTGTGACCAGTGCTACTTGTATTTGGACCACCATTGTCTTTTTCTGCTCAAATGTGTAGCTACCAACAACCATGTCCTCTTTGTCTGGCTACTCATCCTTGCTTGTGCCAACATGTGCTTCTATTGTTTAGCTTTTTACTTGTATGTCACATTCATATATCCAGACCTTGTAATTACAAGTATGTTGTATCAGATTGTGCATGAACAAGCTTGGCCTTTTACAATACTCGCCCTCAATGTGGGTTCAGCTGTTTGGAGCCTGAATCTGATCCACATGCAGTATGGTGTGGTCACTCGTGGTTGCACTTTTTACTTTAATGAGTTTGAAGCTCGACAATATAAAATGACCAGAAAACAGACCATAGTCAATTTCATTCACTTTTTGTGTAACAAACCTCTGCCATACCAGAATCCCCACTCACCCTTGCTGGCTAAGCCTCATCCAACCCCTCATAAACTCAGAGATATTAAACCTTCACAGGTCAGAACAAAGTCTGAAATACCAGATATTGAAGTGGTGTGATGTCTAATGCTCTGTTGCAGGGTTTGTATCATAAATCTCTGTTTTGAATGTAAAAGAATGCAGGTAGAAACTTGAAATTTGGCATTCTGAAAATTGTTTTTCTGCAAATGAAAGTTAATAGCTTTCAAAGAAAGAAGGCCAGAAGGCTTTTCCAAAACTTGTGCATTTTGTAGTACTTGCTGGAATTAAATGGATAAATAATCCTACCAGTCACACTGCTTTCAAAAGAGAGAAGTCAAATGTCAAGTGACATAGTTGATTTTCTTATGCTGCCTTGGGAATTACTAGTATGAATACATGTTGAGGTGGAATAGATATGTTTCAGTGGTGAACACTGTTAAATATTTTAGTTGGCAGTTTAAATATGGACTTTTGGGACCACATGAACTGTGTGTGTGATGCAAGCTACCTCAAACAAAGGATTTGGTTGAAATGCGGCAACGTCCACAGGAAATAATTGATGCTAATCAACATGATACTGCTAGAGTTGTTGCAGAAGAAGCAGATGTTATATATGCAAGAAACTTTCATGTAATTTTGCAGAAAGAATTTAATATGAGAAAGGTCTTTGCATGTATGTTGCCATACTTTGCACATCATCCCAAAAGGAAATGGGGGCGCATAGTAGATTTAGACAAAAATAAAGGGCTGACATTAATTGTTTGCTACTTGTCAACAAGATCTGTTTTGGCCATTTATATAAGTTTTAAACTTGCAGTAGAATACCACAAGTACTCCAATTCTTCACGAAGCAATCTGCTGGGAAAACAGTGCTCTTGATTTTGTGGGATTGTGTAAATATTATCATGACTTGTCTTCCAGATGTGCTGTAATGAATAGATTATATTATGCTGTCTACAGAGCAACTTATCAAGAGATCTTTTGATCTATTTTTATTTCTGTCATTAGTAAGATAAAGATTCATGGCACAATCTTCATACTAAAGTCATGAGCAGTTAAAAATCAAAGTAATTCAGTGATAATCTATTATGCATTAAGATGTAGTGCAACTGGCAAAATAACCTTTTTTCGTGGCAGCCAGTCTCTTCCAGTATTGATCTCATTTTCTTTCTCACACCACAAAGTGATTCAAATTGAACAAAAAGAATAATTGTAGAGATTCTTACATTTGTGATGGATTCATTTAAAATTGTTCTGATGATAAAATAAGAACATCAGTAGCCTACTGATGTGTTAACCTGAGACAGAGCCAGACTTTAAGTAAAAGGAGACAATGAGAAATGAGACCACAGCAGATTGTCTGAGAACTAGAATAAGATATATTGAAATATGGTAAGTTTTACATAGAAAACTTTGCAGCAGGATTTGAACACAATGCAAAATAGATTATGAGACGAGTGAAGTACTTTGTAGCAAACAAATGAGCTGAAATGCCAGAAATAAGTTAGTGTAAGTGATTTTTTTTCATGGTCTTGTAAATGAGCATTGTTTATGTTTTATGTAATGAGGAGTACGATTTAGCTGATTGAATTGATAGAGAAGTGGATATCAGATGACTGGGAATGGGATGGAACAGACTTGTAATTGGTAGGACAGATTGTCCAGATGAGAATATAGTTGAAAGAGTGTGAGTAAGTGGATAGGTACGGAGATGATATTTGATTTATATTTTAATACATAATAATAATAATAATAATATATTGCATTTATATAGCGCCCAACCCCGTCGATGACAAGCTCTGGGCGCTTTAACAAACTCTTACACACACACACACATGCGCATACACAAAAGAAATTCAAAAATATTTACTATTGTTGCTGCCGAAAAACACCTAGCCTAGTTTGTCTGAAAGAAATGGGTCTTCAGATGGCGTTTGAAAGAACCAATGTCATTAATTTCCCTGGTTGTCTTTGGAAGAGTGTTCCAGATGGTAGGGCCAAGAAATGAAAAGGACTTTTCTCCTACAGTGGACAGATTCATTTTAGGTACTTTCAATTTTGTAGTGTCAGATGATGATCTTAGTTGACGAGATGGAACATAGTAATCAGTTAAATCAACTAGGTACGATGGAGCAGTATTATTGACACATTTGTGACAAATGGATGACAATTTGTACATTATTCTTTTCTCGACTGGCAGCCAGTGCAAACTCTGCAGAAGTGGCAGTGCTGAATCTCTTTTCTTTTTCTTCAAAACAAGTCTCGCTGCATTGTTTTGAGCAATTTGGAGTTTTCTAATATTTTCTAATGAATGTCAATTTTTGAGGGCTGTCAGGAAAATTTTATGAATGATGAGCAATTGAAATGTATGGATGTTTGATTGGAAATTTATTTTTTTTCACACTCCATTCCTCATTGACTGCAAGTGTGAATTTGTCAGAGTATCTCAGCTCCTGATATGATCTGAAATGTGGTTACCTATTAGCATGTGGCATGAATCTTTTTTAACTCAATTAGTCCTAGACCGTTTTCCACTCTGCACCCAAGGGCAAAAACTCTGTTATATTTAGTCTAGGTATAATCATAGATCGTGGAATACCTAGATGATCCAGTCCCCGAAAATAGTGTCCTTGCTCGCCCCTGGCGCACCCTACGCGAATGCGCGGACAGTCAGGCAGTGCTGTGTTAACAATGGCGACCTCTGATACAAAGAGGCGCTCAAAAAGTCAACACTGTGGAGCACTAATTCAAGACAGCATCATCCGAATCTTTCCTTCTTCAGATTTCCTAAAGATCATGACCGGTAAAAAGTAACAATAACATTCATTTCGTTGATCTAAGGATAATTACTTTGCTAAATCTAATCTAGTCAAGATCTCTACTTTGCGAACAGCATTAGGTCCCATTCCTGCCTTTAATGGCCTTGACATAATGTGTCAGCCTGTAACCGAGATCTAGACTAGATGATTGTGTTTGTTTTGTTTTTTGTTTTTCACCAATCCTTCAATAGAGTTGGATTAAAGAGGAACAGAAAAAAACCCTGAAACTCACTTACTGCTAAAGTTAAGCCTCATGTGTTTCATAAGCTGTGTTTGAACTGTCATTGTTAAAGTTGTTTTAATTAGGTCTAATGTTTTATAGTTTACTTGCCCTTCGTAATAATTTGTCTTTTGCCCACCTTCTTTTTGCCAATTTACCAAGTTCAAGAGTTGATCCTTCTTCTTTCAATACCAGTCTTTGTCCTTAGTGCATGCTTTTTTCTTCTTTTTCTTATGGATTTTTTCCCATCTTTCATTATTCTTATTATTTTTATTTTGGCATGCTTTCATTCGATTTTTTACTGTCATGTTTGCTCATATGCCTCACATGCTTGATCGTGAAATATTTAAACAACCCCTGCACTCAGATTCATAACCTCACGCCCTTATAACAAGTCACTAATTTGTTGTCAGTGTTCTAGATCTGTAAAATCAGTGCGTTAATTATTGATATTATCGCACATACAGACAGCCTCAATGTTACATATGTGAGAGAGAGAGAAAGACAGAGAAAGAGAGAAGGAGAGATAGGATGTAGAAGACGATGCTAACGTAAGCCTTGGTTAGAGTACGCCTTGTGTCTCGGGTAAGCCAACGGGATCGCTTTCCGGGCAAATAGGTCTTGAGCTGGCTGTGCCGCGCGGACGTTTTAACAACAAAGGCCAAGAAGGAAGTGGATCATCTAGGTATTCCACGATCTAGGTATAATTTTGGAACAGCTATATCTTATACCACATCAAAGTATATAAAGTAAGTTATACCTCAAAATGATGGGGAGGAACTATATTTTTATATTCTGCTAGTTTCAGGCAAGTGTTTTGTATTGAGTGTTGGGGATTTTACAGTATAGTATTCATACAGAGATGAAGAAAAAAAAATAATACAAAAACAAGAAAGTAAAACTTCTCCAATTTACCACATGTTTCTAACATTCTTCTGATAATACAATATCCAAACTGTATAGAATTCAAGAAATATTCCTTTGTAACAATTAGACACAATTTTGCAAAGTTTGTTCAGTAGTTTTTATCGCATGCACTTATTTCTAAAAACAGTTCAATGCTAAAGTTTCAATGAAAATGATTGCCTATATCTTCACAAGTCAAGACTTAGAGGGAGAAAAATGCATTGCCTCCTCCTAAAATCAGTTTTTAGTAATAGCAAAGCACCGGGGGTGAAGATGGGGCGTAATTTGGGCACACTGAGTGGTAGCATGTTTGCTTGGGCTTTTTGGTAGGTGTCTGTGACACGCACAGGAATGTTTTCTGTCTGGTTGGTGTTTGGTGTGACAACCGGCTCTGGCTGGTCATTCTCTTCAGGGGATGTTCCTCCTTGTGGTTCAGTGAGTGGCAGTTGCTTGCTGGAAATCTAATCTCTTCCTAAAAGTGTGCTAAGAAAACTAACATCATAGTACGTGGAAGCTTTACATGGTGGAGGGGGGAGAAGGCAATGCCAAGATACATGTACAGAATACCCTCAAATTTGTTACTGTGAGCTCAGAGGCCAAGGATAAGGTATAGGGAAAATCAGGAGGTCAGGCTTCAAAGTTTTAAGTTGTACATGTAGTTTTTTTTTTTTTTTTACATAGTTGCGGTAGTGAGATGATATTTATTTCATGTTGCCTCTGTGATCTTGCTGTGCTGAGTATTACATCTGACATTATTCACACTTTTTGATATAAATAGCTTGTTGTTCCTGTTAAACGACAAGGATTATCTGATGATTTTGTGCTATCTTTATGTATGCACTGTTTTTTGAAAAATAAGATGTCATTTCTGCTGTATATCCCAAACTGCCACCGAAAAAGATATTCACCGGTGATGTTCATAAATAGTCACGTCTGAGAAATGTATCAGGGATCTTGTTACATGTATTAATACCTTGTACCTCTAGTGACAGTTGTCAGTTTTATTTAACCCAGTTCACAAAGCTAGAAACCAAACAATGGACTGCATTTAAATTTATCTTTAGAATGGTAGATAAGTGATATGTGTCAGAATCAAATACGGTCAAGGGGAAATAACTTAATTTAATATAACCTAGAGTAGGATATCAAGATTAATTTCCCTTGCCTTGGAGTAAAATTTAACTTTTGTGAAAACCCAAAATATCTATTAGAGTGGCCTTAAAGAATTGTCGTCTGCTGTGTCAAATTTTAACTTTTAACTAATTTGCATAGACCAAGTTAACATCCACGTCTAGAAATCTTCGTGGATTGATAAGAATAAGAAAACATACATATTAGGAAGTAGGAAAGAGTTAAATAAAAACCAGTAGGGCTTAGACGAAAGATTAGCGCCCCAGTTTCACTTTCCCAAGGGGATTATATTTCCTCTTGCTTCAACGCGTAGTAAATCGTGCTGCTTGCAGAGCGGGCTGGCGGCACTGGTTATTCATTCCATGCCAGACTTCCGTGGGTGATGGTCTCAGCGTCGATTCTGCTTGAATGAATCCATTTATTATGAACAGCATGGCTCGACGAATGTCTTGTCACTAATCCATGGCTCATTGAATATGACACCGCCTTTATCTACTGTTTCTGGCCTTAGCGCCAGAACAATCGTAAGTAAGATCTGACCGAGGCTCGTGATGTTTTGACAGTGAATAGGAGGCGAAAGCATGACAGTTATCCAGTAGGAGTATTGATCACTTGGTGCATAGATCTACCCGGAGTGCTTGCTGAACATTGCAAGATGCTAAATACATAGACTAGATCTAGCTGTGAATTCTAGAATTGCAACTCGTACTAATGTGTGAATCATATAGATCTAGAGTCTAATTGTAATTGAATTGTCTGGGTGAGGCTGGGAGTTGCCAGTCCATCCTTGATCTAGATATAGGCCTATCTAGAGTCTATATAATATTTAACTATGCCAACGTCACTTCGACGGGCAAGATCTAGATCTAGACCTGTAACTTTGGATCTGGATATCTAAATATCTGAGATGACCTTATGTCTCCAGAGACTGGACTCTATACTAGTCTAGTATATTGATTGCCATACAATAAGCAGACCAGATTTTAGAGATATATAATTAGTATTTAGATAATTAGCAAGAACAGAAGTTAAATGATTTTGTAGGAAACCTAGAGCTAGACTTGTAATGACGTATTTATTGATTATGAAATTGATGCTGCTGATATTTATCATTACTACATATTAGATCTCTAGTCGAAATTGTTAGTAAACTTAACGTAAATAAAATGTGGCCCTGCAGGCCCTGTTGTTGAATTTATCCACTTGTTCCTTAGTAATTGGCATGGGTCTGCAAGTTAAGAATTAAATTCAATATTACTATTAAAAATATGCAGTCGAACAACACCCCCAACACACCATTACGATAACAAGGAAATCCATTCATTACAATTGGAGTGCACACCCTTCCTTGAATCTGTAACACTGGAGAGGGACCCCCTAAAGAACATTTATTATCATAACTTAACAATTAGATAGGGGCACTCTTAAAAAAATTAAGTTAGTAAGGAGATAGACTCTAGCTATTATTGAGAGAAGAAATAATATGGATTCTAATATAGAATCTGGATCTAATAAGATGATCTAGATCTAATAAAAGGGACACTATTTCTTAACATATATGGAGAGATTTAGATCTAGATCTATCTAGATTCTAGTTGGAGATTTGTTAGCTATTTGAGTATTTCATAATGTAACTTTATAAGATTGTGATTTCAAATCAAGATCTAGAGATCTAGAGACATGTCGATGATATACATTGTATATTAATATACATTTTTTGCTTGAATTTCATATGATGTTCTGTCAATCCCATTGACCCGACGATCACGGCGAGGGACAACATCCACCATAAATCTAGACTCTACCTGTGACAGAAAACGAGACCTTTGGACTTGGGAATGCGAGCTATGGATTGAGGAACCCACCATCTAAATTCCTTTAAAAAAAAAAAAAGTTAAGTGAACCATCCGAGTGTCGATTTTTGGGGAGGTTGAGGTGTTTTCCTTCCTCATCATTTTACAGGCTTTTTATCTTTTTGCATGTTCAGTTTAGTTTAGCGGGTGGTTGGATGGGATCGTAGTTTAGCTAATCTTCTTTGCCAATCGGGTGCAGAACGTGCATCGTTGGCTATAGATAACTCGGGGGGATTTGCTTTACTATGAATAGTTCTATAGGGATCCATTTATTCGTATAGATTGTGACGTTCTTTGCTTCCTCCCTTTCTTTAGGAAGATGTCTCTCCTGTCCTTTTTCTTAATACTATCTTGTAAATAAGTTAGGGCTGTAGGGTCTGTTATCGTTCGTCTTGCTTGTTAGTCTAGCGTCCTGTTCAGTGTATTTTTTTTTATTCCTTATAAAGTTTAAACTATTATATTGACATTGCTATGTTTTACAATATTGCCTGAAATATTTCACGTGCTAAAACCACGTTGAATTTTAATCTGGATTATTGACATTAAGTGAATTATTAGAACCCGTGCAGTTAATAAATAATACTGCCAGTTCTGGGTTAGTGTGATATAACCGATTCGTCTTTAAATTGATGAGCTCCCGAGAGGACAGTGGAGGACTGTTGTATGGGAAGTAATTTATGTGAAGTGAGAGATGAGTGATGTGTGGTGAATATTGGTATTATTTTCGGCTGTGCGGCCGCCCGAGGAGCAAAGAGTTTATTGTCTCATGGGACTTGTTCGTATCAGTATTGAGGTAATGTCATTATAAAAGACACGTGGTATATTGAGAGAGAGAGAGAGTTGAACCTTCTTACAGGCATTGTAAGCCCCACAGGGCAGTGTAAGGCCTCAGGGCAGTGTAAGGCCGCAGGCAGTGTAAGACGCGGAGATGCAGTGTAAGACCTATGGGCAGTGTAAGGCCGCAGGCAGTGTAAGACCGACGGGCAGTGTAAGACCAACCGGTAAGAAAGGGAATTTTCGCGTTTTGAGAGTTTTTCCAGTGCTAACAGAGAACACTGATTTGTCGCGTTGAGAGATATAATTTTGACAGTGGTAACAGAGGACACTGATTCGTCGCGTTGAGAGATATTTTGCAGTGGTAACAGAGGACACTGATTCGTCGCGTTGAGAGATATTTTGCAGTGGTAACAGAGGACACTGATTCGTCGCGTTGAGAGATATTTTGCAGTGGTAACAGAGGACACTGATTCGTCGCGTTGAGAGATATTTTGCAGTGGTAACAGAGGACACTGCGTGGTCGCGTTTTAAGAAGTTGTGAAGAAGAGTGGAGTTTTTTTTTATACAACCGATTATGTCTTAGGCTGTCCGCGTCCCGTGGACCAGCTATCGTAATACCAGATATGATTATATACCGAGATGACTGTGACACTTGACGTGTGCATGGCTTGCGTAAAGCGCATTAGATTAACTAGCTATCGCCTCGTGCCATCTCATCTATACCGGATTCGATACGGATATTAAATAAATTAAATCATATTGTTAATGGAATTGAGAAAGTTCTATACTATTGTTGCATTTGAGGCAGCACTACGCGAATTTGGAATGTAAACGTTAAGCCAATTAACTTTTCGCCGTTTTTGTTGTTTCGGCTTCATTATATGGAAATTTGTTGCAAAAAAAGTAAGACAGACCAAAATTTTCATTACTCTGTTAGTCTGTCTTGTATTGGGGTTGGATGGCGCTTCTCCACCTCATTTCTGGACGGTGGATGGATTCACATTATATTGTTCACTAATTTATGAACAATTTTTACATTCTTTCTTGTGAATATCCTCTTTCCACCAGCGTCATTCCGGACTGTGACCTGAGCTACTGACAAACCTGACGCCCTTGTCTGCGGGTCAATGAGATGGAGTCATGGCAAACCAAGCAACCAGAGCTACTGCTGCCATAGGATGCCACAATACTTTACTTAATAATATATTATTTGTGAATGTGCATACATGTATCAATATATGTGTTGACATAATACTTATGAGTATGGTTCTTCAGTGAGGCGTGACTGTGTGAATATAGTTATACTTTAATTCAAGAGTATACAGTTAAGTAATCATTATTATTATAAATGTTTATGAGAAGTGTGATTGTATGAAATGAGAATATACGTCATAGATAAAATTCTACAGAACGTTGCATAAATAATTGTGTAATTTTTTATTTGTCCATCCACTATGCACGTTCTTAGTTAAATTTTTATCCATCTTAGGGCTTACTTTTCTAATTTGGTACTTAAGCCCCCACCTCAGTATCAGTGTCATTTTCATGACTGTTGAGTTTCTGCGATCCTATCGTGTAAATTTTTCTCAAAATTTCCACTGGGGTGGGGGATGTCAGAATCAAATACGGTCAAGGGGAAATAACTTAATTTAATATAACCTAGAGTAGGATATCAAGATTAATTTCCCTTGCCTTGGAGTAAAATTTAACTTTTGTGAAAACCCAAAATATCTATTAGAGTGGCCTTAAAGAATTGTCGTCTGCTGTGTCAAATTTTAACTTTTAACTAATTTGCATAGACCAAGTTAACATCCACGTCTAGAAATCTTCGTGGATTGATAAGAATAAGAAAACATACATATTAGGAAGTAGGAAAGAGTTAAATAAAAACCAGTAGGGCTTAGACGAAAGATTAGCGCCCCAGTTTCACTTTCCCAAGGGGATTATATTTCCTCTTGCTTCAACGCGTAGTAAATCGTGCTGCTTGCAGAGCGGGCTGGCGGCACTGGTTATTCATTCCATGCCAGACTTCCGTGGGTGATGGTCTCAGCGTCGATTCTGCTTGAATGAATCCATTTATTATGAACAGCATGGCTCGACGAATGTCTTGTCACTAATCCATGGCTCATTGAATATGACACCGCCTTTATCTACTGTTTCTGGCCTTAGCGCCAGAACAATCGTAAGTAAGATCTGACCGAGGCTCGTGATGTTTTGACAGTGAATAGGAGGCGAAAGCATGACAGTTATCCAGTAGGAGTATTGATCACTTGGTGCATAGATCTACCCGGAGTGCTTGCTGAACATTGCAAGATGCTAAATACATAGACTAGATCTAGCTGTGAATTCTAGAATTGCAACTCGTACTAATGTGTGAATCATATAGATCTAGAGTCTAATTGTAATTGAATTGTCTGGGTGAGGCTGGGAGTTGCCAGTCCATCCTTGATCTAGATATAGGCCTATCTAGAGTCTATATAATATTTAACTATGCCAACGTCACTTCGACGGGCAAGATCTAGATCTAGACCTGTAACTTTGGATCTGGATATCTAAATATCTGAGATGACCTTATGTCTCCAGAGACTGGACTCTATACTAGTCTAGTATATTGATTGCCATACAATAAGCAGACCAGATTTTAGAGATATATAATTAGTATTTAGATAATTAGCAAGAACAGAAGTTAAATGATTTTGTAGGAAACCTAGAGCTAGACTTGTAATGACGTATTTATTGATTATGAAATTGATGCTGCTGATATTTATCATTACTACATATTAGATCTCTAGTCGAAATTGTTAGTAAACTTAACGTAAATAAAATGTGGCCCTGCAGGCCCTGTTGTTGAATTTATCCACTTGTTCCTTAGTAATTGGCATGGGTCTGCAAGTTAAGAATTAAATTCAATATTACTATTAAAAATATGCAGTCGAACAACACCCCCAACACACCATTACGATAACAAGGAAATCCATTCATTACAATTGGAGTGCACACCCTTCCTTGAATCTGTAACAATATGGAATTGCAAATGGCCTGGCAAGTATTGCCATTTCAGATATGTCACACTTTGCAATTCTGTCACTTGGAAGATCACATTGTAAATAAGGATAGCACTATTTGATGATATTATATCATGGAGATTGTATAAATATTATATCTAAATCAGCTTGTTGAAAACAACCTCATGTCAATAATTATGTTAGTATATTTGAATATGATTTAGAAGATATTTATATGTGACAGCCATTTAATAATATATTCACCGATATGAATGGAGAGGATGAGTGAAAATATGCAATGAAGGAGAGCACAGAATGCATCATACTTAACCAGAAAGCAGATAGGAGTGTTTGCTCAGTGTCACCAGAGACCTTGAATAGTGAAACAAGTAACTGTTGGGGTGGCCCCATGCGTTTGCAATGCAGTGCATTTGTATATGGACATTTCTTATCGACAGGGTCAGAGTTCTGGGTGACAAAAGAAAACTTTTTGACTTGCATGATATATGGACAATGCAAAGCTTTGGCCTGCGAATGTCTCTCTGCATGCTCCTTTGGATAACTTCGGATAAAACAGAGAGTGTCTTTTAATAGATATGATGTAAGTATTTCTTCCAAAGACCTGGCATCTTCTGTAATTTTCTTACCTGGTACAGTTTCGTCCCAAGATTCCTGAAATGTTTTCTTAAGGTGCCAGATTTTTGTTCTTTCCGTAGTAAGCTTTTCTTGCAAAGAGTTTTTAGTTGTTTCTACCCTATTGTTAGCTTCAGCATTGGCTATATTTGGGGCTGCAGGTTCATTTTGTCATGATGGGGACAGAGGGGAAGGAGTAGACAACAGCCTATTTCCAGTGAGCTTGGGGTTTGGATTTGGCATTTTGAAAATCGTTGGGAGACCTTTCACCAGCCATTTTCTCAGGTATTGCACTGAAACAATAAGGCTCAAAGTGCTCTTATGCCGTGCTTCAACTGACTTAGTCTGCAGATCTGCTCTTCATGTCTTCGCTACCCACTTCTTGCATCTGAGGAAGCAATGACAACATGCCTTGCCACAACAGTGTTATACTAAATCCAATAAGTACCTTCTTTTTTTTCTCATTGTGTAAGCCCCTTTTCAGCCCAAGATGCTTCACTGATCAGATAGGCACTTCAGAATTTTGTTCATAGTCATGAATACACTAAAAAGCCTATCACCTGCAATTTTATCTTTCAGCCTAACAATAATTTAAAAACAACCCGGTGATACGATCTAGGAGAATAAAATTTTTAAAATTAAAATCAAAGTAATCAGAGATATCTTAACTTTAAATGGATGCGATTGCATGATAATGCACGACCAACGCTGGATAACAATGTTTTGACATTAAATTGAACAATGAATGTATGCTTACATTATGTCACGAGTGGAGTGAGTGCAATTAAGGGGATTGCTACAGAGCGGGTGTAGAGTAAGAAGGGCTCACAGTAGACAGCAAGTTAAGCGTGCTGTTGTGAGTAGTGGGGGGGTCTGAAGGAGGCGAAAGCGCTGTATAACTATCACTGCAAGTTAGAAGGTCCGACGGAGCGGACCTGTGAATAAGAGCCCATCGGGCGGACATAAGGGAAGCAGTCGAGAAGACTAGTGAGAGTCTTTCCAGTGATGACTGGTATGTAGAACGTTGATTGATTATTATGATTGATGTATTATATTATATTCGCCTATTACCATGATGTAAATAAGTATATGTGAGGAATGTGGAAGTCCTTGGTATTGGATATAGCAATGTGCGCCATGAGCGATAGATGAAAGTGAGTCATGGATTTGTAGCGCGAGTGAGTAGTGTGTACTCCGATGGAGGTGTGTTACCGTAAGATGTGTGGTGAGTGAAAGGTGAACTAGTGTGTGTACGCTTCGTGGATTGTAAGGAGAGGTGGAGTGAATAGAAATGGTAGGGTATTATACCAATGTAATGTTATTCTTGTAGGTGTCGGGGACGGGCCGAAGAGCCACCTCGATGAGCACAAGTGATAGGCCAGCATAGGGCCGGAGGCCGTACATAGGCCAGAAGTGAGACTGTCGGTGCAGGACAGTAGAGGCACATAAAGTCGTGGCAGTCGGGCCACGGACAGGGACGTAGATATGAGAGTGAATGAGATACTATATTATTGCCATGATGATGGGCAAGTGAACTGATAAGTTGTAGGGCAATAGGAAGGTGATGTTGAGAGACGGCGGTGCCAGTGAATCATTAATGTGCTATTAAGACCCTGAGGGGAGAGGCTGAGGCCGAAGTGCCTTTAGGAGTAACTACCGGATTGTGGATCCGAGAGAGAGTGTGTGTGAGAATAAGGCCGTTGTACGGCAGTTCATTTCAATAATATAATGTATGTAATTGCGCTATTATATGTATAATTATGGTTAATAAATGTGTGAGTCTGATGGGCTGTTTTGTTAAGTGTTAAACTTGTTTGTTCGTGATTGTCGTCCTGTCATAAACTATTACATCTCCCAGTCTGGGATTTGTGACACTGGGGGCTCGTCCGTTGTGACACTGGGGGCTCGTCCTGTTTACCTGTGGTCATTTTGACATTGTGTATTCATTATATCTAGTTGTTTTTCTGTTGTGCTAGGAATTCGTGCTGTTGTCTTTGTTCGTGGGATGAATGGAAATGTCATGATGGTATGATTTATGTATGGTTATGAATAATAATATGTATTGATGCATGTATTGCTATAAATATGTACTAATGTGTACTTAAACTTTCAGAGAGACAGTGTGTGTGCGTGCAGCCTGAGGAGACAAGTAGCCAGAGCTCCGATTAGGTCGAGGACTTAAACTCATAAGGCTGAAAGTTAAGTGAAACTGAAATTTTGTACCCTGGATCGGGGGCTGTTCCTTTAATCTGTCTTTTTCTCTGTTTTTGCTGTTTTCGTTTGCTGTGTTGAACCTAGTTTGTCCTTTAAAAAAAAGGTGTGATAAACTTGGAACTTCGTTCATCACGGTGAACATTCTGTAGGGCTTTGTTAGTGTTTAGTTGTAGCGTCGATATCTTCTCTGTTCCGCAGGAAGACGTATTCTCTTGTCCCTCTTTCTACCTATCTATAGATACGTTCTTTTTTTTCAGACTCTGTTCTTGTTTGTACCGTGTAGTGTAATCGGCGTAGTTAGGTTGCATTCTTTTTTCCATTATATTTTCTTTTTTAGGTCTTTGTCCTAGTCTGGTTCGTTGTCCTTGACGTACTTGTGGTCCTTCTACTGTATTTCTTCATTCTTGTCGTTTCTATTTTCTTTTATAATTAATAGTGCTATACATTTTATAGATATAGAATTAGTTGTGCTGTAAAGGTAAATCTCTGAATTGTATTTGAGACAACTGGGTATTGTTATATCTGTTGTGATCTCAGGTCTCTGGTCGTATCGTTAGTGATCATACCGACAGGTTGGTCGTCTTATAATAGATACCATAACCATAAATCTGTGAAATGGCGGAACTCCAACAACTAATGAAGTTGGGTAAGGAACTTGGCCTGGAGGGAGAAGAGCTACGCGGCTGGATTAAAGAACAGCAGGCAGAAATGCGCGATGAGCGTGCTAAGGATAGAGAACAGGAAAAAAAGGATAAGGAAGAGGAAAGAGAGGCTAAGGCTCAGCAACAAGAAAGAGAGGCTAAGACTCAGGAACAGGAAAGGGAGTTTAAGTTAAAGGAGTTAGAGGCTCAGGAGCAGGAAAGGGAGTTTAAGTTAAAGGAGTTAGAAGATAAGCAGCATGAGAGAGAGGCGCGAATAAGAATCGCGGAGTTGGAAATCAAAAAGAATGCGCCAACAGAAACAGTTGAGCGGCAGGTACACAATAAAGGTGGCGTTAGGATTAAGCTCCCTACGTTCGACGACCGGAAGGACGACATAGACGCCTTCCTTTACAGGTTCGAACTGAACGCACAATTGCAATGGGGGGAAAATAAGGAATTATGGGCCACGTACCTGGCATCGCTATTGCAGGGGCGAGCGTTAACCTACTTTAAAGAGCTACAGCGCGAAGACGTGCAAGATTACGATAAGCTGAAGGCTTTGCTGCTTCGCCGATTTGCGCGTACCGAGGAATATTTCCGGGAGCAGTTTAGGCGAGCACGTGCAGATACCAGGGAGGACTTTGCTGCCTTCGTCGCGAGACTAACGGAGTATTTCGCGAACTGGGTAGACTTGGCGCATGTGGGCACGGATTTTGCTAAACTGAAAGACCTAATGATCCGTGACCAGCTGTACGCGTCGTGCCACAAAGATCTGGTGGCTTTCCTGAAAGAGAACGAACCCGCGACGGTGCAGGAGGCGTCTAAGTTGGCGGAGGCATACCGTACGGCGCATCCGTCCAAACCAGTCGCCAGGGCGTACGTCCAAGATGCTGGGTACGTCGCCGTTGTCGAGGGGTCGCCGGCAGGACTTAGGGACAGGTCGCGTCAGCGTGGTGCCTATAGCGGGCAAGCCCAGGGGCAGCGTAGGGGCTATCACCAATCACCGGCATATGGATCCGGTAAGTTTGACCGAGCAGGAGGGCTAGGTCGCGGTAATGGCCGGGGGCGAATTGTGACCTTTGCCGATGACCGACGGCATAGGGACTCTAGTTCCGGTCGCGATGGGTCACGGGGACCCAGGCCTAGTACAGCACAGGGAGCGGAGTGTTGGACTTGCGGACGCGTGGGTCACTTTTCACGCGAGTGTAGGGCCGCGAAGTGTTGGAACTGCGGAAGAGCAGATCACATCAGCGTGAACTGCCCTGCAGGTAGGATAGCGGCGAACGTGGACAGTAGCTCCAGTCCATGTTCCCCAAATAAATTTCATCATGCGGCTGCGTGTGTTACATCGGACAACGGAGGCGGACAGTATTCTAAGTGTCCCAGTTGTGAGAAGTTATTATCTTCCGGTGTTTTACCTTGTGGGAGAAAGATCCCCGTTATAAATTCATGTCATACAGGAGGTGGTCTTAGGGTTTATCCGGGGTTTGTTGGGGACGAACCGGTCTCGGTTTTACGAGATACAGGATCTACCGTTGTGGGAGTGCATAGGGATTGCATTCGGGATTCACAGCTTACAGGTGAGACTGTCCCGTGCATCCAATTTTCGGGGGCCATTGAGAAATTACCCATGGCAAGAATAATGATAGATACACCTTTCCTTAGCGGGGAAGTCGAAGCAGTCGTTGGTTGTTTTCCAGGCGCCCAGCTCATCATTGGGAATGTATCACGGGTGGTTTCCCCTTCCGATGAGAACGTGCAAGCATGGTCGCAATCAAAAGGTATTGACTTTTGCGCCGCGGTCGAAACACGTCGACGGGTAGCTGATAAAGATAAGATTAGACCTTTGGCTACCCCAGCGGTCAACCTAGATATCACGCCAGAGCGCTTGGCGAAATTACAAAGGGAGGACCCATCATTAAACCCATGCTTTGGGGAAGCGCGAACCGAGAAAACGAGGAGATATAAGAACGGGTCGTCCTCCTTTATTGTTCAGGCGGGCATTCTGTTCCGTAAGTATGTAACGGTGTCCTCCATTTTAAAGCAGGTCGTTGTGCCAGCGTTGCTGATCGCAACAGTATTGCATTTGGCACATGATGTCCCATTAGCGGGTCATATGGGGATAGCTAGAACCAAAGAAAGGGTTCTTAAAAATTTTTACTGGCCATCGATCCACAGAGATGTGCAGCTCTATTGTAAGACGTGCAGTGCGTGCCAAAAGACGACGCATAAGGGTCGTACACCCCAGGCTCCTCTTCAGAAGATCCCCACGGTCTCGGAACCGTTTAAAAAGGTCTCGATAGACCTTGTTGGCCCCATTCACCCAGCGACCGATAGGGGGAATCGATTTTTCTTAACGGTCATATGTAATGCTACGAGATGGCCAGAGGCGGTTCCTCTGCGGACCATAACGTCTGAGGCAGTCGCGGAAGCGTTGTTTGCAATTTTCGCTAGGGTAGGAATACCAGAGCAAATTCTGTCTGATAGGGGCGCGCAATTTACGTCGCAGATGATGAAGGAATTGTTCCGCTTATTCAGCATACAACCCATCACTACCACCCCTTATCATCCGCAGGCTAATGGCATGTGCGAGAGATTGAACTCGACGTTGAAGTCGATGCTGCGTAAGGTAGCTGCTGATCGCCCTAAAGATTGGGATAGATATATCCCTGCAGTGTTATTCGCGTACAGAGAGGTACGGCAGGAGTCAACGGGATTCTCGCCGTTCGAAATGATATACGGTCGTAGTCCTAGGGGCCCAACTGATGTTCTTCGGGACATGATGACGTCGCCATCATCGGGAGACGATGAGCAGATTTCGGTGTTTCAGTACCTTGTTGATTTAAGAGAAAGACTATCTTCAGCGCGCACTATAGCAGAAGAAGCTTCTGGTATCGCTTCGAAAAGAGCAAAAGACTATAAAGATAGAGGGTCCAAACTGAGAATTTTTAAGCCAGGAGACAAGGTTCTGTTGTTGTTACCTACGGACCATAATAAGTTATTGATGACATGGAAAGGCCCTTATGTTATTGAGCGAGTTGTTTCAAAGGTAGATTACGCTATCCACATTGATGGAACGAGTAAGGTTTTCCATGTTAATATGCTACAGAGATTTTATGAGAGACCACAGTATCTGTGTGCACAGACAAGACCAGAGGAGACTGTCTTCTCTACTGCTTGTACGGGGGTCGTAGACCAGTTGGACTGTGACGTAAGCGACACCGAGGCGCAGGAAGAGTTACAAATTCAATTGCCGGAGTTAACTCCGACACAAGGTTACAGGGACGTAAAAATTAACCCTGACCTTACGAGTTCAAGGAGTAGGGAACTTGAGACCCTGTTAGCGTCATTTCCGGATGTTGTTACGGATTTGCCGGGTCGCACTACGGTGATCCAGCACCAAATAAAGTTGACTTCGGATAAGCCAGTATTTCTTAGACCGTATCCGTTGCCTTTTTCTTCGAGAGATAGAGTCATAAAGGAAGTTGAGTCAATGTTGAAGTTAGATGTGATAGAACCATCAACATCGCCGTATTCATCACCCATCGTCCTCGTGAAAAAACTTGATGGATCGGTGCGGTTCTGTATTGATTTTCGAAGATTGAACACTATTACGGTAGGCGATAGGGAGCCTATTCCGTTTCAGGAGGAATTAATAGCTTCATTGGCCGGGTCCACGTGGTTTTCCAAGATAGATTTAACGAAAGGTTATTGGGAAATCCCGCTTACTGAGGAATCTAAACAATACACGGCGTTCCAAACGCCCATTGGATTATTCCAATTTAAGGTCATGCCATTTGGGTTGGTAAACGCGCCAGCGACGTTTGCACGATTAATGAGATTAGTGTTGAAGGACATACCTAATGTCGTGTCATTCTTTGATGATATAGCATGCCATACGTCGACATGGTCTGATCATATTCAGACACTAACAGTAATTTTTCAACGATTACGTCATTTTGGGTTAACTGCTAAACCCGCAAAGATGGATTTGGCATGTCCAGAGATAATATTCTTAGGACATATTGTGGGTAGAGGTGTTCAGAGACCTGAAGAAACAAAAATTGACAAGTTAGTAGGGTTGCAAATCCCAAAAACAAAGAAACAAGTCAGAAGCTTAGTGGGAATTTTAAATTATTACAGAAAGTTCATTCCAAATTTTTCCTCCTTGTCATCTTCTCTTACTGACCTTACTAAGAAGGGACAACCCGATAAGGTCCAGTGGACGTCTGAATGTCAGACATCATTTGATAATTTGGTGACAGCATTATCATCGTCACCCATTCTGATATTACCCGATTTTCGATCTAATTTTATCCTCAGAACGGATGCGTCGGACTCTGGTGTCGGCGCTTGTCTTCTACAGGAGAAGAACGAATGTCTCCATCCTGTATGTTATGTCAGTAGGAAGTTATTGCAGAGAGAAAGAAAGTATTCTGTGATAGAGCGTGAGTGTCTTGCCATTGTCTGGTCCGTCCAGAAACTAGGACGTTATCTCATGGGACGAGAATTTTGTATCCAGACAGACCACAAGCCACTGACATTTTTGTCGAAGAATCGTTCGTCCAGCCCACGCTTGTCTAGATGGGCATTGGCTTTGCAGCCGTATACCTTCGTTATTCAACCAATTCCAGGAACCAGCAATCATATCGCCGACTACCTTAGTCGAGCCTAGGGCAAGATTTCGGGAGCTTATACATCGGAGGACAGGAACATTGACAGGATCTGTGTGAATAAGTCGACTTTAAAATATTGACATTATAAATATGATATGAAGAATGGTTGATAGGTTGAATGGTTTTTGATTCTGTATTAAGTATTGTGGTTAGTTAGCTATTCATGATGTGACACATATATGCATATTTCAGACCATATTGATCCCCATATTTTCCCCTGATTCCGGTATTTTATATACTAGGGGAACTGCTAGGTCATTTTTCTAGTGTAGGTATTGCTCAGGCTCACTCGTTGACAGTCATCTTGATGCGATTTGAAATTAATTGCATTAATTTTTTTGGGGTGGGGGATGATGTCACGAGTGGAGTGAGTGCAATTAAGGGGATTGCTACAGAGCGGGTGTAGAGTAAGAAGGGCTCACAGTAGACAGCAAGTTAAGCGTGCTGTTGTGAGTAGTGGGGGGGTCTGAAGGAGGCGAAAGCGCTGTATAACTATCACTGCAAGTTAGAAGGTCCGACGGAGCGGACCTGTGAATAAGAGCCCATCGGGCGGACATAAGGGAAGCAGTCGAGAAGACTAGTGAGAGTCTTTCCAGTGATGACTGGTATGTAGAACGTTGATTGATTATTATGATTGATGTATTATATTATATTCGCCTATTACCATGATGTAAATAAGTATATGTGAGGAATGTGGAAGTCCTTGGTATTGGATATAGCAATGTGCGCCATGAGCGATAGATGAAAGTGAGTCATGGATTTGTAGCGCGAGTGAGTAGTGTGTACTCCGATGGAGGTGTGTTACCGTAAGATGTGTGGTGAGTGAAAGGTGAACTAGTGTGTGTACGCTTCGTGGATTGTAAGGAGAGGTGGAGTGAATAGAAATGGTAGGGTATTATACCAATGTAATGTTATTCTTGTAGGTGTCGGGGACGGGCCGAAGAGCCACCTCGATGAGCACAAGTGATAGGCCAGCATAGGGCCGGAGGCCGTACATAGGCCAGAAGTGAGACTGTCGGTGCAGGACAGTAGAGGCACATAAAGTCGTGGCAGTCGGGCCACGGACAGGGACGTAGATATGAGAGTGAATGAGATACTATATTATTGCCATGATGATGGGCAAGTGAACTGATAAGTTGTAGGGCAATAGGAAGGTGATGTTGAGAGACGGCGGTGCCAGTGAATCATTAATGTGCTATTAAGACCCTGAGGGGAGAGGCTGAGGCCGAAGTGCCTTTAGGAGTAACTACCGGATTGTGGATCCGAGAGAGAGTGTGTGTGAGAATAAGGCCGTTGTACGGCAGTTCATTTCAATAATATAATGTATGTAATTGCGCTATTATATGTATAATTATGGTTAATAAATGTGTGAGTCTGATGGGCTGTTTTGTTAAGTGTTAAACTTGTTTGTTCGTGATTGTCGTCCTGTCATAAACTATTACATCTCCCAGTCTGGGATTTGTGACACATTACACTGTCTTTTCTTGTGATTTTTTTTTTATATAAAAGCCAAGTAAAATTTATTACAGGACTGGATCTAATGGAAAGGAAAAAACCAATAAATCCAGTCATTTGCTCTTTGAATTAGCACAGTATATTGTAGAAAACCATTTCGTAGTATGTGCTCTTAGTGGTCACCATTGTAAGAATTACCTCAAATAAAGACTCGTCTTCTGTTACCACCATTATTCCAACATGGATGTGTGGCCCGCTTTCACCGATTGAGCCATTGCTAATTGTCTTGCTATACAAGGACTCTGTAGTCTGAGGTCACACTAACCAGATTTGAATAATGTGTCTGGAGTAAAGAAAAGCGTGTATGTAGGATTTTGCAAAGTTATAGATATCAAATGATTGACTCTCCTTCCTGAAAGATTTTGGGCGTTTCATAATTTTTTTATTATGTACTACTAGCTGAGGTCCCCGGCCCTGCCCGGGATAAATCGGTTTAAATATTGGTTTCAGTTCTGGGTGGTTATTATGGATCTGCTTCATCTGGCCTGTTCCTATTTGCTTATTTTATTTTTGTTTGTTTGTTTTTAAATGTCTTACTCAACTGCTCTGCCTATGTGAGTTGACACCCTGCGCATCCTGTACAATAGCATGATTTGTGCACGGCTTAGTGTGTTTGATAGTGAACACATCGCAGGAAGTGATAACGAAACCTTAAAATGGCGAACCATGACTTGAAATAGATCTAAATGATGGCGAAACAATAAATTTCGATAAAAAAAACTACACCGATTTGAGACTTCTATTAATAACTGTGCACCCCTACATCCATTATGATGCACCAAATAAAATTTGAAGTCTGAGTGTTGAGTGGTTCCGAAGCCTTTTGCAACGAAAAATCTCAAGTCTACAAATATATATAGTATAGATACAGAATAAATATTGCTTTAGAATGAGATATGAACTAAGTGAATTGTTAGATTTGTTTGCAGTGACTCAAGCATTTGTATATTGTTTTATTTCATGAAATGTGCGGTTTGTGATATTTTTATACAATAAACTTGATAGCTTTGAAAGCAGTGTCTGTGTATTTTGTATGTTCATAATTGGTTGAGTCATCATCCAGCTTTAAGCACAGAAAGATTTCCTTTAATTCATCTATCAATTGTATTATTCATTTTGATGTAGAATGAAGGTATGATCTTGTCTTGGTATTTGAAACATTGGCTTTTAAGCTAATCTGTTCAAAAATTGAAGTTATTAAATTTGATGCAATTGAAGGAACTATCTGAGAAGATGAAGTGGAAGAACTATATGAGAACATCGTAAGCTGATATATTTGCCCCCAAGAAATGGTTTAAATGTGAGCCAAAATCGTGGCTGTGTGCAGTAGATGAGTGACATGACACTGCAGGAATTATTATAATTTTTGTTTTCTTTTGCACAAAGCATTTCTGAAATAATAATGCACAATGTTCCCCAGATTGGATGTTCTTGTACATAAGAGATTACTATCACGATTTTTGTTGTATATATACATGTTGTTACTACTGTTCAACAATAACGAATTTTCTGTTATTAACAAAGTTTACAAAGACAGGCTTTTTTAATTTCAAATTTTTAAGACCTTTGAACAATAAAACTCACCACTGTTTATGTCTCTTATGGTGTCATGGTGTAGTTCTGCAATACCTTTCAGATATTGAGATCTTCTTTATGTAATAATGCAATACATCACAAAGCAGCAGATGATGAATTCTTTGAAATGTTTATTATGTAAATTTAGTAAATTTAACAAGTTTACAAAGTTTACATCTGTGAAGTAGACTATGATGAGCAAATAATGTTTATCAATGATTATTTAATTTGCGCAGTATAAAACATTCAATTTTCATACAGAAAGAAAGAAAGCCTGAAGGAGTTTATAGAGAAATAAGACAGCATCTATCCTGCTCTTTCGCCTCTCTACCTGATCAGCCATGATTAGGGGTGAAACAGACCAAGCTGGTGTAGATGCCAGATCGATGGCTCACTGCCCATAAATTTTGCATCTCACTTGCACTATAATCACAGCCCCCTGCATCCCGCTGGGCATGGTATGGGCAACGTCTATTGTGAATGTGAAGCAGAATTTATGGCCAGTAAACCACTGGTCTGGTGCCTACATCACTCATCAGCTTTAGTCTATTTCACCCCTTAGTCATATCAGCACT
Source organism: Onchidella celtica (assembly GCA_963931925.1). Classification (NCBI taxonomy): domain Eukaryota; kingdom Metazoa; phylum Mollusca; class Gastropoda; order Systellommatophora; family Onchidiidae; genus Onchidella; species Onchidella celtica. The sequence goes on along the minus strand of OZ007568.1, from coordinate 14,150,434 downwards.
CATTACATACACAATAATATTCATTTTTATCATTTCCATATGACTAAGGAACAGGTGAATCTACTGTAAGACCTCCCAGCGCATAACTTCAGGTCAAGTGTTGGAGTACAAAATCTTCCATCCATTCAGAGGCTGACTCATTCACTAACATTTGATCTGGAATTAACATGCTGTGATGTGAAATGTAAATGTTCTTTTAGTAAAAGGAATACTGAATACTGAAATATTTTAGAGATTTTTAAGCTACTGGTATATTAGCAATTTTTTTTACTAAACTAAATAACATGCAACATTGTCTCCTGAAAATGGGGGTTTCCACACTTTCACATACGTAGATGTATATAAAGGCGGATGAATCAACACTGAAACTACAAATATAACAGTATTAACAGTTCCTCATCCATGCACACATTTTTGCTCCACTGACATTTCTTATAAGCCAGACTGGCTAGGAAATACATGTACATTTGTACAAGACTGTCTCTGAAATTGCACCTGACATATCACATAGCAACAGACAAGCCTATCCATGATCCAACATGAGAGTACTATTATCCATGCTCTTGTGAAGAAGCTCTGTTCATTCACAGTGTAATCCTCAATACTCCAGATAATTTATTTACAGTAGGTATTACAAACTGACCTGCTTAGGCAGTTGAAAGTGGCTGTTTGCAGCGCGAAAACAGGATTTTGCACTATCTTTTGTCGCTCATTTTTGCGTTCAATGTTAATTGTTTTGCAATAAAACATATACAAAATTACTGTGTGGTATTTCCTCTGTTCAAAATTGTATGTTTCCATAGCACAAGCTATTGATTTGATCAAGAAATAGATTTGAAAGATGTTAGTTATTCCCAGGTTTGTCGCAGCGAAATTTTACTCCCCGACCATTGTCGAGAAAAAACTATCATCTTGCAGTTTTGAGCATTTCGAAGCTGAATGTTTGCCCTGCAGTTTCATAAAACACAAGCCACGCTTGCCCATCACCATGATATTTGAAATTCGATTTGAAGATGACCTTTCATTTTTTTCAAGGACTTCCAGATGCTAAAATTTGGTGAGCGTTACATTGTTACAATGTACATTTATCCCCTCTGAAAGTTGGTGCAAAATCGTCCATGTTCTCCTGAGACTGCAAAAGATTGCTAAAAACATCCACCCACAAACTCTCAAAGCTGAATTCTGATCATGGCTGCCATTCCCACCAAATGGTAACCCCCGCCGGAGGAGGCAATGGACAACAAACTTATGAACAAGTTCAGCCATGAGCCTAATGGCAATGAGAAAATTCACATTTATATGCAAGTCGACACAACTTTTATAGATGCTGACTGAAAATAGTCATAATAACAAATTATAACTTAAGCCTAGCAAAATAATAGTCATATTCACACTTAAGAGGGTGGGGGGTAAAGGTAAACAATGGAACAGTGACATTCCAATCTCTCGATTTGAATGTGGGTCAGGCTCGTTTTTTAAAATTCTGTAACATTGTTTGGTTTTTGCCTAATCTGCAGTTTGAGCTCGCATGTCTTGTTCAGCATATTATAACTGCCTTAAAACTGATGGGAGATGCCTGAAAAAAATTGAGCTGACTTATTATAAGGATATGTTTCGATAAAAGAAATCTGGAGAGTCTAAAGTGCAGAGATTACAAACAGTATTGAGCTGAGCATTCTTCTGTCTTCATTATTACGAATTGGCTAACTGAACGCACGCTGTTTTGGAAAATATTTGCTCATTTACATTCTTCAATGACATACTGAGGTGCTTCATATGAAAACACAATGATTGAAATGTCAAAAGATGATGTTGAATAGAAAAAAAAACTGCTGGCACAATGATGCTTTCTTAAAATCATCCTCTGGACCTACAGCCCATGCTATTTGGCAGGGATGATTTTATCTTTGGCAAAGAGTTTACATACCATGATCTTTGGTTACCAATATCTATAGGTGACATTGTTTAAGAACACCAACTGACATTTCTTTCAACATAATTTCGTGATAAAAATAATCCTGACCGTTCTAATTCATTTTCACACACAAGGTATACACATGAAAGTAATGACTGCCTTCCTTGAACAATCATTTAGGTGTTGAAGGGAATGAATTTAGCAAGGCAAGCTATGGCACTAATATTGAATGAGGGAACAGCTGATCAAATTTCATTACTTAACTGGGATGATAGAAGAAAAAGTACATGCTCTAATTTTTGTAATCAACTTGAGCACTGTGTTTCAAGTCACTGTTGCAGAGTCAGGAAACCTCATTGTGATGAGCAAGTGCATTCTTTTTTTCCTTGATACTGACAGCTATATTTTCCACTGCCATGCCACAAGCACTAAGTAATGAAGCTTAAGAAAAGTGAAGAGAAAATAGCATCCTGTAAATGGAAATCTCAAGAAAATACATGCTCCACAACATGCAACGAAACTGGACAGACATTCAATTTTTCAAAATATCTTTTATATGCTAAAACAAGAAAAGATTATCATTTCTAAAAAAAAAAAGCCATTGTTTATTACATGTACTTGGATCTTAGAGGGTCAGCTGTATGGGGAAGTGTTTTTTTTTTTTTTTTTTACTTTAGGACAGCTTTTTGACTTTCAAATCTCTGAAATGTTGAACTGATTAAAATGCATGTCTAATTTAACAGGTCAAAGGAGTTACCTTTCATTGTAAACATGACCCTCACAGATCAGCACATTTTTGGTCTGACAGTCAAGGCATTTTACCTTGCCAGTTTGGAAAAAAACAAGATATAGAACCAACTCAGGGGTAAAATATTTTAATATTTTCTCCAATGGCCACCACCCTGCAAGCTGCAAAATCTTATCCAGTATTGAACATTGTAACTTTAACCATGATGGAAGATCAGCTGTTCCTTGTCTGTATTTAAGCCAAACATAATACAAACCATAGATTGTTTTGAAGTTGAAAACTGCTCATGTAGAGATAAGATACATAATGATAATATGTGTAATAACTGTTCACTCAGCAATCTTTTATTAAAAAGAACAAAAATTCTAATTTGCACATCTTCATTGATTACAGTGACAAAATTAACCCGTAATAGTTTGATAAAAAATAATGAGTAACCCTGCCAGCATTCCTACATCAATCTAATGTAGATTTGTATAGAATTTCTGTAGGGCTGGTGGCTTACCATAATGGCAGATTCCCTACATCAAACCAATGTCGGTGCTTTGACCAGAGGATACTTGCAGGAATGATGCTATTCCTGTAAGCAAACTTGGCCTCAATCCTACACTTCAGATTTCAGTAAGGTTGTTGGCTGGGTAATAATCATTGAACAAAAAACTCAAAAGACAGAACTTACACAGACACAATGCAAACTCTGCAGCAGTTACATGAACATTCTTCTATGGCATGTTTGAATGCTTTCTATAAAAGTATAAAGAGAATAAAATGTCAACATGAAACAATATCTTCAAAATAAAACAAAAGGCCATACATAAGAAGAAATATAGCATATCACATAAAGATTCGTGCTAACAAAATATGGTAAGCTTCACAACACACATATAGCCAGCTGCTGAAGGTTAATGTCATGAACACAGGAATGGGCTTTTGCTGGCAACAGGTCACATATTCCTCACTGGTTGTTAACAAAACAATACCATTTCACACATGAAGTTACCAGTCTCCAGCACATTTTGGTATTAAGCAGTAAGAATCAAAACATGATCAGATCTCTTACTGCATTCCACTCCAGTATACAATCAATAATATTTAATCCTGGCATGATATTTTTCATTCCCCACAACAAACTCTACAGGTAATACCAATTTCCTGAATAACTATCCATGTCATATACTGTCACCACTTGTCAGTTTGGACTTTTCATAACAAAACTTACATAATTCTGATTGTTGTCTCAGTATGTTAATGAATAGCTGCCAAATATGATATCAAAGTATGGACTGTATTTCACCTCACAAATAACTCCTTAATTTGAATCTTTACCAGTAATATCAAAACCTGCTCTGACCAAACCTTTTTGAACCTGCATCTGAATATCTTCAGTTAAGTCTAGGCAGCTTTTCATTTTCTACAGACATCTGATGATGTTTACTTATTGTGGGCCTTATGGTCATAAAAATTTAAACTGTATGATTTGCTGTTAGCAAATAGGAGAGTACACTGGAATGAAAATATTGATTGTGGTGTTTTTATTTCTTCCCTTCCCTCCCCCCTCTCCCCTATATTTTCTACTTTAGTTTGTAAATTTGATTGATCAGTTTATGACAAGCTTATGGGTTGCCTAATTACAGATACATGACTAGGGTCCACAGGAACATGACTAAGTTTCTTTCAAAATGGAAACTTCTATAAAAATGCAGTTGGTGACAGTGAATGAACTTCTGTCTAATAATGAATTAATTAAAAGCTACAGTGAACATGACGTTGATCATTAATGGAGTTAGTACATTTTGATTCTGCTATTGCATACTCTATTGCAGTGCTAAACTAAAGTCTCGTGTAACACTTTAACCGTGTCAGGCTACACAAAAAAATGGAAACCATCTGACAAATGATATTTACTGAATGATTATTTGCTTTCACGATAGAGTAGAAAAAAACAAAACAGCCTAGAAATCACCTTGCTTTGTGCTTCAAAATAGGATGGGTTAACTAATGCCATTTTCTATGATGTGTATGTCCAGGAAATGTATAAAATCAGTGCTAAAGATTTCATTTAACGGTGAGTGAAGAGCAAGCACAAACCTGCTACTTGCTGTTGGAGATAAACCGGCCCAGCCGGACAGTAGAGATAAATATTTAGACATCCAATATCTATCATAAAATGAACAGATAAAAACAGTCCAATTTGCTTTCATACCTTGATTAAGATTACTTTATAATTTCTCATTGCAATCATTACCCCTATATTATTATGACTATGTCAAAACAAGAATTTAAGCTTTAATATCTTTGTGACAATTGGCATTCAAATAAAAATACGTTCACAAAAAAATAGCCAGAAATACAAAGGGATTCAGTGCTTTAGAGATGGATTTGAGGTCTGGTCAGCTAAATTGCCATTCATATTGCCATAATTATGTTGTCCATTACATCTCTTGAAAAACTAGTTGGTTCATATTTTTTGTGGATTGATAAATGATTTAAATTTCCATACCACGCAAACAAAAAATTATTTGTACAGAATGGAATTTACTTATTTTCCCTCTATCTACAAATGGTTATTTTACCCAAGATTGAGCATATTTTGGGGTAATATATACAGGTATAATATTGAAAGAATACCATGGAAATTCTTATTTGCAAGATTCAAGAGTTTACAGCAAAATAAATTTAAGGAATGTGTGAAAATGCCTTTGACTGACATAAATATCCACAAAATAAAATACAAACTGCAGAATGACCTCTCTGTGGTGAGCGCCAGTGCTAACCAAAAAATTGTACAAAATTACATGTATCAGTTTACTGCAAATAGCAGTAAAAAATATTAAAGTAAAAGTAAATAAAGTGTAAAACATTCTATTTCAAATTAACAGAAACTGTGATGATCTAGATATACTCAAAAAAAAACACCAATGGTGTTAACTAGCTAAGTTTAAGCATTCATACTTCAGTTCCACTTTCTACATTTACACCTTGGCGGGATAGAATGTTGGTGTCTTTGGGTTTGATAATATTGCATTTGTTGATGGATGAAACACTACTTCTATTCTCAGAAATCCTGGAATTTTTCCTGGAATCTTTTCGTACAATGGGTTCTTGATCGGATAAGCTCCGTGCATGTTTATGTGGGTTAGTTTTTGCTTGAAGCAAATTGTTCATGGTAGCCGGTGGCTTCTCAGCAGCAGCCAGCAGTTTTCTTCGCCGTCTTCTCCTGATACATAAAAATATGATAATACTGAGGATAAGAATAGTCAGCACAGGGGGGATAACTATGGCAACAACTGGAAGAGTAGATGATGAATGTGATGAGTTGGGCGTGCTAGACACTAAGTGAAGAAGTTTCATATTTGTGCCATTTTTTGGTGGTTCATCGTCCACTTTTGAGAAATCAAAGTTGTTGCTTCCATCATTCTCTTCACCATGAGAGATGGCAGTATTTCGTATAGGTCTGTCACGTAACTGCCTTGATACTGAAGTCTGTGGTGATTTATGTGGCACTGTCATTCTTGGTGCTGCCTTAAAATTGCCTGGGTCATCGTTGACAGTAGACAAAGACTTAGGTGATGATAAAGAAGATGACAATAATGACCTCCTGTGTCTATAGGCAGGAATGTTCGAAGGACCAATAGTGTATACAATCTGGATATACCATTGGTGACCAGAATCCACCTGTCAGGACACAAAACAAAAATTGTCGAACTCAGAAATTTTCTTCATAAATGAAATGTTCAAAGTCGCCAAATATTGATTAACAAAATTTGAACTTTCATATCAAGGTTTCCTTTCATGATAATACTACTATGAGCTGAATTCAGATATATAAAATTGCCTTTTACTAAGCTTTTAATTAAATTCCTTTGTATAGTATGGTAAATATAAAAACTTTCAATGTGAGCCTATCCATCCAATTATCTGGGAAATAAGACACTTTCTAAATTTTGAATTTCATCATATATGTTCAGTGCTGTATAGGGAATGAAGTCTGCCTCAGCTGTCATGTAGGTGCAACTGTCTGTGTGTCCGTTTTTGTGTTTTTTTTTCTTTCTGTAAGTATTATGTAACTGACCTTATAAAGAGGATCAACATCCATGACAAAACCATCTACACCAGGCAGATGTATTAGACCAGCATACTGTTCATCTTCACTGGCAAATTGAGCATTAAATGGAACATGCTGGAAGTCTGCAGTGGTGACCTCAGGGCTTCCTCTGTCCTGTTTGAAGAGAAATTCATGTATTTCATGTATCAAACAGTTTGGATGTCTGTTGCATAATTAAAGCTTAAGGATTAAAGATGGCTAAAAACCATTTGTGGGTTGATTTAGGCACAAACTTTAAAATTACTGAAACAAAGAATAGTTTAGTTATCCATATGCACCATAAAACTATTTTTAAAAAAGTGATATGAATGCATCAACAGAAACAATACATGTATGCTCCTCTACAGTAAGTGCACACACACACACACACACACACACAAATGCAGACACAACAGCCAACACAATTCAGAAATGTGGCATTATATACTAACATCAGAATGAATCCCGAGGTAGGGGAGAAAACATTTGCAAAGTTTCATGATAAAATTATTTTGTTCCAATTGTTGGTCATACACAATCATTAAACTTTCATGGTACAAAATAATATCATTAATTTCCAGCTTTAGGTATATTTCAGCTTACCAAAATGAGGAATCTGTGAAGCAATTTCTGAGATGGTTGAATACAGCCAAATTGTGGTCCTTCATCATACGTATCTCCTGCAGGGTCATATGTTGGGATGTGGCCATCTTTGCCTAAGAAATAAACAAACCAACCACAAAATAATTCCTACCATAAAAAATGAGAAAAATATCTCTTGTCTATCAATAATTGGCTGAATTATTACTATTATTATCAATAACGTCCTTGAATACAGCATGGGCTTTGTAAGTCAGTGGCTAACATTCCCAACGATAATAGAAAGATGTCCCCCTCCTCTTTTCTCACAGATGCCAGCCAGAGATTACTCAGTAACGGAATTTTATCTACACAGCTTTTTTCTTTCCTCGGGTTGTGATTAGATCTACCTCAATGTAGCAGGCAGTAGCTTCATTCAGATTTTGTTTGCCATAATGTTAATAGTTTCCTCCATTGGGCAAGAACAGAGTAAGAATTTTTCTGGAATGGCAACCTAAATTTCTAACAAATGATCTTCAGGAGGCATTTTCTATACATCAGATTGCTCATTCCGAGAGGGCTACTTTGAGATCAGTTTTGTCTATTGCAGGGTCTGAGATGTGACAACTATACAATTCCAGATAAAAATTCCACATTTCATTCATAGTTTGGACACTTCCTTCAAATCCCTTGGCCATAGCACATCTGTTTTGCTATTCACTTCTTAAATTTTCTCCCTAATCTCAGAATGCAGTGCTGCAATGCTACATTGTATTTCCTTGCTGGCTGTTCCTGGTCAAATCAGAAACTGACCACTGTTCTGCCACCCAAAGGAAAAATGATGTAACTGACAGCACGGCTTTTTTCTACTTTGTTGTCTGTGATTACAAACAGTCGCTTACATTGGTTTGCCACACTAGAAACTGCTATTTCGGTAACTGACATGTCTGTCTGCCCTTGACATAAAAGAATTAATTGTGAGACAAGTTCATAGAGACAATAAAGTACAAAAAGGGCATACTGTCAGTTAAGTCATTTTTCCTCTGGATGGCAGTGTTACTAAGAGAGAATCATTGCCTATCTATAATACCTGTACAAAGATAAACTTTTTCCAGCATCAGCTTGTAAGCTGTCTTCAGATCTTGGTCCATGCTCCACAACACCCGCCCATACAACTTCTGACCTGAAAATGTGAGCAGACAACAACAGTTCACAGTCTGATTGGTACCTACTTAGCTCTACCTGTGACAGGTACTTTGAGAGAGACAAATGTGTTATGGTTCATTTCCTTCTTGGCCATCCCAAGGAAACAGCTCATTATATTCATTGGTTTGGTAATAAATTTAAATCAATTCTAAGAGGTGATATTGATTTATTTGATACAGAAAAATGGATCTTTGTCAAGACTGATACAGACTAAAGACAGCCAATGCAACAGCCACTGTCAGAACATTATGCCAGGTACCCAAGCAATTGCTTCACTTTAGAAATGATAAGTTTGAAACAAATTTCATGACCAGTAAATGAATATTTAAACCAAAAAAAAAAGATTAAATTAAAAGGTGTAAGGCTAGACCAAAACCTGTAATTATGTGCAGTATTCACACTGAATTAACAAGACTTCCACATCAACTGAACTAAATTTCCTCTCAGCCTGAATTTCAGTGGTGGAACCACAGAGCTCTACAGATAGACTAGAGCAGGAAATACTTCAAGCCATCGTACATCCTATGGTGCCTGGATGCAAGTCGAAAGGAGGGCAAGGTTTAGACAAAAAAAGTTTGAAAAATGGTACGCACTTGTTGTGTACTATCCATGTGGGCTGATGTTTGTAGTTGCTTGAACTCCCTTTGTCTGCAATTGTTGCCAATCTTTTAGTGGATGGAAGAGAGGCAGCACAATAGAGTGCCCTTTCTTGTCTATTGTATAGTTCTATGGGTGGAACTTATTCTAAATTTTCAAATATTGAAACAGCTCTATTGGTATCTTCTCCATGGACAAAACAAAATATTTACCTCGTGAGAAGGCCCCATTGAAATCCCAGTCCTCAATTGCCATGCCCGGAGTAGCTGGGTCCAGCAAGAACATTTTTTTATTGTTACTGAGCTGGAAATCTGTGTTGAGTGAGTAAATTACAGGCACTGGCCGATTTGTTTGTTGGAAGGAGATGGGTACTTCGAATCTGATGCCGGAAGATAAAAGAAAGTTTAAATGAAAAAATAGCCTTACTTATTGAAATTTTAAAGGGCAATGGAAAGAGATTATTTATACTTCATATGAGATTAAAAAGAGTTTGTGAACATAATAATCCAGCTTCAAACATGGTGCCAATAGCAATTGATAATTCATATGATAATGGACCTTCATGCTTTAATTAATTTCACGATTAAGAATTGTTATGCAATAAGAATGAAACATGACTTTACATTTAGAACGTCTCTTTCCATCAACAGATCTGTGACTAACCTCTGTACTTGCTGAGCAGCACAAGGCAATGGGTCTGTTTTGACAAATCCTTGGGTAGCAGGTACTAAACAAGGGACTAGCTCGACTTTATATACACCAGTATAATCCTGGGAGGAGAAGAGAAGAGGGAAATAGAAACAGTATGAAGTCAGAACAAAATAATGAATCGGCACCAGGGTTTCAACAGCTGTTAACATCTGGAGAGACATGATATATTGATAGCAGACCACTCTGTTTACATTCAGTTTGAACTTACACACTTTATATCATAAGAAAGTTCCATTGTGCAAAAGAATTAAAGTTTCATGATGACTTTGATTCATGAAGTCATAATTTATTGAACATCATTTTTACATTTGGTAGAGACCTCAAGTGAAAGAATTAAATACTTCACAAGATATTTTTAATACTTTTTAATTTCAAACAATTATTTCCCTTGGACTGAAAGGAATAACTTTATAATTTCCTAACTCTGGTATCCATGTAAATATATACACCACTAGGACATCACAGTTGTCTTCTTTTATGTCTTTTCATATCTTATCTAACCTTTAGATTGTATTGACTGGAGGCACGCCAGACTTGGTGTGGACTGTCAAAAGTATTCTGGCTCCAGATCAATGTGAGATCAAAGGTGATAGCGAGAGACTTGGGTGCAATGATGCGACTCTCCATTCCAGGAAGGGTGTGATGTTTCAGGACATACTGACCTGTGGTATTAAACATAGATAAGTTAGTAGCAACTCTTTCAAAAACATGCACACAGGTTATGTTTTCAAAAAGGCCACAAGAGCTCACATTTAACAGCTTTAGACAGAGAAATCCAATCACTGGGTAATTATGCTAATATACATTGTGTCCATATTAACAAATTCAAAACTCTTCATGCCTGGTGAGGATTTGTCCTTTTCTTTCAGTGCTCTACTTTCATCGTAAATATGCTTTAAAATAAAAACCACTCAAATAGATAAATTGATGAGCTGACCTCTGAACTTGGCCTGTGTTCTGAATTCCAGCACCAGCTTCCCATCATCCCCTATCACGATCCGAACTACTTGCAGCTTTCCACCCTGATGACTTTCAGTTTCCACACCGGCCTTCCACAACACTGTACTGTAAAAGAATAGTGATAAATTCTTTATTTTATGAATGAATATTGCCTCTTAGTAACAATCATGTTATTTTTTGGTATAAGAGATAATTCTACATCCTTAATACACCTTACTCTCGGAATGATCTTCCACTGCATGATTCTGGGATATTTCAAAATAAGAGAAGCAGTGTTATTTATGTCTGTTAAATATTCAATGTAAAAGTCTGCGTATGTTCCATCAGTTCTCAGTAATAATTCATTCTTCACCCTTACCTACCCTCACACCCTTACCTATAATAGAATGAGAATTCCATCTCTGTGCGATGTTCCAATGATCCCCAACCAGTAGGGGCTGTCGCATACACGTAAGACACATAAAGTGGTACTCGCACAGTTAAATGTGTGTCACTTTTGTCTTTGACTTGGAAATCTGACACAACACGGCCTCCACACATGTCAATCAACTCGGTCATATGATACCTAATCATCAGAAGAAAACCAATTTCCATACTTTAAATAAAATGAGCAACCACTCTAACACCTGGAATATTAAATAGTTTGAAATTACATCTTCAGCTGGCTCATTAACATGTGGTGCTTAGCAACTAAAAAAAAAAAAAAAAAAGAGAATGGAAGCACCCAAAATCAACTTAGCTGTATCTTGTATACCATGCAGATTTTTAGCTTCTATTCCTGTCACCCAAGCAACTTATCCCTGCACATTCTTAATCATATTTCTCCTTCCCTGAATCTCCTTTCTTAGATTATTCATTTTAAGAAAAAAGTAAATATAATGTATATTTGTTCATTATTTTTTTAACTTCATTTTTTCAAATGTAGTTTATGTTTTAAAATTTTTGTTCAAATTTATTTATTCATTTGTTCATTCTTCAATCACTTTCATTTGCTTCATGCACCTCGCTCTCTTAGCACTTCCGCTTATTCAATCATTCATCCAGTCCTCAATCTGTACATTTACATGACTGATCACTAACCAGGCATCAAACTGCCACACACAGCTCTTGAGGTTGAGGTGACGGTATAGTTGCAGAGACTGACTCTCTCTTAGCGTGGAGTCAAACTGATGTGGAAAGTCAAATCCTGGCCCATATGGCATCTCTTCAGCATCACCTACATTAGCAAACTTTGAATTTACAGTATCTCCAAGAAAACCTTGGTCCAGCAGTGGTGCCCTCTCCTGAGCTGTGATGATATTGGAACAGATGTGTTGCTGTCTATAAATGGGTTCAGATAGCAGAAAGCGCAGATTATGAAGAGGATGGGTTGAAATTAGAGGCAGCATACCATCCTGGTGAGGAATCTGTAATGGAACAAAGGACAGTTATAAATTACCTAAAACATTATTTTGTCTGCATATTTCTTCACAATTCTATCTTTTCTTTTATCATGTGCTCTTTGCACTTTTGTTAGTCTTGATGTAACTGCCTAAAAAATTAATATAGTGAACTCTCTTCTCTTTGAAATGATCTTAACAATGACATGTTTTATCATTTTAGCATCATATTGGAAACTGAAATCTTGCTATAAAAGCTGCAAAGGCATATCGGGTAATCAATAAATGTTTTGAAAATTGTAAGGCAGAATCTCTCTTATTTCATTTGATATTATTTCTGTTTTCCATTTCTAAACTCATATTTGATAACAAACCTGAATTGAGATATGAACTGTGTTGGGATGATCTGATTTGTCAGGAGTGATGTACTCCAAACTTGCCAGGAAGGACTGAGCTTGATAAATGGGGTATGAGGATGAAGTTAATGAGGCAGACTTGCAGATGGCATTATTGTGTCCAATGGTAACTGGATGGGACTTCAGTGGAATTCCTGGGTTTCCATTTTCATGTAAAGGCTGAGCTACACATCGTACCTAGTTACAAAAAAAAAAAAAAAAAGCCAGCTCCATTACATTAGGCACTACAAAAAGTTACTAAATATCCAAAATCTCAAAATGAAGTGAAATATTTAAGGGAATATAGCATTAGGAAATTAAGGAGCTTCAAAAATAAAATAGGAAGGAGATAAACAGAGCAATGGAATAACATAATAAGGTCACACGATACAAGTAATGATAATTTCCCAGTGACAGGGCCACTAGACCATGCTACCCTTTCACAGCATATCTGATACAGCAACAATAACCAATCATCAAATTTAATGTTTTAACTTTGCACCTTGCTAGATTCAGTGAGCCATCAATGTTTTATATATAAAATGGACCTCAAGTATAATGGTCTTAGATTGAATGGGACCTCAGGTATAATGGCATAATTCAAAATCTCCATTTCATACACTCTTTTCATAAGTAAAAAAAATTTGTTTACAACGGTGGCAAATAAAGCACACCTTTGACACAACGGCATGTTTAGGTCCGACGTCACAGAATACATTGACCAAAATACATGTATTGTGCAGCTGAGAGATCTATTGGGAGATGGATTGAGAGAAAATAAGTGGGGGGGGGGGGGGGAGGGTGATTATGACCATTTGCCAGAGGTAGTGTAGTGGGATGGCCACACACAGTGGAGGTGGGCGATGACGCAAGACAAGTCGCACGTGGTCAGTTCTCTGTGTGAATGTGCAATCAATCAGGTAAACTGGGCCCACACATGCGTGTAAACCGGAAAGTAAGGGAGGGATCATTCTGTGCCTGCCTCGTATGTAGATAAGTCTGATCAAGACAGTGGTCACTTTTGAGTGAAGCATCACCATTCACTTTTTGAGAAAGAGAAGCTGCACTGTGGTATAATGGTGGCAATAAAGAAGAGACAGAGCTTTTCTCTTGAAATGAAAGCAAAATCAATTGAAGAGATGGGCAGGGGTTTAAAAAAACAAGGCTCAAATCTGTATGGACAATGAAATTTCTTCCAGGACAAACTCTCTATTTAGATAAGAGGTTTCCCTGCTTTGAGCTTGCCTATAACTGGACCTTGGTTAGAATGGGAGTTTTGCAAAGGTCCCATGAATGCCATTGTATCAGAGCTCCACTGTATGTGAGAAATCACAACATAAGGGTCTGTAATATTATTATGCAGGACTGACAGACAAATGGAAACCAAAATATATAGAGCATACATTAAAACATATAGCATCACGGCCATAAGATAATTGTCTAAGTTATTTTTTCTGTTTTTTGAGATGAAATGCTCACTTTAATCAGACAGTCATGTTGCATCGTTCAATAGTTACAATGTTTTGTTTCGTTGACTTGTGGGTTTTGAAACAAAAACTCACATCCACTTAAACCACCATTTAGACTGTTATTAAGGGAGTGTAGACTAATGACAAAGCCAAACAGATAAAATACTGAGTTGTGTTCACCGTTCAGCTTCTGTGTAAAATACTACACTCCCCTTTCAACAGCCACTACAATATTTTAAGTGAACAGTGAACAGTTTTCTTTGATTTTCAAAAAACACCAAAACATAACTTGGACAATTATGTTATGATCGTGGTGATTTATATATTATGTTCCCTTGATTAGGTATTGCTAGATATGCTACAGAAACTATAGATTCCCCGAAATAAATTTCTACACCTGTGATCCCTAAATGAGAGAACATATAACAAATAATGAACTAGACAATAAACAGGCCTACTTGATTTTGCCAAATGCGACACCATTAAACATTATCGTACAATAAAAAAACAACAACAACATAAATAATAATAATAACAATTGTCATGAAATTGAAGTTCCTTATCACCTGAAAAAATGGTCGGAAGTAGATGCTGTCCAAAACTTTTTTATTGACTGAAGTGAAAAGTGTCTTATCTGTCACTCTAACCAACATGGGCACGACTCCATCATCATCTGGTGGCATTGCAACTTCCCAGTGATATAACATCCTTGTCTGATTAATCTCCCCTTCCTCGCACAGAGTAGCTGTGGTTGGGAAGCTGGGATAATGTGGATCACAGGGCTGCAAGAAATCGTAGATGTTTCATGTTTCATTTGCTCAAGACAAAAACAAGAATAACACCATCAAACTGGAATGCACTTCCCTGTGCTTTTAAGACTGTGTGACATAGCATACAGACTTTCTGGTTAGCACAGATTTCATAGGTGAACTGATGAGCCAATGATTAAAACACAAAGAAAATTTTGTATTTGTACTAATGAGGGATGCTTGTTGTTAAAACATGAAAGGTCTGAAGAGCTTAAATTTACTCATTCTCAGGTCTTTTGATAAAAGATGTAACGTGACATTATGAAAAATCAGAATAATTTGATAGAGAAACAATGTGTACCAGGTAGATGAGTTTTAACATATCAAACTGCACATCTCAAAATGAACTTTTTAACAGGTTTTTTTACCTTCTGAATGAGGATAATTAAACATAATATAAACATAACTGAACCATTAACCCTTTTGCTACCAAGTCTAATTGCCCTTCCTTCTTTTAGACTACTGGAATAATGGATTATTGGATAGAAAGACAGCAGGAAGTAGTTAATTTACAAGTGCGAAACACGCCAAAACAATGTCGGCCAATATATTGACCATGCTGCACTGTTAACAGAAAGTGGCAGGGCTGATATAAATCGGCCGTGTGGCAGTCTTCTGCAACATATGATTGACTGAATGCCAAAATATCAGCCCTGTGACAGCAAGAAGGTTGAGCACATTGTTCCAGTTTAATAAGATACAGGGAGTAAAAAAGCTGCACTGTTAACAGAAAGTGGCAGGGCTGATATAAATCGGCCGTGTGGCAGTCTTCTGCAACATATGATTGACTGAATGCCAAAATATCAGCCCTGTGACAGCAAGAAGGTTGAGCACATTGTTCCAGTTTAATAAGATACAGGTAGTAAAGAAAATCAAAATGATGATTGAATATATTCATTCAGCATTCCAGATTTCGCATTCAAACTTACTGTTACACAAATCAGTGGATAACCTGGTGATGGATTTACTTTCTGTCCTTGTTCCATATCATGGTAGTGAAGAAGAGATGCCACCTGTGAAAGGAAAACCAGAAAAGTTTGTTAACTGTAAATTAACCTCATCAACAAGATAAAAATTTTAAAAAGTAACTTCTTATCTATGGGTAATAAACATATGAACTCAAGAATGATCTTGAAAGATGAATTAAACTTTATAAGTTAAATTTGAGATGTAGGTCAAACTCTCTGGAAAGAGAAAATTTGTGTTAGAGTTCAAATATGATGCAAACATACCCAGTACATATGAAACATGTCGATGCAATCTTCCTACTATTGTACTAAGAAATCTCAAGATTTGTTCGTTAAGTGAGACACCTATGAAATTTGGACATTGCTTTGCTCACCATAGGAGGTGCTGGTAGTACAATACTGCCTGACACCTCATTATCCAAGATGGTAATGGTAGCCATTGTGATGGAACCAAATATAGAGTTACTGGGATCTCCTGGTCCAAGCTGGACACTAAATGATTCATGCCATTCAATGGCACTATTGTACAGTACATCAACTGGGAAGTCAATTTCTCTCATCCCTGTGAGTGGAAAGTTATAGCAAATATCAAGTATGAAAGACCTTGGAGTAATAGTAAGAGACATTTTTACATTACTTTCTGCATTGTGCATTCACCACAAACCATTCTGGAAATTTGAAATGACTCAGAAATCAAAATGTGCAGAGAATTAAGTAAGTATGAAATACCAATTATTGCATCTTTGAGTATCATGAATAGGCAGACAGTTGCAGATTTCAAGTTCTGGTATTTGTTACATTTACCCCATGTGTTTAATATAATAATGGCATATTTCTTATGGGTAAATATAAACATGCCAGAGAACTAAGATGAACTCCTCAATTTCTTTTGTGACATAGCGATACTATATTATCAAAAATACAAACAAACAAAAAAACAAACAAATCCATGAAATTGCTGCCTGTTGGTTCTTCACAAATTTCTTCTTTATGAAATTTTTGTCTCTCATGGGCAGACAAAGATCTGTACAAATCTAACAGAACTACCAAAGCAGTGTAACTGAAAATACACTCAAACGGTAAGGCAAACCTGGCTCAAAATGTAGCACCAGAGACTTGGGGTTGTAATCAAGACCAGACTGGGCTGAACCATCTCGGGTGCTACACCTGACCTCAGCTGTCTCATTCACAGCACCTGTGCGTATGACCTTCACCCTCACTGTGGCCACTTGATCAATGACACTAGGTTCATGGACACTGTAGGCAGATTCCTCAAACTGAATCTTAGGGACTTGAATGGAGAACAAACAAAACGAGAGACTTATTATATCAGAAATAGAAGAGTGCAAATGAATATGATTTTCAAACAGAAATATAAAATTCAGTCGGAAATTTCTCTTAAAACACAGTACAAAATTTGTAAGTTCCTTTTCAGCTATTTGAAATTTTTATTTAATATGTGTTTAATTTTATTTCACTTGTGAAAGATACATATTCTTTATGATGATGAATGACAATGAGAGTCATTAACCCTTTGAAACCTGACCTCCTGATTTTCCCCATACCATATCCTTGGCCTCTTAGCACATGGTAACAAATTTAAGGGCACTCAGTATCTATCTACCAGTGAATAAGGATAGAGACACCATAGGGCACTGCGAGTAAATCAGTGAAGAGGGTTCATCAGACTGATCATGACATGATCAAACATAAAATATTAGCTCCACTGAAGCCTTAATACTTTTCATTTGGTGATACAATAAATTATGGTTGCACATATACAGCAAAAGCAAATGTGATTGCACGTACAAAAATAGAAATGCAGAAATGGCTAATGGAAATATGTGTTAATAATAATAATAATGGAGTATATTTACGAGCACCTGTCTCCATGAAGTGGACCCAAAGCATTTTACAATAAAATAGATGCAATAGTAATAACTCTCTCTCTCACTTTCTCCCTAAAATGTTTGGAGAGCTAGGAAAAAAAAAACAACCCAACTAAACTGACCATCATCATGGTTGGTGATAACAATTGTTGCTGTGCTAAGTCCTCCAACAGTTGCAACAACATCTCCTTCACCAAGTGGTTGTCCCAGTTTCAACAAGAAAGTCTCATCTGGTTCAAACTCATTGTCATCCACAATACCCACTATACATGGCTTACTCTGGTGATAGCAGTCAATAAATATCACTGTTAATACATTTGACAATCATAAAATTTGGGAAGTGTCAAGATATAAGTTGTTATATTTCAGGGCACAGATCAACTTAATATCAAAACAACTTTAAACTTTACTTTTGGATTATACAAACTTATATCAAGATTTTTAAGTATACTTTATTTTCTTTTGTTATCTATGTTTAAGGACAATACATTTAACAATATAATGGAGATGAAGTGTCACTTCTTCAGTTGAATAATTTGAGCTCTTAAACTGTTTTTAAATACAGTAAATTACAATAATATTTGCGCCACTTCTGTGAAATTCATATCCACTTTGTTGTCCTTCTGTCATATCATTTTTTCATCATGTCACTTCTTTGATACTAATCTGTCCATGTTCTAGTCCAAAGATATTATGCTCTCATGCCTCAATTAAAGTCTCCCTAAATTAATAAACTTACCTTTTCCCCTGCCTTAAAGCTGATTCTAGAATTGTTGGTAAATGTCCTCTCATTATAGTCCATCATAACTTGAGCTGTCTGCTGGCGGGTATAGCATATGACAGAAGACTCCAGTGTGATATCTCCTTGCCTTATGACTGTAGCATTTACAGTTTTATTCTTTTCATCAACAATATAGCTGTCCTGAACAAAGGCCATTTCAGGTACTGTTAACAAAAACCAAGATGGCAGTTTGTGACATACATGTATTTTCAAAGTACATTAAGACAAATATTCATTCTTAACCATTAGAAATAATGGAAGTAATATTTTACTGAAAGTAAGGTTTAATGGTGCTATCAAAAGTTGAAATGCAGATAACAGCTGGCTACAGCTACTGTGCCATAATGCATACAAAAAAGTTTCAAAATAAAAGAATTACAATACTATACACAAATTTTATTACAGATCATTCTTCCGATTCAAAGTCTCCAGAAGTCTTACTTTTCAATCTAAATTTATTCCAGTTAATCCTGAAAACCCTGGACTTTCTTTGCTCTTCTCAAAAGAGATACTTACCAATACCTCTTTAGTGGTATAGTGGTACAGTTTTCATAATTTATCAGTTTTTCTTTTTTTTACCAAGGATCCCCTATAGGGTTAAAATTGTTTATACCACAAAAGTCGATTTTTTTTTCTATTATTATTTTTTGTTTCAAAAAGTAAATAGATACAATGTATCATTCAAATGAGTAAAACATTTTACAGGGCTCATTTACATTGCAGCAAAAAGCTATTTTCAGTGTATCAAGGCTTGGCTTCTTTTTCCCATGAATAGAATGGTTATTCAATGTTGACAGGAAGCATTTCAGCTCAGCCATGCATGAAATTGGGAAAAATGGTCCCAAGTCTACATAGATTTCAATAAGCTGCTTATCATTTGTTCTGACTCTGAGCAGAATGCTTTAAATGAAAGTGCATGAGGTAACAAAGTATTATCACACTTCAAAACATTTCCAAGAATTTTCATGAGCATTATATCAAGTTTAAGTGTGGTATGTGAGACAAAACCAAACTTACTATCTAAATGCTGATCATAGATGCTAACAGTGGCAGCAACAGGTTGGTCTAGACTACTGCCCATTGCAGAGCTCAGGAACACAACAAATGTTTCATTCCCCTCCAGCTGAGGTTCAAAATCATCATCCAACAACACAATATGACAAATCTGGAGAAGGATTTGCACAAACATTTTATCTCATACATCTGCATTATTAGATATGCAAAGATCTTAA
This sequence comes from Onchidella celtica, assembly GCA_963931925.1. Taxonomy (NCBI): domain Eukaryota; kingdom Metazoa; phylum Mollusca; class Gastropoda; order Systellommatophora; family Onchidiidae; genus Onchidella; species Onchidella celtica. Next base: position 14,130,712 of record OZ007568.1, on the reverse strand, counting down.
CATACTATAATTACAACTACATCTAGTTCATGACTGCAATCTCTTAAGAAAATTTGTTACAAACCCAAAAATTGGCCATTTTTCTTTGAAGCTTCCTACCGTGCTGGTAATTAAAAACCTACAGTCCGTTCTTGTGATCTCAAAAAATTGGTACTTATCCACAACAAAATGCGATAAAAAATATGCAATCACAAATGAAAAATATAATATTACAAAAATAAACTGTCTCGTTACTTACAATTTTTTAGTCAAAAATGAATGAAACTCAGACAATGAATTATAAATGAACAGCTGAATGGAAAAGATGACATGCAACTCTTAAATGTCCAGCATTATGATATATGTCAGTATTTTTCCATTGCTATTCAAACAGGCTTAAAGGATATTGATGTATCATGACCTTAGTTCTTGATTGTTCTTTCTCCATTTTCTGAAAAACTGGAGATCTTAGTGTGTAAAAAAGATATAACAAATGCACACTTTGATACTTGTTTCAAATGTGTTGTGACATTTATCAAGTTGTTTCACTGTTCCGTTTTATATTTTAACTCCTTATCATAATACTAAAGCCACAAATGTTTAATGTTGAATTTTTCAGTTGTGCAAAAAGTGGAGTTGGAACATGAAAGAACAAAAGTCGCGATACTTGCCTGCGAAGTTTCTCCTGGTCCAAAAGTGAGCTGAGTAGAGCTGGGCACATAGTCTTCACCGGGTGTAGCTGAAGCAATGTCAGACATGCGTGTAGCACACCAGACCATGGAGGTGTGGGATAAATCTGAGCCTTCCCGTAGAACCTCTAATTCTATTTGACCACTGTCCTCAGAGAATGCAAACTCATCACTTGCAAAATATATCAGGGACACTGAAAAAAATCCATTACATAAAAATTATTATGCACAACTGGCATGTTTTATTCATCTGCTTTGTTTTAAGCACTGTAACAGCAAGGACAACAAATTTTAACATTGGTAACAAATTAATATAAATTGTTCAGATTGTTTCTATCAGTAATGAAAATGGAGGGCATGCGGATGAGATTACACATATTAGCAGCAGGAATTCTTTAATCTCCATTTAAATTTGTACCAGCTCACTCAGTATGGTATAGTCGCAAGATTTGTTGTCATATTAATGTATGGTAAGATAAAAGTTTAAGTCAATTTTATCTCATTTGATATACATTTTGTCCACGAATGTTTCCAGGATTAATTTTTAAAATAAATGAAATCTCCTTTCTGAGACTGCCATCAACCCCGAAAATTTGAATCACACCCTATAGCATAATATACAGGGTGACCAAAAAAACCAGAACCCACAAATCTGAGGAAGTTTTTGGCATCACTGGGATGACACAGAAGGATAGATCAAGATGAGCAGTGGTTCTGGCAAGACACGGCCACCCCCCATACATCAAATGACTCCCTAGCCTGGCTGAGAGAGTGGTTTCAGTAAAGACTGATCAGCCAGAAGTGTGACGTTGAGTGAGCACCGCAGTCACCAGACTTGAACCCCCCAGATTTTTATCTGTGGGGTATCTCAAGGATAATGTGTACGAGAACAACCCAAAATCAGAGAAATCCTCAAAGAGGAATGTGTTCGAGTAATTGACAATTTTGCGCGATGTATGCAAGTTTGCCTCCAACGCCAAGGATGCCATTTTTTTTAAAGACTATGCGACTTTCATGCAAAGCAATCAAGATAGCTGAAGCTTTAGAGAATGAATGTACACAGAGTGAAGTTTAAGTCCAGCAAATTTCAAGAAATTTGCTGGACCTTTGTACAATATGTTATTAGCAATAGAGAAAACTTCTGAAAACTGCCATGTGGTTTTGGGGTTTAGCAACATCAAATATGTTATACTTTCAACACTAGAAGAGTTTTTCCATGAGGATAACATTTAACCTCTGCATTAACTTTGTTTTACCACTGTTTTACTAGATGCTTCCTTCCAATAGCAAGTTTCCATTGTTGAAATATTGCAATGTACAACAACAAGTACAAGCAATGAAAACCATTTCACTGGGACAGTGTTTCACAGACAGATGTGCAAGGCTCTCTCTTGACTGAACTTACCATCATTTGGTCCACTGATAATGACTAGAGTAGTTGTGCGGGTACCAAGTGTTGCTGGTACAGATGGGTCAGATAGCTCTAGCTCAAACTGTTCCATACTCTCATATACACTATCATCTATCAGCTGGAGAAAGAGCAGAAAGTCATTCTTTCAGTTTGCACTTAATGAGTATATTAAATGTTACAGTTTTTAATGAAAAGAACTGATAAAAAGAGTAACAGTGTAAAACATGCCCAGATCAGATATAAGTGATATGGAGGTTCTTTTATCACAGATTCATGCAGAGCCCAGATTTGTTCTAATAATAAGGATTTTTACATTTAAAATTCTTGCCCAAAATTTACATGAAGCATCCTGTTCTTCAAAAAAAAAAGACCGTTAATGCTGACCAGTTCATGCATTTGCAGAGCATATTTATACAAGTAACACACAGAGCATAAGTAGTAAGAATAGGACAAAATGTTCTTACTTTGATATCACAGTTGGCCTGTGTGACTCCTGGAGGGAAGACAACTCTATACGCATTGGTTCGACCACGAGATATATAATCTGAGCCAGATTCCAGCCCTTTCAGACTGCTACCAGTGGCTGTCAGTGACTTTGTGGCACAGATAACAGAAACTGTGTCACTGACATCACCTGATCTAACAATGGTTGCCATAACATAGTCATCTGTTTCATTCACTTGCATAACATCAGTCAGGAATTGAATGGTAGGCTCTGAAGGGAACAGATCAGAGTGAAGAATATATTAACTAAATGTTTCTATGTAGTGGCAATAACAAGACAGGGGCCTAAATCTTCATTCAGAAATCAGGAAAACTAATTGTGTAGCAGTCTTCAAATCACTTTATTTCATGTCCACAGAACAAATATAAATTTGATATCCAAAATAGTATCAACACAATGGCAAGTTGCCAACTTAATCTTTAATTATGCCTCAGTGCAAAGACAGACTTGATATAAGAGACCATAAAGAGGCACTAAAGTCTCAGTTATGAAATTTATTTAATATTTGACAAGAGCAAAATACCATGGGAAGACCATAAAATGCCACTGCCAAATACCAAATGCTGGCGAGTAACTACAAATGGAAAGTTTCTTGACTGACACTCCAATAATTCCACTTAAAATGGCTATGTGTTCAGTAAATGGTGATGTGACAGTGCTGTTCATTATGCATATATTATATTTGTCTAAATAGTGTATCTTAAACAAAAATTCCTTATTCTCCCCTCCTAAATTTACATTTACATAACATTTGTACTTCCTCTTTTCTTACCATCTTCCTCATCATAGATATTGATAGCAGCTTTTCTCACATTGCCCAGCAAAGCAAATGTAGGTGAAGAAATTTCTACATAAAATGTCTCAGAACCCTCATACAAGGAATCATCATTAATGATGATGGAGCAGGTCTGCCTTTCTTGCCAGTTGTCAAACTGAACCTGTCATGCATTAATCAATTGGTTAAGTGGATGACACAATTTCCACCAGCATACATGACATATCCATCTTGAATTACTTAATTCTCTATTTGATCAAGACATAGAGATGCATGATGTGAAGATACCCATGCTATGACAGAAGATGAAGTTAGCATCTGGCCACCCATTCTTTTTCAACACTAATGCTTTTGTACTGCACTCACATTTCTCATTTAAAAATAATTAATTAACTACTTCCAGAGAGTATAGATGTATAGAAAGATCTCATTTCCGCCAAATCACGAAACTAGGTCGCTGCGGTAAACAAGAAAATGAAGAATTGAAAGAGACCTTATTCATCAAAGATAGTGTGCATATCTGTTTACTGTGGTTTGTTCATAATTTTTGGCTGCTTGAAACTATTTACAACCGTTTTTAAGCTCCTACTCCCCGTGGAGTATTGTTTACGGGTATTGTTTACTGCAGCGACCTACTTTCCGCTCCATGCTAACAGTGGTTTCGCAGAGCCTTCCATGTCTCGCAGTGCAAATCGACCAATAGTGAACCCTCTCTCTGTATATATACTCTCTGCTACTACTGTGTAATCAGATACATCATGGAGGCTGGTGGCACTTTGTAATTACCACAAAAAGAAACAACAAAAAACCCATCTCTTGTGATTTTTATGGATTACAGTTATTGATTGTAAACAAGGATTGGTAGGAAGTGTGGTTGTGTAACAGAAATCTAAATTCACAAAAAAGAAAAAGTGTGTGTGTGTGTGTGTGTGGTGGGGGGTGGGGGTGGGGGTTACGCCACACTAAATGATGAAGTTCTTGTGAAAGCTACTCATTTTCCACCTTCTAATAAATTTATGTCATTCATGTTTCCCTTTGTTATCATAGCCATTTAGGATTTGATTCACCATCACATTCATGATATATAATAAATCATCAGAGATTACTAAGCTATTTCACATCAGAGTGATGTCTCAAATGATGTTTGTAGTAAAATCAATCATTAACTAATCACATTTCTCAAACAGCCTATTTCATGTTTTGCAATGATGTCATCGGTTTCCTTTTTTTTTCTTCTTTTCACATTTTCTTGACTTTGTCTTAAATTAGAAGAGACATGAAAAAAAAAAATCACCTTCCTATCTTCTTACCTGCCCTGCAGTGGCTACAAAATCCTGCATTCCTGGGCGGCTTATATCTGATCTAGACAATGCTGAACCAGCCCGCACTTCACACTTCACAATAGCATACTGAAAAGTGTCAAAATTAGCAGATACACAAATAAGTTCATATGATTACATATTCCACAAAAACACAGTCAGCTGAGTATGCCATGATAACTGAAAAAAAATAAAAGATAATTTTTCTTTGTATTAACAGGTAAATTTTGATCTGAAAGCAGATCACAGTTTATCTTTCAGCATTTAAACAGTGGTCTTGGCAAAAAAAAAGTATTTGTCAATGCAAATTCATCTTGAAATTAGTATAAGTTGTTGATCTTTATTCATAATCACTTGAAGTTTAGTGCCTGTTAATGTAAATTCTGAATTAGAACACTGATAATGGCTGACCATTTCTGTGACACAAGTTACTGATATCTCTTACTGAGATTTACCTGTTTCAGATTTCCCCGACGAATTACAGGTATCTGCAAAACTCCCTGTGTTTCTGTAACATTGAATATGGGTTGTCCCAAGCTGATTTCAGACCACATGATATGGAAGTGATTCCCAGGGACAACATTTGGTTTCTGATCCATTAGATCAAATTCAAAACTGTCTTGCAGGTCTTCACTAACTTGAGTCAATGTGTACTGGATCACCCCATTGTTGAGATCCTCTGAGGGCAAGTAGAAATATTTGTTTGGTAAAATGATAATTCATTCAAGAATTCAAGCACACTATCGAGAACTGGGCTACTGGTATAAGTTATAACTCAGGAAAAATTACGGATTTATGTTTCCTTGATAGTATAGCAATCATTTGTTCACTGAGTTTTGCCTAAAATAAAAACTCATAACAACTTGTGATTACACTGAAATGGTACTGCTTTGGGAATTTCATAGAGCTTACTTCTGGAAACCATTTTCGTTGCCACATACAGATATAGCTGAACCATCAGAGTGAGTTATGAATGAAGAGACACAATCAACACAAAATCAAAAGTGTGTCCATGAATTTATAGACACAAAACAGAATTCAGTGAGCAAAGATGGTCATTCTTACCCTGGGTAAAGGATGAAATCTGCAAGCCGAGATTGGTTGTGTACTCTACAATACCAAATGTAGGTGGATCTTTAATGATATATATAATGTCAGAAGGGGGCGTATCCTCATCTGTGGCCTTTAGTTCTTTGGATGTGATCAGATTTCCAGTCTGGTGAAACAGATAAAAACTTAAGTCAAGTGCTTTTCAGTCAAGCTCACCTGCTAAACATATATAAGACAAGAGTAGATACTTTCAGCCTGCATTTATTTCAGCAACATCCAAGTAAACACCTAAAAAAAGACACACCTCATTTATCTGTTTTCAAACAAAATGGCTGCTTCACCTTGATTATTTTCAGAAGTGAAAATCCGTACATTTTGCAAAGAGTCTAGAGCAGTCTCCAAATCCACAGCATTTCTTTAGAACTACAAGATGATTTATATTATTTTTACTCACATTTACAGAGTTCAAGAAAAGTAGGCTTACTCCATAATATACTTACTCGCACACCATCAAACTCCAAAAATTGCAGGCCTAAATTTGTTTCAATAACTGGCATTCCATCATCCATTGGGAGAATTGTGATTTCAAAGTCCTGTGGGAAGAATTAGATTTGAAGTTGTTAGATTTGATCAAACTACACATAACAAGTAAGATCAAACCAATTTTCTTATGGTGTGCACTCATTGGACCAGTGAGATCTACTGTCTGGATACCACTGCAAAGTATCACAAGACCTCTCATATGCTTTCATCATTGTGTGCTGAATGAATTTTCATATATAGTATGTCAGATTCACTGCACTGCTTGTTGTTCATTACATTAGAATTATGGCAAACCTAAAAATACCCTGTACGTATTTTTTTGAATTCAGGATCATACTCTGTCCTTGATGTAGAATGTGGGGGATTTTGACTTTGCAGTAGGATTTGAGTTACAATATTAGTGCTTTGGTTGTATTTATTTGCCTCGTCATGTCAGTCCTACCTGTGGACTATTAACAGGTCTGTAGGCTGGCTGATCTTGCTGCATAGCAAATACTTTGTTTGTTCCATCACTGACCACGAACTTGAACCCATCTTGAGAGGTCTCACTACCATCATGCTGGTAGCTAACTCGATTCTCATAGATATCTTCCATAGTAAAAGTCACAGCTGCCTCATGGGTTTCTCCAGTAAGTAGGTCAAGGGTACCATGAGTAGGTGGCTCCACCACTGTGAACAAAATCTGATGCTCCTGCCACAATGAGAATGAATACTGAATTAGTCTTAAATGCATCTTGCATCATGTCAAGAACTAAATTCTGCCACAGACTAAGTATTTCTGCAGAATAAATATTACAGTAAGATATCTGTGTAACCTGGGAGTTCCACACTTTGCATGTCCACAGACGTAACAGTCAAAAATGTAGAAATCTGCATATTATAAAAATTCTAACCTAAATGCATTTTAAATCACATTTTATAGGTGCATTAAAGAAAGCTCAAAGGCTTACTACACAAAGCATAAGTAATCATGTTTGCCATCAAAAAAAAAAAAAATTCAGTCAAAATAAAATAAAAACATTTTCACCATCCATCTGTTCCAAACTATTGCTATATAGTCATCGAAGCTAAGCAAGATGATAATCCTTACCTGCGTGTCCTGATCCACAGCTTTCAGATCAAACTCAGTGATGAGTTTCCTCACCCCTTCTTGGACCCTTAAGCCATGATTACTGAGCAGTGGGATGGCATCATCTACAGGGCTGACATTGATGTAAAATGACTGGACAATCTGAGTAAAGAATGAAAATGAATAAAATATCTGAGTTGCAACTCGTAATGTTCACATTAAAATTCTTGTAACATAAATAAGATAAATGGATATAATATAATGCATTATGGAAACCGGCAATGAAGTTTTTGCCTAATTACAACATTCAGCTCACACACAAAGGAACAAACAAAACTGCTAACAGAAGTAGATACCTCATTGGTGCCATCAGATACAACAAAGGTGAAGTGATCCGTGGCCAGTTCAGATGGACTTGTATGTATGTAGGTCACTGTATTGGCAGCAAGATCAGACTGTGTGAAGCTCACAATGGGAACACCTGTGAGAGAAGATCAAATTAAAGAAGGAAAGGGCTCAAATAATAGTAAGACATACCTCAAAACAGAGAAAAGAATCAAAGGGCTTGAATAAGAGTCTAAGTCCAATTTACAAACTTGATGTCAAGCCTGATACTTCAAACATTTTCACTCCCACAATTCTACGAGACATTCCTTCCAATCTGCATCCTCCTGGTCTCTCAGTTTTTAAAATTCCAGTTGTTTATAAGTTGTAATTAATAATATCAAGTATTCTCAGTGCTGTAATTGTAGTTGTTATCTTTAATTTTTTATTTTTTCTAACAGATATTGCATCTTCATCAGTTTTCCTTTCCATTGCACACATTGTTCCTACATCCACTTCCTTACCAGCCTGCCCAACAAGCTCCAGGTGACCTAAATCTGGACCTTCAAGAATTGTGTAGGTCAAACTGCCAGGCTCTGTGTCTGCATCAGTGAAGGACAAAAATTCTGTGGTCAGCTTCTCACTCTTGCCCTCAGTCACCAGAAACTCCCTATTGTTGACTTTTTGTGGGGGCAAACGGTCCTCTGATTGTAGAGATCACAAGTCAACAAACTTGAGTCATTAGAAGGGCAAGGAGATCATGACAGAAAAATTATGTTAAATTTTATTTCACTGATGCATAAATCATGGTAACTGAAAAGATACATTGACAGGTGCTGAAGAAGAACCAGTTCAGCAGTTAACCTCTTGGGAACACTGTGCCATGTTTCCAAAAAAGATTCACTATCCAAAGATTTTTTTTCTGCTGATGTCAGAAGCAGAAGTGTTTCCACATGTTAAAAGGATAGAAATATGCTTGCTTCATCCACAGGAACAAGATTTTATTTTCCCTACCTAATACTGTGATGAAGAAATCCTGGTCTATCAGATCATTGCCCTCTGGATCAGTCAGTTTGAACTTGAACAATATGTTACCCTTGTCTTCTTCCATATTATGGACATAATAAATGTGACCTGGGGAGGCAAAATAGATAACTTTGTAAATAAAATTGCAGCACTGAAGTTCTTTGAGAATCAGTGCTAAAATGACTACCTAGAAATATCGTACATGTTTTTTTCCACTTTAGTCAAAACATATTTCAAACACAATCCATGCTAGTTTATCTGACTCCAAAACACAAATCCCTTAATCAGATCACAAATTTGTGGTTATGCAAAGTGTTTTTGATACTCTGTAAGTGCATGATTTCACTGACATTCACATAAAAGAACATGATTTCACTTTTATGGGTCAACTGATGTATTCTAGTCTAAAATGCTACCTTGATCAATGTCAGTCTGTGTAAATGTTTTGACTGGAGATAAAGCTTTTAGGGAATAGGAGAGCTGTCCATTATCAAACATCAGACTCCCTGCTGGTGGGTCCTTCATAATGGTGTACACAATTGCTGAATCCTCACTGTCAAGGTCTGTAGCTTTCAAGTCATGTGATTTAATGGGTGTGGTGGAACCTCAAGGAAAGAAATAAAGCAAGGTAACATGTAAAATACCATCACAGGACAATGGAAAGCATACATGATTAAACCTTTTTATGTTTTTTCTTCAAGAACACACAGCAATAAAAAAAACTATCATGGCATATTTAAGAATCTACGCTGAGGCATTTTCTTCTGAATAAAAAGAATTATTTGTCCCTAAAAAAGAATATTCAATAAATTTTAATATATTCAGTGGCTGAGGGGGCAGTGGATTTGTAATCACTTGACTAAAAATATGTACTTGCAGGACATGAAATCCTAGGGATGCCAACGGATTTCAGCAAGAAGCCCATTTACTGGAAACATTTTTCAGACAATCAACATTTTGTGCTGTTTGATCACATTCCTGCAATCATTCATGGAAAGTAATAACATAGCTCCTTCCCAATATCCAGTTTTCCTTGATTTAAGACTCGTTATTGCATCTGGTGGTCAGATAGGTGTCAGCCTGTATCACCTACCTGCCTGCACCCTCAGACCTCTGTTGATAGTTACTCGAGGAGTCTCATCATTGATCAAACCAACAATGATGTTAAGAGTTTTTGTATCAGTGAAATCCCCATCGGTCAGTTGGAAAGCTACAGAATCCTGATTTGTCTCCCCATCATCATGTTTGTATAGAACAAGCTCATTAAGCACATCCTGAAATGGGATCAAGAAGAGAAACTATTTTAAGTTGTACTAGGAAATAACTATATCTCAGATTTGTGTATATAAAAATGGCAGTAAACTGCATCAATGAAAAGAAAAATAACATACTTAACCAGTCAATGTCCAACTAATAATCACATTCATAGACACACTGGATTATTCACTGGAGTATTGTGCACTACTATGCAATATGTTAAGGTTCTCAGTGGATACTCTTAAAGCATGCAAATGAATTTGTATCCTGCCTATCCACTGGTGATTCTTCTTTATCTTCTCATATTTTTTGGTCATTTCTAGTCTTGCCCTTTTCCCACACCCAGGTCAAACAAGAAAATAGTCATGAATTATCATAAAAGAAGTAAATAATATGTCACGAGTGGAGTGAGCGATAGTTAATAATTACGGGGGGAAAGGAGGAGAGTAAAATTAACGCACGGAGACAGGGAAGAAAAGTCGTGCATGTCATGAGTGGGGGGTCTGAAGGAGGCGAAAGCGCTGTATAACTATCACTGCAAGTTAGAAGGTCCTAGGGAGCGGATCTGTGAATAATAGCCCATCGGGCAGACATAAAGGGAGCAGTCGAGAAGACTAGGAGAAAGTCTTTCCAGTTATGACTGGTATGTAGAATGTTGATTGATTATTATGATTGATGTATTATATTATATTCGTCTATTACCATGATGTGAATAAGTATATGTGAGGAATGTGGAAGTCCTTGATATTGGATATAGCAATGTGCGCCACGAGCGATAGATGAAAGTGAGTTCATGGATTTGTAGCGCGAGTGAGTAGTGTGTACTCCGATGGAAGTGTGTTACCGTAAGATGTGTGGTGAGTGAAAGGTGAACTAGTGTGTGTACGTTTCATGGATTGTAAGGAGAGGTGGAGTGAATAGAAATGGTAGGGTATTATACCAATGTAATATTATTCTTGTAGGTGTCGGGGACGGGCCGTAGAGCCACCTCGATGAGCACAGGAGATAGGCCAGCATAGGGCCGGAGGCCGCACATAGGCCAGAAGTGAGGCTGTCAGTGCAGGACAGTAGAGGCACATAAAGTCGTGGCAGTCAGGCCACGGACAGGGACGTAGATATGAGAGTGAATGAGATACTATATTGTTGCCATGTTGATAGGCTAGTGAACTGATACTATGTTGTTGCCATGTTGATGGCTATGGAATTACTAATGTGTTATTGCCCTGCTGAGGTGCTAGGGGAGTGTTAAGGGGTATGATAATAGGAAGGTGATATTGAGAGACTGCGGTGCCGGTGAATCATTAATGTACTATTAAGACCCTGAGGGGAGAGGCTGAGGCCGAAGTGCCTTTAGGAGTAACTACCGGATTGTGGATCCGAGGGAGCGTGTGTGTGAGAATAAGGCCGTTGTACGGCAGTCATTTCAATAATATAATATATGTAATTGCGCTATTATATGTATAATTATGTTTAATAAATGTGTGAGTCTGATGGATTGTTCTGTTAAGTGTTAACTTGTTTGTTCGTGATTGTTGTCCTGTCATAACTTATTACATCTCCCAGTCTGGGATTTGTGACATTGGGGGCTCGTCCGTTGTGACATTGGGGGCTCGTCCATTGTGACTCGTCCATTTTCGTAATATTTAGTTGTAGTTAGTTAGTAGGTATTTGTGCTGTCTTGTTCGTTGGATGAATGGACATTTCATGATATGATTTATGTATATTTATGAATAATAATATGTATTGATGCATGTATTTTGATGAATATGTATTAATGTGTACTTAAATTTCAGAGAGACAGTGTGTGTGCGTGCAGCCTGAGGAGACGAGCAGCCAGAGCTCCGATTAAAGGGAGGAGTTTACTCAAAATTTCAAAAATTGAAAGTTAAGTAAAAGTCTAAAATTTTGTACCCTGGATTAAGGGCTGTCTTTTCATCTGTCTGTTTCCCTGTTTTTGCTGTTTTCGTTGTAATTGATTATACGGGCGGTGGCGCGGGTTTGCTGTGTTGAACTTAGTTTATCCTTTTAAAAAGGTGTGGTAAACTTTGGAACTTCGTTCATCACAGTGAACAGTTCTGTAGGGACCTGTAATATTGTTTAGTTGTAGCGTCGATATCTTCTCTGTTCCGCAGGAAGACGTATTCTCTTGTCCCTCTTTCTACCTATCTATAGATACGTTCTTTTTTTTCAGACTCTGTTCTTGTTCGTACCTTGTTGTGTAATCGGCGTAGTTAGGTTGCATTCTTTTTTTCCATTATAGTTTTTTTTTGTAGAAGCTTTGTCCTAGTCTGGTTCGTTGTCCTTGACGTACTTGTGGTCCTTCTACTGAATTTCCTTATTATTGTCTTTTCTACTCTTTTTTATTGTTAATAGGGCAATACATTTTATAAATATAGAATTAGTTGGGAAGTACGTAAATTTCTGAATTGTATTTGAGACAATTGGGTATTGTTATACCTGGTGTGATCTCAGGTCTCTGGTTGTGTTGCTAGTGATCATACCGACAGGTTAGCCGTTTTTTTTTTAATACATACCATAACCACAAATCTGTGAAATGGCGGAACTCCAACAACTAATGAAGTTGGGTAAGGAACTTGGCCTGGAGGGAGAAGAGCTACGCGGCTGGATTAAAGAACAGCAGGCAGAAATGCGCGATGAGCGTGCTAAGGATAGAGAGCAGGAAAAAAAGGATAAGGAAGAGGAAAGAGAGTTTAAGTTAAAGGAGTTGCATCAGCAACAGGAGAGACAGGCTCAGGAGAGGGAGTTGAAGTTAAAGGAGATAGAGGCGCAAGTAAAGATTGCGGAATTAGAAAGCAAAAAGAATACGCCAACGGAAACAGTTGAGCGGCAGGTACACAATAAAGGTGGCGTTAGGATTAAGCTCCCTACGTTCGACGACCGGAAGGACGACATAGACGCCTTCCTTTACAGGTTCGAACTGAACGCACAATTGCAATGGGGGAAAAATAAGGAATTATGGGCCACGTACCTGGCATCGCTTTTGCAGGGGCGAGCGTTAACCTACTTTAAAGAGCTACAGCGCGAAGACGTGCAAGACTACGATAAGCTGAAGGCTTTGCTGCTTCGCCGATTTGCGCGTACCGAGGAATATTTCCGGGAGCAGTTTAGGCGAGCACATGCAGATACCAGGGAGGACTTTGCTGCCTTCGTCGCGAGACTAACGGAGTATTTCGCGAACTGGGTAGACTTGGCGCATGTGGGCACGGATTTTGCTAAACTGAAAGACCTAATGATCCGTGACCAGCTGTACGCGTCGGGCCACAAAGATCTGGTGGCTTTCCTGAAAGAGAACGAACCCGCGACGGTGCAGGAGGCGTCTAAGTTGGCGGAGGCATACCGTACGGCGCACCCGTCCAAACCAGTCGCCAGGGCATACGTCCAAGATGCTGGGTACGTCGCCGTTGTCGAGGGGTCGCCGGCAGGACTTAGGGACAGGTCGCGTCAGCGTGGTGCCTATAGTGGGCAAGGCCAGGGGCAGCATAGGGGCTATCACCAATCACCGGCATATGGATCCGGTAAGTTTGACCGAGCAGGAGGGCTAGGTCGCGGTAATGGCCGGGGGCGAGTTGTGACCTTTGCCGATGACCGACGGCATAGGGACTCTAGTTCCGGTCGCGAGGGGTCACGGGGACCCAGGCCTAGAGCAGCACAGGGAGCGGAGTGTTGGACTTGCGGACGCGTGGGTCACTTTTCGCGCGAGTGTAGGGCCGCGAAGTGTTGGAACTGCGGAAGAGCAGATCACATCAGCGTGAACTGCCCTGCAGGTAGGATAGCGGCGAACGTGGACAGTAGCTCCAGTCCATGTTCCCCAAATAAATTTCATCATGCGGCTGCGTGCGTTACATCGGACAACGGAGGCGGACAGTATTCTAAGTGTCCCAGTTGTGAGAAGTTATTATCTTCCGGTGTTTTACCTTGTGGGAGAAAGATCCCCGTTATAAATTCATGTCATACAGGAGGTGGTCTTAGGGTTTATCCGGGGTTTGTTGGGGACGAACCGGTCTCGGTTTTACGAGATACAGGATCTACCGTTGTGGGAGTGCATAGGGACTGCATTCGGGATTCACAGCTTACAGGTGAGACTGTCCCGTGCATCCAATTTTCGGGGGCCATTGAGAAATTACCCATGGCAAAAATAATGATAGATACACCTTTCCTTAGCGGGGAAGTCGAAGCAGTCGTTGGTTGTTTTCCAGGCGCCCAGCTCATCATTGGGAATGTATCACGGGTAGGTTCCCCTTCCGATGAGAACGTGCAAGCATGGTCGCAATCAAAAGGTATTGACTTTTGCGCCGCGGTCGAAACACGCCGACGGGTAGCCGATAAAGACAAGATTAGACCTTTGGCTACGCCAGCGGTCAACCTAGACATCACGCCAGAGCGCTTGGCGAAATTACAAAGGGAGGACCCATCATTAAACCCATGCTTTGGGGAAGCGCGAACCGAGAAAACGAGGAGATATAAGAACGGGTCATCTTCTTTTTTTGTCCAGGGGGGCATTCTGTTCCGTATGTACGTCACAGTGGCTTCCGTTCAAAAGCAGATCGTCGTGCCACGGTCGTTAATTGCTACAGTATTGCGTCTGGCCCATGATGTTCCATTAGCGGGTCATATGGGAAGTACTAGAACCAAGGAGAGAGTTCTGAAAGATTTTTATTGGCCGTCAGTATACAGAGATGTACGTTTATATTGTAAGACGTGCAGTGCGTGCCAAAAGACGACGCATAAGGGTCGTTCACCCCAGGCTCCTCTTCAAAAGATCCCCACGGTTTCGGAACCGTTTAAAAAGGTTTCAGTACCTTGTTGATTTAAGAGAAAGACTATCTTCAGCGCGCACTATAGCAGAGGAAGCTTCTGGTATCGCTTCGAAAAGAGCAAAAGACTATAAAGATAGAGGTTCCAAACTGAGAATTTTTAAGCCAGGAGACAAGGTTCTGTTGTTGTTACCTACGGACCATAATAAGTTATTGATGACATGGAAAGGTCCTTATGTTATTGAGCGAGTTGTTTCAAAGGTAGATTACGCTATCCACATTGATGGAGCGAGTAAGGTTTTCCATGTTAATATGCTACAGAGATTTTATGAGAGACCACAGTATCTGTGTGCACAGACAAGACCAGGGGAGACTGTCTTCTCTACTGCTTGTACGGGGGTCGTAGACCAGTTGGACTGTGACGTAAGCGACACCGAGGCGCAGGAAGAGTTACAAATTCAATTGCCGGAGTTAACTCCGACACAAGGTTACAGGGACGTAAAAATTAACCCTGACCTTACAAGTTCAAGGAGTAGAGAACTTGAGACCCTGTTAGCGTCATTTCCGGATGTTGTTACGGATTTGCCGGGTCGCACTACGGTGATCCAGCACCAAATAAAGTTGACTTCGGATAAGCCAGTATTTCTTAAACCGTATCCGTTGCCTTTTTCTTCGAGAGATAGAGTCATAAAGGAAGTTGAGTCAATGTTGAAGTTAGATGTGATAGAACCATCAACATCGCCGTATTCATCACCCATCGTCCTCGTGAAGAAACGTGATGGATCGGTGCGGTTCTGTATTGATTTTCGAAGATTGAACACTATTACGGTAGGCGATAGGGAGCCTATTCCGTTTCAGGAGGAATTAATAGCTTCATTGGCCGGGTCCACGTGGTTTTCCAAGATAGATTTAACGAAAGGTTATTGGGAAATCCCGCTCACTGAGGAGTCTAAACAATACACGGCGTTCCAAACGCCCATTGGATTATTCCAGTTTAAGGTCATGCCATTTGGGTTGGTAAACGCGCCAGCGACGTTTGCACGATTAATGAGATTAGTGTTGAAGGACATACCTAATGTCGTGTCATTCTTTGACGATATAGCATGCCATACGTCGACATGGTCTGATCATATTCAGACACTAACAGTAATTTTTCAACGATTACGTCATTTTGGGTTAACTGCTAAACCCGCAAAGATGGATTTGGCATGTCCAGAGATAGTATTCTTAGGACATATTGTGGGTAGAGGTGTTCAGAGACCTGAAGAAACAAAAATTGACAAGTTGGTAGGGTTGCAAATCCCTAAAACAAAGAAACAAGTCAGAAGCTTAGTGGGAATTTTAAATTATTACAGAAAGTTCATTCCAAATTTTTCCTCCTTGTCATCTTCTCTTACTGACCTTACTAAGAAGGGACAACCCGATAAGGTCCAGTGGACGTCTGAATGTCAGACATCATTTGATAATTTGGTGACAGCATTATCATCGTCACCCATTTTGATATTACCCGATTTTCGATCTAATTTTATCCTCAGAACGGATGCGTCGGACTCTGGTGTCGGCGCTTGTCTTCTACAGGAGAAGAACGAATGTCTCCATCCTGTATGTTATGTCAGTAGGAAGTTATTGCAGAGAGAAAGAAAGTATTCTGTGATAGAGCGTGAGTGTCTTGCCATTGTCTGGTCCGTCCAGAAACTAGGACGTTATCTCATGGGACGAGAATTTTGTATCCAGACAGACCACAAGCCACTGACATTTTTGTCGAAGAATCGTTCGTCCAGCCCACGCTTGTCTAGATGGGCATTGGCTTTACAGCCGTACACCTTCGTTATTCAACCAATTCCAGGAACCAGCAATCATATCGCCGACTACCTTAGTCGAGCCTAGGGGAAGAGTTCAGGAGCTTATACATCGGAGGACAGGAACATTGACAGGATCTGTGTGAATAAGTCGACTTTAAAATATTGACATTATAAATATGATATGAAGAATGGTTGAGAGGTTGATTGGTTTTCGATTCTGTATTATTAAGTTTAGTTAGCTATTGATGATGTGACACATATATGCATATTGCAGGCCATATTGATCCCCATATTTTCCCCTGATTTCGGTATTTTATATACTGGGGGAACTGATAGGTCATTTTTCTAGTGTAGGTATTGCTCACGCTCACTCGTTGACAGTCATCTTGATGCGATTTGAAATTAATTGCATTAATTTTTTTGGGGTGGGGGATGATGTCACGAGTGGAGTGAGCGATAGTTAATAATTACGGGGGGAAAGGAGGAGAGTAAAATTAACGCACGGAGACAGGGAAGAAAAGTCGTGCATGTCATGAGTGGGGGGTCTGAAGGAGGCGAAAGCGCTGTATAACTATCACTGCAAGTTAGAAGGTCCTAGGGAGCGGATCTGTGAATAATAGCCCATCGGGCAGACATAAAGGGAGCAGTCGAGAAGACTAGGAGAAAGTCTTTCCAGTTATGACTGGTATGTAGAATGTTGATTGATTATTATGATTGATGTATTATATTATATTCGTCTATTACCATGATGTGAATAAGTATATGTGAGGAATGTGGAAGTCCTTGATATTGGATATAGCAATGTGCGCCACGAGCGATAGATGAAAGTGAGTTCATGGATTTGTAGCGCGAGTGAGTAGTGTGTACTCCGATGGAAGTGTGTTACCGTAAGATGTGTGGTGAGTGAAAGGTGAACTAGTGTGTGTACGTTTCATGGATTGTAAGGAGAGGTGGAGTGAATAGAAATGGTAGGGTATTATACCAATGTAATATTATTCTTGTAGGTGTCGGGGACGGGCCGTAGAGCCACCTCGATGAGCACAGGAGATAGGCCAGCATAGGGCCGGAGGCCGCACATAGGCCAGAAGTGAGGCTGTCAGTGCAGGACAGTAGAGGCACATAAAGTCGTGGCAGTCAGGCCACGGACAGGGACGTAGATATGAGAGTGAATGAGATACTATATTGTTGCCATGTTGATAGGCTAGTGAACTGATACTATGTTGTTGCCATGTTGATGGCTATGGAATTACTAATGTGTTAT
Organism: Onchidella celtica; assembly: GCA_963931925.1. NCBI lineage: Eukaryota > Metazoa > Mollusca > Gastropoda > Systellommatophora > Onchidiidae > Onchidella > Onchidella celtica. The sequence goes on along the minus strand of OZ007568.1, from coordinate 14,112,927 downwards.
TGCCCTGCTGAGGTGCTAGGGGAGTGTTAAGGGGTATGATAATAGGAAGGTGATATTGAGAGACTGCGGTGCCGGTGAATCATTAATGTACTATTAAGACCCTGAGGGGAGAGGCTGAGGCCGAAGTGCCTTTAGGAGTAACTACCGGATTGTGGATCCGAGGGAGCGTGTGTGTGAGAATAAGGCCGTTGTACGGCAGTCATTTCAATAATATAATATATGTAATTGCGCTATTATATGTATAATTATGTTTAATAAATGTGTGAGTCTGATGGATTGTTCTGTTAAGTGTTAACTTGTTTGTTCGTGATTGTTGTCCTGTCATAACTTATTACATCTCCCAGTCTGGGATTTGTGACATAATATGTAATTTAAAAACGTCTTCATTATCTGACCTCATAAGTGAATGTTGATTTTTCTTTCAATCTATAAGCTGTATCTATTGGATCTTGGAAAAATTCCTTCTTCAGTAGTTGTCCATTGATTGGAGCCTGAGTCACGGTGAAGATCAGATCTTCAGACAAAGTATCTAGGTCAACAACATACATCGATGCATTGGTCAATGTAACAGCTTTCCCCTCATTAGCAAACAGCTGCTCTGTCAAAATGAGAGGTGCTTCATCATTTATCAGCTGAGGGAAGGATGAGGAGGAAAGAGTGAGTAACCAAAATAAATGATATGAAAACATCAAAATAAATTTAACATTGGAATTTTTATCCTAAGTAATTATAAAAACATGATGACACCAGATGACAAATTTGGGATTTCAGAAAGTGCACAAACTTAAAGATGTCAAATTAGCAGTAAATGCAAAACATGAGCATTAGAACAAAATGAAGGTGTAAATCACAATATAACAATAATTTACTGTTTTCCTTCTCTACTTTCAGTACCTTACATGTAGGCTACAGTGAACTAATGGTTAGACAACATAGATAAAAGAGTAGTGCTATATCATTGTACTTACCTGAATAGAAATATTAAATCTTTGCAATGGTGATTCATTGGTTCCATCTGTCACAGAAAACAGAAATGCATCCCAGGCTGGCTCTTTGTTTTTATGGTCCGACTGAACATAGTAAATTTGGCCATCTATCAGGTCTTTCAAGGGAAATGACTCTGCACTTTTTTGTCTGATCTTCATTTCAGAACCTTTCACTGAGGATAGAGTGAAAAATTCCAGGAATCATGCATAGAACAGTAGAGTGAGACAGTTAAAAGGAAAAGATTGAAGTACCGTATCTAACAAAAATTAAAGAACAACAACAAAAAGGTGGATTTGTCCAATAGAAGAGGTTACAACAAGTGTTACTTTATGCCAAAACTGAAAAAAAAAATTAAAATATAAGACTATCTAATGCTACTACTACTATTTCCTGTTGCACCCACTGGTGCTTAGGGCAGCAACAAAGGATCTCCAGCCCTGTCTGTCCTGGGCCATCTTTGCGAGAGTTCCCCATGAGTGATTGAAGGATTTCATCTCTGCCTCGATTGTTCTCCGCCAGGTTGCCTTGGGTCTGCCTCGCTTGCGCCGTCCCTCCGGTGTCCACTGAAGTGCTGTTTTGGTTATAGAATTTGCTTCCTTTCGCAGCACGTGTCCAAGCCATCTCCATCGTCTCTTCGTGATGATGTTGGCTATTTCTTCTTGCTTGCATCGCCTTAGTAGTTCCTGATTAGAAATCTTGTTTGGCCAAAAGATGCGGAGAATCCTACGAAGACATGTGGTGTGGAAGGAAGACAACTTGGCGAGGTCACCTTCTGTCATTCGCCAACACTCTGATCCATACAGGAGTGTGGATAGGACACAGCTTTGGTACAGTCTGATCTTGGTGTTGATGCCGTATTGTGTCGATTTCCAGATGTTGCTCATACTTTGAAAGACAGCCCTTGCATTTCCCAGCCTACTTTGGATGTCCTCCTTTGTGCCACCCTCTGGTCTGATAATGCTACCAAGGTATTTAAATTTGTCCGTCGTGGTGAGGTTCTTGTCATCTACTTGCACTGGTGCTGGAGTGTCTACATTTAGGGTCATAATCTCTGTCTTCTTCTGGCTAATCCGAAGGCCTACTTTGCATCCAAAATTATGTAGTCTCTGCGTCTTATCTTGCATGTGTTGGTGACTATGTGACAATAGCGCAAGGTCATCCGCAAAGTCCAAATCCTCTAGGTTGTCGAAGAGTGTCCATCTGATGCCTCTTGGTGCATCCTCTGTAGATTTCCGCATAATCCAGTCGATTACGAGGTTAAACAAAATTGTTGACATCACACATCCTTGCCGTACACCAGTTTTCACTTCAAAGGATGCATCACTGTTTCCGACACTGCAACTGAAGTTCTTGTAAAAGCTTTTGATGAGTTCAACAAGCTTGCTGGGAATCCCATAGTGCCGAAGAATGCGCCATATACTCTCTCTGTGGATGCTGTCGAAGGCCTTTTCGAAGTCAACGAAGTTCACATAGAGCTGCCTTTGCCATTCTGAACACTGTTCTATGATGTTTCGGAGTGTGAAGATCTGGTCAATGCATCCTTTCCCCTTTCGGAATCCGGCCTGTTCCTTTCTCAGTGTCTTGTCCACAGCATCTGACATACGTTGCACAATGATCTTGGCAAGGATTTTGCTGGGTATAGAAAGGAGAGTGATACCACGCCAGTTGTTGCAATCGCTGAGTGCTCCTTTCTTGGGTATTTTCACTATTCTGCCTTCATTCCAGCTCTTTGGTACTGCTTCTGCTTCCCAGATAGCTGTGAACAGTGGCTGAAGGATGGTGGCTGACTGATCCGGATCTGCTTTGAACAGTTCTGCAGTCAAGTTGTCTTTTCCTGGGGCTTTGCTGTTTTTTAGGCTCTTTATTGCTGCCACTATCTCTTCCTTCTTTGGTGGATCTATGTTGATGTCAAGGTCTTCAGCAGCATCTTGTATTATTATTCTATCTTCAGGTGGTGGCCGGTTTAGTAATTCCTGAAAGTGCTCTGTCCAGCGTGTATCCTGTTCTCGTTCTGTAGTCAGTAGTTTCACTATCTAATGCGACTGGTTGTTATTGTTCTCAGTAAGTGAGCGGATTTGGCAAAGAGCATTTAAAGTCTGACATAAAGTATTGGTTCTCTTATGCCAGCCCTGATACTGATAAAATCTAATTATGAATATCTGCATTGCTAGATATGAGATCTCTCTGGAAATATTTGCCACAGATTTGTCTATTCAAGACTGGAACATCATAGAACCTGCTTTCAGAGATTAAAATATAACTTTGCAAATCTGGGCTGCAAACCTGGTTTCCTGTTCTCTAAGACACCAAATGTTGGCATAGTTTCCACAACAAATCTCATCTGTGAGAAAGGTGTGTCAACATCCAACACTGACATCATTTCAGCTTGCACTACTGCCTCTCCTCCCTCCTCAACCTGCCAAAAAGAAAACAAAATTACATTTTACAAACTGATATGCCAACCCTGTGTTTCATTGCAAACTGGGTGATTAGTATACCATCCACTTCACTGGGAAAACTCACACAATGAAAAAGATGTGCTGGAAGTCATGTTAAGCAAGTCATAACTTATACATTCATTAGCAAGAAAAAGAATTATAGTTTAATGGCGGTGAACTTGTGGTCCTATAAAAAGAAGACTTAGGCACATACATATAAACTATAATCTGATGTGTATTGTTAAAATGTATCAATTTTTACTGGCACTGAACTTCAATCAGTAGCCTATGTTTCATTCCCACATTTCATGTGAAATCTTCAAATCATTAATACTTACATGACTAGTTTACATTATACAATATCCTGAATTAGACATTTCAAGCAAATGCTTATCGATTTCATGAGTGAGGCAGTCATTTACCTTGAGATATGAGCCAATGCTGACCACAGGAGCTTGATTGTCTACTGGGGTGATGACAACTGACAAAATCTGGCTAGGCAGTATGTTACAGCTGGAGTCTGTCACATTGACATACACAAGTTCAGTGACTGATTTTGAGCCAATTTCTTTGTCAGCCACAAAGCTGGGGATTCAGGAATAACCAGCTTTACTCAAGCACAGTTATTTACATGGTCATGCAAAGCTATAGAATTTCTTCTTCAACATTGTTTCTTTCTACCAAGAGTGGAACTGTAGATCTATTAGATGACCATTTCTTCTAGATCTGAATCTTCTGAGGTACATTAAACTTGAAAATTAGCGTATCAAGTTAACGAACCCTTAGGAGTTTAATTTTTCTATATAAAACAATCTTTATTGACCACTATCTTTAACCCACACAGTTGCACGGTTTTCACTCATAAATACTAAAAATTCCCATGATGCGTTTATAAAGTATTCTCTCTAAAACATTATAGCTAGCATTCTTCTGTTTAACATGCCAGGCAAAGATGACTAGTATAAGAATACTCCCCCATTCCTGTTGAACTCTTATGCCAGTCAGTCATTGCATGGTGGTTCAAAATCTTATTGAATATTTAATGTCCATTAAAGAAACTGATATCTCAAAAAATACTGGGTTAATTAAGACAATAACTGTTCATCATTTACACTTAACCTTGAAAATATTTCATGTATGATGTTAGCTGTTGTATTATGAATGTATTTTCTTTCACCCACCTTTAGCTGGCCTCTCACAATATGACTAAAAGACAAAATATGTCCAATTAAAAAAAAAGGGCTTATCTTTTATGCATTTTATTGTAGTTATGGAATATTACCTCTGGCATAACAAGACCCACAGTATGTTACCTCAATGTCTCACAAACTTTGCTCAATACAAATGGATACAAGCCTGCCTAGAGAAGTCACAGCTGTGACTGATAGATGTCTGTCTGACACCTACAGAAAATTCTCTTACCTTACTCTGCCTTTATTGATGTCATCTTGAGTAAAACTGTCTCCAACATGAATCCTGCGACTGTCAGATTTGTCAATAACCAAAAAGTGACCATGTGTTGTATACTTAGCAAGATATATCTGTATCTCATCATCACTATTCTCTGTGTCAGAAAAAGCCATTTGCTCTCTTGTAATCTCTACTGATGTTCCTGCCAATGTGAAGAACATAATAGTAAGAATATTCACAACTAGGTTTTCCTCAGAGGCTAGCCACTTCTAATCACTGAATGACATAGCTAGTCAAACTTTGTCATATTGCCAAAGTAAGCATAAGTTACTGTAGTCAGGTTTCTGTGAAGACTAGCCCAGTTACATGCACATTCTTTACCACCATTTAATTTTTGGGTTTGTCTGTGATTGTAAAAGAAACCCTGCATTAAGAAAAGTCACCATTTTCAACAAAGTGTTAGCTTTAAATATTACCATGTTCTGTGACAAATCAGCATTATACTTGTGAGTGATTCAATCACATTAACAGATCTAAATTCCCCTGATATTCAATCAAATCTGTAAACACACAGATGATTTGCCACAGAAATGACTTTAGTCAAAACTATATTATCAATGTAAACTAACCTTCTGTAACGTTGAGTTGACATGAAGCTGAGGGTAACATAACTGGTGCTGACTTGTCCACTTTGATGACATTAAAAAAGATTGTGTTGCCAGTTTGGTGAGGACCGTCACTCACACTCAAGCTAAGCTTGTCTTCAGAAGAGCCAATTCCACCAGCGTGGACATATTGGAATGTGCTACTCATGACATCTGTGTAAGAAAATTTGTCCCCTGCAATGAAAGACAATGGTGAAGAATAAGTGCAAAGAAAATAAATAAGTCACAAAGACTTTGGTTTGATACCAGGTATAACTTTGCCTCACCTATTCATTGATACCATTCTCATTAAAATGAAAGTATTTATAAGTTATTTACATGAAAGCTTGGATTGAATTTTTTAGTTTACTCACACTTTGCTAGGAATCAGAGACAATTTCAAACTATCTGAACTTAAAGCTACAGAAAGGAATTACCCTAAATGAAATTGAACAAAACAAATATCCATATTTATCTTTTGTCTCTGTCATCTCCTTTTTTGCAGCTGTCCAAAGATAATTTTTTTGTTGATAAGGTCGAAATACGAAAACAAACAAAGCTAACGGGCATAGTAAAAATTAATGCTACAACAAAAGTGGAATTGGGCAGGACATAGGGAAGGAAGAATGACAATAGATGGACAAAACACTGCACTGAATGGCAACCATGGACAGGAAAAAGAACATGAGGATGACCAGGAAGAAGATGGCAGGATGATATTAAAAAGAGAGGGGGAACAACATGGATGAGGAAGGCATCAGATAGAAAGGAATGGAAGTCATTGTTGGAGGGCTACATCCTGCAGTGGATGGACAATGCCTAGGTGAAAGATGAAAAGGTGAAAGGTCAATTAATACATTAATATTCTGTTCAAATGGACTGTTATGAACTTTCTATTAAATCATTAATTTCTCAAGATGTAATTTGTAGCACTGTAATCTAGCTGCATTTCAAAAATAAATTTTCACAAGACAGAGTGGAGTAAGCTGTACATAATTTAAATGTTTAGCATAAAGCCTACCACTCCTGACAATGGCTGTTATTCCTTCTTGTATCTTCTCAATTATTCCATTGATAGGTGATTCTGTCACAGTGATCTCCAGATTGTCTAGTTCTGTGTCAAGGTCAATGACCTCTAGGAGCCCAGAGGTCAAGGGGAAGATGCCACCCTCGGCCAGACTGACTTCAGGATTGGGATTCACAAAGTATGGAGGATTGTTGTTAACAGGAATGATGTGGATAGTAAATTTGTTCTCTGACAGTTGTCTGGCTTCCCCTCCATCGGTTACTAGAGGGTGAAAAATAGGCATAAGTTAAGGATGGCAACCTCGGAAAAATAATGCAAATAATTTAAAAATTAAAAACATTCATTTTGTTAATAGTCACCATCTTTGCATTTAGTACTGGTATGACTGATGCTTTTGTAGTCTTGACTCATTTCATTCAAAGATTAAAAACTGCTAAAATCATGGAAACATATATGTCATCCCTAATGAACCTAAATACATCAAAACAGATTCACTTTTCCTCAAATACATTGTTTTACAATCCTGCCTTTGCTCCGACGGTAATAGTTTCAAAGTCAAGTCCTAGCTGGCTTGTGAAGTTGTGTATATGATTATTACTATTTGCATTTGTAAAGAACTAAACATTTTTCAGCAGATTCTATTCAGGCCAGATTGATGTAGGTTAATTACTTGAAGGCTGATCCTCTAAATTCAGGTCAGTCCTCTGGATTCATTTAAATTTATTACTTTCTCTAATTTGTCTATTGTGCAAGGAAGCATGTGTCACTACTCTTGTCTTGTTATAAAAATGAGAAAATAACATTTAAAACAGCCATGTTCCAGTAAAATAAAAGAATGCTCCTACACAATGTATTCTAATCTAGGTCACTGCAATTCTCTTCATCTGTGTAACAGACCTGTGGTGGGCAAATTTCGTTTTGTCCTAACTGTGGGATGCTCTTTTGTAAATTTTGCCATTTATCAATAGGTTATAAAAATTGAACATATCAGAGAGCAGTTCAAACTGACCAACAAAAGTAAAGCTGACTTCCTTTTCCTTTGTTCCAATTTCAGCGTCAGGTGGGCGGTAGATAATATGTCTTTCATCAATGTCAGCTTGTGTGAATTGTAAAACAGGACTGTACGGAAAGTCTACATGTTCAATTGTACCCTCATCTTCTCTCAAAAGTGATGTGATTTTAAAGATTAGATCCTCCGGATCTGTGTCAAGGTCATTGAAGGCCAGATGGGCAGCAGTGATTGGGACAATCTGATTCTCCAGTACCTGTCCAAGAAAAGCACATTAAAGATAAACAAGTTCCCCAGCAAAACCATCACAGAAAAAAAAGCCTGGAAATTTCTATTCATCTTATAAAAGCAACCATGGCAACACATTCTAACTGACATACTTCCAACCAGCTTTCTTAACAGTACCACAGCCCTCATATTTTTTACTTTGAAAGTTCAATGTGACCTGTACTTATGCTGTCAGAACATTTATGAGACAGAGAAAAATCCAAGTAATTTGGACATTTAGCAAATAACTTTTTTCAGTGTCATTTTCATTATATGCTGTTTGAACAAAATTCATTGTTTTTCATTGAACTGCTCTGGGTGGCTTGCAGAAGTGAATTGATTAATTAGAAAAAAGTTGTCACATCAAGGGAACATCTTTAATTCTGATGATGTACTGATGGGTGAATAGAATAAAGCACAGATATTACAAATTCATAGAAGGAAAGCTGACCAAATGAGAACCAACAAACAGATGCACTTAACTCTTTCCCTACCGCGAGCCGCATTTTGCGGCTCAAGCGAAATCCCGATTCCTACCGCGAGCCGCAAAATGTGGCTCATGAAATTCATGTTCAATTCCAATCCAGTGTTTTCGAAACAGAATTTTTGTGAATACAATTCACTGTTGTACATTCAAATCTTAATATTTTGAATCTACATTCATTTTCACACAATTTCATATTTTTTGGTTGTCTATTGAGGGAACAAAATGGTGGCTCAAATATAGCTTGGCCCAGCCGTGGAATACTACCCAGAATGTGTGGTAGGGAAAGAGTTAAAGAGAGTCATAACAAATCATCAGAAAGAAACATAGCAAGACAAATGTCAAATACAGAGAGAAAAATTGAAAATATTAAAACTTAAAAAGTTAAAAATGCTAGGAAAATTATAAACAATGTCTTATCCTTTTCTTATTGCTCTTGTATGTTAAACTATTGATTTGCGAAGATCTAAACAACATTCTGTTGCTTTCATAATTGTAATTTTTTTTTCCATCTCACCAGTTTCTTCATAAAAACATGAAAGGAAATTTCAATCTCACCGTCATTCCCAGTCTAACCCCAGGAGCAAGTGTGGGGAGGGACAAAGCCTCTGTGTCATCCTCGATGACTGTAATGTCAAAACTTTGATCTTTCAAGATATTGGGTGGACTTGCAGTGTCAGAGACCTGGCCATGTTATTATGTAATATTACATCAGAAACATGCAAGAAAGTAACGATACACTTATTTTTTGTTAACTTAATTCATAGGAAAGCCTTCTACATCTCAAAGAGATTCTCCACCTCTACAGTATTATGTTTATCGCTTGAGTTTAGTGTATTTGGATATAATAAAACTTGATTTTCAATTAAGTGTAAGGAAAGAACAATGTAAAATTTGTCAGTGGAGGTGTCTGAATAACTACTTATAAAGTCTTTTGTGATTGAAAAAGTGATACCTTTTATGACCTGTCATGAAAAATCAACACAAGGCCTCAAGTTTCTATTACTTCATAGACCTCCCACATTGTAAATGCGTCTGCTGTAGGTAATCTAACTTTCTTCATGTCAAGTCACTAGCCAGCAACTGAGGTTTTGAATGACAATTTGTATTGCAGACTTTAATGGGAAATCTTCAACAACATCAGTATTGACAGAGAATCAAACGATCATTATGATCTGATAGAATATGACTTTAACATAAATGGTGATAGAACTTTTGATTACCTCGAAGGTAAATTTATCTGCAGTGACATCATTTCCAGTGTGCTTGTAAAAGATTCTTCCCTCATTGATATCTCGCTGCATGAACCGGAACATTCTTGCTCCCATCGTCCCATCCCCCAGGTCAGTCCATCCATTCCCTGGACCTTCCTGAGGTGTGGGGACAATCATCATGATCTCCCCTAATTTGAGGAGGGATGAATTCAAATGGTGTTAATGTGAATATTTTCACTTTTCAAAAATTAATTTCTTACTAATGAAAGCTGTCATTTTCACCCTTGAAGCTATAGAATGTTATTCTGAAGCTGTAGAATACGACGCTCCCCTTATAACATCATCTGAATCAGAATCAGTGGTGCTATAATTCATCTCTGATGATAAACATGTCAAATTCATGACACATCAAGCATGAAATGTGACAGGAGGTTTCATGCACACATGCAACCACATTTCAAAGTAATTTTTTTGTGAGTCATGAGAAACTGAAATTTATCTTAATTCACTTATGACTGATTGATATGAAACTCACCATGTTTAGGATTGTCAGCTAAAGGGACCAGTGTGTAAATTGCACCTCTGCTCCTTAAATCTTCACTGTCCTGAACCAGGGTATCCAGTACATCTGGGGTAATTTGGAGTACATCACCTTTAAAAACTTGGCCTCCCATATTTGTCAACACAACCGGGATCTTTGAGGTCTGACAATTTGAAAATCAAGATTACATTAAAAATTTTCAGTTAAACATTGCTGCTGATGACGGTAACATCAATTAATTGATTTTATTTACACCCAATATATAAGTAAATACATATTGAGTAATTTCTCTCCCCTGCTTTCTGTCAAGATTCTGTCTTCTGCTTCACACTTCTGCTGATAGAAATCTTTCCTATCTATAGGTACATGCTCACCTGTGACTGTATCCTGGCAGAAAGGAGTATAGTCAATTGACTGTATTCATCTGACACCAGCAGTCTGGCCAAGTCAATGCTCTCTGACTCGTTCCCATTATGATGATATACAATAACCCCCGACCTAATGTCTGCCAAGGTAAATGAGTCAGTTGTGTCCCCTGTAGAAGTTTTCACAAAACTGCCATGAACAGGTCCTGCAAAGAAAATAAGAAAATATTAAATATGAGACCAATAAAACTTTAATAACCTCTTTGACATTGCAAAACAAAATTAATTTCATTTATGACATGTCTTCCGTATTCAGTTGCTGGAAATGTCACAGTATACTTATAAATGTGAACGTTGTTGTTGTTTTTCTATGAGGTTGTTTTTTTTTTTAAGATATTGGGATGATTTTGTGGGGACAGGTGCTGATGTATGGTCTGAACATAGCTGACTCTCTCTATGTTAAGGCATGGTATATTTTGTTTTTGAACAACTCAGTCCTCCCTCCCCTCCATTACATTATGTTTCTTTTGACCTGTAGGAGTTTACTCCATAAAAATCTCTTTACATTCACAGTTGCCACTTTCTAATACTCGAACAATTAAGATTTCCTCTGGTTTTATAATGTTTGACTTCAACTGCCTCAAAGTATCATGTTTATATTCCATAACCCTAATTACATGTAGTTCTACAGTCTTTACTAGCATTCTTCATCTCTCTTTTACCATCTAAAACCATAAATGTCACATCTTCAGGCCTGCTTCTGGTTGTCACATCCAACACATCAGTGGTCAACTGAGTATCCATTCCTTTTGCCGCCAACAGTGGCTTGCTCGTAGTTAGATGCAGCTTGTCCTGAGGTTGAACTTGAATGCTGATCTGTGCAGTCTGACTATATAATTGACCATCTACTGCTCTCATCCTCAGTGAACCTGCATGGGATGGCAGTGGTTCCAAAGTGTGAAATGTTCAATTTTAAGCTGACACACATAATGACTGTTCTCTAACCTTTTTGCCAAAAAAGTACTTCGGTATGTTCATCTGATGCTGTTCATAACTTTTTACACCTGTCAGCAGCTGACATTTTGAGTCTCCTGAGCTTTGAAATTTCTGTCTATGATACCTTATCTTGGAGAAAGTTTTATCCACATACTGTTTGCAGCCTTTGGCTAACTCACAGCAGCAGTCATTTGTTTTAACATGCAAGCATTAGGAATTTTTGGATGGAAATGAATTTTGTGAATCTCATTTGTAAGATGATTCAGATAGCTCCACTTCTCAGTGACATAATATTAATACTCATAATTCAACTCATACCAGTATATTACAATGATTAAGTATACTCACTTTTGTACATAGCTCCAGAGCCATGCACAAAGCGCACTTTGCCGCGTTTAAAATCTTCCACTGGAATCAATTCACCCTCAAGTAATAGGGAGTTTCCCATGCTGCCAACTTTGATCATCTGACCTGTTGAATATAATACCAAGCTTGTCTAATACAACAAAGGCTCTTTTTTGTGCTTTTCATGTCATTTTTATGCCAAGCATGAGCATCAAATATCAAAAAAAAAAAAAAAAAAAAAAAAAGAAGAAGAAGAAAGGAAAAAGAGATGCAAGTTGTTATTCTATAGTTTGGATTAGGTATCTTCCTATGGTAGGTATTCTCTGTTTATTCTTCTATTGTTCATCTAGAAGTTGTTAAAAGTATATTGTAACAATGTAATAAAATTCTGTAGATAATTTTGACATCAGCTTTGAAAATAATTGGCTGAATCTTTTTATAGAACTGAGTACATATATTATGCTGACCTGTCATTGGAATGGCCTCCAAAACAATAGAAAGATACTTGTCTGGTGTGTCAACATCAGTGACATATACAGCTTTGTCAGTGATATCTATAAAGCCACCTTCTGTCACTGTTAGGCTGCCATGGATCTCCAAGACAGGAGGAAATGAGTTAACTGAAAAAATTAAAAAGAAAACTCATCCAACAGAATTAAACCGAACATGTTTAATGAAGCCTGCTATTCATTTAGTACATGTAAATGCTCTGTCACAATTTTGGGAAACATACAGTAGTACAAACATATAATCTTAGCCCAACAAGTACTAGTGATGGCCAGAACAGATTGTGATTATAAAGAAGATGAACACAATCTATCATTAGCAACTGAAGGGATGAAGCTGCTGTGATTTCACGTGTACAGAAATGGAAAGGGCAAAGGAAATGTCTAAAATCCATCAAGTAGTAAAAAGAAAGAGTTTTTCCATGTGTATGTTTCTGTATACATGAAAACACAGCCTTCATCAAGAATAGATGCAAAATAATCTCATGGCAAAGACCTAATTCCTCCACACATTTTCCACACATGTAGATGTGAACATCTCAGTAAGGTCCATGACGAAAATAATTCCTACCCTCACAACTCCTGTCCTGCTCGCGGGGGATGAAACCTGACCCACAAGAAGTCACACAATGTCCATCTCTCAAATAGGTGCCTGATTCACACAGCAGGCAGGTCACTTCATCAGAACATTGCAGACAAGAGCGGGGGCAATCTGCCAAGTGTCACAAAACAAATTGACTGGACTCAATTTCAAAGAGCAAAATGCCCAGGAACACTGAGAACAAATGCATAAACATTTTAAGCCAAGTTAATTGTACTATAAAGTAAAACCAGTAATTATTGTTTTTTTATGTTTCTAGTAGCGCAAAGAAATGTTTCTTCTCATACATTTGAGAACAGAATTGGTTTGACTGGAGAAATCATCTTTGTCACTGTAGTTTCAAGGTGTGTATTCTCTCAGCATCCAAAAATAGAAATGATAGCTTAGCGATAAAGTAGACAAAATTAAAATTATATCTAAGTAATTTTCAAAGGTGCACATGAAAAAAAAATTTATCCATATTCACCTCCACAAACACTATCCTCTGACATCAATTTACGGGGACCACAAGCCATGACACATTGACCTTCCGACAGCAGAAATGGGAGATAACATTTGCTGCATTGACCTGGACCGCTGCATTGTTCACATTTGTCATCACATGCTGTGGAGACAGATAAACACATGGCATCCTTGGCTGCAGCAACATTTGAGTTTAGTGTCTGTGAAACTGATAATCTCAACCAAATTCAGAGCACATTTCTGGGAGATGTTTCTCAAGCAAAACAATGTTAATATATATATTTTTCCATGAGTTTCCTCAATCTGGGCCCACAAAGATGATGCCATGATAATTATTATATGCAATAAACTGTTAAGCCTCTATTTAAAAATATCAACCACATAAACAAATGAGAAAAAAAGCTAATTTCTCATAAAAAAATGAAACGAAATTATTTCTCAATATAGGCCATTACCTGGCAACCCTAGAAAATCTGTGTTCTGGTATATGACACATATTTTAGCAATACCACATAAAGGTAAGAAACCCTTATGTACTAGATTCAGTAGCAGACCTATATTTTTGGGACCCTGAGGCTTGAACTGTTACAGGGTCCCTTCGCAACCAGCAACAATAGGGCAACATCAAAATTCGCTCATTAAAAAAAGTTTCTGTCGGACCCCTCCAGGATTAGGGGCCCTAGTGCTTAAACTTCATTAGTTTTCATAGTAGATCCGTCACTGTCTAGATTTAAAGAATACGTATCTGCCGCAATATTTAAAGCATTTGCATCAATAAGTTTTATCATAATTCCAGGATAGAACATCTTACCATAGCAAATATTATATCTGAGATACATTCCTTGCATACAGTTAGCATTGCACCCACTGCCTGATGGAAGGAGGTTGACATTCAGGCAAGCTGAACACAAGGAGCTGATGCCTGTTGGATTAGGATGGCATCTGGTGCAGCCTGGAGCACAGTCTGCAGGAAAGGTGATTGGAAGGCATTACAAGGAGGAATGGACATTTGTGATTTTAGAATTTGAATAAAAGTGATCATTAAAATATAAACAATGCTACAGTAGATTAATGGATGAAATCTGTCTTTAAATTGTATACTGGATGTAAATGACAAGTATGGTTTTCCAAGGTCTCAGCGACTAATGAAAAAAAAAATGTTTTCTTAATTTTCTTCATTTAATTAGATTTAAGATGGATTCTCTGAAATGTGAAATGAAGTTGGGAAGTTGTGTATGGCAAGGAATTTTTCAAGGTATTTGGAAGTGTGAGTTGTTAGTATGTGATGCTGAAACTTACCCATACAAATCAAGTCAGAATTGAGATACTGTCCTTTCCTGCATTTACTGCTATCCCTACATTTACCCTCAGATGTAGGTGGTCCATAATGACAGGCTGTACAGTCAGTCTCATCTGGACCATTACATTCCAGACAGGAAGGGTGACATGCTGTAAATTAATATGGTTTAATGTTAAAATGAACACTAAGACTAATGCTTGAAGAGATGTTCTTTTTTTACCCCCTTTCATCAGTTGTTTTCTTCCAATAAGTACTAAAACTTTTAAGTTAATTCCAAACATGATTAGCAAACTATTGACCTGATATATTCAATCATATAGTCACATTCTCACTTATCAGTCCTATGGTATATTTATTGTTATAAAGCATTTACTTGAATTGTCACATAATTATATCTGTCTTCTTTTTACAAATTTGAACTTCAATATTAACTGAAAAGTTATATATGATATATAAGAAGCTTTCACCAGCAGACAAGGTGAACTTTTACATGCAAACTAACAGAGAAGAATTCATACCTTGACAAACATACTGGTTAGTTCTATAAAAGCCACGGTTACAGGTTGGCAGACACTGGAATTGGTGAAAGAACCTGCCTGGTGGACAGCTTGAACACTCTGGGGCATCCACCACACAGTGTCTACAAGTGATGGGGCAAGCTGTGAAGGAAACATAACAAAAAGTCTCCATGACCATACAGTGCAATAGATTCATCATTAAATCAGTAGAAATTAACCTTTAACTCTTCAGAACAGTTTCAAGGAGTGGAGAATTAATCTAACTTGATGAAAAGAAATTTAGCTTCTGTTCACATTACATCAACTGGATATCCTGTGTGATAGTCCTTTTAACAAACCTTCACATTCCTGGCCTTGCAAATAAAATCTGGGTCCACATTCATCTATACATCTGCCTCTCATCAACACTTGACCTGTGAGAGCACATGCCACACACTGATCCTGTCTAGGCCCCTGGCAAGCTGAACAGGTTGGGTGACATTCTGGAGGCATAAACACCATGGATTTATGCACAAGAATAACAGATGAAGCAACATTCTTTGTGGTCATAAAGTTTTAACAAAAAGATTAGAGGACTATTAAATTTTGTAACTAAATGGTTGTCAGAAACATAACATCAGGGTCATTTATAGCCTACTGCTGACATTAGGCTCAGGAAACTATATGGTATGTTGCACTGAAGAGAACTGAAATGAGGCATGGCATAATATCAGACTGATATGAAATTTCAGGATTACATTTTTTTTTTTATTAAATAGAAAATGAACAACACTGCATCCATTACAAAAGAGCTATTACTTTCAGTTTCAACAAAGCTAACCTTTTTTTTTCTTATGATTGTTAGAACTTATAGGTGTTTGCTACCAAACCTGTAAACCAAACTCTAACTAAACATACTTACTAATACAATGTCCATCTCCAGTAAAATAGCCCCTGCCACAACGTCGAACACACTGTCCATCAAGTAAAAGATATGCTGGTGGACAGGTCAGACAGTGATCAGCTGTTTTGTCAAAACATGTATGGCAGTTTTCATGACATGCTGTGGAAAACGAATATAACTTTAAAAATTTGAGTCGAATCAGATAGGATTTATGGCACTTGATCCCAAAGAAATAAATGTTACTTTAAAATACTATTCACAATGGGAGAGATAAAGAGGTCCATTAATCTTGATAACTGATGGCCTTGGCATGTCAGAAAGGGATGTACTTTTACCAAAGGGGCATTTTAATGTTGTTGCTATTAAAAGAAAAATCTTTATTTTAGATAGTATAAAAGTATTCTTAAAAGGTATAAATGCAAAATGAGAAGCAGGTGTTAACAATATTCTAAAAGTGCATATAATTCATGAATGATAAATATAAATGACGCGGGATAAGAATTTCACCCGACATTTTCAAACGGCAAATCAACCTGAAATACCACAATAATGCTGTTTCTTCTGATTATTACTATGTATTCCTCCCAAAAGGAGTGGCACCTTCAGCAGTTTCTTGTTCGGTAAAACCTTGGTTCCAACTGTGTAAGTGGTAGCTTCAATTTCCAGCTATTGCTTAGTATCAAAGACCAAGGAGTCATCGTCATATAATATGGTTATATGGGCTGCCGTGTAGTACAAATGAAATAGTGATTGGCATATAAATATTTTATTGCGGCGGGATCTTTTCACTCCTTTTTTTCAGTACACTGTAAATTATCATATGAGTTGGAGAAACTCATACTTGATATCTACAAACTACATAATACAAACCATGGCATGAGTTATCCTCTCGTGGATAGAACCCATTCCTACATTGGTCAACACAGCGACCATCCTGCAGAAGCTTGCTGTCATCCTTGCATTGTTTACACTGTCTTGGGTCGGATGGGGAACAAATTTGACATTCCGCACGGCAGCGAGCTGGCAATGTAAATAAATGTGCAATTAATATATGGATGACGAATGCTTGACACGCTTTTTGTGGCAGCCAAGTGGTCTCGTCCCACGTAATCCGTTACAATTATACTGACATTGCAGGCTGAAATATTTTATTAGTCTGATTAATCATAGTAAATAATTAATTATAATACACGGAACCTGCTTTCTTCGTCACCAGCGAGTGGGCATGTTTCCGTTTTTTGCAGCAAATGCGAAGATGTTTGTCGACCGATACAGTCCGTCACGAATCAAGTACATTTCCCGCCAGCACTGAACGAGTTCTATTTTAATTAACTGCGTGACTCACTGACTGAATGTCATACACATGTGTCACGTGACTAGCTGGTCGACAGTGCCATGTCTAGATTTTTTAATTTGGGACAAACATATCAGCTGAGACAAGGAGAAGATAGAATATCTATTTTCAAAAATACCGCCGTTTGATTATAAAATTGCAATATAAATCAACAAATTTTCATTTGTTTGCTCATTTCAATCTCTGCGGAGGAAAACCGTATTTTTCATCTACGTTGATGGTGCCCAGACGTGTGCATAATCTTTTTTTCTGAATCTCACCTCTCCACAAGAAAGGCAAAGAAAAGACTGCAAGGTATCAAAACGGACACCTATCAGCTTGAATCATAGAAATGTATACAAAAGCCATAGATTTTGACTTTTAAAAGTTTATAATAATAATATAAGAATGGGAGAAGTAGTTATAGCAATAGTATAAAAATAATCGTATATCAGGCCAACAGATGTGTTATAACAGACCGTACCTTTTTCACATTTACCGCAACATTCCCCATCACCAGAAGTGCGCGAGGACATGATTCGGGACGTCCCAGCGGGACAAACAGGACATGTTCTGCGGTAACAGGTGGCTTGTCCAGCATGACAGCTGCACACAGAACATGAGTCTGGGTCCCACGTCTGTCCGTCCTGTAAAATTGGAGAGAAGAACTTACTCTCTTGCCTAAATTTGGATATTTTTAGGATCCGAGTAATATTTCTAATACAGTGGTCGGGGGAGGATTTATGTTTTCCCATGGCGGAGATGACATTAGAGAGTTCAAAGACCCTGTATCCAGACAACCCATTACCTAATCTAGCACGACGCTGTGCGCCCCCCCCCCCTCCCAAACTCATTATTCCCTGCATATTATCAAGTCACAGATTTTTTCCCCTGGAGGGCACACCGCCGTGACTAAATCTTTCACGACTACATAGTCACTTTCATTATCATCACAAGTTGAATTTATGACAAGTCCATGGAACTTTGCAAAGTAGCTTTTTTTCTGTCGTTCCTTTAATATGTGCCATAGCAAAGTCTTATGGGAGGGTTGGGCGATGAATTAAAAAGTTTTTCTCAGCAAATTAAGTTGTTGGATTATATAAAAATCATGTTTGTCCTAAAATCGTCAAATAGTTCATGCAAAATACCAATTAAATATCAGAATAGCAAATAGTTACCATGGGCATTCACTTTTCTAACGGCGGCACGCTGAACATGGGGAAGTGGGGCCGTGATGCCGAGCACATGGAAGCGCACATGAGAGGAAAAGAGGGCGGCCCGGGGGTGGGGGTGTCCAAAATTGCCAAAAATCGAGCGGATATACTGTATAGATGGCTCCTGTGCTCACTGGCAGACTTTCCACATGTGAACACTATTTCTGCCGCGCATTTGCATTCCATTTCGCTAATTAGAAAAATTATACTTTCCGGAAACATGTCTCATTCAGTAGCACCGTAACACCAGCTCTATTCAAGCACTGAGAGAGGCTCCACACGGTGGAGGAAAGTGGCAAGCGGGAACTTCTGGGCAGGGACTGAAACATTTTCCTGTTCAGACTTGGCCAAGTGTGCTCATTAGTTTTCGCAGGTTTTTGGTTTATGTCTGAGTTATAAATGAGACATTTGACCTTACATCCTGTCAGATTCGGCCACAAAGCTTTCGATTGTGAAGAAAGAGGCGGGATGTCGACGTCTCTGACAACTGCGCCCTGCACACGTGCATCTGTGTACTAAATCTGTTTATCATCTTCAACAGCTTAATGGAACACAAAAAAAAAAACTGCCACCACCAAATCAGGTCTTTCAAAAGGCGCACGCTCTTTGTTCCTCACAATATATTCTTTCATCGGGTTATTTCGATTTCAGGTTTTGAGATGGAGTGCATTCCTGTCTTAAATTGGCCGTGAAGCGATGAAAGAGGACGGACGTGGCGCATATATAATTTAACTGTATGAAAGGCATTTCTTGCTGAGCTATTGAAATAAGCCTGACTTAAATGTTGTTCTATGAATCTCTAACGTTGAGTTAAAGTTCTGGTTGTGGCAGCCGGTTCTGTGACCGCCCCCGCACTTGCCATGAGATTTACATTTGGCCACGGTTGCCCGATATTTCCGAGTTTACCAGTTGTAAGTACAGGTATCATTCAAAAAAGAAAAAAATCCGGAAGCTGTCTTTCCTGGCCAACTTATGCCTACATAACTAGACCCACGTCACGAGACAGAACAATTGTAGCATATTCTTTTCTTGCTTTCGACGGAGCCCCGTACGCAAAATGTCGTTATATCTTCTGAATTTCATCCACTCAGCCAAGATTCTTGCCAACCTGATGACCACACAGTTCCCACTTGTCACTGCCAACTGCTACCAGTACATGGGGATTATCTCTAATCCTTCAGGTGAAACTGAACCCACACATCACCTCGTGGGAGGGTGTGAAGGGATTAAAGAAAAGAGAGCTCTGATCTGACATCTCAGCTTTCTAGCCAGAAAGAAACCTGACTCGGGCGGCTGTGCCACGCCAGAGGTAATGAACTTGTCTGCTAATAAGGGCCAGTTTAGGCTGCATGTCATGGTGATTTACAATAATAATAGTATTGGCTTCTTGGCACGGTATCTCCGCCAGGCAGGAGGAATGAAGGGGCGGGTGTTCATAGTGTGTAAAGACGTCGATTGTAAAGTCAATTTCTTGACATTGCTGAACTAACTGCCACGGCATCTGTTCAAGTTGTTAAAAAAAAAATATAAAGGATTGGCTACACTGTAGTTACTTTGATCAGTATGACGATAAAGTGTTCAGAAAACGTGTTTCGCTGCTGTCAATGACCTCCTCCCTCATGCGCCCGCACGCACAGACGCACACACACATACACACATACGTTGCAAATACAAGATATGAAGAGTCACATGTGACCCGCAATAGAATACAATACACATTTATGGCGTTGGACAGATGAATGAGCATTGTAAACCGAACAACACGGTTCTCTATGAGTGTCTGGAAATTAAATTTAACAAAAAATTCCGAGGACAAGACGACCGAATATCAGTGGGTAGTGCTTTGTGGAACAGTAAAGAGTGTCCGGAAATAATACAAACAAACAGAAGAAAAAGAAAAATACGTTCAACTAAATCGTCAGTGTTAAATTTAACACATGGTAAATAACTTGAAAAGATTTTTGTTCCTACTATGTGCCTATAAATTCAGTTAAAATGACACCTGTTGATGCAAATTCTGGGACAACTATTGACGAGGAAATTTGAGTGCAGCATAGTTTTACCCCAAAGTAGATTAGAAAAGAAGTGTCATGGGCAGTGGTGTGTGTATGCACTTAATCACGCCATATTGCGCTTCGGATAAATTGTTTATTATTTTAAAGAGAGTTCAACACTTCCAGGGAAGATTGATATGTCTGGCATCCAAAGGGAATGTTTGGATTTCACGAGAGGCAGTTCAGGTATGAACTTTTTATATGCCTGCCAAAAACATACTCAGTTGTTACACTAATTACTTCCACACCTTAGCGAATTTATAAATCTGTTCTAGTGTCACAGGACCAGAAGCTATTCTTTCTGATCATCCGTGAAGCAATTGGGGTAAAAATTCAATTTATATTTAAGAGATGAGAGAAAAGCTACGCGGGTATACATGAGGTAGGTTTAATGCGCTGCAGGCAGGAAGATTAGTATACAGGGAAGTCTAGGCTATGTTAACGGGAAGACAATGACTTTACGTGACCTATTTATATAATTATCTGGTCTTTTAACGAGCAAGTGGTAGCGTGCGGTTGGAAGAGATGGATTTACCGTGTGAAGGAACCGACATGCGTGAAAATAATGATGGCATTAATACCCCAAAAACACACATATACAGAGAGAGAGAGAGAGAGAGAGAGAGAGAGAGAGAGAGAGAGAGATAGAGAGAGAGAGAGATAGAGAGAGAGAGATAGAGAGAGAGAGAGAGAGAGAGAGAATAATCTTTTGTCAGATCTTTGTACAGACTTTTGGACAAGTTTCTCAATTCTGGATATCTGACAGAATGATATCTTTATTCTTACAGCTCACAAAACCGATCTTCTGTAATAGATGACTTAATGTAGCAAAAAATTCACTGATGCTGATTAAAAAAAAAAAAATGATGGTAATAATAAATACGGCCAAACTGATATAGCTTCTCCACAAGTAACCTCTTTCTAATAGGTGTCCAAATGCTATGTTCAATCTGTTTCAATAAAATTAAAAATTTAAGACTTTGTTTTAATCTGGACTTTGGTGGGGCAACAAATCAGGCACCTTGATCCACTTCCAATCATAATGAAATAATTAAGCGTGGAAAATGTGGGCGGTGTCCTACAAAAAAACAAAACAAAGCAAAACAAATTAAAGAAAAACCTTCCTACATAAACATGGCGACGTGTACTAAATGAAGTATACCCAGAATCTGATGATTATACATTATTGAAACTTGCGTATCCAAGTCATTGGTTAAGGTGACGCAGGTGTAACCCAAGTGCGTTCAGAATGTGTCGCTTTCCGTGATTTTCAGGCGCTGGGTCACAGTGCATCTGGTGTCAAAATCTCAGACATTTAGTGCAGCCAATTAAGACCAATGTTTTTACATTCTTCCATATCTTATTCGGCAAGATAAAAAGGCAGATTACCTGGTACACACGATCCTCCACCTTGCAGACTTTAGGCCGCTCACATATTGGACAACACTGGTCGGCTTTATTGATCATTACCTCATTCTGATGACACAAACAAACCGCGTTAGCGTCGTCATACAGGTTTATGCAAACGTATTTTTAATGTCTATAATCGTCACATTTACTACCTCCATCATAAAACTAGAAAAGTTGACATTTCGCAAATTTCAGTCCAACTAGATTCCTAAGAACACTGAATTTGGTTCATGGGAATCTTTGTCCACCGCCCAAGGGATAACATGATCAACACTAGATTCTCATCAAACTTATTCTCTTTGGTAGATCCTTTCCTTACTTTGGATTTTAGCTCACGAATTTTAAAAAGATTTTAGATTCACAGAAAGACTTGCAGTGGTGGCATCTTTGGTTTGTGCATACAACCCCAAATGCACAAGCACTAGAACACCATGTATACCGCAATACTTAAATATGATGTGATATTTCTCAATTCAAACTAGACTATATAAAAAAATAAAATATGTGACAGATTTTTTTGTAGTGCTTTCTGTGCAATTTCTTTTTCTTTCGACTCTGTACATATCTCTACCACCAACAGGTCTTTATCCATCTCCCATCTCTCGTCCAAACAGTTACTCACCTGTCCACAAAAGGATCTGCTACAGGTTGATACGGTACACGAGATGTGCCCATGATTGCATGTACAAAATTCACAAGGCCCCACCTGCCATATCTCTGTATGGTACCTGATCACTCCATC
This sequence comes from Onchidella celtica, assembly GCA_963931925.1. Lineage (NCBI taxonomy): Eukaryota > Metazoa > Mollusca > Gastropoda > Systellommatophora > Onchidiidae > Onchidella > Onchidella celtica. The sequence continues at coordinate 14,090,177 of OZ007568.1, read as the reverse complement.
CGCTTCCTGGCATCGACCTGAGGGAGGATATACACATAGATATATCTAATTACAAGTATTTTAAAGGCTTCGTTTTGTTCGTATTAACTAATTGATTTTAATAAAGAAATGAATGGACAGGCGAGTTAGCTTACTTTCAAAGTGTCGCGGTGAGAATGAAACAGAACCATGACAAACTAGGAGAATACGTGGACAGGATATTTTATTGATAAAAAGGGAAATGATATGATATGTGAGGGGAAGATATAGAATGTTTGTAGGGTAAAGTCTCGAGAATATGGCCGAGTGATTGGTCCCTAGGCCAGCCGTCATTATGTGTCGGCGTATAGTGGACGGAAAGGCAGTGCAGGCTAAAATGATGACAGATAAAAGTAACACAGAAATAAGAAGGGAGGTGGCGCATTTGCTCACAGATTAATGACAGACATTTCCACAAGAAGCCGGTCTGAAAATGAAAAATCAAACCCAGTTCATTCTTTTAGCAAGAATTGTTGGCGAACAGACAAGGCAAAAGGCAACTGCTAGTGGATAGTGTTGACCAACTGGAAGGAGAGTTGTACTGGTATAGAAAGATGACTGGTTGGGTGAAGAGATGGATGGATGGATTAATGGATGGATGGATGGATGGATGGATGGATGGATGGATGGATGGATGGATGGATGGATGGATGGATGGACGGGTGGAAGGGTGGATGAATGGATAGATGGATGGATGGATAAATGAATGGATGGATGAATGGATGGATGGATTGATGGCTGGAAGGATGGATGGATAGATGGAGGGATGGATGGATGGGTGAATGGATGGCTGAATGAATGAATAGATGGATGGATGAATGGAAGAGTGGATGGATGGATGGGTGGATGGATGGATAGATGGAGGGATGGATGGATGGGTGAATGGATGGATGAATGAATGAATAGATGGATGGATGAATGGAAGAATGGATGGATGGATAGATGGATGGACGGATGGCACTTTTTACAATGCTGCTTACCCTCTCTAGCTACACAGACTGGGCAACACTGACCGGCTTGTCTCACTAGCAACTGGGACTGAAATACACAGAAATTATTCATTCATCGCTATTTACTCATGTCATACCTTACAGAGCGACAACGATTCTAGACATGCTGAGGCAGCTTGTGCTCTGAAAGCATTCGTATGTATACTCGAAGTTGGTTATCCGTATTCAATGACATATCCGTATATTAAGGTGGCAGCGGTAGTGTGTGCTGTAATGGTGAAAACAGCAGTGATGATAGGATTGTTCTATTAAGCAGATGGTGTTTGATGAGAATGACACTAACGTAAAACTTAAACTGAAAGTCGAGGTTACGTTGTAAAGCCGCAAATATTCTTACAAATTTCTAGCGGTTACCTACATTATGCGTGAGCTATTTTGCGTAACGGGTACGACCATAGTCATACAGGTAGTTTTAACGAACACATTATTATTGCTGAACCCTGTCTTGTTCTTGTGTATATAGGACATGTTTCAATTAAGCGCTGAGCAAAGCCATTTTTAATTAAATTACTCATAATGACAATTCCCGGCCTTTCTTTCATCCAACCCACTTTACCCTTCGTCATAACTGTGGTCTAGTTTTTCTCCATCCAGTTAAGCTTTTCCACAGTTTTCTGGTTCGAAACCGGGCTTGACTTTAAAAGAATGATTCACAAAGCATTTTCCTTTAGATATTTCTTTCCCTTAAGATAAACTGCAAAAAGCTCTTCCTCCTTCTCTCCATCTCAGGAGGAGAATGTCTCAACTTATGTAGCATATTTTTTGTTTCTTGAGATTCAGCAAGTTCTGGCATTTAACCAAACAGCATTCAACCAGGCAGGTTGTCTAGTTCTTTCTAATGCAGAAACAGCTCAGGTGCCTTCTTTCTAGTAGCGAAACCAGTTGAAATTAAAAGACAACACATCCAATAAGTATGTGATCCGTGCGTTTAGTCATCGTTAACCAACTACTTAAAAAAACAAAACAACAACAACAGGTTTTCACAGAACAAGCTGCACATTTTGAGATATCTGTTTCTTCCACGCAGTAGTTGTCCCGATCGTGCGCATGTGTTTTCACTATCCTAGAATGACATACGTGTATTTTTATTACCAGAGAATGTCTGTTCCCTTTCCACAGTGGGGATAAAGAATGAAGTTTGATGGAAAAGAAAAAAGTAGTTCTCAATTAGATGCGTTAAGAAAGGCGAGCGCAACACGCGCTCGCGCATACACACAAACACACAACCACAATTAAATCTGTATTCATACACGTACTTTAAACAAGACTGTTGGAAATAATGAACACACTCACATCTGATGTGATACATATGTATATATAATAATAACGCCAAACTACATATATTGAAAGCAATGTGTTTTGACAAAACACTTGGTATTAATTTGTTTAAAAGACTGACCTTACAGTTGGACAATTGGGAAAGAGTTTCAAAGTCTGCTATAAACATGATCTTTCTCTCATTTAAGGCACTAACATAGGATCGACATCGGAAGAATGCAACCCTTTTTACTATTAATTGCCACGCTTGGAACAACGATAACTGAGAGGAAAGACAACGTGGTTTACAACAAATGTATGTTCTACTCGTATACGACATATGTGCACTCGCGTGGTGTGCTAAAAATGACACAATGTTTTAGTGGCACTAGTAGCAGGCCAGAGGTGTCAAAAGATATTAGTGAAATAAAAGTGTACCTGTGAACAGGTGATATTGTCGTCACACTCCAAACTCCGGCATACGATACGTCCTGCCTGGCACGTGCAGGTCGTACACGGATCTGGATTCCACACTTGTCCGTCCTGTGAACGTTCAGTTACAAGTAATAAACTCTCAACCCCTGGCGAGGTTAATTTTAGCCATGATCAAGTATAATTATGTGATTACCCCCCCCCTCCCCCCACCCCATCCCACATAAAATAAAACCAGCTCAAGATTCACCTCCAGACTCCCAAAAGGAAGCACCAAATCTGAATACTTGATTTGCTGAAGTCATTTTTTGCCTTCTTTCAGCCTATCAAGCTCACCCTAAGAACAGACCCACAGTATGCAAGTTGAAAACTTCGTGTCGTTTTGTTTTGAAGGATGGCACAGTTCTGTCAAGATTTAGGAAAGGAAAGTTCCAGTAAAAGGCTTGGGGCACATTTCGTAGTAGGTTCAATATTAGCACCTGCCGTTATCATATGTTTATTCATTTACTGTTCTTGGCGGGAGGGGGGGGGGTTGTGCCAGCTCGCAGCCTGTTAATAATGGAAAATACAATGATCAACATTCCAAATGTTCTAAATGATATTCTATATTATTTATTCATTTTATCTTATGTATTATGTTATATTAAATATATATCTTTTATCAGTCCATATCATGTTTTTCCACTATACATTATAAACATGCTTATTTGACAAAGTGAGAACATGATCAAATATGAAAATAGACCACTCGCCTATACTGAACTATAAAACCGTCAGCTGATAAAGAAATGACCCAGTAAGGGCTCAAGAACGGCCGATAACATAGAGTTCAGTTGACAGTTGTGCAATGCAAAAGATTTCATGTAGGTCCGAAACTCAGGACAGTCATAACAGAAGTCTGGTCAAGAGATAGAAAGGCTTATCTATTTATATATTTATTTATCTTCTTAATCATTTAGTGATCCATTCATTTACGTCCTTTATTTATCAGATTATTCATTTATTCATTTACCCAATTATTTATGGGGTTTATTGTTTATTTATTTATTTGTTTATTTACTTATTATGTATTTAAATATCTTTGTATTTGTCTATTCAGAGTGTCAGGTCAGAAAAATCTGCTACTGGTAACATGTAATCCAGTACAACCTGTTTCATGAACTGGTACGCTAGCATGGTATCAGTGGGCGTGCACCTGTCGGTGCAAACGGCCAGGGCGGAGGAGGTTTCATCTAACCCAACGGCCACATGCTAGGGCACAATGTGACCCTCAGTACTTGAGTCCTTCATATTGGCCCCCGGTAGCGGTGTGGTCATAGGCTTGTTTGCCTAAATCACAGACGAAGAATTGAGCAAACTTCCCGGACGCAGCTTCGAAGCTGGCGGCAGCAGGCCAGTGGTTGATTGATAGGGCAGATGGCAATATACCGTCACTCTGGCCTGGATATCGTGACACAGAGCATCCACCAGTATTGGTGTTCTTTGGTTTGGGTCTTTCACCCTAGTCAGTTGGGACTGCGAGGCTGTGGAGTAGCCTACAGGCAGCCGGTCAGGCAATATGACTGTCCCTCTGGCATCCTCCTGCACCTGGATACATTTCCAGTCGTCTTGACCCTGTCTTGCCACTTGGATAAGTTGTGTCCAGGCGAGAGAGTGAGTCTGATGTTTGCGCAGCTCTTTCTCACTAAAAACAAATTCTTTGCGCCAGTCTTAACACTCACCTCGTCTTCTTTCATCTTTGTCTCGTCTTCTTTCCTCTCAAAATTCCAACGGCGATGGGCGAGTGCGGTGGCAGCAGGTTTGGATAGACTGGAAGCTGTTAGCACAGACCTACACGTTGGTGGCTGTGGGCTATGGTCGCTTCGTCGTCGATTGAAGTGGAGGCGTGGGGAGGCAGCACCCACAGTAGCTGAGCAGCCTTATTTAAGGATAGCACTGCTCACCTCAACTGAGGAAGGGGCTAGAAAAGGTGCCCTAAAGAAAGCCCACTTCACATCACCCTGACTGGTATACCGCGACCAGTGGGGATCCCTTTTTGCGGTCGAAACAAAAAGAAATTCAGCTTACTCAGGCTAGGAGCCTGGAATATACGCACACTACAGGACAACTCAAACAACCCGGAAAGACGCACTGCACTTATTGCCATTGAGCTCAGCAGGTACAACCTGGACATAGTGGCACTCAGTGAGACCAGACTCCCTGATAGTGGCCAACTCAAAGAGCTCAGTGGTGGATACACCTTCTTCTGGAAAGGCAAGGGTGCAGTCGAACCGAGGCAGCATGGTGTTGGGTTTGCAATTAAAAATGACCTTGTCAGAAACTTGCAGTCCATGCCAATTGAAATAAATGACAGGCTAATGACACTCAGGATCCCAGTTGGGAAAAGCCAGTCAGCCACCCTCATTAGCGCATATGCGCCCACCATGACAAACCCAGATGAAGCCAAAGACAAGTTCTATTCTGATCTAGAATCTGTCATATGCTCTGTCCCGGCAGCTGATAAGCTGATTCTCTTGGGGGACTTCAATGCTAGGGTTGGCTCCGAAATCTCAGCGTGGCCAAATGTTTTGGGCCCTCATGGAGTTGGTTCATGCAATAACAATGGGTTGCGCTTACTTACTTTGTGCGCTGAATTTGGCCTGTTCATTACCAACACAAATTTTAGTCTCCCCGTGAGAAACAGAACGTCATGGATGCATCCCCGCTCAAAGCATTGGCATCTCATAGACTATGTCATTGTGAGGAAGACTGACAGAAAGGATGTCCTTGTAACAAAGGCGATGTGTGGTGCCGAGTGTGGAACTCACCACAGACTCATTGTTTGCAAGCTCAGACTAACATTGAGGCGCAATAGACGCCCTCAAGGGAAAGCGCCACCTAAACGCCTAAATGTTTCAAAACTCTGCTCAGCTGAGAAACAGAGCGAGCTCTCATCAGAACTCTCCTCAAAATTGGATTGCGTGACTTTTGACCCTGAGAACATTGAACAGAGCTGGACTGACCTAAATACGACTGTACACTCTTGCGCCAGCAGCACAGTTGGTTTTCCTGTCCGCAAGCACCAGGACTGGTTCAATGATAATGATAATGAAATCAAAGTGCTCATCAAAGAAAAAAATAGTCTCATCCAAGCTCACTGCAGTGACCCCTCTTCCACAGCAAAAGCTGATGCACTGCGTGCATGTAAGGGTGTACTCCAGAAGAAGCTGAGGAAAATGAAAAATGACTGGCTTGAAGGGCGAGTAAGAGAAACTCAGAAATATGCCGACACAAACAACACTAGAAAGTTCTTTGAGAGCCTCCGAGCTGTGTTTGGACCATCCCGCTCTGGCACTACGCCACTTCTTGCGTCAGATGGTTCAACACGCATTGTTGAATTGAATGCCATAATTCAGCGTTGGGCAGAACATTCCGGAGGTGTGCTAAATCGGCCATCAAATATAAATACTGAGTCCATTGACCGCCTCCCTCAGACTCCTATAAATGCAGCTCTTGCCAAGCCATTCACAGCAAATGAGACCCGAACTGCCACAAATCAGATGTCCTTTAACAAATCACCAGGCGTGGATTCAATTCCTGCTGAGGTGTATGCCTTCGGTGGAGAAAAGCTTATTGAAAGGTTGACCGAGTTGTTCAATCATATGTTGAAAGCAGGGAAGCTGCCACAGGACTTCAAAGATGCTTCAATCATCCATCTGTACAAAAACAAAGGGGACAGCCAAGTCTGTGACAACCATCGGGGAATCTCTCTACTTTCAATTGCTGGCAAAATATTGGCAAGAATGCTTCTGAATCGCCTTCTTGATCGCCTCTCGTCCAATGACTTGCTTCCTGAGAGCCAATGTGGCTTTCGTAAAGAGAGGGGAACGGCGGATATGATTTTTGCTGCCAGACAGATTCAGGAAAAATGCATGGAACAAAATAAAGCGCTGTATATCACATTTGTTGACCTCACAAAAGCATTTGACACGGTGTGTCGTGAAGGCCTCTGGAAAATCTTGGCGAAGTTTGGGTGTCCACCCGAATTCATCACAATAGTGCGCCAGTTTCATGATGGCATGCAAGCTGCAGTCAAAAGCAACGGCAGTGTTTCAGAGCCCTTTGCTGTCACAAATGGGGTAAAACAGGGTTGTGTCTTAGCCCCAACTCTGTTCAGCATCATGTTCTCTGCAATGCTACAAGAAGCCTTTAGCTCTCCTCCTCAAGGGGTAAGCATCAAGTACCGAACTGATGGCAGTCTATTCAACCTCAGGAGACTTCAGGCAAAAACCAAAACCAAAAGTACTCAAGTCTGTGACCTACTATTTGCTGATGATTGTGCACTTCTGGCACACGATGAGGATAGCATGCAAAACTGTGTTGATAAGTTCTCTAGTGCCTGTGACAACTTTGGCCTCACAATAAGCACAAAGAAGACGGAAGTGCTCCATCAGCCTACTCCAGACGACAAGTATCCTGTGACCCCAAATATCAAAGTCCATGACAGTCTTCTGAAGGTGTCGGAGAACTTCACCTATCTTGGCAGTACACTGTCTTCCGCGGCTCGTGTTGATACTGAAATTCTCTCAAGAATCAGCAAAGCCAGCTCTGCATTTGGCAGGCTTCGAAAGAGAGTATGGGATGTTGCCGGCATTCGCACAGACACTAAGCTGAAAGTGTACAATGCTGTGGTCCTTCCCACCCTACTCTATGGGGCTGAAACCTGGACAGTGTACCAATCGCATGCCAGAAAGCTAAATCACTTTCATCTGGCCTGCCTTAGAAAGATCCTAAGGATCAAATGGCAGGATAAAATTCCAGACACTGAGGTCCTCAATCGTGCCAAGGAATTGAGCATCTTCTGCCACCTGAAAAAAATTCAGCTACGTTGGGCAGGACATGTTATCAGAATGCCCGACTCCAGACTCCCTAAGCAAATCTTCTTCTCTGAGCTCTCCAATGGAACGAGGAATGTTGGGGCCCCAAAGAGACGTTACAAAGACACTCTCAAGCAATCACTGAAGGCCTTTGCCATTGATGTGAGTGAGTGGGAAAAGCTCTCGCTTGATCGTGCAAATTGGAGGGCGGCCCTTACCAGAAGCAGCAAAGCATGGGAAGCTGACAGAGTCCAGCAGGCTATCAAAAAAAGAGAACGACGCAAGAAAAGGCCCAGTGGTACTGAACCAACGGAGCACTCTTGTCATTTATGCGGAAGGGTCTACAGGGCAAAAATAGGACTTATCAGTCACATGAGAAGCCATAAGTCATGAAAGAACAGTCTTTCCATTCTGTCCTCTGTGTCCTTTAGTTCTCTTTATTGTCCATGTGTTGAAATTCTCAACAATTTCTGTTCTTTATTCCTCTGGTGTTGTTAAGGTCATCATCATACCTGATGGACGAACTATTATTTGTCTATTCATATATTTTTATTTACCTACTTATGTATTCATTCATCCACTTAATTCAATACAAAGTTCACAGAGTCGTGCATACGATGGTTACAGACCAAATCACATTTCAATCTGAGCCCCCCCCCCCCCCCAAGCATCTGCAGTTATCAGAAATCTATGTCACAGTTCAGTTTTGTTCTCCAGCTGTCATGAATTATTTTACTTCAAATTTTTTTTTTAATACACAGAGGCACTGCACAGTTCATACGTGGGTGCTTCAGGTTCAGTGACAAATAAATATACAGATTTCTGTCTTCATGTTCGGTTGAAGCGCTCAGATGCCATTGTAGTCTCCCAATAAAGCTTTTGTCATATAACCTACCTTGTAGCTTTGATTCTCTTGCTCGCAAATGTGCTCGGCACAGGTCGGACAGCACTGCCCAGACTCGTGCACTCGCTTGACTCCCTGAGGGACATGAATCGAAAAAAAACAATTGGATACCTCTACAGAGGAATGAGGCTGGATTGAAAAATACACTCAAGTCCCCGTGGTTTTGTCCACTGTTGTACTATAAATGCGTGACCAGGAGCGGCTCGTCACGAATCATTTAGTTTATCTACAGCTGTGGGCAGTTGGCAGCATACCTGTTTCATATTTTCTATACAACATGTTCTATACAACAACAACCATACATTCAATAGTGGAAAACCAGCATCAAACGCATTATGTCATAATTACAGTTACGGCATTTCCTGTTAAGATGGGGGCCTGTGGCTCAAAATATACCCACGGTACTGCCGCTACAAGCTTCTCAGTATTTCATTAATATGTTCAGTATTGTCATAAGTCCCTTGCTTAGTTAGTTTACAAATTATGCACAAGATTACCGACGCAGGCGTCGGACAGAATTACTTACCACTCTTGTCAACGCAGGTCCAGCCTCATGCACAGGTTGTTTTCTTTATAATTAGACGAGCATTGTAACTATAATTCCTTCTCATCTGCTATAAGCTATGTCAGGCAGTGTTTGGGCGCGTATTATTTGGACATACATAATGAGCCATTCTCAAAAGGTCAGCACAAAAATGTTGCAATGTATCCTAATTTTAAAACGTTTATGTAATCTTCAGTAAATTGTTGTGTTATTGTGTGTGTGTGTGTGTGTTTTTCAAGTTTAGAAGATAATCGAACGTGACAATTCTGCAGTAAAATTGATTATAGGGAGCGGTCTCCTTTGTCTAGGTTGTAACTGATGACATACGATGCACGATGAGACACAGCACTGGTCTGCGTGCCTTCACAAGATTGTTTAATGTGTATCGTTACGTTGAAACAAAAAATTGTTGGATTTTAAGAAATTATCCACAGTTTCCTGGATGTGTGTGTGTGTTACTGTTACAACCTAGGCAAACAGCAAACTTTCAGGTTCCACTGAAAACAAGATAAGCAATCTTTTAGAAGTTTTGCAGTGGCTTTTGTTTTATTTCTTTGTTGGACAGTTAAATTTTCCCCGTTCATCAGCGTCGTTCTAGTGCTTCTGGACACGAAAAGAAGACTCGGATGTACCTATGACACACTTAGTGAAGATAACCTTGAACTTCCCTCAATATATATATATATGTGTAACAATAATACTTACCTCGGCACATCTCAGTTCTGGACATTCGGCCGGCATGCAGCGAGTGTGACCATTTCGACATACACATTTGACACAGCTCAGGGGTGACCATTCATCTCCATCTGGACGGCGCAAGCCAGTGTTGTCCATGCATGGGCCTGAAATGAAAGTTTGGACGTAACTCCCCGCACCTCAGTGCATACATCAAGATCACGAATAGTTTTCTTTTATTTAAAAGTCAAGGCAAAGCTGAAGATAATGATAACAGTGGCATCCGGAGTCTTTCAGACTCTATCCATATTTTCTAATGTTCATTCTTTATATAAATATTCCTTTTATTCTTCGTTTCCGTGCTTACTCGCAAAGGAGATAGTTGTTGATTCTTTGGTTTTGCCCTATTGCAGATTTTACCTACACAACTGCTTTCCTAATACAATGTGGTCCCACCTCCTATCCCCCCATCCCCCCCCCCCCCCGTGTTTAGGAGAGATTGTGCTCAGATATGGAAGGGATATAATATATGTTATGCTCATAACGAGCATTTTGCTTATTTGGTGGCAGAGTATCTTTTATGTAGACCCGACGGCAGCTTGGATAAGTACTCTTGCCGATCTGTAATTGTTATGGATTCTTTCTTGAGTGCTTTTATTCTTGTGAAATGTTTTATTATATGTTTGGAATATCTCCATCGTTCCATGATATAAAAACCAGAACTCGCCTGTAGGGATTTTCCATCTTCCTAATTTATCTCTCCTTCCAATGACAGAATAATAGGAATTATCCTGTTGATCTGAACATGGAGAGAGTACGCAAGAGCTAAATAGCTTGCACGTGTGAGAACAGAAACAGGCATGTGCAGGAACAGATCCGAATTACGGCCAGGATTCGTTGCATGTACTGAGTTTCCTTCTCGTCTAAACTTCAACATGACTGGCTCATTGCCTCTGAGTTACATAAGCATTCAACCATTTGTGTGAGGAAGCGGGTAAGAACAATCACAGACATGCTTACAGAGATGTAAACGTATCAGTGCCCGTGCTTAACCCATACATCAGACTGTAAGTGGAGGTTCAGACCAGGCAGGTTGCCTGGCTAAATTTTCCTGTCTCAACATCGATCAAAGATTACATTTCAAGATAGGAGTATCTGATTGTCGTCCTAGATCCTTGCATGTTGCGCAATGTCTGGCTACAGACGAAAGACCTTAACCTTTTTTTTTTTGTCCTCTAAATGATTATTATACATCTCTTTGTTCTAGCTGAGACAGCACTTGGCAGGCTTTTTTGCATGGACAAAGGAAGATATAGCTACAATGCCAGCACATAAATCTATATTTACTGACATTATTACATTCTTTTTGCAGACCATTACATGGGCAGTTGTGTTCACATCAAAGGGCATTGTTAGGATTTGCATTCATTATGTTTATTTGTTTCTTAGGATTGTTTTTTGTTTTTTGGCAGAGCAGAGAATTGTGTACTGAATGTATTATTATTATTATTATCTTTGCCGGGTGCAGACATTTTGGAGCTGTAAATCATTTCAGGGGCCGTTGCCTGCCAGTTAAGAAAGAAAGGGAGGAAATACAGTGATTAAGGGCCCTAAGGTTTGTGGTATACGCGCTGTAGGGTTGCTCCGGCCCTGTCTACAAGAGAAACAAACAGAGGGCTGCACCAGTTGAACATTCCAAACTGCTGTGCACCAAGTTCAGAGAACATGACTCCTCAAACTCCAACACAGACTGCAGAAAGCGCGGTCACTGAACAGGTTTGAAATGTCGCCCTTTGCTCCAAAGCACGAAATTGTTTTGTTACTAAACAGCCATAGAGACATAGCATTAAGTCGACAGACGTATGCCAAACGAGAAATGTGTGTGGAACGATATGTAAATAATAACACCATAAACAGTTGATATTACGAGAAAATACTACAAATTCTGTTTGGGGTTGCCTTAACACGATAAATTTGGGTTAGATTTGACTTATCAATTTTGTTATGATCAAAATTAATGCATTTGGTGTGAATCAGAAGGGGAAGCGTTTAAATGATAACCGTAAGGCAGACATGGATCATAAAGATGGTTAATGTGAAGGGAGAAATAATGCGACTTAAAACACCTACATCTTTTATCACAATGCGTGGTTGTTTCATGAGCGCCTTTTTGCCATAACTCGTGAGATTGAAGTACACTCATATGCACATGAAATTGGTTGCAATAGGAAAGCCAGCCAGGGGCTATCTCTGAATCTAGAACAAAGGAATTGATGAATGCCAGGAGTAGACGGAGCTCTGAGATACTCTGGGCGTGATTACGACAGGCACGGATAAAGAAGTAGAAAAGGTCACCATCAGATCTGATGTAACTTTCTCTGAGATTGTAGAGAGACTCAAACAATGATGATAGATGGGGATGAGATAGGACACATGGCATTGGGTCGGGTCGCGCAAAAGATGTCAGTAAAACTGCAGTAGCATTGGTTCTTTTCTTCTTCCTAAATAAAAGATTAAGATAATGCAATCACATCCCCTCTCAAGTCAGGTTCTCTTCTTTTTTGCTGGGATACAGTCGTCATTTCAGTGCAAGTAGAGATCATTTCCTTATTTATGGCAGTGGAGTTAATCGCTTCTTGCACTGGACCGACATTATGTAAATAGAAAGCGAGTTTATTTTGCAACTTTTGTGCATAATCAGGAGTGCTTCTTACGCCCGCTAATATAAGTGCAAATTTGGGCGATCGATCAACAACAACAAAAATGTGTGTGTAATGATAACAATGAAAAAAAAAAAAGAGTGTTGAGGTGAACGCTGCATAAGCTCTTATTTTATACTGTAATCATTGAATGAGTCCTAAGAAGTAAATATACATGACATACTATTGGTTTGCTCGCTGAGCATCATCTCGAAGTTAATACCATGCCTTTTACTCACATTAGAAAACTTGGACAAGCGGAAGAAATTTCAAACTCTGAAAAAATGTAGGTGGATAACTAGCTATTTCAAGATCGAGGTGGCAGTGACCTAGTAGTAGGTTGGGAGGAAATGTGAGAGAAAACTAGAACCTGGAAAATTTGGGGAGGTGGGGGTGAGGGTGCGCCAATATCTTTGATAAAACGATAGACTTTCCCAAGTGCAACAGAATATCTGTTTTCTCCACTCGCTGCCTTATTCCATCGCCTTCTCTCTATCTCTCATTGTTTATAATTGTGTGAGTGAGTGTAACCTACGTCTCTGTTTCACCAAGAAATGGATCTCGCGAGATTTCGGTGTTATTCATGGGCTCAGTTATGTTTATATGAATCATCATATTTCTGAAATGCCACTTGCGGAGAGCTGAAGAAGGAATAAAAATAAAATACAAAAAACTTGCTGAGAAGATAAAAGAGAAAAGAAAGGCAGCAAGAAATAACAGCAAAGGAAACGTGGGCGACGAATGCAAAGCGCGCAAGAATAAAAAAAAAAAAAGGTTGACGGCTATTTCCATTAACCTTAGACAGCATACAGCCACAAGCTATCAACTATGTACATGTGTATGAATGTCTATCTATAATCATTACTGCTTATATATGCAGGTGCTTGCTGGTGAATCTGAAGGAGAATGTCAGCTAATACAATATATTTATCACAGAGGCACATGGAGTGAGTACAGAAATAAAATGAATGTACACCCCAGTGTAGGGCCGCCTGTTATCTGAAATCAATGTTTGTTTCAGAATTACCAATATAAACATTATATAAGAAATGCAAAAGGTTTCAAAATAAAAGAAAAATAAGTGACTGAGATAGAGAGATAAGATAAGAATGAGAGAACTGGCTGTCATCCATTAGATCTTTTTTTGCAAAAGAGGCGAGCGGGAGCAACGAAGACTAAGGGAGAAATGAGATAAATTTACAGGGGTGGGGGATTTGGGCCGAGCTAATTGAATAGTTTTTCCATGCTGTGCTGTATCGAAGGTTACATCGTGCAAATAAGATTTCGTCACGTTTCCAGTCAAATATTTGTGTTATCGATGGCGCACAGGTGAGGGACCCGTCATTAGCTTGTGTGTGCGAGTCAAGTGTTATCTCCCAGACCATCCTGAGTGAGAGCGTTATGTGGAACTATCGTTGTCAAGGAAGTCTTCAGCAGGAACGTGAAGTATTTTTCACAGGCTTGTACTGTGAGTACTTCACGCTCCATTACCCTTGAGATGATAGACAAGTACATTAACACTGTGCATTTTGACATGGGCTGTCAAATCTCTCTCCCCCCCCCCCATCTCTCTCTCTCTCTCTCTCTTTCTTTTGCGGCTCTCTCTCTGTCCCTCTCTCTCTCGCTTTCTCTATCTGTCTGTCTGTCTCTCTCTCACTCTCTTTCTTTGTTGTGGCTCTCTCTCTGTCTCTCTCTCTCGCTCTTTCTCTATCTGTCTGTCTGTCTCTCTCTCTCTTTCTCTATCTATCTCTTTGTCGTTCCCAATTTATTTACGTATGTGAGCGAGCGTTGGATGAGTGTTCTCGAAATAAGTTCATAAAATATTAGGAAGGAGGATTAATTTACTTGGTCAGACCACTTCACAACGACACATTTTGCCAAAGTTAGTTATTTCGCCACTGCAACACTTCTGTTTAAAGCGTAAGGCAAGCACATAACGTTTAAGGTGTTAGTTTCTACTTTGTATAATTAGGTTCATAATATCCAAATCCGCGCGAAATGAAAAGAAAAGGCTATAGTATGTGCGGGATAGTGATACAGACTCCAATCTCAAAATATTTACTTTTCGTACTACTGTACCTGTTAAACACAGATTTACTCGCATTCTTCCCAATAGGTTTGGAAAGATTTTGTTTCCCGATACGACTGGTATTGAGAGTGAAGTGGTTTCTATATTTATTTTGAAAGAGGACGAAAGAATTTGCGCGTGGAAAAAAACAAGCTCACCAGGCCAGACGTTTCTTTCCCTTGCTTGCTATGTTTTTCTTTCACTGTGCGTGGTGGATGAGTGGCTAATTCAATGAGTGAGTGAGTGAGTGAGTGAGTGAGTGTGAGTGAGTGAGTGATCGAGTGAGTGAATGAGTGAGTGAGTGAGTGAGTGAGTGAGTGAGTGAGTGTGTGAGTGAATGAGTGAGTGAGTGAGTGAGTGAGTAAGTGAGTGAGTAAGTGAGTGAGTGAGTGAGCGAGTGAGTGAGTGAGTGAGTGAGTGAGTGAGTGAGTGAGGACCTAAGAAAAGCCTGGCAAGACATGTTTATATTCTTCACAAAGAAGAAGAAAGAAGAGCAGTACCAGAAGTACAATATGGTGAAAGAATTGACAGACAGATGCTGGAAGTTGTAGAGACACAGATAAACAATTCATTTCCGTGTAGGTTTTGTTAATTAACGTAACTGACGTTTTCTTTGAGTCAGGGAGATGGAGCTGGTGAGAATGAAGACAGAAACAACAGTAATCTTCATCAGTCAGTAAGAAAATACCTCTATTGATCTTTTGTCCCGAAAAGCTAGTACATAAATACTGTTCAGTAAATCATGGTAGTATTTGTCGGTGGTGAAGATGATGGTAGCGACATATAACATTAATTTCGTAAGTAACAAGATTAGTCTTCCGCGGCATTTGGTACCTAGGAGCCAAGTTTTTCTCCTAGTCTTAGCAGTTCTGTCTTGTAATTTCTGTCTTGCCTGAAGCTTATCTTATTGTTTAAATGGCCCTATGTATGCATATTTACATTGGTTTTGGAAACGTGGAATAAAATCTTGCGCATTACAAACCTCTCTGCCCAGGAGCCAAAATGATGTTAACACGGCATTGCTTAATGTTTTTCATTTTTCTTTCCTATTTGTTCCATCGTTTTGTCTTTTTTTTTTATTAGCTTATCGTTATAGTTGTTATTAACAGTGTTATTGTTTTCTTCAACTATCTAATAGACTGCTTACATCTGTCGATGTATAGGTGCGATTGTACTGTCAGCTTAACTTACAGTATCTTTTTTACACACATACCTCCTCAGTCAGCTTCTTGTCAGTAACTTCTGCTTCTTTTCTTAATTATCCTTCTCTGTCTTCGTCTTCATTCATTTTATCATCTCATTCTCATTCCAGTTATCTATTCTCCGTTCATTTATCTGACATTACTGTCCGTCAGCTTGCATCTCCTATCTCTCTCTTTCCAGCCTACCACACGTAACAAATGCAATAATAATTATGTCTTTATTTCCTTATATTTATGTTGTCTATTCGCCCTGTTCGTTCTATTCCCTTGCTGGGTACTTGCCGTCTTACTCCATTTTCATCTGCCACATCGTTCTTGACATTTCGTTACATGTTCTACAAAATCTGTTTAAAAAAACAACAACGGAACAATCTTTTATAAATTCAAAAGCCTTGCTATTCACCAAGTGACTCTGCTAGTCTGTAAGGGATGAAACAGACCAAGGCTGGTGTAGGGGCCAGACTGGTGGCCCACCCATAAATTTTGCTTCATACTGACACTATAAGCACTGTCCACGCTGTAGCCCATGAAGGATGCGCTAAGCAATGCCTATTGTGCTAATGTGAAGCAAAATTTACGGGAGGCGAGCCACCGGTCTGGTGCCCACATCAGCTTGGTCTGTTTCGCCCCTAAAGATTAAATTTTAGTGGTAGAGACTAGTCATGCAGCAGATAATAATGGTAAAAAGTTTCAGGAAACTTTATCACTGAAGCATAATGTGAACAATGTTTAATGTAGTAACTTCCCGTAAAATCAGGTACATTGTACAGTTATGGATATCGCTGGACAGCAATGTTATACTCCCCATCCCCATATGTACCGGCCCCTGACCAATCACCAGGCCCTGTAATGCCGACATCCACCCTCCTACCCACCTTGCTATACACTATCAACACTTTCACCAAAGAAAAGCAGGTTTTCACCTTGTGACTTACAGCCACACCTTGTTACCCCGACAGTTGCCTTCACACTGTGGTACTCCATCTTACTACATGCAGCAAACTCCGCGTACATCACTCTGTTTTCATTTTCGTTTATTTGTTTGCTGAGAGGAAACCAAAACGAACCCCAATCTTTCACCATGTAGCACACACAGCGTAGATTGTTTCACTTTATGTCTATAGTACTTTTCGTTTTTTGTGTGCGATTTGTTCTCTTACTTGTGAAAAAAACAAAACAAAACAAACTCTTTATTTCCTTGTTCTGTAAAACGGTTGCATTCCAAGCTGATAATTCAATTTACACGTTCTCTTGAATTTTTAAAGTTATTTGTGTAGTGACTGAAAGGGAAGGAAGAAAGAACTAACTCAACTAGAAAGAAAAAGTGAGATAATTGACAGGCAAAGGCGAACTGAAAAAAAAAGAAATTATTCTTAAAAGAACCGTTTCTAATGGGGACCGTGTTGTTTGTATGTTCAAAATGTACAAACATTATATTTCTTGTAGTTCTGAAGAGTTCTTCAACCTTTTTCTTTATTCACCTGGAAACTGTCCTTTCCAAAGCAATTCTTTGCTTAAATGACGGTAAGTGACGAAAACGCTGTAGGTTTTATTTTCTTTCCAGATATTCAATGTGGCGCATGCTGATCGGCCAGAGACAACCAAATGATACTCAAGCTCGAAATGTTATTCTTCAGAACATATGTGCAGATTTTCAGAATGTCTACCCAAAAAACCTGGCCCATGCTTGTTGCATTTTGCAAATCTTAATGGAGTTAGTTCACAGAGATTATTCGTAATATTGTTTTTCGTAAAACTATAATGACTAGCATAAAAAGTCGACAGGATTTTTCCAGACGTGGTGTTGGATATTCATTCTTATGTGTACTTTTTTTTTTTTTAATTTTGCAATACAGTTTCTCAGCTCATGAAAAGGGCCAAGATAAATACATAATGATTTTATATAAGGGGTGGTCGTGGAATTAAAGGATATAGCTTTTTTTTTTTTCTAACGTGAGAAAAATGGTCGCTGATGTAGGACGCAGGCTAGATGAAAGAAAGTTAATGACACTTTGCACTTATGTTCCACAGTGTTCTACGGACAGAACGAGAATTGAAAATGATAATGACAAAACAGCATTACTGTGATCATGTCGTAAACAGAGTCGAGAAAGGTGCGTTGGAGATGAATGTAGTCGAGATCATGGAAGGCAGAAAATATCTGCCACAATTCCGCAACACAATTCCACCGGGCGAAATGAGGAACTAAACAAATATAACGACAAATTTGTGTCAGGTGTTGAGATGATCGTAAATCTGAAGGAGTCTGCCCGGTGACATTTGTTATGGTGTCTCGAAAAGTCGAGAATTCTTTCATCGAGGTCAATTTGGCCAAAGATTGCATGAGTGAGAATCGAGAAATTTCTGGTAAATCCTCACGTCATGGTAAAGAGAACAATATTATTCATGAAATAAAATCGCTGAACTTACGTCCTGCAGGAATACATCGTTGACAGCATTGACCAGGCAATATCTGTGTGACTTCCCCTGGCCGACATAACGCCTTGGGACAGGTGGCATTTGTGCAGTGAACTATGCCGTCATCACATCGACACGTCATGCAGGTCGATGGATTCCACTCAGTGTCATGCTAGGGGTACAAGATAATGAAGATAATGATAATTATGTGGGTGCCTGCTCAAAAAAGTTATATGTATTACATTAACTTAATAATCATGACTTGTACGATTCCTGCGTCAACACCATGTCGCAGTGACCAATACATTAGCGTATATTTAGATGAATGGACTGTTCTTTGATATGTCCTCTTTGTCATGACTATTGTATAGTTTCTAACTCAAATTTTCAAGGTGCTAAACTCCGATAAAAATTTTTAAAAAGTATTTTTATTGAGCGGTAAGGCGCCCTCTTTCAACTGAAACTTTGTTCACTTACCGGAATAGACTGGCCTCTGACGTCACAGGATGCACGAAAATAAGAACAAATTGGACAACATCGGCCTGGAACAAGTTCTAATTTCTCTCCCTGGTGGAAAGGATAAGAGAAGTTCACATTTTAAATTTTTTTTTAAATCAGCAAATTAACACAGCTGGATCCCATCAGCAGGACGAGCCGAAGATAATAGTGACTGCCAAAAATGGGTTAAAATAGTAATTATTTTGTTCTGGGAGCTTCTGACGCTTCCTCCAGCTAACTGCTGAGGACCACCACACATCCGCCACATAACTTACGGTCTTTAAGACTTTCTGTTGTGTCAGTGTTCTCGGCAATAGCCTAGATTATGCAACTCTAAAATAAAAATGAATAAATACAAAATTTAAGCATTTTCTGAGAGCTTTTCTTCTCTTTCATCTACCCCTGCAATGGGTCAGTTCTGTTTACTCCAAAAACAGCTGAATTTGTTGGCGATCTGCTTATCACAATGCCAATAATGCTTTCAATATCAAGCATCCCCTGAAATAACTCCGCAGAGTGAGTCCCAAATATGCCAATACAGTGATGATATGGACAGAAACACACAGATAGATCTATTTCACATTTAGAAAATAAAATATTCGGCTTTCGGAGATTTAAACACCCGTGCATACCTGATGTAAATCTACTTCCACCTTGTTATTTATTTAGCTCACTCTAAACTATGGTGGCAGGTGTATTATCTAGCAAAATCTGATTTCCCCGTAGTATAGGGACTTTTTTGTTGTTGTTCGTTTTGGAGACTGTTAGATACTGAATGTACTCACCTTGCTATAGTCACAGCCTGGATCCGCACAAGATATGGGCTCACACAAAGGAACAGGCTCATCGCACATGCAAACAGTACAGGGGTCCGGCTGCCACACAGCATTGTGCTAGAAATAAAATTAAATAAAAAAATCATCAAACATACTGATTAGATCATTCAGCATCGTCTTGCTCTCTCTCTCTCTCTCTCTCTCTCTCTCTCTCTCTCTCTCTCTCTCTCTCTCTCTCTCTCTCTCTCTCTCTCTCTCTCTCTCTCTCCATCACCCTCTCCTTTCTTGTTCTCTTGACCTGTTTTTGTGCAATATCGCCACTGCACCTCGGCGAAAAGGAAAATAAAATGACGTAGGCATGTTTGAAAGCAAAAATTGTAACTCTCTACAGATATCCAAACACATTTAAGCCTTCCCAGGAAAACAACAAGATGTGGGAAGTGTTCAAAATACTACGATCATGCTGTTTCGAAATGCTTACTGCTTGCACAAGCCAGCCCACCCATCACTTAAATTAAAGAAAGTTCTCATTGTTAAACACGCCATAAAACATAATGTTATCGCCACTCCCGATAACTTTGACAGGTTATCGTCTCAACATATCTAAATCCAAACGGCTGTTAACTGCAGTCTCGCGAAGCGATGGCTTCCTGCTGTTTTCAGTGATATGAAGTAATGCATATTTACCTTTGAAAAAGAGAATATTATATAAAATGTAAGGATCGGGGTTAGCATTCCTTCATAAAAATAAGAGAATATAAAGAGATTGTGAGTGATTACTCGCTATCAAAATGCTAAAGATAAAATGGCAAGGAGGTCTGGAGGTGGGGGTGGATGGAAGAGACAGTCAAAGTGACAGACAGACTGAAGGAGAGACAGACAGACTGACTGAGAGAGGGGCGTAGAGAGAGAGAGAGCGACAGATAGACAGACAGACAGACAAGCAGTCGGGCAGACTGACTGGCTGATTGTTTGGGTTTTATTTCTCACGCGGGGCTATGCAACATACAACCTTTTCTTTTTGCCCAATTTTGACTTTGAAAGATGGACTGACTGACTGATTGTCTGAACAAGCATTTCTCGGTGTTAAATATCGCCAAAAAGGACGTTTGAAGGATTAAATTTAATAGAGTGTAGATGACATCAGTTGTTCCCAAGAACGGACTGCTATCCAAAGCTCTAACAATACTTTCACATACACAGTTAGGGTCACCTGTCAGAAAAGGCCGAACAATGTAACTTATAACCTCGGCCACATAATCTCAAACAACGCTCCTGCACCAAGGAAAGTTTTTACGCAAACACATCTCTCCTAATAAAACAATACATTCATTATTATGACCCGTCAACAGAGGAAGATGCTGATCTACGAAATTACATAAACTGCAATTAATGTACGTATTCCCAAAGAAAATTGAGGGGGTTAGAATAAGAAGGGATTTAAGTGCCATTGGCACTTAGATCTCTTGTATTCCTAACCCTCTTAAATAAACTGAGGGAGCTAGAATTACAAGGGAATTAAATGCCAGTGACACTTAGACCTCTTGTAACTCTAACCCTTTCAATTGTCACAGAAGGAGAATGTCTGTATCAGCTTCGAAGTTCTGAAAAGGTCTGAATATGCTATGGCAAGTCAACACAGATTTAGATCTATGTAGAAATAACAACATTTGAAGTCAGTATGAATAAAGTAAAATAATGCTGTAGATATAAAGCAGAATGAATTTATACCGTGCAGCATTTTGATAAATACGCCAGAGAGTGACAAGATGTGAGTCGCTCAAATTACGTGATCCTGTTTAAAACTAGGAAAGAGGACCAGTTGTTTGCCTCAGAAAACCATTCTTGCTTCTCTTGAAATGTCTGAAGTGGCTTGCAGTGAAAATGAGACAGACACAATGGATCGGTGGACGTCAGAGAGACACATGAATCGGCAAATTCTGTTACCACATTTAGCCCGTTCCACTCCTTTCCCTATCCTTCCTACCCCCCCCCCCCCCCGCCCCCGTCCCCGCTGCTTAAACCATCGTAATTCACAACTTCTGTGAACCAGACAAGTCATGTTGAATTTAAATCACGTACAGCAAGTTGCGCTACCACTGACCAGAGGTGCCCTTGTGGGTGACCAGTGGTCAGTACTGACCAATGACTAGGTTCACAGTCACATTTTCCAGTCGATTGGTCTCATGTGCCGGTTGAGTAGGTCGTGTGTCCATACAGACCGGTCAGTTTGGACACAACCATTTCACTTGAGTGACCCCTAGACATACTCTTCTAACACTACGACCCACACCATATCCGGAGAGGTACAGGTGATACCTATATATAACAAAGCTCCCCATCACTACCATCTTCCCCTGCCCTATCCTTTACTTTTCTTCACATCACTATTCAAGAATCTATTCAAGATTCTGATGGCATAATTATGTAACACAACATGAGCGCTATTTCTTTGCAGAAAAAAATTATTTGAAATCCTGTTTGCCGCACTTCACGAAATTCAGCGTGATCCTCCAAGGCAATACATAATAAAGTTATGTCTCTATTTTTCCAGTTCAACAAAATTTCGGAGATCTGATGTCGACATTCTAAAATAGTATCACAAGCGTTGATCTTGTTTTTAGTACATATACACTGTTCTTTTCATTTACACTGCTGAAGACCAGCTGCGGTTCTTCTGTAATGGAAGGAAATGGTGGGTGAGATAGAGTATTTCATTTTATATAAAAACTATTAAAAATTCATTAAAAATATTTTTACAAATAGCAGCACTAAAGCTGCTGGGTAATAGCAACAATAAATAACATCCACAGGGAAATTAAGCTGAATGGATTTAGGAGCAAATTAAATTACCTCGCCCGTTTTCTTCTGTGACACAATACAATTACGTTTTTCTTTCCATTTTGGGGCAAAGGGAACAGCTCTGTTCACTGAAGGCTTAAATGAAAGAATGACGACTTGGCCACAATCGACTCTGTGAACCCGGAAAGTTCTAGAGAGAACAAAATGAACATCCGCATGACTTATGGAAAACAGAATGTGCACAATGTTCGATCCGCAATCGAATTATGTATACGCCAATACTAGTCAAAACGTGTAATTCAGAATTATTCCACTGTAGTGGTTAACACGTAGCTCTATGTTGCAGTTGGAATGCTTACACTCGTGCTCATACAGTACAGAGATCCGCAAAGAGAGGATTATGCATGCTTGTAATATAATCACAGCCCTCTGCCCTTTTTACGCATCATACAACATTAATAGATGTGAAAGAATAACAGTAACATATGGTGCGGCGACATTCTTCTGGCATTTATCATTGAATTTCTATTTTGCCATATACTTTACACTGCATTTACTCATTATCATCTTGCATTCTGAAAATAGCGACAGATCTCTCTCTCTCTCTCTCTCTCTCTCTCTCTCTCTCTCTCTCTCTCTCTCTCTCTCTCTCTCTCTCTCTCTCTCTCTATCTCTCTTTTCCTTTCTCTCTTTTTCTTACTGTATTTTATATGCGTGTGTATGATGACACAGCTGGTGGGTTCATTTCACGTGTTAATTTTTGCCTCTCCTGAACAAACCTGAAGTAAACTTGTTTTCTATTTTAACCAGCTTCTATCCATTATTATTACTAAGAATTAAAATCTCATCAGATCTTCACACGAACATAGACTGAGTTGTGCGATTCTTGTTTGATAAAACAGAACTAATGATATATGTAAATAAAATAATTATGAAGCTTTCGTCTGCTTTCCAAACCAACACACCTAACATGTGCAGGGAAGATGCAAAGAATCAGAAAAAAAAAAACACACAAAAAACCTCTTGACGCGCATGAAATACACCACTTGGGGGATAACTCGCCCTGATAGGACGAGCAAAGTGGGGTACACTGAGTACAACATACATGCCATTGCAGACTCAGAAATACTTGTAGTGGCACTGGGTGGGCGTAACAATACCAAATACATGGATCTCTCTCTCTCTCTCTCTCTCTCTCTCTCTCTCTCTCTCTCTCTCTCTCTCTCTCTCTCTCTCTCTCTCTCTCCCTCTCTCATTCTGTTTACGCCCATCATCTCTCCGGTGCCCCGTCTTCGCTCCTGCTGTTTTCAGTATGACAATACCAAACACATGGCATTTCATTTCTCTCTCTCTCCCTCTCTCTCTCTCTCTCTCTCTCTCTCTCTCTCTCTCCCTCTCTGCCTCTTTTTCTGTTTACGTCCACCATCTATCAGGTGCTTCTTTGCTCCTGCAGTTTTAAGCAATTAACCACATCAAGGTTTGCTTTTTTAAGCATTCAAATTTATCCACGACAACCCAGTCTTCTCCTTCAAGCCACTTCTTTGATTTTTAATGCAATATTTTTTATTTGAATCGCTTTCCTGTTGCTGTAGAAGAGCGAGACAGTTAGGGCTGAGAGAAATATTAAATGGGTCGTGAGATGATATACACATCTCTCACAAAAGACTATTGGTGCAAAAAGGTTACGCAACCGATATTTATTTCATTTCGTAAAAGAGAATGACAGCACGGTGTGCATGAAGACATTGTTCAGACATCTTATTAATGTCCCTGTGTTATTGGACGTTACATATCTTTCTTTTCTGTCTTCATTGTTTTCTTCACGCTTTATATTTGAAGTCCACACGTCCCCAACAGCACAGCCACTTTGGTCATCAGGCCTTTGGAAGTGACTGAGATTCTGATGGTTGTTGTTAATAGACTGGTGTGTTGGCTCGGCCACTTTGTTTTTATTTTGATGGTTGAAATATCAATTGTAGCTCCATGCTAGTGGTTAAAAGACCTGTGAACAGCGCGTATTTGTCAGAACTGTAACGACTGCACAACTACAATAGCTGCAACCCGAAATCTGAAGCTCTATACCAAACTTGAAACGTTAATTCCAAGGAAGCCAAGTACTGGTCTTTTCTCGAATCAGTGGTTTCTGGGGTGGAATTTTCAGTCATCTAAGGTTCACCTGACTACTGAAAGCTAAACAAAGACTAATAATGCTAAAGACTGTAATTTTATTTATGTCGCTTATCCGACACGCGATTGATGCCATTATCGTATTTTTTTTTTCCTTGTGCAATTGTATTAGTTTGTTTCAGTTGACGTCACAAAATTTGTGCTCCCACGAAAATCTGAATTTTATTACGTCTTTAGGAAGTTCCAGTGCCATATGTTTAGTTCTCCGAAAAGTTTCAACTCTTCTTTTTGCATTACAACTAATATTTGCCCGTGGGCATGCTCGGCCGCCGTGCACTCGGGAGGCGAGGGTGCCGTGCGGTCAACATCATAGTTTTGGGTCACGTTAGCGAAACAAATCAATATGATTATACTTTTCTTCACACCTTTGCTGCCGCTACCGTTCTGATTGCCACAACTGTTTTTGTTTTAAGTGAGTCCTAACAGGGGTATATTTTTTCTCTGTGTCACTGATATCTCAAGCAGTTCAAACAGAAAATGCGAAACTTCCAAGGAAATAAGTAGGCTGTTACGGTAAGCTGCGAACTCGCCGGGTGTCATCATCAGAATCCACTCAGACAATGGTACGGACGTGTGAAAGCTGTGAGATCACTTTCCCCAGATGTATGTCTAACTTGAAGGGTATATCCTTCACATACCTTGCTGACAGACTCCCACTGTTTCCTCCCACCATAACCACTTTCCGAACACGCGTCATACAAGATCAAGTGTATCCAGTTTCGTATGATGTCGCCAGATTAAACGCTCGGCGGCCTCTGATACGGTGGTAAACGGTCGTATTACGGGAACGACTGCATAACCCCAACCTGGATCAAATTCATTTCTTATACATCCAGATATTGACTCAGTCTGAGCGTTTTTCTTTCTCATCTGTAAATTTTTGTTCTCGGCGTGTACAGTTTCCCTCGATAACAAAGTAAAGTGTTATAATAATCTCTCCACCCCCACCCACACTTTCTCTCTCTCTCTCTCTCTCTCCGCCTCCCCCCTCCCTTTCTCTCTCTCTTTCTCCACCCGCACCCCCCTCTCTCTTCTCTCTTTGTATATATGTAAATGTGTGTGCGTGTCTGTGTGCGCACTTGTCTTTATTGGAAGGATCGGTCGGAGTTTTGAGAAACTGGTAATAAAGCGGTTGTTACAAAAATTCCTGTTCCCAAACAATCTGTCCAGTCTCGTGTTCATTTACTTTCACTTTTATTATAATTTGACCGTAGTGCATAATTATTACTTCGAGAATAAGTTCCTAATTAGAATTGAAACTCTTTTGTGTGTGTGTGTGTTGTTGTTGAAAACATGCTAGTTCGGCCAATTACATTTGTTAATAAATAATTTTTTTTTTTTTAAAAAGCCACCAAGTAGGCCTAGTGTGAATGGACTTTCCAATGAAATCTTTATGTCGATTTTTTAATTAAGACTATTAATCCAGGAGCTCGAAGTTTCTGCAATTCAAATCCTAAATGTAGCGGACAGTCTATGTTTAATTCCACGGGGTATTTTTTTTTTTCGTTTTTTTTTTTTTTTCGGTAGATCTACGTTATCACTGGTAAGTGACGGGTAGTATGCCCATACCATTCATCTGTCAATGACATCCAGATGTTTCTCCTGAGATTGACCCTTGAGAAGACGCGTACGCTAACTAAGTAATGCAAACAATTAGACGTAATGTGAGTCGCACCAGGATCATGCTGGCTCTATTACGTTACTCTCTACACCAGGCAAAAATTCCTGTATAACATGTCGAACAGATACGAATAAGCACTGATCATTCGTTCTAAAAAATATCGCATTAGCAAATTTAGCAAAAAAGGTTTTGATGCTCAGACAGTGAAAGGAGATAATATGGTGATTGTTTTCAAATTGTTATTGTTCATGGTAGAAATATTAAAGAATGGGGAGAGGGGAGGGGCATTTTTCTCTCGAAGTTTCGCTCGTCAGGGATTCAGAGATTATACACAAAAAGCTCTTCGCTCCTTAGGCAGGGGTGGATCAGAATGTATATATATATAAATATACAGATGTTTGCAAGATGAGAGTGGGTAAAATGTGTATGCCTAGCTTTCAAATTCTTTCTGAATTTCTGTGTCAATCCAGTTGCTACACTGTGACATAATCAAATGACCTGTTCTCATCTGAGTGAGAATCAAACAACTATAGCGTGAACTCTCTCAAAGGGCAAATCCTGAACCAGCAAAAAGGCCCAGATTTCAAAACGGTGGTCCTCGGAACGCCCAATTCATCGATAAGGAGAGTCAGCAACTGTGACATTCATCTCCATTGACAGATAGTTAACGACATACCAATGCTGTCCGCAGCGGAACTTGAAGCAGTGTCGGTGCGTGTTTAATGAAATACTGAAAACCACTTTTTTTTAACTTAGCGCTGAAGGATGTAGAAGCATAGATTTGGTATGAACAGCTGTAGCTATAAGTGCCGACTATCATTCCATCCACTTTCCTCCCGCCGTCCCACCTAACCTCCACCTCTTAAAATGGCTCTCTTCACGGGCTATTTTAAAGTAGGGCTCCTTGTTAAAGAGGAGAATGTGTACATTTCCATGACAACCACAAAGTTCTATTAATAACTAGATCTGATTCTATAGTGCCCAGCGGTGACAACTGAATGAATACAAGAACATTGCACGCCAAACAGAAAATCACAGAAACAGATGAATTTTAGACTGCCATGGACGATCAATCCAGCGGATCATTCTGATCGTCCGAAAATCGATATCTTCTTTCATTTCTTTTTTTTTAAAACAGAGATATTGAGCTCAATCAACAGAGGATATCATTTCCGTTTTCAAATTTTATGTCCTTTTCCATCTCTAGTCATATTTATTCTATTTAACTAGACTAAACAATATGGTTATTCTTTCTTAAGACAATTTCGTTCCTTTTTTTCATTCCGTGGGCGTCTGTTAGCTCATGAAGAATCTGCCAATGGGGGAAAGTTGAAAAAAAAAAAGAAGGGCTCAAGAAAAAAAAAAAATGCTCACAACTTTATTTTTCATCATCCTAAATACTTCATTACCAAAGTCTACTTCGCGCTTACGGCCATCTTGCACAGCATGAGCGCTAGCAAACTATTCTGATATTTCACGGAAAATGGAAAGCGACAGTTATGCCAACATCAGGAAACTGGAGGTATATTTAGAACGGTTGTTAACTTTGCTCAGCACCTGTATCTGGGTCATAAGCAAAGGTGCAGATGAGATAACTTCAACTCAAAAACTGAGGAATATTTCTGGGAGAAGAAAAGAAAAATGCAAAGAAAACATTACATTGCACTTGACATGTGGGTACGCGTCGTGAGGCGCATGTTTCACTGTTTCTGGCAGCGAGAAAGTTGTGCAACTCTAGAGGTGATTTACATGTTTTCACATCAGCCATATCCCATCTATTTCACTTAGAGTGTTTGGCTCATACCTCTGCACACGCTCTAGCTTCGACCGAAGCCGCGTGGTATCTCAAAATGCTTGGGAGTAAACCAAATAAATAAATGAACATTTATGAATAAGTAGATAAATAAATACTTAAATAAATAAAAATGGAAGCATGTTGCAATACTTGAAAAGCACAGATGTCTACAGTTTTGTTTTGCTCTAGAAAACGATATAGCCATGAACAAATCATAAAGTTAAAATGACATTTCGTGTTTCATGTTTGATTTTATTTTTCAGTTTCGGAGGAGTTGACTTTGATATTCTATGCCCCAAGCTTCTGAATTCTTAGGCAGGTTCTTTCTCTCTCTCTCTCTCTCTCATTTTATGAGAGACATTGTGTGTGTGTGGGGGGGGGGGGGTTAGGAGAGAGAGAGAATCTATGATAACAGCATTAAAGTACTGAACATGTCAAAAACCAACCGAAATAAAGATGAGTTCACAGGATATGTATTGAACCTTTAATCAATTCAAGGGCAGGCCATTTTGTTATCAAACATGCAGATTTTATCTATTCCGTGTCCTAGGTAAACAATTAATCAGTTCCTTTGTTAATGAGACCACATGTGGTGTGCATTTTTCTAATGAAAATTAAACCTATTTCCTCAGTGTGAACAGATTCATACTGACACCTGACACATGAGGGTGAATAACATAATTATTCCGGGGGCGAAGTGATAGATCAATTCCACCGCCATCCCACCCCCGAATCTACGTTATTTTACTTCTCATAATATTTGCGTTTCCCTCTCTTTCCTTCATCGACATGTCTTGACCCGGTAGGGGGTAAATGGGATTATGGTCTGCCATCCATCCCTAACTATTAGAAAACAGTAGATCACGTTTTTTCATTTCTTTTCTTTTTTCTTCAGAAAAGACAAAAACGGCCCTTAAATTCCGAAAGCTATGATAACTATCAAGACAAGTGTCTCGTTTCGCATCTGTTATTTACCAGCCTGCATGATAAATCAGTTCCACTTCTCCTGCCTTCGCACCAAACTGCATATTCTCCGTAACTGTTAACGGTTAATGCTGCTTTGCTGACACATAAATAGACCCTGCTTCAGTACAAATGAGCAACTCAAAAACCAAAGGAGAAAAAGAAATAGAACCCCAATATTTAACAGTTCACTGAACAGATGCAAATCCTGGACGTGGAATGTTGAAGTCCTGGATTTGTCATATTTCATTTAGTTGCTCAGATAAGCCTTCTGAGATCAGATATGGAATTTTTCAGGTGATGAATCTCCTGAATTCTGACACCTTTGTTATTGTCAATAAAATTTGCTTTCTGATTTTAGAAATGTGGGCAAATTTGCCTCATGTGCTAATTGTTTCCAGGGCCAATGATATATCTGGCTGATCCCGCCTCTTTCAAGTTTGAACGAGACGACCCTCTAGAGATAGTTCAAAATGCAATAAACCATCTAATCTACGTATTCCTTTTTGTTCTTGGCTTGCCACAGAGTTACTGATCTCAGATCTCTAAGCTGAAATTCCATCAAGACATGTGATCTGAAAATAATGTCGACGTTCTTCAGAAAAAAATGTTCGCATATTTGAATTTGTTGTTTTTTGATTGTGTCCTTAGGAATTTTAGTCTTTAAAACAACCTCAGTCATGAACTCATCAGGTAAATTTAAGAGGCATTTCAGCCTTCTTTTTCTCTCAACGTCCGAATTGAAAAACCCAATTACACATCCTTAATGCATCATTCGGTGAGCCTATTATAACAATAAGAACAAAGAAACATCTCTCTTTGATGAAGCCATTAAGATAACTTAGTTATTTAGGGAAAAAGAGGACACAAATTTACAAGTGGTCCAAATTTGTAATATAATTTGTATACGTCGTCACTGTTAGTCCTTACTCTAACTGCCTCTCAACTACTCCATTCATGCGATGTTCATCTTCAAGTTTCTTGCATACCACTAACTGTATTCTGTTAATATTATTTAAACTGAATAAAACAAAGCTTGGTGGGCAATATAGTATGACATCAAGCAGGATTCCATAACTTGGGGCATTGAGTTCTGAGATCTAAAGATGGTAAAGCTCATTCAGACTGCATCGGTGTTTAACTGTCGTGGTTAGGCTTTCAAAACCATTGAATATTTGACTCTTTTCTTGAAGACTATTTGCACACAAAATCTATAGCCTCTGATAATAATTATCTGCTCCTGTCTCCTGTACATTCTCCTGCTAGGAACTGCTTAAAAAGGCCATATGCGGGAATTAAGACAGCCGCCGTAATCCCATTATTACAAACAATATCTTTGAAAAAATATTTGCCTTCGCTAGGGACGAATTCGTGCGCTAAGTGCAAGAACTATTGCCTTTCAGCACCCAGCCTAGTGTCCAGACATAGTTGGACGGTGCGCCCTACCAACCCAATGGTCCAGTGAGCTGACCATTCAGGTGGACATAACGCCAGGTCAACAGAGTTTGCCCATTCAAAGACCGTGCCGCCCCACTCAAGGCTCTGCGACTCTCACCAATCAAAAGCAATAGGTTATGCTTGTTTGACCAAGCCGTCCCTCTTGTTTTGACCAAAACAACAAAGCTCTAAAGTCAACGTGTGTCAACATGAAATCTGCATTGGCCTGGGATTTTGCACCAACACAGAGATTGGTTCAAGAAAGTAGCTTACGACCCTACAGTCAAGATGTGGATACTTCACACGGCGTATCGAGAGACTGTCACGTCACAGTATGGCCATGGATCTGGTAGACACACAAAATCAGTCTGTGACAGGCAAGATGAAAACGTGACAAGGAGTGGACTCAACACTACGAGCAGACGCAAATGCGACACTGGAAAAAGCCAAGAGGTAGAAGTCAGTCAGGCGTAAACAAAAGAAGTCACTGTTTACGAAAAATGTCGACCGTGTGCACACAGATACACCACTGTCAAATAGAAGTGTCCGGTTATCAGTCCGGAAGTTTGTCCAACGAGTGACAATGTTGATCTAATGACAGTGTGCGTGACTTTTGTCCAACCTGGCCTCATGGTGATTTTTTTTTTTTCTCACTAGAGAAATTACTTTAAAAAAAACAATTGTTCTGCTCTAGTCCTTGATAAACTAATTACGCTCATGGTAAACTAAACTATCCATGGTTCAAGACACTGTATCCATGATTATCTATCCAGTTACAAATGTCTATTCAGCGCAGAGTTCAATTTTTCCCCTTAAAACTCCTCTCCATATTCACCACTCCAGAATTAAAATGAATTAGTTAACAAGAGGAGGTGTGTGCTATAGAAATTAGACAGTATAGGACATGTTTCAAGTAAAGCGGTATCTCCATTTCTGTAATAACGTCCCAAAATAATTGCTGCAAAATTACGTTCTATATTAAATGCATCATAAGCCCTTGTGTTGCATCTTCATCTTCTCAAAATAACTTTCATTCTTTCCTGCTATTCATTGTGGTTAGAAAATTTTCAGATAGAGCAAGCGACTGATAAGGAAAGTATGAGCGAAAAAAAAAGACAAGAGAAAGCATTTTAATGCGCGTTGCGGAAAGAGTAATGAGCAGGTGTGCAGGTGGAAGAGTCAAAGGAAATGTTCCCATAACCTTCTGATGTGGTTCCGCGGCTGAAAAACGTTGAGTTACACCTGGATTTTGAAACTGTGTCATAAAGTTAGCGAGTAGAAGTCAGATAACAGTTACGTGAAGAAATCTTCACTTTGAACGTGGCTGAATGGTTAGAAATATTAGAGTAACACCTGAATTTTGAACCTGCCTCACAAACCTCACAAAGTTAACGGTACAGACTTTAATTTCCATCGGGCATCGTATTTTCAGAATCAGAGAGGTGAATTTCTAAATTTTCCACTGCTATTAGAGGGTGTGAAATCAGTGAAACCCTTTTCTTTGTGATCTTCACTCACTTGGAGGTTCGCCTAGCACCAATGATGAACACTTCGAAGTACGGCATATTGTAAATTTTCATTGTCCATTCACTGATAGCACCTACATTAATGTTAAAATTTTCTTATCAAATAACATTTTTCAAACGCCACATTTATAGCACATGTATTACGAGAACTACATGAAAATCAGCTCGGTGTGGTAACATTTGAACAAATTTTTTCTGTAGATTGGGAGTGGGGTGGGGTTACGTGAGGTTGGAGCCCATTAGGTACAGCAGATTTTAATTAAGATAACTTGTAACGAGCAAATCAGTTTGAAATGAAATCCAAACCTTTTCCATTCTCTCAAAAGCGAATAGTTAACGTGTCCAAATTGGCCATCATATTTATGTTGTTACCTACCAGGGAGATATTTTGAAATCATTTTATATTAATCTCCCATTCGTTCTCTCTCTCTTTTTTTTTTTTTGCTTCCAGATTTTAGCAGTATTAAAGGGTCAAAAAGTTACACGTGCTGAAAACCTTGAAGCCTGCTCTGAGTTACGCTGTGATGGTCATTGAGAACCCTATCCCCGATGCGATGGATATTGTTGTGTTGGGTCGCAAATTCTCTCCGAGTTCTACAGACCAGGTCACGCTGTATTCTGAGTGCAAATAATGGCCATCACTTCCCACGGCGGAACTTCACAGGAGCGTCTCCTCTTGTTCAGTGCGCAGTCCATTGTGGTCAACTCCTGGCATGTGTGATGTCGTTTCATCAAACAAGAATGAAGGGTGGTACTGGTCAAGTGGGGAAGAAGAACAGGTGGATGGGGAGCATGGGGGGGGGGAGAGAGAATGGAGGATATAAATTGCTAAGCCCATCTCTTTAAGGGTAGAAATACGAAGACTAACAGAGCTCAAGCTAGGAAGGACTACATGCTGAACAAAAATTGAAGTTATCGCAGATGATGATGTATCTAATACCACTGCAAAAAAGCAATAATCATCAAGCTACCAATGTTCTATTAATTTCACTTGTCATTCAGCAACCTTTCTATCGTCTTATGTTTAATCTCCCACCCCCCCCCCCCCAAACGACCACCTATTGATTTTTCAGACAGACTGGCGTGTCGTCACATCCATGTGTTATTCATTTGCATGAAAAGGAATCCAAAATTTACTGAACCGCCCACATAAAAGTTCCCCATGTCCTCTGAATTTCTCCTCAGCGCCCTACTTTTTTTGCTGTTAAGTTTTGTTTTGTGTTTTGATTAAATACAACGAAGGCTGTATATTAAAACTGGAGAGAAGCACCTATTCTGCCCGGTGGAATTTGGTTTGTAATTAAATCATATCCACTTCCTCGTTGGAAAAAAAATAAATTCATTGCTTCTTTGTTTTGCGTCTTACGACAAACCGTGCATAAACTGTCTGTTGAAAAATATAAAACCTGTTTTGAGGGTTACAACTTTATCTAGAGTGGGTCTTTCTTCAGTGTAAGATACGCCGCTACTCTGAAATAATAGATTGTCACCTTCAACAAAACTCATGAAGACGTTTATGAGTCTGTCTGTCTTAAGCAGCAGTTACTATTTAAGCCGAAAGAGGGTGGAATGGGCGGGGGAGGGAATGCCACGTAGCAACCTCTCAGACTTAAAAATAGATTAGGATTTTCTTGAAATAATGTATGAAATTATATAGCTGCAAGATTTTCGTGTGCCAAAATCTAAAGTAACTATGCTCAGAGATAAGGCACAACAATATATTTTTATAATATTGTGGCGGCTGTTATGTGATAATAAAATTCAAATGAGTGCCATACATTTTGTGTGTTGGGGAAGGAAGAATTGAAGATTGCAGCAGAAGGTATGAGTTTGCTGGGTTTAAATGACTCCAGTTCTTTTTCTTTTTTTACATCTCCCTTTGCACTTTTTACGAGGAAAAAAGGAATAGAGAGAATGTTGCGCAATAGAGATGAACCAAGACCGTAGAGTATGGGCAACTCTCTCTCTCTCTCTCTCTCTCTCTCTCTCTCTCTCTCTCTCTCTCTCTCTCTCGCTCTCGCTCTCTCTTTCTCTTTCTTCTCTCTCTCTTTTAATTTTAATTATTGATCGGAACAACACAACAGACTGGTATTGCTATTTCTTAAGAGCTCAAAACTCTTTTAAAAAAAGCTGAACGCGAGAGGAGCGCTAGAAGAAAAGCATGAGGAGAAACCAACAACTAAATAATATTATGTTTTAAAGGAACAATGGCAAAAGCGGCATTATGCTCGTGCATAAGTTGCGTCGTTAGTGGGTAAAAGCATATTTAAATTGTACTTAATTCTAACCAGTACACGGGTGTATTCCGTTTCTATTTCATAGTTTTCTAGCAACAAGAGTTACACATATGACAACCTGATCCCGGTGTTTACATAACAAACTTTCAGAAACAACAACAACAAAAAAAGGCACCCCGTTTATTACTTTGGAAAAACATGACTCATTCTGGCGCACATCAGCTATATAATGTCTTCATCTTTATTAGCTGTGAAGTATAAACAAGAACAGAAAATTATGCCAAATAAAGTCCTTCCAATTCGACATACAGACAAAATTGGCGGCTCCATCCTTTAATCCAGGGTTCCCAATCTCGGATAAATTAATCCCCTGGGTATAAATTTCACCTAACCAGAGGGTAAAGTTGCTGGTTCTCGATTTGTGTGACCCTTTTGTTGGTTGTTTTATTATGGCATAAATGTAAATTCAAATTACTGAACAAATCAGAGGGGGATAAATTTACTTCAAAACGTCGCCAGGGGCAGTAAAGACTGCGAATCGCTGCTTTTAGAGCGGGGATCGAAGTTTCGCCTTCCAATTATTCTATACGCCTATGTAATGATATACCGCACATTCCTCACACAGTCATGGTTACAGTGTTTTGTAAGCCTGTCTATATACCTTGCATGTGGTTACTGCAACCTCCTGCATGTTGGAGCAATTTTTTTTTTGTTGTTGCAGTTTTTTTGTGTCGGGAGCAACCTGTAACCAGCTTGAAAACTGGGCAATTTGCCATCAATAGGCACACTAAAAACATTTTTCAGAGCTATAAATATGTCATAAATTTTAAAACTGAGCGTGGAACATGGCTGCTGAAAGTTGGGCTTGATATTGATAAATATCATTTATGTAGATAGCTTCGCTTAGGGTCTGAGAAAGATTATCACACTTTCAAGCAGTCATGGTCATATTTGAGAAGCAGAACTTCCGCAATACACATGCGATAGCACATCAAACTTTATTGCGATAACGATATGGTTATATTCAATCGAAAATGCAAACCAAAAAAAAAAAAAAGAAACGAAGAAGACATACTGCAAATATAAGTGCAATTCTAGGTATTTTTCATTCTGACCCTGCTCCTGCATCACATTTCTTTACCTTATCACCCCCCCCCCTCCATCCTATATATCACTCCTCCGTTTTCCAGCGTATAGAGGTATTTCTGTGCTTCCTTTTATGTGCCCTCACCTCTTCATTCTTTCACCCCTCTCCTTTATCACACTCTTAATCTTCAAACCCCCTGATCAGCATTTCTTTATCCTTCCTGTCCATAGTTTATTCGATTGAAATATTTGCTTAGGACGACAGATGACAATGAAACATTTTCTATTATTGAAATAAAGCTCTGACCTACTCGAGAGAATATAATGAACTCTGTACCTCTCTGACGAGGCAGCAAGATTATGTACGATAGCAAGATAGAGGGAAAGAAAGAAAAACAGACTGAGTGCTCCACAAACAGATAGAGTGAGAGAGATTACATGACTGCCTTCGAACAGTCCGGAGTAAGTGGGGGTGAAAGTTGAGAGGACCAGTAAAGATGCACATACTGTGTCTCACGTCTAGTTCTAATCTAATCCTTCCACAGACTTCTATTTATATTCCTATTTAGACCTGTAAGAAGCCTTCTAACACAATCTCTGCCGCAAGGTTTGTGGGTAAATCGTCTTCAGGTCAGCTTTACAGTCTCAGTAAGAATGTTAAGTATAGACTACAAGCACATTGTTCTGAAGTCAGCACGGCCACGGAGTTGGTACTTAATGGAGACACGTCACCTGGTAGACAATCACCATCTATTTGAGCCCTGTGGAGGTCCCCTGGCCGGATTGATGACATACTATTGTGTTAACTGGCAGGGGACCTAGCACAAGCTAACAGTAGGCATATTCATACTCTCCTTTATCATGCAGTCTGGTCAACCTGCAGTTGTATGGCAACAAGTTAATTCATTTCCCCATTTTATAGGTCGAGGCGTTTGTTTTGTTTCTTTATTTGTGTGTTAACTTATTTCCCTTTTATTTATTTAATCATTTATTTATTTTGCTGTGCATAAAACGGTCTTGCTTACAAGATCGTTGTTCGAATAGATGAAGTAAACATCCCAGTCAGTTACATGACTAATTAACCTTGCTGTCCTGTCTTTTCTGCAGAAATCCACCATTGTTTTTATGTTCTATTTTTTTTTTTTTCGCTTTTTTTTAATTATCAAAATTGGCACAACAATCTTTTCTATATGGGACGAGGGAAGACCCTAAGACTATGGACAAGGAGTCAGATGGACCAGCTTATAATGTGTTTGTTTGTTGTTGTTTTTTCTGTATATAATATATTCCAACAACCCTTTCAGTCCGCAGCTTAAAAAATTTATAATGTAGCTAGAATTCTGAGAAATGTAAATATCAGAGTAGATTAAAGTGTCTTTCTAGCACCTGTCTGAAAGACATGCAGCCTTTTCTTAGATGAAGTTGCAATTATCCTTCAGATTGTAACTGTCAGGCCTGGGAGAAAAACTACAGTTTTGAGTGTCTGTCTGAGATCGTTTGAAAGTGCATAGGCAAGATGACCTGAGAAGGTGAAGAGATGGAAGCGGCAAGGAGCTCAATGATTTGACGAAATATAAAAACCTCAAAAAATCTGTGGCGTCGCAGTAAGGTTTGGAGCCAAGACAAAATGTGGTAAAAAGAAAAAGTTATATGTTGCAAAGCCTCGCGTAATAAATAATACAGAAAAGATACAATAAAACGCAAAGGAAAATGGAAGACTCGATTATTTGTCTCTCAGAGTTTTCTTTTGCGAACAAAACATCTCCTCCCTCGCGAGTTATATGTGGTAATTCTTCCTCAGCATTTCATAATTTCACTTATTCTAAACCGGCCAAATATTTACCTCTCATTTTCTGCCCGCCCATAATTTGATCCTTTTTGAAAACAATCGGTTCGGTTAGTTTAAGTATTTGCTGGGGCATAACGGCGGTCCTAAACATGCTGACGCTCAAGAAATAAAGCGGCGGCATTTGAAACAAACACGAGTATCACGCAAGAACAGGTTTAGTAGTTAACTGTGTTGCACTTCAGTCCTCGGCAAAATAGACCTTGAATAACAGTCGTTCTACTATGGTCAAGAGTGGCACGGGAGAAGGCTCTAAGTCTGTAGAAAAGGAGACAGATTGAATAACATGAAGAGTTTTTTCAGGGAAACACATTACAACAATCCTTTCACTTGGCAATGATTACAAAGCATGAGGAGTTAAGGCCGACAGACAGACTGACAGGCAGACAGACAGACAGACAGACAGACAGACAGACAGACAGGCAGACAGGCAGACAGACAGGCAGGCAGGCAGGCAGGCAGGCAGGCAGGCATACAGACGGAAAATGATGAGTGGGAAAGTGAATAGTTTACAACATGGGTAAGATCACAAAAATTCAAGCTGCTGACTCATGTGGTCTCTCGATAGAGAGGAGACTTACATGAATAAATGATGTACTCTTGACGGGGATCAAGGCGAAAATTTTGTAGTCCTGGGAAATGTCTACGATATTAGACCGAATTCAAACCCGCGCGCATTGTCTAGTACAACATCTGTACCTCTGCAGTGTTCCTGAATTATTTTGGGGTTGTACTACATAGACAGTGTTCCTGAATTATTTTGGGGTTGTACTACATAGACATTCAAAGATATATAGATCTATTCAAATAGTAGGTTAGAGGGGATATGCTGACCATGCTGGACTTTTCAACCTCTTCGTTGTCTCAACCAGAGCTCAACATTATGAGCTTATAACTACAAGGGCGTTCTTATTCAAAGTGTGCATGTATTGGGGTGGGGTGCGGGGGAGGTAATGAAATAGTTCGGGGTATTTAGTCTTCTGTAAGTACGTATTCTAATGGGAATGACATGTTGTATCAAACGGGAAATTTTTTAGTTGAAAAATTGTTTTTGATTCTTTAGCATTACATATACAAGGCGATGTTTGTATACATTGAGCCCCACCTGTTATAGAGCAAGGTTTTCGACGCACTCTGAGTACTGTAT
Source organism: Onchidella celtica (assembly GCA_963931925.1). Taxonomy (NCBI): domain Eukaryota; kingdom Metazoa; phylum Mollusca; class Gastropoda; order Systellommatophora; family Onchidiidae; genus Onchidella; species Onchidella celtica. The sequence continues at coordinate 14,052,173 of OZ007568.1, read as the reverse complement.
AATAAAAACACAGAGCAGTCAAGCACAACCACCTGTTGGGTGGTCCCAGACACATTCCGTTCCAACTATTTTGATCTTCAACAAAATGGAAAACAGTCGTCATCGGTGTGGAGAGATTTCTGGGGAAAATTAAGAATGCTGCTGGAGTTGAATTGAACAGTGCCAGAACGGTGAAGAAGTGCCACTCGTGAGTCGCTCAGTTCGAACGTACGATGGCGTTCAGCAAGAGAGGGCAAAGTGCAGAATATTATTCAGCGAAAGTCATCACTGGCAAACCGCCAGTACCCAATCTAGTGCAGGAAATTTGGCTTACCTGTTACGGAGTTATGCTGTAACGGTTAACTTTTTTGTCTGATGAGATTTCCTAACTTTCAGTGACTTCAAGTTTTAGCCATGCATGAACAGAAAGTGTTTTTTTAATTCATGTGGATGATGTGTAAGACGATTTGAAAGTGGAGGGCGAGGCAGATTTCCGGGGGCCAGGGGGCTCGGCGCAGCAGTTTGTCAAAGCATTTAGCATTACAAGATGGGGTAGTTGTCAGCAAGATCGGCGTAACTTCTCATTGCATCAACTGGTAATCGTTATTGACTTTGGAAGCCCCAAAACAGTTTCGCCATCGAATAAAAAGATTGACTTCAAGTCAGTACGAAAGTAAAGCACTGGAATGCAGTATTGTTGCACTGTGTTTTCTTGATCATGGCTTGAAGAAAGCCTTAAAAGATGAAAAGCTCTAAGAAATGAAAACCTGGGGGCTCCTAGTGCTAAAAAGTGGTTTAGGAATTCTTGTACGTAAACAAGCGCTAGTTAGATATCATGAATAAGCCGGGTGAATATTAGGCAAGCATTAAGACCTAAAAGAAAGACTGGTTTATACCTTGTCATGGGGATCAATCAAATTTTGTAGGCGTGGAAGAGAAGTGAGGGGGTGGGGGTGGGTGATGTGTACGGTTTAAAAGTTCGGGCCTTTGAGTCAAATTGCTCCTCGTTTGCGCACGTCATCTGGAAATTAACTTCTGTGGTAACTTCTCTTCCCCCCCCCCCCCCACCTTTTTTTTTCAGCCGCGGAGGAAAGTAATTTTTCATCATAACGGAGGTTTGCGATCCAGAACGCGACATATTTTGGAGGAAGAAAGTCTGCACAAACCAGGTGTGTTCGCCACTGTGCGAGGTATTCCTATCCCAGGATCTGTCAAGCAAAAAAGCCATTATTTTATCGGCGGGCTGTCTTCAACTAATTAACCCTTAAGTGAAAGTTATTAAGCCTTTGGCGCCGCTGTTTCTGTAGTTACATCCTCATTACGTCTTCCACTCTTCCTCTGTTTCAGAGAAGGGCCTAATGAATCAGGGCCGCGACTTAGTATACCAAACATGTTTACAACTTTTTAAACTGTGCAAACGACCTTTTCATTCTCCAGCGCCGTCCTTCACGGGTGTTACTAAAAAAAAAAATATTGGAAACAATACACCAAACCGAAAAGACAGTCAGTTCGTTTGTGATCACTGAGATAAAGAGTACCTTTCAGTTATCACTGATTATGTGTACAAACGGTACAGTCGTCAACTGCTTCACTGCAGTTACCCAAACCTATCAAATGTCACTTCCTGTACAGAGATGCGGGTGCCTTTTACTTGTCTCTGTGACGTCATACGCCTGCATTTCACTTTTTGATCTATTTATCGCCTTCAAAGAGTTCAAGACAACAGAGGACGCTTCCAAACGCCTCAAAGTGTAAAAGCTTGCCTTCAAATCTGATATTTTAGTTCAGCGGATAGTTCTTGCAATTCGAAACAGCCAAACAGGAAAGCGTCGGTATGATTTTAACAAGCTCCTCATGGGCATCTCAAATCTGTTCCTGAACGTTAGGCTGGGGAAAGTTTGTGTATTATTTGTATGGGGCATTTCGCTCAATATTTTTGCTAATATTAATGTAAAAATGTTCAAATTTCAGCTTTGTTTTGTTTTCTCATACGTCATCTTTCGAAACTATTTTGCCACTTGAAACTGTCTCTTTGCGGTCAGCTCATAAACCATCTAGTTTCTCGCAGTCATAATAGTGCTTGTGATATCGCTATCCTAAGGAATGTCATCGATACCAAGAAACTGTGTAAATTACAGACATCAGTCAAAACAGAGACAGCCCATGTGAAGACTGGTGGGTTTGCAGAGCAACAGATATTTGTTAATTGAGCAATTCAGTAAAGACACTACAACATTAGACCACATCAACATCAGAATGCTCCAAGTAACAAACACATAACGGTACTTACATTGTAGGTTATTCCATTCTGTACACAAACACCTATGGAAGAAAGGAAACAAACATTAATGATGGCAACTGCTGATATATAATGATGTTAACCATTCAATGTTAAAGAATCAATAAACAGTTACTGGTTAAGAGTAACTAGTTATTTCACCTTCAAAAGTTATTCAGTTTCAGATTAACTTCTCACTCCGGCAAAATTTAAGTCAATAATTTTCAACACTTATCAAACAGTGCACTCTCATCTGTATACCATATCAGGTCTGGTAAAATGCCCGCTTTGACAAAAACACGGTCAGCGTTGTGTTCATAGGCTGATTTAAATAGCAGGCTGGACAACGTTAATTCTCAAAGATTAGATGGCGCAGCTGTCTTGGAGAAGCTCCAACATGGATTCATGCACCGTTCATTCGTTAATTCAAATGAAACCAGGCTTTACCGAGAAGACATAGGATGAGCAAGACACAATGTAATGGAAACCCTGTGCTTTCATTTGGAACCGTTCATTTTGAAAGTTCATTTTTTTTAATTGCTCGGGCTTGAGTATTATGGGCGCCTCATTTTCACGTATCAACTTGATTTCATTCATAGGTGTTGTGCGTAACTGTATTTTGTGTAACAGGTGTTGTTATGAATTCTCTTAATACTAATTGTACCAAGTCTGAGCTGACATACTCCTAACATCTTCTCTTATTATATTTTTAAAAAAAAAACAAACAGCGGCGGGAGTAATTCATTGTGGTGCAGTTTTTGGCCTTTTTTTGTTTGCTCGACGCTGCAGCCTCAATGACAGTTTCAACAATTATAAAATTAAGTTTCTCAAGTGTCAACTAATCCAGCCCAATCGCTTTTATATCGACCGATTGTATTGATTCAAGTTGATTTGAGGTCTTTATTTTAGGAGGTTCGCTGCCCTTGGCATTTACACCTCACTTTACTTGTTTTATTATTTCTTGTTCTGGCGGGGGTGGGGGGGGGGGGGGAGATGATATGGATAAATTTTAATCTATTAATTTCAATTTTGCCCGGGCAGCGGCCTTTCGGCCTGCTCTTTACGATTTCCAACTGCCAAGGTATCTTTAACGTGCACAACGTGCACACGGGCCCTCCGAATTTTTTCGTCCTTATCCGAGAAGACTAGGTACTCGATCCTACCCCCCAATAGGACCAGGGACTAGAAAATATGAGAAAAATCCAATTTCCAAGAACTACTCGATCCTACCCCCCAATAGGACCAGGGACTTGAAAATATGAGAAAAATCCACTTTCCAACATGCCTGCATGTTGGCATGAGAGGGACCCTTGGCATGAGAGGCGAGCACCTTGCCTCTAGACCACCTTGTCCCCTTATATTGATTCAAGTTTTAAGTACAGGTATTTATAAATAAAAAGTTGTAAAAATGTAAAATATAATGGTCTTTGTTTTGGCTCCCTGTAGTAAGTCCACTAGGATGGCAAAGGAAGAGATGGACCGGGAAATCCTTCGGCCAAACTCAGGCGCTCGCAAACAACCGTGAACAGTGGAGGTACCTGACGAGGCTCTCTGACATACAGCGCCCCTACGATCCTGGTGGATTATGGGATCAGTGACAGTGACAGTAAGTCATGGAGGTACTAATAAAACTGGAGTGCGCACAGCCCTCTTCGCTTTCCCTGCAAGCCGCGCACTATTGAAACCCCAAGATGGCGGAAAAAGTAGGGCAAAGTACGGCAGCGCAAGGCCCGCCCAGTACACTATTTACTAATAGATAGGGCCTAGTCAGCGCTGTTTTTTTCTCTTTTCACGGTGGTGATCAAAATTAAAAGATACAAGCAGAAATATTAACATTTATGTTATTTACGGATTATCATATACTTGTATTATTTTCTTTTAAAGTGTTTGATAATAAATACAAATTTATGATTTATGCTGTTTTTATATTATGGTATTTTATTTATTGGTCAGTCGTTTAGAAGTAAAAGGGAAGGGAACTATGTAGTACTCTTTTTTACCGCATGTTAGTTTAGCTCATGATGAGTCATGTTAAAAGAAAAAAAAATCAGCGTGTGGAAAGAGGAAACTTTACAAGTCAGTTTCTCTCAGATAACCAACAATCATTTGAGAGGGTGTACATAACAATTATAAAAAACACACACACACACACAAAACATGCTAAAGAACTGAGGGAAAGTTGGTTTTGCCATAGACCCATTAAGATCCAGGAGCTGGTGTGTGTGTGTGTGTGAGAGAGAGAGAGAGAGAGAGAGAAAGAGAGAGAGAGAGAGAGGCATAATTATAATAATATATGTAAATCATAGGCCGAGATGTAGCAAATGATTGGATAGCCAAGAAGAAGAACATCTTAATCTACCAGCTTGGTTGTACTCACTCAGTCAAGTATATATATTATATCTAAAAATCAGAAGAGCCTTAGCCTAGTTATTCAGGGGTTTGAGCACAGCTGGATTGTGCATTCCAGAGCTTTTCCAAACAAAAATGTGTAAATTCCCACGGCTACAGGTCAATCTCTCACCTTGTGGATCAAGATTCTAGATCTATAGTCAATGCACTAGGTGCAGTCAGCACGTTGATGCGGTCAGTATTTGTTTTTCCATACAGTTTCATTTACCAGTGTTTTTGTGACTAATCCACGTTTTGTGACGTTCTTATCAAGAGATCACAACATCACATAGCATATGACTGCTGTTTAAGCTTGTATTTTGCCTTGGATGACTTTCCCAAGTCTTGTGTTCGCACAACTTCCACCTTGAGTTCAAAGGTAAATAATTATGTGACCCTACAGATTTCACCATTAAGTGGTCTGGTGTAAGCTCACAGAAGTGCTCTGGGCATTCTACTTCGGGTGGATTTTCATTAAAAAAAATGTTTTCTGTGTATTATGAGTGTGATTATGCACATATGGCACTGACTGCACCGACATGCATTCATCTGACACTTTGCATGAGGTGCGGTCACTGGTAATTGCATTGTGACATCAGTGTTGTATGTGCATCAACTGGGATCACTAGCACCATTATCATTTATTATTATGATTACATGATGTATTCAAAACAAGAGTTCAAAAGAGCCAGCTAATAGTAAACAACTGAATTTAATGAGAAACAAAAATAATACTGTGGTAAAATCCAAATACATAGGCTATTAAGGTCTAGTTTTATAGTAAATTCATTGACTTAAATTGAATGAGAACAGTTCTCACTCCTTTTTGAAGCAGGAAAGAAAGAAAGTAGAGAAGAAACAGAAGGTACAGGAGCAGAGGAAAAGAAAGAAGGAGTTAGCAGAGGAAAAGGAAAGGGAAGGTAGAAAGCAGACGCCGTAGTGTAACGGATGAGTAAACGCTGAGGCGCAGTCCGTGCTTGCCCTATACAAGATGGCGACTATCGCCTTCTAATGCGCTCGCATGAAATCAGCTGTACGCACTCCAGTGTTATTAATAGCTCCATGCAGTAAGTCCACCGCATCGGAAACGATATTAATTTTATACACGTTCAATTCCGTGCGCTCATTTTCATTACACAAATGAGTGCGTAGTGTTATGGTGCGCATGAAATCCATAGGAAGGCCGTAGAAAATGGGGAGCTTTCTACACCAAAAACAGAGAGAGAGAGATAGTGATAGTTCACAGGTTTATCCCGGATAATGCCGGGTACCTCATGTGGGTAACTTACAAAAAAGTCAACAGTGATGGAATTTATGTTGTGTGTCTACGGAGTCTATTAACCATGTGTCTAGGTAGTCTGATACACTCTATGGGATTATTTTAAAATGATACCGAGCACACTCGGTCTATCATAGTTCTTTTTTTTCTTTTTGATTAATGGCCTTTTCTGTTTTACGATTGGCCTTAAATAAACCGATACACAAGTCAGTTCAAAACTTAATAAAATATTGCAGTTTTACTCGATAACTTTGGAGTTCATCCTTTAATTTTTATCTCATCGGATTACCATCTCATGAAAACTTAATCAGCATTTCGGAGCCTGATCTGATTATATAACATCATTGAATTACAAATCAGCATATTTATAAGACATGTCCGATGTGGCGACAAACCCCCCCCCCCCCCCCCCAAAATTGGTTCTGCTTGCTGCAAAGTTTCGTCGTATGAATAATGGAAGAATCCATGTGCCCTTGATACCTGTCCGGTCATTTCATCTTTACCCATGCAAGCTCTCTGCTGGGCGGGGGCGGGGGGTTGGCGGGGGGGGGGGGCAAAATAATGAATGAGTCTGGCTTCTGCAAGATTACTGTAAAAACGTTTCTCATACATTCCAAAGAAAAAAAAAACGCTTATATTTATAAGTGCAAAACCATGACGAGCGCGACGTGGCCAATGTCGCGTGGACGCGCCGTTAAACCGAAAGTCAAACTTAAAACTTGTTCTTGGTACAGGTGAAACATTAAAAATAAAAACATCTAGAAACACGAAAGTAAGTCATAAAACAGAATTTCAGCTTGAAGTCTATATACCGGTGGTCATGAAATATGTGTTCTCTTTCTATTCGTTTATGTGTGGGTATCTGGAAAGAGTTTCTCTGGAATGTGGCTTCAACGTCTTATATCTTCCTTCCTGCATTGTGACATTGTCTATTCCCCTTCTGCTTAGTCTGTCTGTCAGTCTATCTGTTTTTTTCTTCCTCCTCATCTTCTCTGTCGCTAGCTTCGTCATTTTCTGCCTGGTTCACGGAAACACACGAAAGCACTCGCCGACAACAACTAAAACGCAGGTTGCGTATAATGGGAGTTGTCATTACCAACATCATATAAACTCATGTATCTTGATGAGTTATCTCTTTCCCGAGGGTCAGCTGTCCACACTGTACTGCTCCACACTTACATCTATCTCACCATGTCCATGACAAATGGACACTCTGCAGGTCAACAGACTGGCACCCTCCTTTTCCCTCGTTCCCACCCTCAAGACCTACAACTCCGGTCACCTGGACTGGTGCGAGTTACAAACCCCTGCTGAGACTACGTCATCCTAACACCATTGAGAAAGACATCACACGAGCTTGAAGGATTTAGAGGAAGGGGGGGGGGGGAGAGACAGAAAGCCGCCTGGGAACAGAATACTGTGTGGAATAAGTGACATCACCGATGTAATGTTACCGAGTCTCGTGGCACCAGCCACTGTGGGAAATTTTGGTTCAAAATGCCTGACACGATCTGCTACTAAGTGGTTCCGTGGAAAGTGACATCAACATCAAGTCAACTGTTTGTTTAATCCGTTGACTTAAATATCCATTGAGGTTTTATGTTATTTGCAGAATTTTAATAGAGCTAACTCTTGTTACATTTCTACTAATGACTAAATCGAGATGAAAAAAAAAGTGTCTATATTGACGGATTGATACAATTGACAATCTGTCTGTAAGTACGGATATTGACAGTGTGCGCTAGTGCCCATTTTTATTTGTTGTCATAACAGCAATCGTGCCCTTTGTCTCTATATCAAGTGTGTACACAATTTGTTAAGGGCTTGATAGAACTCTTGGCTTACCCGTGACGAATGAAACAAGCGTCCCAATGAGAGGCAAGTGCTTATAGTCACAAGTTAATATCAGTAATGTATACTTTGTGGAACATGTTTATGGTATAGGAATTGCAGAATAATTGTTGATTTAGCGAAATCACTGAACTCTGATGAATGAACCCCATCCCCGAATAACATTCGGAACTAACATTTAATTATTACTAAGTTTCTTCTTTCTCTCGGGGGATGGGGTACTCTTTCTTTGCTCGGAAAAGCTGCAATTTCGTTTGGATTGTGAAATAAAGTGTAGGGGCGTAAAAATATAATGCATAAATAAATATATATAATATATAGCTATATATATATCATTCGTTAAAGAGAATGGTATACCAAGGTGGATTAACTGTCTTGGAAAGATATAAATAAAAAGTAGAGAGAAAAGGGAAAAAACATGAAAACCAACCAAACAGAAATAAAACCATTAAGATGACCATAAATGAGATAAGGGGAATAGTAAACGAAGTGGTGAATGAATACGGAAAAGAGCCACTCATGATCTTAAATTTAGTATAACACAATTAGTCATAGGTGATCAAATAGTTATAGGATGTGGAACAACATAAAACTCACTGTTTTCTTTTATCTTGGTATTCACTGAGATAGAACAGGCTGGGGTAAAGGCAACCAGGTTATCTGCATGGTTTCGCGAAACTAATTAGTTACCGTATTGTTTTTTTTTTTCTCCCTTTAGTGTCAGTAATACTGCATTCATAAAGCGCTTGTTTGGCAACTTAATCTCCAGCCTCGACATTTGCCTTCTGACAGTGGAATCCTGTCTGCGTTTTTTAACGCAAACTTCGTTAATCTTTTTTTTTTTTTTAGTTGTTGATACCGATCTTCAGGCTTCGAGCCAAACACAAACTATGCTGCCTTCTCAAGCAATGTGCATTTGGCAAGTCCTGTCGCCGCTTATCTGGCACGTGATGATAACGAAGATGAAAACCTGATTTATATTGTCTCGCACCTTGCCTTAGACTTGGCCAAGCCACCTCATTCCACTTTATTTTTTGCATAACGAGCCATTAATTTAAGCCTTCTAGTCTTTCTAGAGCTGCATAACGACCTCTTTGTCTCAACCACTGAACACAGCACGACCTTTGGTCTTGCGTATTATAAGGTGCAAGCAGAGAGCAAGTGTACATTCTTGTCTCGGCAACGAAACAAAATTATAACAGTTACGTAAAAAAGACATAAAGTTTTGCTGAAATCCAAGCTGCTGATTCAATGGGTTAAGTTCGATTGTCTTAAGTGTCAATTGGGATTTGATCCCCCCCACCCCGCCAGATTTAACGACCCCATAAATGCAAAATGAAATAGATTTATGCAAGAAAAAGGAAATAAGTAAGCTTAATATAGATGGTCTCCTTAAATTACTCTCGCTCTACAGAGACAGCAAGAAATATTGCATATCTATTTTTGTAAAGAGCAGGGATTGCTCCTCTATTTCTTTCTGTATTTCGTATTTATGCAAATGGTAAAACTCATACGTTTTGCGGCATATAGGTAAGGATTAAAAATGGGATCGCCCGCAGAAATGCGACACGAAATTAATTTACGTTACGCAAACTTTTCGAGATTCCTGCACGGATGGTTATAAATCCTAACATGCAAATGATAGATATCCGATGTCTTGTTGTTAAAATACAAACAGCCTTTGGTGATCAAAACTTGTCTCAACTAAGATCAAACGGGAGAGTGGAAAAAAAAACAAAAAAAAACAACTTATTATGATATTGCTCAATATAAGAAAACCGTCAACATCCAAAATTTGCAGCTAACCGGTCAGTTTGTGGAATGCAAGGGAGGCAAATAAATCTTCCTCGCATTTTCTTGCGATTGTCAAGTTTGTCCAATTGGACCTCAAAATATTCAAATGTCAAAAGAACATAAATTTTAATTATACGGGCGTAGCGTCCTAGTCATACGGGCTAACAATGTTGTCCGCAGGCCTCGGCGACCCCTCGTGTGCTAGTTTTACTTTTCTGTGATGTCTCGCTGTGTGACGTACTTGTTTATTGTATTTCAGTCGAGAATGTACCAAATCATTCATGTCGGAGTAATTACGCTAGGCAGCCTTGGAGTGACGCAATTCTGTGACGTGCCTAAGTGCGATTAGGTGGCCTTTATGCATCCCGTAGTTTCTGGATTTCCCGTTCGTGAACTTTCTATCTAGATGGGTAAATAAAGGATGGCAAGCGAGTGAGTGTGTGCGCAAGAGTCAGTTATTCCGCATGTGGGCAAGATCCCGTCATTTTGTGTGTGCAAAACCCGATCTAGGTTTTTGTAACTGCGTGCCTTCCTCGTAAGGATGCTGTGAGATATCCAAGGTTCATCTACAGTTAATAAAAGTTAATGTTAATCGTTCATCGGATCCTGTTTTCATTTATTTCTAAGACAGTTCGAGGCAGTTTCGTTTTTTAAAGGGTAGCAGCTCAGATCACTTGACTCTCCCTATCATAACGTGCTGACATTTATATCAACTGTTACAACTTGAAACTGACTCTTCTAAGAGTCACATAGTAGGTGAGATGAGAATGTCCAAGCCTAGCTGAAGGCATGTGGGGAGGACTGTCTCATTTCATTGCCATGGATTGTAAGGTTTCTGGTCACGTAATATTGAACCGAATGAAGCTCATCGTTAATCTGGTAATTCCATCGCACTTGCCATGGAGATTTTGCGACAGGCCGGACTTGAAACGCCATCAACAAGAAAATCCCCAACGTCACCAGTGTCAGTTCTAGACTGACATTCTGCTCGTCAGCTGTCTCGTTTTGTTACAAGCTGATATGAAGTGAGTGAGTGAGTGAGTGAGTGAGTGAGTGAGTGAGTGAGTGAGTGAGTGAGTGAGTGAGTAAGTGAGTGAGTGAGTGAGTAAGTGAGTGAGTGAGTGAGTGAATGAGTGAGTGAGTGAGTGGATGGATGGATGGGTGGTTGGATGAGTGAGTGAGTGAGTGAGTGAGTGAGTGAGTGGGTGAGTGGGTGAGTGGGTGAGTGGGTGAGTGAGTGAGTGAATGAATTAGCAGGTTGTTTGGCAAGTAAAGTGAAGGTAAGTGACCGACACTTTGTAATCGTTACTAAAACTGTAAGCCAACCTGTCAAAATATGACAAGTTGGTAAGCGAATAATATCTGATCACATATCCTTCAGTTAGTAAATCAGTCAGTGAAGTGTGATAATGAAAAGAAAACATGAGAAATGATACTTACCTCCAACGCTTATCACCAGAACAGACAATCGAATGAACAAATCCAATAACAAAGGGCCATAATCCAAGCGTCCCATCGGACCCTTCGCCATTTCAGCAGCAACGCCTACATCACAGACTCGGATGCCATTGACACTCTTCCTGCAACAGCAGCATCTATTTGCTCAGCATTGTCAGTATTTGCCTCCACAGCAACCACAGATCTACAGCATCAGGTCTGAAAGAATCTGACACCAAGGTCACAACGTAGCCGTCCTGATTAGTTCCCTTGATAACACATACAGAACAATAAGGTCACAAGCTGACCTAGAACCAACTCTAAATTTCGTAAATTTGATAGCAAAATTAAATTTTAACACTAGAAATTTACTCCGGCAAATGGAATTTGGTGCTCTGCCACCTCTTTTATCTTAGATTTTCTTTTACAGTTAATAACAAAAAGTGACTGAGGCCACCATTAAATGTCTGAATTAAATGCACCTTTTTTGTGTTCTCGTAACCAGTTGCATGATCGGTCAATCAGTTACAAGTATGGGAAAGTAAAATAGGTCTGCATATCTCAGCAATAGGGTTCATCACCACGAAGAACAAAAAATATACGCCGCAATAAATTGGTTTTTTGAATGACAAATGCCAGATTTTGTGCTTTCACGCGTACTCTGTGGCAGAAGAAACCTTTACTTTATTAAAAATAGAAATAACCAAACAGCCAACTCGCAACCTTTAACTGGCAATCGGACAAGAATTCAAGTAAGCTTCAAGTTCTTGGGCCCATATCCTTGCACATTTTGTATACTACCTCTTGAGTTCAGAGTGACTTTCACTTTGTCAACTTTGAGTCAGCTTTGCATGTCTGTGTAGCATGCAGCTGTAAAGAACATTTATAGCTGGCGGTTTGTTAAAACGAGGGTGGGAAATAGTGAACATGAAACAATAAGTTTATTTAACTCATACGACAGGGGTGCCACCATGTACATGTCTATAACTGGTAAGTGGCAGTTGACTTTCTCATGGACGAAAGGCACTGTTGGCCGCAAAGATGTTATTTACAGCAAGAAAGCGCCGTATCTGACATGCTTTTATAGAACATGTACCATTAACAATTAAATAGACTGGCAGGTACACCTGCAGATAGACGGATAAACAGGCAGGTAGGCCGGAAAAGGAACAGATAGGCCTATATATTATGATTAAATGTGTAGCGAGATCGACAACTAAAAACGTAGCTGTTCAGAATAGCCATCGCTTGTGAACATTCTATATACACAAGTTCAACATTTCCTGGCTCTGATTTTCTTTGATTCGCTTTGGATTCTCGCGATTTAATAAATATTTTACACCTGAGTCTGTTTCTCATCATCTCTGCTGACGAGTTTGTCCGCCTTTGATCAGAAAGTAATGCTGACGCCAGTATGTGTAATGAAAAATGGGGATACCGGTATGATCTCGAATGCTGCCCTAAGCAATAATTTGAAGATCGTATTTGAAAGCTTTTGATGTACTCCTACCACGTGATATTCCCCTGAATTTCTTTGGGATGGGAAGAAAACTCTATTCCATGATGTGTAAATTAAAGCTTGCAGATTAATCTCACTACGGGTGATAAATTTAATTCACGGTGCCATCAATTTACTGCATTCTTGTGTTCATTCGTTATTTTATTATTATTATTATTATTATCATTAATATTTTTGTGGTCCTCTTGCACTCGTGTCTTGCAGCAAGATGCATGGATAGCGTAGCAGATAAAGCATGAAGATTTAGGCTGACAAATAAAACTTTCAAAAACGAAATTGGTTTCCAGAATTCACGTTTGCTCAGGTAAGCGGGAATTAAATAGAATACGCTCAAAGCATGCAGGAATGGAAAGCTCAGAAAACAGTGGCTCCCGCTGAGAGAAAATTCTAGAAAATGGGTGGGTGAGTGCACTGCTGTCTGTCCTTATGTGCCTGCCGAAAAGGCGATTGCGCATGTCTGGCAAAGGAAACAAGTGGATCTCCTGCGCTAAATAAGACCTTGACTGCGTAGAAAGGCACGTTGTGGGATATTGTATTATTTTTATGACAAACTTATAAATGAACTAATGAATGCCACGGGCAAGAGCTCGAAACGCCAAGGAAAGTTCTGAAAATCAATTCCTGTATTTCGTTCTGAAGACACAGTAAGGGAGCGGAGCGGAGCGCTTTTTCATCCCGAATTTTTTAAATACTGAATGGAATTTGTGTATTTACATCTTACCATTACCAACTTGTTTCGCACTCCAGAGTTACATTGTGTTCGTATCGACTAAACATGATTATATCACGATTGTGGACAAATCCTAAGACACTTACTTGAGAAAATAAGCCTGTATAGGAATTATCCTGAACAATAACAATATCAACCAAATATGCAAGGCTCTTTACATAGACTGCTGTATGGATGTGGAAATATCGTTGATATGCCCCTCGGAGAATTGCCACAAATTCCTAACAAGCACGACTTGGTACCTGATGGTTACACGATACATGAAACTTTGGCTAATGAAAGAGAAACAGACACAGCAACCTGAAAAGCGATACGTAAACCCAGACCACCAGCTACCAAGGTGATATTCCTTCATGGCTGTTGCTTAAGACAATTTAATCCACCTGTAGGCCTCTACCACGGGCTTTGCTCCAAATTTCAAACGGCCTTTCATATAAACCTAAGTAGAGAGGCAACCACCCACCACTCCGAACCCTGACCCTGAAAACAGACACACACACACACACACACACACACACACACACACACACACACACACACACACACACACACACTCACACCTTTGCACAAACATAAAAATTTTAACAGTCGCACAAACAGAACCTTTCGTAGTTTGAAAGCAGACCCTCCCCCCTCCCCTCTCCAGTATATATTTTATAGTGTAACAGTTAATTAAAAACCAATTAACAGAGAAAAAAGAAGTAAAAAGGTAGGACGAAAAAAGAACAGAAAAAAAAAAAAAAAAGAGAAAATAAAATGCTAACCTTTGTTTCACTCTCCAGATTTAAACGTGGCAACCAACAAGAATTCCTGTTCGATTCCCTCCCCCTTCCTCCCAAACTTAGTGCTGTGCTATCTTGGCTATGTGCAGTTTTTTTGTAAACCCACCAGTTCCAAAAGACGATTCCTTTCTTTACCTGGTATTTTCTAGCTACCACCCATGTCAGCAGAGTTTGTTGCCAAGCGAACAAGAAATAAAAAAAGATCACACTACACAAGAGATATCTCATTTTTCACTTTTCAAGGACGTCGTTACGGAAACTCCTTTTCCCCGTTTTCCCACCTTTGAGCGATTTATAAATAACTTCTGATACTGTACTGGCAAAGGAATCAATTTCTTGAACCGCGTTGCAGCGAATGCCCGGAACAGTTCAGATGCACGAAAACACCGTGCCACTGGGCTACATCCCAGCTTTCCCCTAGATTTCACTGAATTTGCCAAAATATTCCGTTATCCACTTACAGATCCTTAATTCCGAAGTTTTCATTCTGAGAAAATGTAAAACTACCACTTCAATCGAACACCAAGCGAACAGTGTGTGAAATGTATAATACTGGTAATCTAGATAAAACAACACAAAGAAAATGGAGAGACAATAAATATAGAGATGAGAATGGAATGTAACATCAGACGCTCGAATGTGCGCCTTTAATTGAAAACTGGACAGAACACACGTTTTGTCTCTTTATGTACAATCTGTTAATGTAAATTTTGTTTCCAGCGAGGTGGAACATAATGTGATGTATTTGGTAGATAAAGTGACGTGCAAAACTGAGTCCGGACATTGGCCTCTCCGTGAAAAGTGTCGGTGGACTGTGAAAGGAAAAAAATATGATATTGCCTTAGGGACAAGGAAAACAATGTGCCCTTGTTTGGATACTGGTCATTATATTACTGTCTGAAGTAAGGTGTTTTTTTTTTTTTTATGTCCGTTCCTGAGGACACGGTACTACATTTCTAAAGTACTTTAAGATGATAATGGAAACAACAGTTGCAAGTGCAGCAGATGTTAAGCAGGCTACTTAAAAATATCAGTGACAGCGGCAAATGTTGGGTTACGATGAGTACAATTACACATTTAAAAGTTGAAGCGGTGACTGCGTCGGCCTTCTGTGTAGTTGCCAGTGTTAAAAAGGCAGGGTTTTGTTGTGCTTTTTTTCGTACTTCTTTAGTGGTAGACTTAACTGTTAGTTAACACAGATGCAGTGAAAGCTAAGGGTACCATCTGCACGGATGCGTTATCGTATACGGTGTGAAACTGTGATATTGTTTTGCTCTTTTTACAAAAAGGAGAAAAGACAACAGACAAAAGAACGAGCGACATTTGTGAATTTGGAAACTTTTCAAAATTCAACTGTGATGCAATTTAAAGCAAAGCATTATGCAAAACTGCCCACTCTGTCCTAGACTATCTTAATATATTTCCCCTGAGCAAATGAGTATGTGCTTTTTCGAATTCTTGCATGCATTCTCTCTATTTTCTTGAAACATCTGACTGTCGGCCTATACTTGTTTAAATTCCATCCTCTTTATGTATAATCACACTTACTCATTGTACCATTCTTGTCTAAGTCACACTGAATATCTGTAGTGAGTAAAAATGGCAGGATTACTGCTGAAGTCTAAATGTTGTAACTAATCACTGGGTAGGAAAAACCCATTAAATAAGAAATCGATGTAGGATATTCCAAAAATGTGAATTTTCTATTCAATTCTAATCTGGCACTCACAATGTAAACACATGAGATAATGCTGTCATGAATTCATCACTGATGCAAAAAAAAAAATCGATCACAGAAAGCACGAATATCCTTCATTAGGCCACCCACACATACACGGGAGCACTGTTCTCAACCTCCGGCAGAAACTTGTCCGGTTGTCTGCTAACTATCCAGACAGGAGGCGAGAGAATGGATTGACTGTCCAGTCTGGTGTCACCCTCTGCTCTCACTTTCTCCTCCCGCACAGTGACTCTCGATACTTGCTGGGTTCTGCTATAGCCAGGTGCGAACCCCAACCCTATAGCGAGGAGTGTCGCCAGCGACTGACGGGAGTCGCCTTTCGTCTTGTGACTGGCACACTAATCCACGCACCAAAAACCGCCAGCGGGTTGGAGTACGAGGAGAGAAGCAGCGGCAGCTGTAGACAGCAATATAGGCACAGGTAGGTATTCCTTCAGGAACTAGAATAAAATTTTCTTTCTGCCCCCTTCCTTTGCCCTCTTCTCCATCACACCTCCAAGTTTTAAAAGGATCCCGCCGACTGTCGAATAGTCCAAATCCACCAATCCCTCTTTGAAGCTCTTCTATGTTCTTCTGTTCTATTTACTGTTCCCTTTCCTGACCTTTTCATTACTCATTGGATTGACTATAATGTAGTTTTAAAGTTTCATTCTGAAAAGCAATGACCTTCAGATAGGGCCTAGTGAGGTTTAAAAAAAAAGGAGGGCAGAGACTACTGCTCCACCGGTCAAATGAAAGAGGCAAATATACAGGGATGGCTAATTAAATAAATATATAAATAAATAAAATGCACGATCTAGCCTTATTTATTAGAAAAATTATACCTGTTGACACCCCACGGAGCTACATGTATCTGATTCCATTCACAGTTTGAACCCTCTTGGACATACTCGTATTTCTGTTCAGTAACGTATTTAGCAAGTTATGCCTCGACACCCGATCTTAGTGTCAAACATGACTTTGAAGAACTGCTCGTAACAGATGGCAGTAATGCGTATTAATTAAAATGATAATACGAGGGTTTCCCTGTTTCCTCAACCTGTCATCTTGTGAAACAGCTGTGCCCCCCCCCCCCCACCCCCATTTGTAGTTCTGAATAATTTTAACACTAACACATTTTAATGTGAAACAACTGACAGGATTTGTCTCCCATGTAGGCCAGATTTAATCTTGTTCATTTTTAAAAAAGGAAGCGCATATGGACAGTGTTAATTTGCATACAGGGTAGTTTTTAAAAATATGACTCGGCTTAGTTGCAAAACAATGCGACTTCTGCTCGGAGATTGCGTGATCTGCGCTAACTTGAGTGTACGTTGATCACCAACGGCGACCCCAGCCTCTTTTCGCCTGATTAGTCAGTCTGACTACCGGTACCGCCCATTGATACAAACTGACCATACCCTCACGCCCCCAGGCCCATCTGACTATTCCATGTGTTGTCACTTTAAATTCGTGAACACCAAGTTTTGTTTCAGCAAACCTTCACCAGTCGCGCTTTTGGTAAACATGTTGTACGGATATGCACTGTCCAAAACCATACAACATCTTGTGCTGATATACACTTCCTGGAATTTTTTTCGATCTTCACATTATACCAATCGTTCCTTACTGTCCGACATATTTTGGTCCAATCTCTCCCAGTCCTGGATTCTGTATTGCCTTATTCTGTTCTATCGCGTTTAAGTAATTTCTACAACCGATACGATATTTGTATCTAAAAAAAAAAAATTGTTGACTGTGGTTAATAACTGCTGATGTGCCGATATGCAGTTTTGAATCTGATGCATCCGGAGCTGATGGTAGATTGTGCACAGCTTGCAGGGTCTCAGAAAAACATACGGGCACGTACAGAAATCCATATCTCACTTTCACGTGACAAACCACACTACTTCTATTTACATTTCATTGTTAGTCACAGCAAGAATTTTAGCGACAACAAAATGAGCAATTCATTGTCGCTTTTAGCAAAAAAATGTTATTGTTCGGGAAAGATGGTTAATTCATGCAAATTACATACGTAGAAATTAAAGAAAACGCAATGTTGCTTTTTGTTTTTAGTTCGTTTAATAGATCTAGTAAGTCAAACTACAACCATAGTGTGAGATCGGTGTAACCTAGAGCTTATTTATATACCAGAAATATCAGTTGTAGAAGTAGACAATGCAAAATACTGCCGTACTATGGAAAAACGCATATGCCAATTACGAAATTTACAGGAGACACAACATTTTTTTTAAATGTATCCGTCCATCCATCCATCCATCCATCCATCCATCCATCCATCCATCCATCCATCCATCCATCCATCCATCTATCTATCTATCTATCTATCTATCTATCTATCTATCTATCTATCTATCTATCTATCTATCTATCTATCTATCTATCTATCTATCTATCTATCTATCTACCTAATTGCCTTCTGCTTTATTCTTTGTTCAGTTTCTGTTTGTGATGACCAGAAAAAAACACCTATTTGTCGTACAAAAGTAAAGCCCCCAAAAAAGATATTAGACATTATATTCTATAAATTAATGGTAAAAGTGGAGTTGACCTAATTTCGCAAATACCGTCTTTATTCATAACATGGCAGAGGGGAACTAAACCCGAGTGCGAGTGTTCTGTATCGAGAGCAAAACAAAACCAAGCAAAGCAATTATTTGTTCTCAGACCTAGAAGGCGTAATAAAAACTGAGAGAGGTAACATAACAGAGTGGAACGAGAAGGCGTTCAATAAACAAAAAAGAGAGAAGAAAATACGTCTATGAACATCAGCAGCATCACGCCATGGCGACATATCAAAAACAGGGGGGAGGGGGGAGACTTTTTTTTCTAAAGTTTAAGAAAATACGACCACTTTATCCATGTTCGGCTTAGTTTGGCACACCAATTAGCAAATTCTACGTGTACTCTGAGGATTGCCGCCATGTCACGCTGGCAAAGTTAGATTAAAAACATTTTAAGAACTGAAAAGAGCATAACAATTTCCTCCACAATAAGCTTCAGTTAGTTGCCGGAAGCTTCAGTCAGTTTGCCAGATAATCATGTTTCCTCGTGGTTATGCTACAGATAAACATAAACTTTGGCACCCTTGCGCAATAATTATACGATGTCAGTCTGCGAAAGGAGCCTGTCGGCAGCAAGTTACCCATTTATCCTGAAGCAAAAGAATTCCCTCAACTTATTGCATCCAAATAATAAACCAAGAGCTCCATCAAATTAATGTATAAATTATTGGTAGTTCAACTTGTGTTATCACAACCAACAACCGAAGACAAAAGAGTTAGATGATATCTTTACTATTTCCTTTTAACTTTTTTTTCTTAGTGGGGAGGAGACTGTGTCGATACAATAAAATAAAAATTAATTCAGTTTGTGCCAGCCAGTCAAGATATAAACGTTTTTATCTGAAATCTAAAAGTTAAGGTTTTTTTAATGCTATTATTATTCCAGTGTCGTCAAAGTTTCGGATCGTACCAAACTAGTAGGTTTGGGCATGGGTCTATACTATTTTAACCGTGACGCAACAATCTTGTAACCTGAACCACAATAAGGTAAGTGTCGGTTGTAGATAGAATTGAGCGAGAACTTGCACACGAGCTGCACAATGCATTGTGAAGTCCTTCGTAAAAAGTCATATGTGTATTTGCTTCACAATCATTTCAAATCGATTGCACACCACATAAAGTTGTGTCTTCCATGAAGCATTCATCAGATAATTATATCTCTTAATCCTGAAGTGAAGCATACCGCACTTCATCTATCACTAACCACCAAGTTACCTAGGCCTACTATGGATTAACTATTGCTTGCCCACATCACGTGTTAACGAGGGTAACTGTGAGTACATGTATATTCATTCCACAAATATATATAATATGTGTACAACAATAAAAATATATACTGACATAATCTTTGGCTCATGCATTGCAATTCTAAATATTGGCATACACCACTTAGCACAACGTCACTGTTATATAATATATGTATAATTTGCTGAAATCGCGAGCAATCTACAGTAAATTTTACCACGATTGACGTTCATTCCAATTGATCGAGAAATATTCACGTGAAGTAAATAACTGTGTCAAATGATAACTCACATTCACGTTCTTTTATCTCTTAAAATGAATATAATCAAATCAATATGCACTATGCAAACTTATCACATTAGCATTATTACTTGTATGTTACAAATAAGAAATTGTCCGTTTGTGAGCAGAATGCACATTTCTTGCAGACTGAATCTACTATGCACATGGCCATACTTTTTATCTCCTGGATCTCTTTTGTCTATTCATGCAGAGTGAAATATGACTAAGTTTAATTTCTGCGACATCTGTTGACAAATCCTGTCCTAACGACACACCTCACAATGCACACTAATGTTACTTCGACGTGTGTCGCATAATAAATACATGTATAGCACAATGAAGCAATATGTGCAACCTACACATGTCTCTGTTTCTGTTGCAACTCATGCTGACCTGCATACCTGCATATTTCATGACATTTGAGTCAAGAATTTCAACAGCACAAGCGCCATGCAGTGGGCACATACTGGCCTAATGCCATATCAAGTTCTAGATTACTCGAGTTAAATTGCAAACGGTTCAATGTGTTTCGCTGAAAGATAATATAATCTGCTTTGAAAGACTTAGTGTGCCTGAACATTCATGCATTAATTATTAGCTCAGAGAAAAATAATCTTGTTTTATTACATGAATGTCTTTGCTTATTTCATGTTTCAAATTATGGACTTGTGACCGTGAATGTTTATTTGTGTACAAACGGTAGAAATATGTTGGCCTGAAACATACCTTGACTTTAAACTTGAATCAGCTTCATGCTACACTCCATCCTACCCCCCACATTTCCCAGTTTTCATCACATTCCAGTCAATGTGTCTCGTAATTCAGTGCAGGTTTAAGTGAAAAACTACATGGTAAACTTTGCAGAGATTCAATAAACACGTAGGCATGTTATTTGAACGAATGCTCGTAACCATTAAATAACCTCATAAACGCACGTTTCTGTGCAATCTAATTGAATTTTACTAAAATCAACAACAACAAAAAAGCGCCACATCTTCTGAAACACATAAAAAGAATATCTATTTATAGAACATACTGAAACAATGGAAAATTATTTGCGAGTATTCAGTACTAACACTGTGTTTAACCACGCTAAAAACCATAACGCATGCATGATGCCCTGCAAATACAAATGTAGACAATAAACCTTCATGCTTACATTACTCCCCTTGTTCTGGCTATCTCTAACTGTGTCTGTTTGATGTCTTCTATTTTTACGATGTGCCAAATATGCGTTGCTTATCGCCAGTCCACTCTTTGTCTGTCTCGTATTACTTGTGCCTGCCATCAGGAGTTTCCCCTGAGACCAGACCATTTAGCAAATACGCAAATGATATTTTGCCAATTACCAACAACGCGCAGCATTTTAGTCGAATAAGAAACTGTAAACTTGAAGCGTGAAGACAGAAATGAATAAAAAAAACGACAGAAAGTGAGACAGAGCAACTTGAAGAGAGAAAGTGACAAAAGAAAGCGGAAGTAAACCGAATAAAGAAGGACAAAAAACATGAGAAGCTATATTTTTGTGGTTGCTTGTTCAGTATAATATGCAGCTGCGCCTCGAAAATGAGAACATAAAGCGCACACAAAACTGAACTCTCGAAAGAGCAGAGAGCTATTACTGACAAAACCTTCCATCCTTTTTCTCAGCCTTGTGGTAATGTTACACAGAGTTCATTTCCTGGAAAATAAACATCAAGGAGCTCAGCTGCGAGAAGCTGGAAACTAACCCTTAAGTTTAAGGTCAAGCTTGTGCAACACGGAAAATAAAATGTTCAAAGCGATTTTTTTTTTGTTTGTTTCGTGCTGGAATCATATCTGGTGCGTTTCTTTATAATTTTTTTTCCATTTTGATTTTTTACAAAAAATTATCCAGTTTCTCACTAAAACTCTAAAAGTCACGATGTTCCTGGCTTGTTTCAAGCTTGTCGGATCGATTTTTTTTTTAAATGCAAGGAAGAGCAACAAAGCAGCAGATCAGCAGAAATTAACCTTGTTGAAAAATGTCCTTGATTAAAGTTAAAAGTGAACTTAAAGGCAAACATTCACTAGTGCTAGATGCAATGGTGGTTTACTTTTTTTTACACTTGTTTCGTAGACAAGGCGCCTTACCGCCCCAAACCGTGTAAATATAGGTAAAAAGCAGACTATGTAATATTGATGACAGTCAAGAGGGGATGAGAATGACGTTCTGTGCATTTGTTACTAAAGGACTGACAGGTAAATTCGGATAAGAATAGGTCTTCAGCTGCTTATATGGTTTGGTATGTCTTCCTTGGTAGCCTATATAAAATGTACTCGCCTTCGTCTTCTCTCTCTCCTCTCAGTACTTTCACACTAAACATTTGAAAGTGTGATACATTTTTTCTTTTTGTGATCGCCTGAGTCCACTAAGGTTAAGTTCCATGTCAGAAATTGATAACGATAAACGCTCCACAAACACAGACAGGGGCATATCTGGATCTCTGGTTACAAATCACATCTTGTGTTTTAATGAACATTTCACCCACTTCCCATTAGTGTCCAGGCTGTCAAGTTTTGTCTATTCCTGCAGATGCCTTCTGTCGTCTACCTGAGGTGTCCAGACTGTTTCTATGGTCTTTGCCCAGCCAGCTCATTTTACCTGTTTGCATGACGTGGGTGTCCGGACGTTGGAAGTTTACATCGTAGGTCGTTAAGTAACACAAGAACCATTAATTTCTTCCTCTACTTGGAGGGTGAAACGACCACGGGTTGGGGTGTGAGGGGCAAATATTTCATTTTAGTGTATTCAGAGACCTGGCTAAGTGGGCAATGGGAATTCAATGTCAGCAGTTTACTTTTTAATTTTCTTCTAATTCCCTTGAAAATCAACTTCTTCTTTAAGTATGATGATTGCTCCTGGCTGTGATTTAGTTTCCAGTGTTTGGCCTTTACAATGCACCACTTTCGATGGAGCAAAAACTTTTACAGGAAAATGCATGTGCGAGGAACTAGGACGGCGTATCATTTCAGACTATACAGGATACAAAATGCTGTCGACCTGTCCACTTTCCGAGCACCAAGTTAACGGCCGCCTGATAAAGAAATCTCTGCTATTATACTTGATACGTATTCTGAATACAATCGCGATCTTGTCTTCCGCAAATGGGGCAACAAAACAATAAAGGAACACACGCCTTTTTCTTTTTGTTTCACTTGGTGCTCTTCCTTTGACCCCGAAACACAAACAAATGCAACAACAAAGGTGGGAGGCTGACAAAAACTATTTCCCGGGGGTAATTAGTTACTTCCCCTCCGTCTCTGCCACCGTGCGACATTTCCATTAAGCCAGTATCAGCTACAGCGGTAGACAGGGTTTCATTTAGTGCCCGTGTCCTCGGGCGCCACTTCTCCACTGATTCAGACACGAAGATTAGTATTGTCCATTCATGATCAAGACAGCGGGCGTCAGGTCATTGGTGGAAATTGTGCCATGACACCATCTATCCACTTTTTCCACTTCGGCCTAAAGAATTTCATTTAGTGAATTATCTGCTTTCTGTAAGTTATTTTATTGTTCTTAAACGGACATGATTTTTGTTGTTGTTATTTTCATTTGAATGCATTGACTGTTTGGTTTCTTAAGCCCCCCCCTCCCCCGACGTGTTCCTTAGCCTCATCCCATTCATGGGAGGCCATTATGTACGAGAATATGTACAAGTCGTCGCAGGATCAAGTACATGTATAGCCGTGTCTTCGGGAAACTGCACAAAGTGAAATGAAAAAAAACACCAAAAGAACAACAGAGCACTTGTGGCAGGATATTTTTTTGTTTTGTTTTTTTGTTCTGCTGGAATGACCAAATGTGCAAACATTGTCATACAGAAGCAAACAGAAATATACACGATTTTTGTACAGACACACGGGTCGAGGGCCTGAAAACTGAAGAATACCGAGTATGATTTTATGTTTTCGCAGTGAAGCCATCTTGAACATTAAATCGTGCATGGTTTGAAATGCCAATCGCATCTTTCTTCCATTTACAGAGGCTCTGTAATAAATTACCATTGCTGTAACGTCCAAAGGTAAAAAAAAATTACGTCCACAAGCTAATTAGAAGGGAATACCCGTATCCTTTCAGACTGAAGTTCGATACTGCCCCGGCCAAAGCCGTTCGAATGCATGTCATGCCCGCCCCTGGTTTCGCTTTTCGGTATTTTTTCCTTTTATTACAAATTGCGCCAGTATAGGCTTCATAACGACCTCGTGGGTAAGCCCTTCTGCAGGCCTAATGAGCTGGATGTCTGAGGAATTAATTTGATGACAGGGCAGTACTGATCTCGGAGATGTGACCTGTTTCCACAAACCCATATTCATACGTCAAGCAGCCAAGTATGTCACTGGGGCAAACAACACCTGCTAAATATTCTTATACATGTATTTGGAATAGGCCCGTAATCATCTCCGGCATGCACCTCCCATCTGCACTGATAACACGGATCCAGGCCATCGTCGTTCGTATTAAATATACATTGTATTTGAACTTAAGAGCCCCGACTGTTGCACATCCCTACCGCCTCCTCAGGTTCCCTTACTGGAGCTCATGATGTGTTGGTAGGACTAAGAAAGACCATGCAAGCCATATCATGTGTCAAAATGTGCCACCACATCGAGGATAAACTCTTAAATAATAGTAATGCAGCTTCAGAAGTAATAAATAATTAAAAGATGCATGAATTTCTCTTGTCGTTCGGCACGTTGTATCGACTAGTGACCTGCATTCGTAACCCGAACTCCTCATCTCAATTTCGGTATGAAAATACACGTAACTGCAAAATTGGATACCAAAACGAAAGCTTCAAAATATCTTGTCGAAGGGTGCAATAATGCCGCCATGTCAGTTATCTTGGGCCACTGCTCAATGCTAGGAGAAAAAAAAAGATACAAAAACATAAATATATTGCATATTTCGCCAGCCCGCCTTGGGGCGTGGTTGTAACGCTGCACACCTGCACAGAGAGAATTTTGCCGTGGGAACTGCGTAAAGGTTAATGTTAACTGCAAATCGTCCGTCCACATCAGCTGTTTTCCATTTGTCTGATTTATCGGCACTGACAACTCAACTCAGGCCAGCAGATTCAATCAGATGGCTATAATTATGTCGAACAAAACGAGTATTTGCAATATTGTAGAATTATTTTGGTGGACTGAAATATATCTATGTTGATGTGGAATTCGAAGCTAACCAGCGAATCCATTAACTGACTTTCTGTAGACTTTCTTGTGCAGTCAAAACAGTTGTCATTTCCTGATCCTTCTTTGTTCGTATTTTATATAGACTATACAGTCATCAGTTTTTAATGACACTGCACGAGTAATGCTTGTACATGTAATTGAAATTGTTTGAAAAATCGAACTCCTGTGAGAACGAGACTACAGAAGATTCACGCAGAACCATTTCATGCAAACACCCCCCCCCCCCCCGCCCTTGTTTTTTTAAAAATAAGAATGATGGGACAATGTAAGACAGTCCTGCAGCATTGGTGCTTACTCGCATTAAGTGTCACAGGCACTTTTTTCATTGTTTCCCATAGCTGCTGAACTTCTCGACTGGCTTAGTGGGATCGGACGAGATTTGGCGAGACAGCTTAATGAGGGAAACAGTCTCAATGACATTTATATGTCTGTTTAGGTGTAAGGCTTAATGAATCCAGACAGTCTCGAGACGTCTAATTTACATCCCGGACCATGACAGTACATGTACGTGTCACCTGATAATGATTGGTCCGTCCATGTTGAGCCTTGCACTCTGCTGGGCTCTGATACTTGAATAGCCAGGAATACAGAACAGACTAAAACGTGTGGGGGACTTTGTCGCCTTAGGTTGATGATAGGCTCTCTAATTTGAAGAAATTTTGATTTTAAACAACATCGAAAAGCAGGAACTTGTCTTCATGGGTGATTTTAACTTGCATTACGACTCCAAAACATCTGCTGATGTAAATTTTATGAAACGTTTATTTCATGAACATCAAATGACACAACATGTTGAATCCAGCACACACAAATTTGGCCATATTCTTGATTGGATTGTTACTTCGTCCAAATTTACTTTTGCATCAGCGGTGGTAAATACATGTACCAACAAACTAATATCTGACCACCATTTTCTATATTTCGACATTCCTTACAAGAAACCCTTGCCAAAGAAAAAGAATGTAAAATGCAGAGACGTGAAGAAAATTAACTTAGAAAATTTCAAATTAGATTTGAGAACAACGTTGGCTGACTCAGAAGACATCAATGCTGAAGTTCTGACAGAAAAAATCCAAAGCGTCTTAAACAGTCATGCTCCGGAAACATCAAGGACTGTGACCGACAGGACACCATCACCATGGTTCACGTTGGAAACAAAAGCAGCAAAACAGGCCAGGCGACGAGCAGAAAGGAAATGGAAGAAAACAAAGTTACAAATTGACAAAGAAATATACATTCACCATAAGAAACTTGTGAATGACACCATTCGAAAAGCTAAATGTGACTATTACAACTCAAGGTTTTGTGAAATTCAAAATTCAAAACAATTTTTCAATTTGTCCAATGATTTGTTGGGCAAACAGAAAAGGATCAACCTGCCAACTTCAATAGAAAAGGAACATCTGCCTAATGCATTTGGGGACTTCTTCATGGACAAAATAGAAAAAATTAGAGACAATTTAAGTAGTTGTGATATATCTAGTGAAAATTCTGTATTTGTTGGGAATAATCTTTCTTGTTTCAGTGAAGTTACCAGTGATGAAATCAATGACATAATTTGTTCTGCTGCTACTAAGCAATGTGAACTAGATCCCATGCCCACAGACTTGTTAAAAAAATGCTTACCTGATCTTTTACCATCCATCACAAAAATTATTAACACTTCTTTATGTACAGGTGCTGTGCCAGAGACCTATAAAGTTGCACTCGTTAAACCTTTGCTTAAGAAAGTTAATCTTGACTCTGAAAACTTGAAAAACTATAGACCAGTATCTAATCTTCAATTTTTATCAAAGATTTTAGAGAAAGTAATTTTAAAACAACTACTTGGTCATCTAAACAATAACGCTCTCTGTGAATCATTCCAGTCAGCATATCGTGCAAATTGTAGCACTGAAACTGCTTTATTGAGGATTGTTAATGATTTGTTTGGATTACTGGACAAGGGCTTGGTTTCGTGTTTAAACATTCTTGATCATTCAGCTGCCTTCGACACTACAGATCATGAAATTATTCTTTGCAGATTAGAAGCAACCTATGGGATCTCTGGTATAGCTCTGAAATGGTTCAGGTCCTATCTATGTGACCGAAAACAAATTGTTGTAACAGATAACATAAAATCAAAAGAATACATACTGCCATATGGTGTTCCACAAGGCTCAGTTTTAGGTCCCACTCTCTTTATTATGTACATTGGGCCCCTGTCTAATATTTTTAAAGATCATGGTTTTTATTACCATCAGTATGCTGATGATGTCCAACTATATCACCCTGGTACGACTTTAGGTCATGTTGACAATGTTATAAAAGATAGTGAAAAGTGTATTATGGACACAAAAGAATGGATGAACCAAAACAAACTAAAGCTAAATGAAGACAAAACAGAAGTTATGATTATTGGAAAGAAAAGACAAATTACTGCAATTAAAAATGTAAAATTAAATCTTGGTGAAAGCACTGTAGCAAACGTGAATAAAGTTAAAAACTTAGGCACAATTTTAGAATCAGATCTCAGCATGGAAATTCAAATAAGTTCATTATGTCGATCATTAATGTTTCAATTAAAAAACATCAGCTCTATTCGTCCATTCATATCCCAAGAGGCAACTCGAATACTTATCACTTCACTTATGTTTTCAAAGCTTGATTATTGTAACTCTCTGCTCTTTGGAATTCCGAGCAACAAAATAAAACGCCTTCAGATAATTCAGAATAATGCAGCTAGACTGATTTTTAGAAAATCAAAAAGAGAATCTGCCTCAAGCCTTATTGACCAACTTCACTGGCTTACTGTTGAAAACAGAATAAAATTTAAAGCTGCAGTTTTGGTTTACAAATGTCTTGAAGGTTCAGCTCCCTCCTATCTTTCGGAACTTTTGAAAAAACATGAGTCTGATAGATTTTTAAGATCTACTACAGAAAACAAACTGGTTGTTCCCAGGTGTAAAACATCAAATTATGGAGATAGAGCTTTTAGTTGTTTTGGTCCCTGTGTGTGGAATTCTTTACCACAAGAGGTTCGAAATTCTGCCTCTCTAAACATATTTAAAAACAGGTTAAAAACATTTCTTTTTAAAAACTGAATTTTATAGCTTGCTATGTGGATGTATAAAACTAGTTTGTCTGTGTGTGTGTAAGTTTATTTGAATGTGCTTTTATGATTTTTTACTGTGTACAGCGCCTAGAGCTTTTAATGTTTTAGTCCTGGCGCTATATAAATGTATATATTATTATTATTATTATTATTATATTATCTAAACAGGATTATTTGATAACTATAAGACAAGTAAGGAAGTGAAAGACTTTAAATACATGTACGATATAAAAGAACCGGCTAATCGTATGCTGACTTTCTTGCTTCTCAATGCTCCCTCCATTCCCCCCCCCCCCCTCCCCGAAAAGAAGCTAAACAGAAAGAAAAGGAGAAAAGAATGAAGGGAAAACGTCGGTATTCCGTAGTAACCATGCACACTCCTGACTGGAAGTTGGAAGAACGCGATGGCAGACTCAAGACTGTTCGGAAACCACGTTTCCCTGCTCTGCAAATACATGTACGAATACATGTACCGGTGCATCTATCCGGTGGACTGGGCCAATCAGATAAAATGAGCTGCGTTACAAAATTGCATGGAGGTGGGTTTGGATCACAGTACTAATTGTAAATACCTTTGTGTGTTTGTATTGCATTGTTAAATGCTAGCGACCTGGTTATTGTCGTACACCAACAACAGGATGCATTTTTACCAAGTTTTATTTCAGTGTTTCTGAGAGAGAAGTATTCTGCCCGCGCATGAAATATTTGCTCGCACGTACATGTAATATGGAGCCATTCACCGACCTTTTCCATTTCCATACCACCATCCACACACACATATCATTGGGCATGCGACCTTAATACATTATAAGCCATTTCGGTGTCCAGCACGGTATAATGGATGGGATTTGACGAGACGTGAAAAGCGGTGTCCAAGTAAATGAGCAACGTTGTTGTCTAATGGGATATGTCAGCTTTTCCACTGGTGCCCAGCGGATTGAAAGGGGAGTGGTCAGCGAGTAGACCGGCCAGAGCAGCATCTGACAACATGAGAAATATACATTGTATACCATTAGATCTGCAGGTGGAACACAATATCCATCTCACATAAAGTGAGACCGAGGGTTAGGACTGTGAATGTCCAACCACAATTAATAAGTTGCTTCTTTTTTTTTTTTTTTTTAGAAAAAGAAAACCCTTTCACGCCCATTTTTATGTGTGCCATTTGCCCCACTTGCCATCGCGTGTGCTTCCACAAGGCAATACCTTAATTAGCCTCACCGGAAGTAATAATTTATCGGCCCCCTGTCTTTCGCATATCTGTCGGCAAGTGCACACATGTATTTTATAATATATGGACTATCCTCTCAACAGACTTTTTTTTTTTTTTAAATTCAAAGAAAAGTGAATTATCTGCTTTCTGTAAATTATTTTATTGTTCTTAACCGGACATGATTTTTGTTGGAATACGCGTGAACATTTCAACGCTACCAGTTTTCAAGGTACATGTAATTTCATAGGTAATCGGCTGATTAAACTTAACAATTTTCTTTACCACAAACGATTACCTGTAGGGTATTTGAGTATTAGAATTGCATATTACATGCTTTGAACACTAAACTAATGCAGTTCTGATTTAGGTCATTTCATGTGCAATCACCTGGTTCCTCAGCCAGGTCAGATGATATCAAGATCGGACTAGCCGTGCAACTCACCAACAATTTGTTACCTATTTCGCTGCAACTCTAAGACACAAGTTTTACCTTTCCTGTAAACCTGTAGTCCTAAACGAGCAGTTGTGTGTGGCTGCAATGAAACGCGATATCAGCAGTTTTGGTCTGCAGCTGTCGGATAGTATTTAAAGTCAAATTAAAAACCCGCACTAAACTGCGAGTGTTTCTCTACTGTAGATCAGATATAAAAATACGCCCCCCCCCCCCCCAAAAGGGTCGGGGGTATGCTTTGGTGCTGCTAACGAAGCCAGAACTCGCAGCTAAGTAAACTGTTTCACTTCGTTTCTGTTGAAGTCTTTTATCTATTTATTTTTTTTTCATTTGAAAAAGGCGAAAGCCGAAAATTTTGTGTATTTTCTGTCTTCTCTCTAGTTTTGCTTTGTATTGTTTGGGTTTTATTTCTCACGCGGGGTTTTGCAACATACAACCGTTTCTTTTTGCCCAATTTTGACTTAGAAAAAAAACTAAGAAACCCTACATTAACTAACCCACATAAGAATTAGAAAGGGAAAAAAAAACAACACTTGTTTTTCTTTTTGTTGTGAATAAAAAAAAAATGTCTTGCACACATAAGACAGACAGACAGAGGGAAAAGATTTCTTTTGTCATATCAATTTACACACTGTGCTGGTCTGGCTGCACTAATAACTGTGAAAGAGTGGCATGGTGATGGTTGCATATATGAGTTATCACACCTGTCCATATTTATGTCTATGTGAATTTTACATTTTGATGTATGGGTGTATAAATTAACTTATACATGAAAGG
This sequence comes from Onchidella celtica, assembly GCA_963931925.1. Taxonomy (NCBI): domain Eukaryota; kingdom Metazoa; phylum Mollusca; class Gastropoda; order Systellommatophora; family Onchidiidae; genus Onchidella; species Onchidella celtica. The sequence goes on along the minus strand of OZ007568.1, from coordinate 14,021,549 downwards.
ACCTCAACACCAACTAGTCAAAAACATCACAACATTATTCATCAAATATGACAACACGGTGTTAGGTTTACTGTAGGATCTTTATTTAAATACAAAAAACAACACAACAACAACAACAAAAAAAGTAACATAAAATAAATTTTGATTTCTTATGTTCTTGCATATCTGGTTTACAGTCTAATGCTTATGTTTATGTGACATCTGTGAGCTGAGTCTGTGACACCTGTGAGCCTCCAGAGACTTTAAGTTGACCAAGACAGCAGTGCCAGATTGGCTGTTACTGTTACTTTGCAGACAGAAGTTTGTATCCTAGCTGTTTTTCAAAACTCAGACTTAACTTTCCTATTACAGTAAAACCTCGCTATACCGCCACCCGTTATACCGCCATTCCCACATACCGCCAGCTTTTCGCCGTGGTACGGATCTGACACCTGTACAAAGTCACTAAAAATCTCGTTATACCGCCATCCGCCAACAGTTTGACTGCTACATTCATAACTTGAGTATAGTAAATATTGCTCGTTATAGCACCAACGTAAATTTAACCCCCACTCCCCACATCTACCTAAATCCAGCTAACAGTCGGAACATCACTTGGCGCCACAGTCTGTGCTTGTTACTCAAACACCAATCCTACTACACAGTCTTCGCTTTTGAAGTCCTGATAGGCCTACTGATGGGGCATGCAGTGAGAAAGACGGGTCACAGTTCAATAGAGAGTTTGTGAACGAACTAAAGCGCGCGCGAGGTGATGCTTCAACTGGTTCATACCGGTCGCAGGGTACGATGCAAACAGCACACGTTTGGTGCTGAATTGTAATGTAGCATTATTTGTCGTGTTGCAATACATAATACTTTTACTCTTAAGGTGCGATTTCCTGAATAAATAAACTGCAACACACATAAACACAAAAAACAACAACAAAAAAATACAAATGAAAGTATTGAAAGCAATGTAAACTTCAAAATGACAACGGAGGTTTATGGCTAATGGAGAGATAAGGGAGATAACTGCAATATTTTAGACACGTTAGCCAGTCCAATGTTGGTAAATTACTTAATTACTTATTTCCCTTGTTCTACATGGTATTTTCGTTGTACCGCCAATTTTCTGTTTGCCCCTTACTTGGCGGTATAACGAGGTTTTACTGTAATTGTAATTTTCTCACATTATCCTAATATTGTACAACTGTTTTGGGATGTCATTAAATACAAAAAAAACCCCAAAAACAAACAAAAACAAAAAAACCCCAGTCAATATTCACTCTTTATGTACAGAGGTCTTCCATTTTTAACTTCCTAGGAAGTTTAAATTTGTGAAGAGTAACTGAAAATTCATTCTTTTGGGTCCACAGTACAAACATTTCATGTTAGTTTATGCAAAATTTCACACTGCCAAATGCACCATCGGTGAAATAAAAACATTTTCATTGGCTCATACATGTATACAACAATATAATCATGTGATAAAGCAAACAATGTTGGCTCATCGATGCGTATCTGGGGTTCATCTCAAACATTCCATAAACACTCAATTGCATCATTCACGGTATAAATTCTTTACACAATAATTACCTCCTACACCTTTTTGTACGGTTTACAAGAATCAAAATAACAAATTTCAACTCTCTTCTCTCATCATTTTTAGGATAAATTATTTATCCACTTCGGGGCTAACACTTTCATCCATGACAGGAAAGTGACTGTGGAAGCTGATTGGGTGGGCCTCCAGAGACTTTAAGTTGACCAAGACAGCAGTGCCAGATTGGCTAAACTGTGGAATTGTCAAAAGCAGCACTTCCTGGTTACCTGGACCTGAAGAGAAATAAACATTGACACCAAGGTCAGGGGTGCTTTGATAGCAATGTGGAATTCATGGAAATGCAAAAGATCAAATTGAAATTAAAAGTACTAAACAGACTTCAATGTGACAACTTCTGCAATCATATTTATGAGACTATTGCTGACAAAAGTAACCCAGAAGCTTTGAATTCTAATTCATATGAAAGTGTAAATCAAATGAATGGATGCTTTTTAGTTTGTAATTATGGTGGTCAAACAATTACATTATAATATATTTTGAAAAAATGCATGAAGTTTTCCAACTTCTCTCAAGGTGACCCCTGGGACCACATGCTGATCTTTAGTTTATTGTTTTTTTGGAAATTCTTAGTTTTAAGTGTGTCAGATCAAATTTGCCTCACCTTTGTGAATTTTACTTTTAAATGCTTGCTGGCAACCAGCAAAATAGATGTGTGGGCACTCAGTCAAGATGAATGGGTCATCATTCACAAAGGGGTAACAGCCTGTTGTGAATAAATTTAAAGGCAATGACAGGTGAAAAGGAGAAAGGGCATTCATATGCAAAACACACAAGTGACATCAAATTGAAACAATTAATTATTGTGTGTTGCAGTTCTATGTTTCAATATCAATACATATCCTTTCCACTTTAATTGGCCAGGTGTGAAGCTGTACTGCTTCTTGAAGAGATTGAAAACTGTATCTCCGCCAAAAACTTTTGTTTTCATCTTTCTAATTAAAAATGACCTAATCTGAATCAGTCATATTCTTCTATGGGCTCTGAAAAGTTTGCAGTATTGGTTCATCTTCTATGTCCAACTTATAATTATTAATTATTTTTGTTCAAATGTTAAGATAAAAGGAGAAATTAGGTAATGCTTATGAAAGAAAAAAAATGAACAATGCACTACATCACATGTGCAATAATGTGCACGATACTGTTCTGCCACAAAATAATTATTACGTCCCATATGTTACCTGAAATCTTTCACAGCAGAGTCAGTATCAGGAAGATCAGCCCTAGAAATGATAGCTAGAAAATGCATGATACACCTGTTTTACATCCAGTGGCATACCACTTGAGATGGCATGTATGGCAACTGTGAATTTATTTTGTTGTTGTGCAAACAGAAGTGAAAGCCACCTTTCTCATCATCAGAACTACATGAGCTGCTCTATTCAGATCCTTCGTTAAAGTTCCCTTGAGGTTAATTGCCAGTAGTGACCATTACTCATCATAATCATAGGTGCCACCGAGGAATTATGAAAACGGAGGAACTTTTTTCGAGGGGTTGGGAACGCCCCCCTCCCCCAATATAGACATGAAGATGTCAACCCTCCACGTTATGTTCCTCATCGTTGGCTTTCAGTTTTAGATGTGTCTCTAACCACAACAACAATGATGGATGCATCCCTCCTGTTTTTTCACTGCTGGGCAAACCCTACCAAAGAGCTAAGGGAGATTAAGAGCAGCGTCTTCAGCAGAAGGCAGCTTTCTAGTCAATCAAAAGCTAGACTGGATGAGATCTGGGAGAGACTGAGACAGAAATCTCTGACAAAGGAAGGCAAAGAAAGAAAGCAGCGAATCGCCAGCACCCTCTTCACAGAGTTGGAAAAAATTCAAATAGCCGAAAACCGCTATACAGCGGAAAAGTGGCACCTATGCAAAATAACTGGATATCACTATTGTGGTGAATAAGATATCTGCGCCTAAATGAGTACAGTGGAGCCCCCATAATCTGAAGCCGCCGGGAAATGGTTTACACTTCGATTTACCAAAGTTCGATTTACTTCTAAGCAGAAAAGTAGCCACTATTATACTGTTTGCCCTATACCATACATGTATATACATCCCTTCTTGCTGACCGACCCCCCCCCCTCCCCCCATACATACACACACAAAATGCACAGGCACCCATATGAGATCTTCTTTTTTTGTTTGTTTTGGAAATGGCCGTATTGTAGCGGTAAAACAAAAAAGCAGCATTGAATGGCTAAGGCCTAGTACATGCAGAACAGTTGTGGTCAGCAAAAACTCCGTTGCCTCCCGCTTGCCTTTATCTTGGTTGCATATATACTGTGTGGAAGTCTTCAATCAATAAAGACATTCTCCCATGTATGATGTTCGAATGCAAGACCGTAGGCCTACTACGTTATCCCACTTTCAGTGGCGTAGAATTACCATTATGCAGTGCAACAATGCCATACTCATCCCCCCTCCCCTTCAAGTGTAGTACGGTGAATGTGTAAACACTACAGGGAGGTACTTGCAGTACTGATTTGCCAAGAACCTCATGTATGTGAGATCTTTGTTCCTCCAGGGCCTTGGCATAATTATTTTCAGTTCAATACAGTCATGTGATGCTGTACAGCTTAGTGAGCATTATGTAAGTGTGTAGCACTGGTCATAATGCAAACATCATCTCGCATACGCATGTTGTTGGCTGGTATCATTGGTCATTGAGGCAGAGTCAGGCTGCGTGCAGGGGTCCAACCTGTACCCCTGCCATCCTCCGCGGCATGTTTCTCGCTTGGTCAGACAAACATGTGACAGGAAGGCTCTACAGCCTACCCACTCCATCATTTTTGGCACCTCTACCCTCCCATTTGATCCCTGCCAAGAGTAAAGAGTACAAATTGAACAGGCCTGTGTCAGCGTGTTTGCGGAAAATGGGTTTTACGGGGTTGAGAAGTTACACTGAGGATGAGCACGCTTGATCAGCTCGATTTATCAGAATTTGGTCAGTTCAAACTCGAATTAATGGTAAATGTTTAATAGAGATAAAGAAAACAAAAATCTCATTTCAAAATCACCTCGATTTAGCAGAAATTTGAATTACCAGAGTGTGGTTTACATGGACTCCACTGTACATGTACTTTGTGTGTGGATTCAACAGCCACTATCTGTGAAATCTCATGAGCAGCATGATGAAAAGGACGGAGGGAAAGGCAGTTGCAAGAATGAAAAAGTACCAAAAATTATCAAGTACAAAAGCAATTGCATGACTTTGTGATCTGTCGCCCTACCCAAGGTGTCAGGAGCCGTTGGTGCCAAATGGCCCCATTCAAGTGTTTTCTCCAGAATCTCCAAGCAGTCATCAATTGCACTGTATCTCATAATGTCATCGACAGGCTGGCCAGCTGTTCCCAAGATCCTGGAACATTGATCATCAACAGATTTTAAGACAGCTCATTCTGGTCACATTTGCAAGAATCAAGACTAAATTTCACAACTATCTACAAAAGGCAACAATGTAACCTCCTTTTTGATTGCACGCTTTTACAAATACACACAGTTAGCACAGAATGCACAATCATAATTAATTATTTCACATATTTTCTTGTTTTGTTCCTCTTATGCACTGTCTTTACCAGTGTTCAAATCTCTGGTCAAATTTTACCTCTCCATTAAATTCTTCCTCCTCTACTTATTACTTTTCTTTTTCCAGACTAGAATAAAGTAATAATTTTCTATCTCAATTAACCCTATTCCCTTAAAACTTGAATGCTGGCAGTATGCTGTACTCACTTCAAAACTGATAGAATGTGGATGTTCCAAATGTCTAAAATTGCACATTTGACTACTCTTTTGTATGGTACTCCTCGAAACGTTTTCTGGTGCAGTATTACTTTCAATGTGATATAACAAATGCCAGGTAACAGAGTATCTAGTTTTGTTCCTACATCTTGTTGTATCGGTGGGTATGATGAACAGAGTTCGCAGAACATAATTGCCAATAAGGAAATACGGCTTTATTCAACTTCTTTTGACAGATTCAGTTGTCAACAGTAATAATCATTCATCAATAACACAACTGCCATTTTCTCAAATGATGACGTCAGTGCCAATCTCTTTCGTCACGACTGCGCCAGAAACTCCTTTCAGCGCATTATGTGCACGCACATTTTCACATCATTCTCCCCCACTAGAAAATAGAACGCGGGGATTAAACTGTTTGTGCACACAAGGTTCTTAGACTTCTCTACTTCGTAAATTGTATGGTCTGGTTCTGAATTAATTATCTGATTGTCTCTGTTGAACGTTTTGATCCTGAGGTAGCTGCTGTTCTTGCTGTTCCACCTTTAGATTAGCAGTGTCAGTTTCCAAATTGTCCGTAGAAATATTGTCAGTACGTTCACCATTAGTCCCAGGTGCGTTCGTGACTTGAGTTCATTAGTATGCGCATCACGAGTTTCACTGGTCCTCAAAATTCCTTTTTGTGGGGTTACGTGGTTTTCCGGATCAGTCGACGTCTCTGGAATCGGAGCCAGCTGTCTCAGTGACACACTTGTTTCTCACCCATCAGATAGTCGCACATGTGCGTATTGGGGATTGCAGTCTAGAAGTTCCACTTCGTCGACCATAGAGTCATACTTGGACGATCGGATATTCTTCTTCATGTACACGGGTCCAGGAGATAGCAGCCAATTGGGCAGAGATGTTCCCATTGTAGACTTACGGTTGTATGAAAAGAGGCGTTCATGGGGAGTCTCGTTTGTAGCCGTGCACAAGAGGGACCTGATCGAGTGAAGAGCGTCTGCAAGCACTTTTTCCCACTGCCTGACAGGCAAGTCCTGAGATTTGAGGGATAAAGTAATAGCTTTCCAGAGTGTCCCATTCAGCCTTTCCACCTGACCATTGCAACGAGGGTTGTATGGAGTTGTGCGACTTGTTGCCACTCCTTTCTGATGTAAAAAGGATCTTAATTCCTCTGACAGAAATGCTGACCCTCTATCACTGTGAATAAATGATGGCATTCCAAAAATGGCAAAAAGCTGAGAGAGGCATTTGATGACAGTAGAACCAGAGGTATCAGCACAAGCAAATGCGAATGGAAAACGCGAATACTCATCCACGACAGTAAGCAGATATTTGTTGTGCGTTGCTGATGGTAGAGGTCCTTTGAAATCAATGCTGAGTCTCTCGAACGGCTGAGTAGCCTTGATCAACTGAGCTTGGGGAGGTCTGTAGAATGCTGGTTTCAGCTCAGCACAGGTTTTACAGTTAGCTGTCATTGTCCTGACATCTTCTAGTGAGAATGGAAGCTTTTTAGATTGCACAAAGTGAAACATCCTTGTAACACTAGGGTGGCTCAATGTTTCATGAAGTCTTTTCAGATCCACAGAGTGTGAGAATGCCCCACAATATGCACGGGATAAGCAGTCAGGTCCATTGTTGTCCATCCCCGGCCGGTAGACAATTTCGAAACTGAAGCTGGATAGTTCAATCTTCCATCTTTGAATTTTGTCATTTTTTACTTTTCCTCTCAGGTTGGTGTCATAGATGAAGGCCACAGACTTCTGGTCAGTGATGATTTTGAAATGTGTTCCCAGCAGGAAGTGCCTCCATTTCCTTGTTGCTTCTGCAATCGCATATGCTTCCTTCTCGACAGCAGAGTGATGTTGTTCACTGGGAGTTAGAGTCCTTGAAAAGAAAGCCACTGGACGCCCCTCTTGATTCAGAGTTGCAGCAATGGCGATATCAGAAGCGTCAGTTTCAACCACCAATGGAATGTCTGGCCTCACTGTAGTTAATACAGCCGCTTCGAGTTCCTTCTTTAAGTTTTGGAAGCTCTCCTTCGCTTCCTCAGGAAGTGGGAAAGTTGTATTATGCACAAGTGGATGAATTTTATCAGAAAAATGAGAGATCCAAGGGGAGTAGTAAGCAAACATTCCAATGACCCGCCTTTGAGCTTTTACATCCTTTGGGGGTGGAAAGTCCTGAAGAGGTTTTAGCCTTTCTGGATCTGGTTTGATGTTGTCCTTGGAGATCTCATATCCTAACAGAGTGATCCGGTCTGTGCCAATGATGCTTTTGCTTTCATTAAGGGTAAGGCCATGCTTCTTTGCAACAGCAAGAAAATGCTTTAAGTTCCTGTCGTGTTCAGCATGATCGGCACCACATACTGTGATGTTGTCCACATATGCATAGGTTTTGTTGAGCTTCTCTTCTTTGATGATCGAGTCCATCACCCTTTGGAAGCAGGCTACGCCATTTGTTACTCCAAATGGTATGCGACAAAACTGGTACAATTGGCCGCACGCCTCGAATGCAGTGTACTTTTTCTCATGCTCTTTGATTGGAATCTGATGGTATGCACTTTGAAGATCTAGAGTGCTGTAGATGGCACGTGTTGCAATTTCTTCCACCATTGTACCAATTTTCGGCAAGGGATAGGCATCAAGGTCAGTGAATCTGTTGATAGTCTGACTGTAGTCGATGACAAGTCTCTTTTTCTGACGCTCATTAGTGGTAATGAGAACTTGAGCTCTCCATGGTGAATTTGAAGTCTCTATAATGCCGTCGTTCAGAAGCCTCCGAATTTCTTGCTCAATGAACTGTTCGTCGATTTTGGTATGCCGACGAGATTTTGTAACAATGGGTGTACAATGTGGTGCAAGGTTTGAGAACAGGGGCGAAGCTTCTATATTCGCTTGTGTAAGGCCGCAGAGTGATAAGAGGGGTTTCTTGCCTGGAAAGGAAATTAGGACCCCCTCGTGCTGTCCCAAGAAGTCATGTCCCAGAAGGACGTCAGCACATAAATCCGGCAGAAGTGACAACTGCACATCTTTGTACATCTTTCCTTCCACCCCAACAGTGACCTTGCAATGGCCCTCAGTGGGTCTCGAGAGGTTTGTCGAGGCCATATTAATTACCTTGGAGGATTTAATCACTTTCCAGTTGTTACGGACGATTTTTGAGTTTATATAACTTTCTGAACTTCCGGTATCGACGAGAGCTGAGAGAGGTTCTCCATTGACAGTTATTTTGATGACTGCCTGGCTTAGACACAGTGGCGCAGAAGCTGATAAGACCGATGAAAGCTGAGGTCCAGAACTTGTGGTTCCAGAGTACTGTTCGGAACTGAAGGTAGAAGCTACAGATTTGTTCTTAGCTTGACATACTTTAAGGAAGTGTCCTTTCTTGTTACAGCCTTTGCACACAGCTTCCTTAGCGGGACACTTAAAGCGAGGATGTCGATTGTACCCACAAAAATAGCATTTACTGTTACTGTTCGTTGCTGCTAGCATTATTTTGTCCAAGTCCTTGGTTTGAGTGTCTGCTGCAGTTGCTCCACAGCGGTAGGCCGATGTAGAAGAAACCTGGTATGACCTGGAATAAGATTGAGCCGATTCTAGAGATCTAGCCTTGTCGAACGCCGTTTGAAGGTCAAGTGTTTTCTTTTCGAGAAGCCGTTGTCGGATGTCGTTACACTGTAGCCCACTAATGAAAGCATCTCGAATGGATTCATCTCGGTTCTTCTCAGCTGAAACTGATTGAAAATTACAGTCCTTAGCCAATGATTTAAGTTTTTGCAAGAATTCATCAAGACTTAGGCCACTCTCTTGTTTATGTGTTGCTAGTAGATGTCTTGCAAAAATTTCACATACAGATTCTGCAATACTTGTATGGCTTCGTCGAAGGAAGTGCAATCAGCGACATATTCATACACTGATGGAGCAATATAGTTAATGAGTGTGTTTAGATTATCTGGTTGGTACTGGTCCACAGTTGCCATAAAATTTGTGAAAGTCCGATACCAGTGTTTCCATTGCCGAGCCGCAGCTGCAGAGTTAGGATCAGCGTCAAATCGTTCTGGACGTAAAAATCGCTCCATGCTTAAAGAAGTTGAATAAATTGTTGTATCGATGGGTATGATGAACAGAGTTCGCAGAACATAATTGCCAATAAGGAAATACGGCTTTATTCAACTTCTTTTGACAGATTCAGTTGTCAACAGTAATAATCATTCATCAATAACACAACTGCCATTTTCTCAAATGATGACGTCAGTGCCAATCTCTTTCGTCACGACTGCGCCAGAAACTCCTTTCAGCGCATTATGTGCACGCACATTTTCACATCATTCACGCACATTTTCACATCACATCTATTTCACTATTACAGTATTAAACTGCTTACAAATGCACAGGTAGGTTCTGGTTAAAAAATGTCAGTGTGAGCTTGGATTTTTCTTTTTCACTGATGAAATATTACCTTTGCCCTTTCTTTCAACTCCTGGTAAAAACTCTCCTGGTATTTCAGCTAAAAAAAAAAAAAATCATATCTTTCATTTGTCTTGATTTACCTTATGCCATCAATACTGATGTCACAGGGGTTAGATTGACAGTGAAGGGTATTGTACCGAGATGATTGTGGCAGCATGCAACCATGAAATGGCTGCTGTGGCAGTGTGTAGTTAGATGGATCAAATTCACCAGGGATGAGTGTCACATCTACAGAACTCTGAAATTTTCAAAAGATTTGGACTCATCATTAGTTCCTCATCTGACATAAATGACATAGCAGACAAAGTTTATTATGAAGAACAAAAACAAAAAGTATGTTCTGAACACTGATTTCCCGATAACTGGTTTCCATGCTATGACATTTAATTTTTGTGGGGACTGATTTTTTGCATACCAAAAGTGAAAATCCTTACCATAGATAGTTTTTTTTATTCCTCCTCATAAATTTTCTGCTGTCCAATGCTAAAATAATGTCAATTGCTTAGCATACTAAGTAAAACATCAGAGATTAATAACAAAATATTAAAGGCTCCCTTGAAATAATACACGACTACATACATAAACATGTCCAAAAAATTAAAGATATAAAGAAAGAAAGGGAAATGAACGAGAAGGAATATTCGGTGGAGAAAGCAAAAAAAAAATATGAAAAACTGACCACGAGTTGCATTAGAAAAGTGTCCATAGCTTTGATGGCATCCACACTTCCAGCTGATGCCTTCTTTGACAAGTACTTGGCCTGTTTGACAGAATATGGACAAAAGGACATTAAAAATACCTAGCATATCCAACCAAGTTTGAAAATGATGACAGAATAGCAGAAAATCATCCTAATTTTTCACTATCAAACTAATCAAGGACAGAAGACCTATTGCAAAAATTAGACAATTATACTATGATAATAGAGGGTGACACCTACTTTGCTTAGTGTATCTTTGTCCTGCGTAGATTCACTGAGTGAATTCCCAGCAATGATGACATGACAAATTGAAGCCGACGCCTCTTGCTGACCAGGATCCCCTAACTGTCCACTAATCAAGTCTATTAACATCTGTACCTGGAATGGGCGTTGTTCTCTACCTCCTAGATTAAAACCGCTGACAAACATAACATACCTGGAAAATAAACAAAACACCTGATTATTTTATTCTGCTGACAAAGACATGCTCTGCACATGGGCTCCATTCCTCTACCGATTCAGCAACTTAGTTTGGTCTAGTGGGCGGTACAGGTTGACAGATTTATTGCCCAGTAATCCCTGCGTGCACCGGGACTGCCCGTAATCCGATCCGTTTTTACCTGTGCGAGGCTTGCTTGATCCTCACTTGAGGATTAAAATTTAATCTCACTCTCTTGTTTGTTTTTCAAGCTTTTGCGATCGCCTTGTGTGTATTTGTGAAAGTACATCGATTAGGTAAGTTGATAAAGAAACAGATAAACAATTCCTCTTTACAGTGATATAAGTTTTATAAGGATAAGATTTCAATAACTATTTTAATAGGCACTTTTTCTTTATGGATCACAATTAAAAGTGCTTGAAAATTTAGGCATGGGTTCCGTTTAAACTTAATTATCTAAAAATTGCGAGATATTTCAGTATTTAGTTAACCATCCAGGGATAGAGGAACCTATGCCTAATGCAGACCTGCAAAAATTAAATGCATCTACTTCTTTTGCTGCTTACAGGAACTGTTTTTTCCTCCTAGGGGTTAGTTGTTAGTTCCACTTGAGGAGGGAGAGTGTTTGTTAAGAGAGAGAGAGTGTTTGTTTGTGTGTGTGTGTGTATGTGTCAGAGAGAGATAGAGAGATGGCGAGATGGGTAAGATGCAGTTGAACACTTCTATGTTACTCCCTTTGTGGAAATTTATATCAGATTAACAACTAGATGACTGTGTTACTCTCTCTTTCCTACTTCATCTCTCTTTAGCTTTCCTCACCCGTCTCTCCCTGCATCTTCTAGTTTTTGATATATCTATTAATGACATCATATTTATAATAGCCTTAAGTAAGAGATAGTTTGATGATTAATTTTCAGAAAAATCAGCTATAATGGAACATACGCTGTTCAGTCACACTGATCTGATCAATAAACTCTGTCGTGTTTGTAGTCTTCGTGTGCAGAGCTCTGCTGATGTTAAGGCAAATAAGACACCACGAGACTGTGCACCATTTCGTTCAGATCTACTTATCTACTTTGGAATAGATATCACTTCGGATGACAGCAGGCATTCTGCAAAAATATGCCACAAATGCATAGTCCGCATGAGCAATTTGAAGCGAAAGCCAGTTACTGCCACACAACTTGAATTAGCCAAGAAAACAGTCCAGGATGTTTGGTGTGCATATGACAGTAATGTCTCAGTCGAAGTTTGCTCCTTGTGTGCACAATTTTGGTCATTATCAAAAACAACGGGAAGGCCAAAAGATAAAAGAAAATCGTGGTCATGGCGAAGAAACATACCGCAGGGGCAAGATGTGTCTGTCATTAGCAGACCTACATGCAACCCTGTGACAGAGCAATGCACAAGAAATTCGCCCGTACATCCCAATGAACCATCCGCTGAGCTGTCTTTTACGGAAGACCTGTTGTCTGCTCCAATGCCACAGACACCACCACTTTTTCATGCCCCATTCGCTGGTGCTTACTGTAATTCTCAACCTGGCTGGGAATATTCAACTGAACAAAACCCATCTACATCATCAGCATCAACTCACAGTGAGCAGTGCGAGATGTCCTTCACAAAAGAACTCTTTTCAGCTCCATTGCCGTCTATGACATCTTCATCGCATCCCCACGATGCCAGTCTTTTGGAAAACCCACTCATGCCTGCGACAGTGAGCCACACCCCAGTAACTTCTGCATCTCAGACCCATCCATATATTGGCCCACATTCAAAAGATCAAATCATTACTCCTCGACGTTCACCTAGGCTCAACAAGAATCAACAAAATTGTTCCTCTCCAAAGCTCAGCTATCCACACCTAAGAAAAAGACTCTTTAAAGACATGTGCACATCGCCCATCAAACAAATACAAGAACAATTCAATTTATCATCACCTGGAAAAAAATTGAAACTTTCTGAAAAGAAATATGCCACAGAAGTCGTTAAAAGGATGATGGAAGAGGCTCAATCCCCAGACACTGTTGCCCTACCCACAGGGGGGCAACCCTTTATGTTAAAGACATTTAAAAAGCCTAGAAAGCCAACGTCAGTGGCGTCAGCGTCAACAATAAACAAACGAACAAACATGATTAAATCCTATCGAAAGTCCGTTTCCAGCATCACCCCTGAAAGTACTTTTAGACAACATGCCCATGAACTTCAGTCACTAACTAGTCAAGCCAGACAGTCAATACTTCGCAAGGCAAAATGTTCACAGCAGACACTTGCAATTGACACAAAACATGCCATAGCTCTTCAGAGTAGATTAGGTCTAAGTTATCGTCAGATGCGAATGCAGAGACGATTTCTTAAACAATTAGGCGTCCTCATTGCTAGTGAAAGAAAACATAGGCAGGAATCAAACAAGCTCCTGAGTGTACAAAACAACGCCATTTCACTGACAGAAAAACCATTTCACTTCGTAAATGAACACAAGCAGCCTGTCACAGAAACAGTTCCTATGTTACATCTAAAAAATCTTCCTTTGCTTACAGCTGCTCTACTAGATAGCCACAATAGACAAGGACATTTGACATGGCAAGATACCTGATTCAGAGATTTGGATGAAAATAAGTGGTGATCATGGAAAGGGGTCATTTAAGATGTCCTTGCAGATTCTGAATCTGGAGCATCCTAACTCAAAATTCAACACAATTTTGATAGGGATGGTATATGCTAAAGAAACATACCTGACAAAACGACAGAGGCGGAATGAAAACACTCGCCAAAGTGAACCAAAAAGACTGACCTGCAATCACTGCCATCGCACTCTCGGGTCAAACATTGGTAGAATAAGCCACGAGAGAAGCTGTCAGTCAAAGTGAAAGTGAATATTCTAGCTGCTAAGACCGTCTGTAAAGACGCTAAAGGCCATATATGCTAAAGACACACCTGACAACATGTCTTTGTTTTTTCAAGAATTTGACACAGAAATATCTAATTTGAAAAGAAGTTCTTGGCAGGGCAAAAGGTTCAATGTGTTTTTAGTGGGTGATTACAGTTTCCTAGCTAACATTTATGGCTTATCAGGTGCAGCAAGCAAACATCCTTGTCTCTGGTGCCATAAATCCAAATCAGACATGAAAAAGAACAACACTGTCATGCAACAATCACAACCAAGAAGTCTTGAAACACTTTACTTGGACCACCAACAGTTTCAGTTAGAAAGGAAGGGTGACAGGAAAAATGCAGCTCAGCATAATAATGTTATTAGGCCATCACTCATAGACATTGACATTGAAGATGTTGCTCCACCCAGTTTACATATTCTCTTAGGCATTGTCAAAAAGCATCACACTCTTTTGGAAATGGAGTGTGATGCCATTGACAAAGAAATTGCAGATGACTGGTCAGATAAGAGTTTAACATGCAGCGGTTCTTTTGGAAATTATGTGAACACTTTAACACAGCTTAAAGACACATTAAAAGCAAAGGGCGGCGAGCTTATTCTTATTGATCAAACACAGGAAACAGCTGAAGACAGGACCACGTTAGAACACACAATTAATGACATTGAAGATGAAATAGACAGAGTTGTTAAAGATGAATTTCCCGAGAGACAAGGTCCTTATTGTGCTAGTTTAGACAAATCACTCAAACACAATAGAATTCCATTGCAAGCATACCATGGCAGGTCATTCGTAGGCAATCATTGTAAAAAATATTTAGAGGCAAAAACCTATCACAACATTACAGCTGAAATGGTCAGAGAGGTGAAACAATCCACAAAACAAGAGGAAATTTGGAAACATGCAGAAGCAGTGGCAGAGAGATTTAATAAACTAAATGAACTGTATGCAACAGTTGACAGTTTGATATCACACAGTCATCCAATTGCCGCTGACACTTTTCCACTGATCAAGAAAGCCATCCAAAACTACTGCAACTTTTACAGATTCACATACACATCAAACGTTTATCCAAAGTTCCATTTTCTAGAAGAACATTGTTTTCCTTGGATAAGGCATTACGGCATGGGATTGGGGTTTCATAGTGAGCAAGGAGGAGAACATCTTCACAAAACCATTTATGCCATTGAACATCAGACATTAGGTATCAGACACACCAAAGATAAACTTCGCACAATCATAACAAAACATATGACGCTGACATGCCCTGACTTGTGCCTTGAAGAATCATTTGTTCCAGCAGGTGCCAAAAAAAAAAATTTGATTCCTGTGTGATTGATGGAATTGGTGGTGTCGGCAGAGTTATTGTGTACTTGTGTTAAAAGGAAACTTTGTGTCATTTCTCACTGCAATATACATGTATTTATTATGGATGTGCACAAGGAGTTAGCCTATGACTGCACCAAAAGGAACTTTTGTTTGAGACTGATATTTTCTTTTGTTTATTTTTGTAATGTTAAGTACAACTGTATCATTCACACGAACTAGTTACATAGACAGCCGATGAGATGTCATGTGTTTCAAACACTTTAAAAGCTTAATCTAATCTTTTTTATTATATCTGTCAGTGATTCCACTTTGTTATATTCATATATAAAAAGAAAGTGTGACTGAGAATCTTTGATTTCGTGAGAGAGAGAGAGAGAGAGAGAGAGAGAGAGAGAGAGAGAGCAAGAGAGAAAGAGGGGGTGGCTAAAGGAGCGACTTTGTCGTGCATTTTTAAATGAAGCCACTACAAAAGACTTAATATCTCACTTCTGAAGAAGTAGATGCAAATGGAAACTTGACAGTGTAAAGTGCTATGGTTGCCTGTATTTATAGTCAACACAGTTTGTTTGGGATATCTCGCATTTTGTAATAATAATTAATTTGATATGAAATTGTATGTTTTTTTCAATAATTTGCATGCTTTTCTTGGAGGCAGGGTGAATGTGGCATGTCACCATTTTTTTCATTTTTTCAGTATCTTATGTTATAGAGCGCATGTTAAACTTTCATTGCACATGTCACATGTTGTTGTAGGTCACTTGGTTATCAAGATATTAAATTTCAAAGTTTGGTAAAAATGATAAAATCAGGCCAGTTTTGACTTCTTACTGGTCCCACGTGCGCTCAGGCGGAACGGATGGAGACGGCCCAACCATCAACCGAAACCCGATACGCTTGGGCCCGCCCACAGCTCCCGAACTAAGTTGCAGGTTGGAGTCCATGTGTCTGATGGAGCAAAGTTATAAGCAAAAAAACAAAATGATAATTTGACACCAAATGCATTTTGTTTTGCTTAACAATATTGTAGACAACGCTTAAACCAAAATTGGCGGGACCAAGGGTTTGTTTTCAGTTTAGAAAGAGTTTCGGTTTACTGACAGGAGGCTGGAAAATGCCAGTTTCAAGAGAGGTAGCCCAAATCACTATCAAAGAGGACAAATGCAAGTTGTGCATTTAAGCAAAAGAGATTAACACCGCCTCCGTTGCTCTGTGTTTTTGACTGAGAATGAGGATGGGCGACTGCTCAGGCCTAGGGACACATGAAGCATGGATTTGCGGGCAAATGTGGGCTAACTCTCAGAGTAGAGAGATATGGGTGTGGACAGACAGAACAGAATCGTCATCCTGCTGATCTCGTTACCACGATGCAGTGAACTACGCTGTCCCTGGTCGCTAGTACACCCTATCGTCTTTCCGATGTCATACATTTTACATGCAGGTATGGTAAGGTCACCCGCGATGCCCCTAACTTCTTGCCGGCTGCCGTCTAATTTTCAGACCAGCAAGGCTACAGGCCTCCCGCTCCGCCTACCCCTGTAGTGCTGCGCTCCCATGTAGGTCTGTACAACCTGGCAGAATAAAGCATGCTCTGCTCAGGATTTTTTTTTTGAGGGGATGGGGGGCTGGCGGTACATTAACTTGACTCGGCCTACGGCAAAAATCACAATGAACTGGCGCCACTGAATTCAGCAAACTTTCTTTTCGGTTTAATAGTAGGGCTATTTCGGTTCAGCGCTAGTTTGTTAACAAAGATAAAGAGGAAAAAAATCGGGGATTCCTATTTTCTTTCGGTTTACTGCTTTTTTTCCGTTTATCCAGTTTCGGCGTAACTGTTTTCCACTGTATAAACTCAAAAAGTGATTTTCAAAAAAAAAAAAAACAACCACAAAAAAAAACAAAAAAACAATGGAATTATGCAGTTCCGCCAGAACATTGACGATATGCGATTTTCTCTGTCAACACCAGTTTCCTCATTAGGAAGTTCCAAATTTTTGGTCCTCTTTGTATCAAAACGAAGAAAAATGTCTCATTCTACAAATCAAATTCACCTGTCGATAATTAATCCTTGGCTATGCTGACAACCAGATACAGTGAAACCTCCCACATAGAAATGTACAATGCTCTTTCCTTTACATTATGGAGACGCAACACTTCAAATAAGTTCAAAATCAGCCTGTCTCTGTCCATAACATTATGTGTGAGGGTTAAAAAAAAGGGGAAGAGACTGGATTCAAAACCCAGTAAGGGCCAATATACTTGGCGAAAAAAAAAAGCACATCTAAAATGTAACAAATAGTCTTACTTGTCATGCTCCATGATGGGACGTGCAACTTGGGTGGGCAGTTCCTGATAACAGTAATCTTCAACATAAAATTTGCCTTTGTCCTCCTCTGGCTCACGCCCCAGTACAGCTACAACAACACCTGAGATATCAAGCATTACAGAAGTTGTACATTAAAATGGAGGTACTGCAAATAGCAAGGCAATAATCTTTACAATTACTGTGCAGCTATTGAAAGTTTAAACTTACTACATATGAAAACCTCCTTTCAAATTTCCTACACACTTTCTTCAAGACCCGGTTTTATTAGTAAAATGAGGCAATTCTGGTGGAGTTGGAAATGTTTAATTACATGTCATGACAGTTGTTCTACAATGCTAGTATATTTAAAAAGGAACAATTTGAAAAATGCACAACCACACACTTATTAATGACATACACAGATGATATTTCTGCGCCGATAAGAAATAAATACAATGTAGCAATCAAAGACAGCCCACCATATCTGGTATTTTCTTACCTGTAACAGAAGTTTCACACTTCAATTCACCTAGTACAAATATCCTCTGTAATTCATCCTCCATGATCAACTTATCATTGGAGTCTGTGTAGCGACTTCTCACTGGCTGCGGCATTAGGTTGTGCTGTAAATGTTACAGTTACAGCACAATACAAATAACATCTATGGTCAACGCAAGAAATTAAAAAACAGGTTTTGTAAATTTGTGGGTTATTTTAATACCAAAAATCAGATGATAAAAAATACCTATAATTACTGCTCAAAAGGCAACCGAGAATAATATTATCCATTTGGAAATAATGCTACCCTAACATTTTCCACTAATTTTCACAACTTGAAGAGGAAAATTTTTCTCCAAGTAGAAAGAAATCTAACTTTAAAAGGGTGATGAAACTGGTCCACAATCTTAAAAACCTCATAACCTGATTTTGATGTTTAACTGATGTCTACTAATGTCTCATTTGTTATGAAATTATGTCACTCTTTAGAACATTCAACCCTTTGAACTTCATTAGAAAGCTCTGATCATGCCCCATTGAGCATTTTCCTGCAACTCTAAACATTAAAAATGATAAAATGTACATGTTTGAGAATTTAACATCTGCTATATCAATCAAGTTTACGTCTCTAAAAGCCATACATATTATATTAATCTTCATGAATAAGTTAAATAACAAAACTTTTATCTTGAACTGTGTATTCAGAAAAAAAAGTGATGGTGGATGAGAATATTATGATGGGTATGAAATAAATCTTTAGATCCGATTGTTAAGCCGCAAACAGAACATCTATCAAATAGATAAAACAGATAGAATACTGCAGAACACAGTAAAAGCACCGTTACTTGAAAATTTTCTGACTGCTGGAAAATAACCTGGTCTCAGAGTAACATCAAATATCCAGATATTTATATCACAAACTCCTAATTAACTTCACAGGTTTTCAAACCTACTTTTTATTGCTGACTTTGTAGCCACCCTGAAATAAACGAAACTGATTATTCATTGAATGAATAAAAATATTACATCATTATGTACATACCTCTTCACTTATCTCTTTCAGGATACTGGGCTGAAGCTCCATATGTTTGAAAAGAGTTCCTACCACAATGCACCTTTCATCACTGTTCAGGCCATGTAGTTTTCGCAATGGGATAGTTTTACCTATTGGAGTGAAACAGTCAATATTACCACCATAAATCTGTTTCTTTGAATCTTCAGATCCCCTCCACATCTCCTCCAATTACAAATCCTCTTCTCCTTCTTCATGAGCCTTTATGCGAATTTTGTCCAAGTGGAGCTGCAAATGCATTTATAATTTAGGGCAGTAAACATTTTATTTCTTAATTTTCTGAGTTGGTGAAAGACAATGCTTACGAAAACTGACCTGTCCCTGGGTTAAGAAAGAAAAGGGTTGGGGGACGGGCTTCAACATGTGATACAGCTATGTAACGTGTCCTTTTCTTTCTCTAAATCAAATCATCTCAAAATTTACAACTCACTCCAAGATATAGGCTACCGCAGATTGATGTGTACAGTTAACCTATTGTGTCACAGTTGCAGCAAAAATGGTATTTCTGAAGATCAGGATGCATCTACATGCAATTGCAATGTGGTGTCACCAGATGTCACCCACTTTATCTCTACATCTAGATCTAATCTTGATTCTATATCAGTATATCTGATCGAGCCCCACTAACCTCAACCGAAGACGCAATGGACAAAACGGAGAAAATCGCAATGAAACACAAACATTTGATTTTTTTGGTTTTGGTCGATACTTAACACTGAACCATATTTCTACATTCTGTGAAAATATTAGGTCTCAAATCAGCCTCTAAATATGATAAATATTGCTTTTAATGCCTTTAATTTTGCCTTTGACATTGAATATCACAGCAATAATGGAGTTCATTGAAGTTGAACTCCCAATAACTTCAAAATTGATGAACCTTTTATCATAAAATTTTCACATGGCGTGCATATCATTTATGTTGGCATAGACATGCAAAATTTCAAAGCCGTAGGTTAATTAGAAGTACCGCTGCTAGGGAGATAGTAAGGCCACTCATCAAGGTAAAAGTGTCTTTAAAAAAGAACCAACACTTTGCAATAAAAACGAGCATTGGAATAATTTTTACGGCCGCATTCTTTCTCACCGCTTTGGAGAGGTGCAAAACAACCGCCGTTCTTTCTCACCGCTTTGGAGAGGTGCAAAACAACATCGTCGTTGGTCGTGTTCTTTCTCACCGCTTTGGAGGGGTGTAAAACAACCGCCGTTCTTTCTTGATTTTCATTTTGCGACAAATTCGATCCTCGAGTTTTCTCTTTCTGGATTCGTTTTTTCCTTCAAGCGTTTCGGAATTTGAGATTGAAAAACAAGTGTATGTTGAGTCTTCAAAGTCTTTCAACGCTCGTGAGAAGTCGTCAAAATTTGCAAACCAAGAACTTCCAACCTTCATTAAAACTGGTGAAATTTCAAGTTTTAAAATTGAGTATGCTGCCGTTCACAAATGAATCAGTGAAGATTGGCGATTGATGAGATCACCTAATCAAGTGCAGATTTGAGACTCTGTGTAAGCCTAGGCTCCTTTGTATCGTTTATAAACCAGCGGGCGAAAGTGAAGTATAGTCACAACAATGCGTTTGCGCATGCGGAAAAAGCGGTGTGAAAAAACGCTGGTTTTTATACACCGCTGAAAAGCGGTGCAAAAGGACAAGGCGAATTTTTACACCAAATTAAAGATGAGATTTCATACTTGATGGTCATATTCATAACTCAAAATTAAAAACATATATGCGACTTCCGATGAGGTTAGTGAGGCTCGCTCACCATATAGGGGCCTATGTCATCATGACACTGACATTTTCCACCCAGATGAATGAAGCTTTTGACTTAATAATTATTGTCTTAAATACTCACCCCACTTCTTCAAAGCAGCTTCTTCCAATCGTTTCCTCATTGTAAACAACCTCTCTGCATAAAGATGAGCATACTGACGACTGAAGTTTCTGTCTTTCACCACAAATCGCCCACCTCTATCTTCAGCCAAGCATTTAGATCGTTCATAACTCGTATCTCCTTGATGTTGGCTTTCCTTAATAAATGTCCCGACATCAGATTTCTCTGACTGTGGGGCTGACGAGTAAATCATTGCTGTTAAGGGGCGTTATGAAATTCGAAGTAGATCTAGATCTAGAGTCTAGTTCTTTAAAAACTGTGTAGACAATATTTTCTTGTTCGTCCTGGTCTAGATATCTAGGTCTTTGTCTAGATCTAGACTAGTAAGTTGTAGGCCTACAGGTCCAGAGAGTGAGAGCTCGACTGGTGGGGACTAGGACTAGATCTAGGGTCTAGAGCTAGATTAGTAAACCATCTGGTTTAGCTTTTTAAAATAGCATTTAAATACCTGATCCGTTTAAAATTGCTGGTCTCGTTTCCCTGTCAACGGAATGTAACCTTTGTCGATGTATAGTATTTAAGGCAAGTAGAATCTAATATTTTTTCTTACGATGCACTCGCCATACTGCTGAGTCCAGCCGCTTACTGCGTTTAGCGCGGTTGTCATGATTTATTTGCAAAATAGTTTAGCAGTCAAAAATAAGAAATCAACAATTTTTTAACTGCCCATTCTCTTGCAATTTTTGCAAACGAAAAATCTTGCCAGTTTGCATTAAAGCAGTTGTTTGTTAATTCCTGACAAATTACAAAACTCATTCAAATTGTAATGCATAGAAGACGTCTTGGAATTCTCAAAATATGGTGATTTACATTTGTTTTAATTATAAAGGTTTAAGGCATTTTAATGCATTCACGAAATAAGATGAAATATATAATAACTTTGCTATCATCTGATATCAAAGAACTAGAATTTAGACATAGCTCATCAATGCAGACGTCAGGAAGCCAGGAAGCAGCACATGTGTTTTTGTTGCACAGTTTTGATCTCCTGTTGAGGCATTGAATGGTACTTAGTAGCTTACCAGACGCAGTTATTTATCAAAGCGAAGCTGTGGGTAATCAAACGACTGGGTTGTTGAATAACGTACAAAACACTTAGTCAAATTAAGACCACATCTGCCAGATAAATAGATCTAGATCTAGATCTACATCAACTTGATTAGCCTATGGCTATGGCCTATAGGCCTAGCCTATAAGGTCTAGGCTAGATTAGACTATTCTAGACGTAGACTAGGCTATGCTCAAGATCATCTAAAGATCTACACCTAGATCTACCAGCTGAGATCCACTTTATTTTTTTTTTCCGCGTGTAAGTGGAGTTCATGATACACTGTAGCTATTCAGTGCGATTAACAACCAGCATTCCAACAAACTCCAAGAAAGGGCTTTTCTTTCAGGACTCCACTTCGTAATCATGTTCGAAACAATGGTCATGTTCGATTCATCTAGACTCTATTCCAAGTCTAGGATCTAGATCTATGGACACTGCAGTAGGTGTGGTCAACACGTCGGTGCAGCCAATATTTGTTTTTCCGTACATTTTCATTTACCCATGTTTTTGTGACTTATTACTAATCCACGTTTTGTGACATTCTTAACCAGGCATCACAACATGATGAACATCACATGATTATGACTGCTATCTAAGCTTGCATTTTACTTTGATTAACTTCAAAGTTTTGTGTCCCCACAACTTCCATCTTGGGCACTACCGGATAAGTGCGGTCCCTATCTTGCCCACTTCATTTCCGCCATCTTTTGCGGTCCCTAAACTCTTAAGGAGTGCCGTCAGATTGATATGTAACGACGTGAGGGTCTAGTCAGTTTGTATCATCGAGGCCGTAGGCCGAAGTTCGTCTGGGCAGTAGTCAGATTGACATATCAGGGAAAGCCGCCGGGAACTAAATAATAGAATTTAAAATAGGGACCGCAACTCTTAAGGAGTGCCCCATCTTGAGTTCAAAGATAAATATGTGACCCTCCATTTTTCTCCATTTACTCGGTCTTGTGTAAGCTCACAATTCTAAGTGCTCTGGACACTCAACTTTAGGTGGATTTTCATTTAAAATATGTTTTCTGGGGAATGTGACTGTGAGTGTTATGCACATATGGTGCTGACTGCACTGACATGCATTCATTTGACACCCAGCATGGGGTGCGGTCACCAGTAATTGCACTGTGACATCAGTGTTGTGTGTGCATCAACTGCAATCACTAGCAGCATTATTATTTATAAAAATGTGAATTGTGATTACATGAAGTATTCAAAACAAAAGTTCAAAAGGGCCACTGCACAACTGAATTTAATGACTAACAAAGAATAATATTGTGGTAAAATTCAAATACGTCTAGGCTCTATTATTTATCAAGGTATTTTGCAACTTTATCAAAGAATAGGTCTAGTAAATTCAGTGACTTTAATTGTATGAGAACAGTTCTCCCTTCTTTCAAGGTAGGAAAATAAGAAGGCAGAAAAGAAACAGAAGCCACAGGTGGAGCAGAAAAGAAAGGAGCAGAGGCAAAGAAAAGGAAAGATAGAAGGAAGAAGTGGGTGGTGTGGTGTGTTGATGAAGAGCAGCTCACGAGAAATAAGGCAAAATACTATTATATTAGCATGAGGACAAGAAAGAGTGGGAAGACAGAGAATTGAAGAGAATGGGAAGGTTGATTATGACTATGAGATCTATTTTGATATTGATCGTACAGATGAGCATGCATTGATGGCACTTATAATATTATATGCAGGTGATTGCATGACCAACAACTTGTGACCGCACCAACATACAGTGATTGCACAGACATGCAGTTGATGCTAACACATGAAAAGTGTTCTGAACGGGACATGTTAATTGGAAAACAATACTTAAGTGTTCATTGACAAGCCCTTAGTTCACTGGTTAAAATGAGCCAGTCAGAAGGTCTCTAGACTTAGTTCACTTCCAGGCAGTTGCTATTTTCTGCCTGGTGACCGCACCTAGTGCATTGACAGTAGATCTGGTTTGTTTTTCGAAGTGCTTAATTGACCAATTTGCCCAATAGGCCATTGGCAGGCAAGGCTTTATTGGTCCTAGTTCCAGAAGTTGAATGGTATATATGTGGTATTTTGGTATTCAGTATTTTGTATGGAGGAGCATTGAAGAGCAAACCATGTTCCAATCACAGCGCGGAACTGTGAGGAACAGTTGTAATGACCCGCCCCCAAGACCGTGGGAGGATGGGCAAATACTGAGAAAAGGGTATAAAACCCCGGCTTGTCAAGCAGTGTGTCTCTTCCCCCAGTCGAGAGCAGTTGTATGTGCTGTGTATGATTGAATAAATGTCTTTTGTGCCCTACAATAGACATATTCTTCTTTGAGTTTGTCTGTGAGCAATTTTACCGCCCTGGCACGAACCGTAGAAATGTTGCGTCCTAACCAGCTGCAGTAATAAGTGAAACCCACATGAATGGTTCGTCTCATTCATCTTGTTACATATACTCCATTGGTCTGTTACTGGCCTTGTGCATGATACAAATCAAAGAATTGGAAGATGGCCTCATTCACTAAAGGGGATGATGGTTCATTTGCCAATTTGCTTAGTATGTTGATCCCACAAAGACTTGACTAGGAGCGGCTGTTCACGGGGGGGATCGCAGGGATTGGTCCCTGATAGAGATGTTTTTTATAGTAGTAAACATATAGATCCAGACAGTAGACTATAGGTGTTTGGCTCGGCAATTCCCAGCTGAGAATTCTGTCTAATGGCACGCAAGAGTTAGGCATCAGCTCATTTGGACCAATAAAGGTAGCCTTTTTTTTTTTTCCAACTTTCGTCTTACACCCAGATCTAGCCACTAGCCCTCCTGCGATTCACCCACAATTGGTTTTCATTCACTGAGCTTCGTTTCAGGCAATTGGTCATTCTTGCTCGTTTTTTCCTGGCACCAAAAAAATTACAAATGGTCCTTATCATGGGCCCACATTTATTGGTATTCATGAACAGACATATTAGGCCTAATCCTAATTCTTATCAATATTGATTTAAGGTTATCAAGAGGAAACTTGTGTGAAGTAGGATTGATTGCATGACTAGTTAGAAATGTATCAGAATTACATTACATATATTTCACATTCTTGTATTATTTGAAGTCTCCATTATGTACTGATTTTATTCATAACATCAATGTATTTTACACTCAGAGCCAGAAGCCTTTCATTCTGTCAACAGATTGCAAGGGAGAAGATTCTCAATAGTTGTTTGATTCCAGCAGCACGTGATCGTTTATACGCAAGATGGATGTATCAGTTATATTAGTTGGTAACCAAAAAGAAACACCTCCTAGTGCGAGTCATAGAGAAACTAGAGGTTCAGCAGAGGTGGATGGTAGTCCATCACAGAATCAAGATAAACATCCGATTTCTACAAGTGGCAGTCTGCAAAATGCTTGCCCTGGCATTAGAATGGAACTGCCACAAGATAATCAGGTTTCTGTGTCTTCAGAACTGGCATCACCTTATTCAGATTCAGTTTCCTTGTCAGTGGCAACTGATATGCCGCACTTGGAGGGAAGTGAGACTATGTCAAGGGAGGCTGATATCTGTGTGCAAGGAGAAATTGTGACTATGACAGGAACAGTCCCAATAACTTGGAACAACTCACTGAACTCAGGCTGTGATTATGAGGACAATGTTGTGAGTAAAGTAAACCCAGACATGACAATGGAAAGTGCCCTTTTAAAGTCCCAAAGTGATAGCTCAGTGCAAAAGGACAAAGAATCAAATGCAAATATTTCAGGTTTGATCCTTGATAAATGTGTTAATAGTAATACTGGTGGCAGCTCTGTTGGTACAGAGGGCGAGGGAAAAAATGGTAGCCAAGATGAGCATGCAGTTACAGGTAATAATTTTGCTGAGGGAGACATAATGTCCCAGGGTAACCTTAGAAATCAGTCTCAAAATACCGTCAGTGACAAAGTTCTACATACTAACAGTGGTTGTCTTGATGACAAGTTTGAACATGGCATCAGAGGCAGTAGTACTGATGACAGTCTGAGGTGTAAGACTTCCTCCAGTGAAGAAACTGTGCTGAATCAAAGTGATAGTTGTTTCTCTGACATCCAGCAGTCTGCTATGATTTGTAATGATGTGGTGAAAGATTGTCCTGTTGAAAATATACATGCAGATGAAATGGAGTCTCCTTCACAGAAGAGCACCTGCTGTGGTATGGTGCCAACAGATAGTCAGTCTTGTAGTTGTGAGAAAAATATACAAATGAAAGAGGAAACAGTAGATCCAGGCAAATCAGAAAAGGAATACCGAACTGGCACTGTTGTGCTCTACAGTGACAATGATGATGATACAAGCAGTACCATGTTCTCAAGTTCTGATGGTGGAGTCAGTGATGGTCACATCAGTGAAGAGGACGTAGTGTAAGTTGAATCAATGAATGGCTAATATTGTATCTTGATGAATTTGTAAGCATAGAATATCTGCATACCATTGAGATATTAAGATGAACAAAGATTATTGAACTTCAACACTTGATGCACAGTGTACTTAGTATTTGATTCAGCAGTTTTAATAGACTTTTTACAGTTTGAGCATTTCACATTTGAAAAGGGTAACAATGAATCAACTTTACTTATAAACATGGGAAGTTATACCTGAGAACAGCTCATATAGTTGAATGAAATTGATTTGAGACAAGACTTCAGTTTTTCAATTTGTGTTTCCAGAGAACTACTGAATAAAAGGAAGAAAGTGATAAGGAAAATAATCAGCAGGACAGAAGGAGAGGTTTTGCCTGAGGTAAATATTAAAAAATATGCTGTGGCTTTATTTAATAGTTTTTGTTTTTGGCGAGGAGATTTGCCTGCCTGTGTAAGCACCATCTGTAAGTGTGCTATCCGGGTAATACATATCGGCTTGTAAATTCTTTTCTTTTCTCAAAGCAAGTCAATAGAAACTTCATTATTAAATTAAATTAAAATTGATTGATTACCAAGGTTACCGTTATACAGGGCTTTGACAGAGCTTTGCATAATATTGTAAGACACAGCCTGTGCCATTTTCACTTTGGGATTAAATGATTCTAAAAGACTTTAAAAATGGCAAGTTGGACTAGAAGCCCGACTTCTTTATTTGTTTTTTTTTGTTTTTGTTTTTTAATTATTGCATAATTCCACATCTTGACAAGGTCTATAATTCCATTGTACAAGGTCTGCTACATGTGTTATTTGTAGTGACTGTATAGTGTACACCTAAATGTAGACACTCCAGCACCAGTGCAAGTAGATAACAAGAACCTCACCACGACGGACAAATTTAAATACCTTGGTAGCATTATCAGACCAGAGGGTGGCACAAAGGAGGACATCCAAAGTAGGCTGGGAAATGCATGGGCTGTCTTTCAAAGTATGAGCAACATCTGGAAATCGACACAATACGGCATCAACACCAAGATCAGACTGTACCAAAGCTGTGTCCTATCCACACTCCTGTATGGATCAGAGTGTTGGCGAATGACAGAAGGTGACCTCGCCAAGTTGTCTTCCTTCCACACCACATGTCTTCGTAGGATTCTCCGCATCTTTTGGCCAAACAAGATTTCTAATCAGGAACTACTAAGGCGATGCAAGCAAGAAGAAATAGCCAACACCATCACGAAGAGACGATGGAGATGGCTTGGACACGTGCTGCGAAAGGAAGCAAATTCTATAACCAAAACAGCACTTCAGTGGACACCGGAGGGACGGCGCAAGCGAGGCAGACCCAAGGCAACCTGGCGGAGAACAATCGAGGCAGAGATGAAATCCTTCAATCACTCATGGGGAACTCTCGCAAAGATGGCCCAGGACAGACAGGGCTGGAGATCCTTTGTTGCTGCCCTAAGCACCAGTGGGTGCAACAGGAAATAGTAGTAGTAGTAGTAGTATAGTGTACACATGATATATATATTTTGCCCATAATCCACATAGGTACATGATGTATAATGAAGTTGTTATTTCCTAATGCAGGAGTTATCACCTTTGGAGTATTTGACTATCTCTCCTGATGAGGGAGTAGAACTTGAACCAATTGGCACAGTGTCAGGCATTGTTAATGTGTTAGGTAAGTACAAAGTAAAAGATTATTTCTTTGCATCAGATATCTTATTTTATCAATTTTTTATTTGTAAAGCATCAGCTAACATGGAGAGAATTAATTTTGCGATAATTCAGTAATTAGTACAGTTGAGTTTTTACACATCAGGTGAAATTCCACTCATATGATAAGAATACAACAGCATTCGCAGGACCACTGCAAAACTCTCGTTCCATGAGAGGTTCCGCATTAGGCAAGGTTAAAGGGAAACCACTCATGTTAATATAAGGCTTGTCCAGAAGTTTCATTGTCCCTACAGATTTGAGCCTTGTTTTTTACACTCTCGTCCACCTCTTCTTTAGTTGTGGTGCAATTTCTTTTCTTTTTTTTCAAAAAGTGAATGGTTATAAATTTGCTTGAAAGGTAGCACAGCATGTGACTACTGTCTTGGTCAGGCGTAGATGTACACACAAGGCAAGTGCAGAATGACCACTTCCTTGCTTTTAGGTCTACACACATTCCAACCTCGTAGGCCTTGTTTACCCGATTGGTTACATGTTCATACAAAGAACTGACCATGTGCAACTAGCCGTCCCACTATCTGACCTCCCACAGTGACACAATCTCGCACGAACACACACAAAGGACTGAGAACACTGGTCATAACACTGTTGTACCCAAGGTCCAGTTCAATCCAAGGCTGTTACACTTGAGGTCTATTGTATCTACATTGTATATATTTGTTTGTATGCAAACCAGCTCATCTGAATGTCTGCCTTTGTACATTTATCTCTTTATCGTGAGACTTAATGAAATAAGCATTGTCTATAACATGAACAGCAGCTATGCTATGCAAGCATTAATTGTAATCCAGGTGCACCCTGTGTCAAATTCTGAGTTTTCTTATATGAAGCGCAAACATTACTGTGCGAGAAAACAAAAATCTTGGTTTTTGATTTAATGTTTGTATTGAATGCTTATTATTTTGTACTCAAGGTTTATCATTAACATTCAATAACTCAATCATCTTTCATGAGAAAATGCATAGTTTAAGTTAAAATAACGTTCCACCTCTACCCACCAGCCACTTTCATCATCTCTGTAGTGAGGATTACTGTTCAAGACATTGTCACTGTGATTTGTGCCAGATGGCTTAGTGTCACTGAACCATATAGTGATTGCAATTTGCCGAGAACATGCTGGCATACATACATGTATATCTGTTAGTCTCTTTATATCATTTCACATATTAGTGGTGGTGAAAGGCAAGTTGAATAGTCCAGCTCTGTATGATGATACAGTTCTGTTTCTGGAAGGAAGACAACCTCTTGGTCTGGTGAGCATGAAAATGTCTTATATTGAATGATGTCAGTAGTAAAATCTAAAACATAATATCATAGTTCTTACAGCTTTGATGAACTTTTGGGTGTTATGAAAGGTGATCGATCAAGTCTGACATATGTTCTTATGATTGTTTGCCATGTGTCAGCTAAGAAGAAAATGATAAATTAAGCTAGTTTGGTCATTCACAGACTGTCCATATGTGTGTGTAGTTTACTTTTTTTGTACACATTTTACTTTGAAATTATCGTGAAAATATTAACACCACACACGAAAATAAAAGAATGCACTGAAACAAACTATCTCCATTGTCATTGCATAGTTTTGTGTTCAAGAGTTTAAATGTCATGGAATCGTTAAATGTATTATAACTTAATTAATTGAATTTGTTGTCATTGGCCATTTAAAAGCCATATGTCCAATAAAAGCATATTGTATTTTATTTTAATATGTTCCAGGTTTTTGAAACTTTTGGCACCGTTGAAAAACCATATTACTCTATAAGGTTTAACAGTAATAAGGACATAGAGGAGAGAAACATTGCTGTTGGAGATCAAGTCTTGTTTGCTCCAAGAGCGGACAATCTTACCAAATATGTCTTCGTTGCGGAGCTGAGGAAGTAAGTGAACTGTCCAAATATGTACTTACGTATTATTTATGCTGAACAAGTGGGTTCATATATCAATTAATAAAATAACACAATTGTTCAGAACAATGTGAAGAGATCGAATGCCATCTGTTTTTGATTTGATTCATCTGTCAGGATTATGTTGTTAATCTTATTTGTACAGTGGACCATCATGTTTAACGACACTGCTGATAACGAGAACTTTGCCTATAGCGAGAACATTTTAAATCCCCGTTTTTTCTACTATATAAGCTATATATTAAAATACTTGAATAACGGCAATCGATAATCAGAACACTTGTTATAGCGAGAGAATTAATTCTGAGTGCATACGGCAAATTGTGGGAGCGGCCGCAGTACATCGTGTAGCGATTCAGACATAATATTGTTCTTTGTCTGTTACTGCACGCCCATCCGTCTAGTCATCTCTCACTCAGGCCGACAATGCTTTGTTTCCTTACTTACCACGTGTCATGACAGCGCATTACACTACCCCTCTCGCAATCAATAAATTTACATTTGCCCACCTGTCCAATTATGTCTTGCGTAGGCCTAGCAAGCGTTGTCTACTTGCTGACCAGGTGCCGTGACAGCACTGTACACCATCACCCACGCAGTCAGTAAATTTATGCCCGTCCAGTCATGTCTTGCGTAGGCCTAGCAAGCATTGTCTACTTCCACCACCCACACACACACAATATATTTACGCCCGCCCACCAGTCCAATCATCTTTTAAGATCTTGCTTATACCAAAGAAGCTTTGTTTTCTTACTGACCGCACACTATGCCACCATCCACGCAACCAAAAAAATTACCGGTAGTAATTTACGCGGATCAAAGATCGTGCACATCACAAGTAGTGACCAGAGAGTGTACGTGTCTGACGAAGCTACATGGTTGTAGCCTTCATGGCCAGCCCCGCAGTTTGCCCCAGTGAGTGATGAGTCATCACTTTGAGCTGGCTGCGCGTGGTGTGCTGTCACAGCAAAGGTCAATGGGATCGACGGGAGAGAAAGCATACTTATTACTAGGCCTACGCAAGAGATGGCCAGGTGGGGCCACAACTCGCAAGGCAATTATTACTCGCACCACGGTCTTTGATCGCAATTGATCGCCGCGCGGCGTATGCTCTTTGTGTACATCGGGCTTCCTGACCACATGCCTACACTCGTCACAAACATGCGACCAGTTTATTACTCGTCTGCCTCTAACTTTTGAACCTGTCTCTCTCGTAATTTGATCGAAACATGGCTACCGTCAGCACATAAAAATGAAACAAAACAAACAACAACAAAAAAAAAAGTACCGAGATCAAGGCCGAGATCTGCCGTCAGTTTGATAAACAGTAAATTATGTAGGCCTACGTTGATCGACAGAACATGCCAACAAGAGAGGTAACCATTATTTTTCATGGTTACCTCCCTTGTTAGCATGTCCTGCACATAGTGGGGGTATTTTAACCCCTTGCCTTGCCTTTTTGACGCTTTCCTGGAATAGCGAGACCTTTGGTATTGATATGAATAAATTGAAAGCGGAGAGTCTGAAGTCTGTTTTAGCCAATTATCTTGGCTTTATTCAACATTCAACTGTAGTAGGATCAGAAGCATGATCCAGTTATAATCCTTCTACCGAGCAATGGCGCTAGGAAGGACGAAATCGTTTATTGCAACGTCTGTGACGTCATCTCCGCACAGTGGTATTCATTAGTGGTGCGTTATTGTTCAACACAAGCAGATAGCAGATAGTTAGACAAACAGATAAAACAAACAGTACATGACGAGCGATTAAAGTAACACAAAGCACATAAACATAGCAACATCACGACAGGTATAACGAGACATTTTTGGTGGAACATGACCTCTCGTTATAACCAAGCTCCACTGTAGTTGTAAATCGTAAGTTCTGCAGCGAACCATGATTATGGCTAAAATTTGTGGTTCTGTACTTTGTTTTCATGTTTTGTACTTGATTTTCATTTTTTCTGTCTGGTTTTATTACATTCTTATACGTGAATTTTTTTGTCACAGAATGAAGTGCGATGATGCCTCATGGGAGTATGATAATGAACCACCACCTTCGGTAAGTTGCTGCCATTTTGTTTAAGAGTAGAATTATCTCAAATTGCTATCAGGTGTTGTATTAGAGTGCAAAGTCAATTTTTATGCCAATCATTGGTGTCTGTTCTTTCATTCAGAATTTCATACAAAGCCTAAAATAACTCATATCAACTGTGCTTTGTCGGAAAGACTTTGTCAATGAAAATTCTATTGTTGTGAATAAACAGGATAAGGATGTTGTAAAGCAGTTCACAACAATGAATGCCAACAAGAGTTGTGGGCCTGATGGTATAAAGTGCAAGATTTTGAAAATGAGTTCACAGCAACTAGCAAAAGCTTTTACACCAGCATGGATTTTTTAACTTATCACTAACCAGTCTGGTTTTCAGTATGTAGTTTGAATGTTGAACACAGTACTTTTACATCATCAATTCTTTGTTTCTTCAAAAATACATGTTTGTTAAATCTATCCACCCACATTACATTCTGTCATTTGAATTGAAAAATTATACACAACTTTTGATATATGTTTTACTATTTTGTGTTGGCGAACAAGTATTTTGTAGGATAAAAGACAAGGAACAAACAGGTTGGCATGGTGAAAACGTGCATTTAGCAAATCAGATTTTGAATCAGCTGTGCATCAATATTTCTTTCTGAGAAATGGGCTTATATTTACAGGCAAACGTGTTTAATAATAGTTTTATCCTTTCTTCAGCATGTAGAATATTCTGATGATGAACAAGAGAGGAAAGCCAAACAGCGACACAGAAAAAAAGACAGAGGGGATGAACGAAGAGCTGGACCTGTGATGCAGAGAAAGAAACGGAGGTCTTGTTTCTTATTTAAAATTGTTATGTTTTGGCTACTGCAAGTGTTTCCCTGAAAAACAACTTTATAGGTCATGGCCCCCAAACTGGCATTTATTTTGCATCCCTTGTTTTGTATAAAATCCTGTGCTGAACTTGCAACACAAGCGAAGGAGGTTGCCTGTTAAAAATTACATTATACCAGTTTGTGTACTTATGATTTTTCTTTTCATAGATTCCTAAATGATTGTGTAATTTGTTTTCAGGAAGAGGACAGTGGATCATAAGCCAGGTAACCCATAAGTTTTCTTAAAACTTGGATTTTGTGATATTGATGTAGCGGAAATTCTTATCAAATCTTCACTGTGTTGCTATCCAAAGAGATATTAAATATTATGCAAATTCTGCCTTGACTGTTGACACCAATTATATCTGGCTTGGCTCATAAAATTCAGTGAGAGTTAATGATTGCCTGTTTCCAGCATTGTGATGTCTCACTTAAAAGTCTTAAAGTATTAAGGAGAAAAGGGGTAAAGCACACTGAAAAGGGCTCAGTTTGCAATTGTCCTTACCTCATCTTTGTGTGGTCGGCTTTATATTTCAGTAACTGTTCGGGTTTTGATCTCATGCTGCAACTGTTCAATCTTTTGTTGAAGTTGTTGTTGTGGATGTTGTTGGATGAACTCCATAGATACATATAGTATCACTATCAGTTGTATTACTAAATTATATAAGGTCTCATTTATCCCATAACTGTGAAAATATGAAATATTTTCTATTGTAACATAATGTGTCACATTTTCCTGAATTGGCAGTGTGACATCAATTGTTTCACAAAGAATATATGGTACATGTCTGTATGAATATCAAAAGACACTACTACTAAGAGTGAGATGATGCAAAGGAGAATAAGAATAATTGATGCTGGTTTTAATCATCAAAATTTTTATTCATATATTCATGTTTTATGGACATTTTTTGGATGGATGGACAGTGCAAAATTGTTTGTGTCAACAATGTGAGGGATTTACTTTAGAAGTGTTAAGAATACAATAAAATCTGAGAAATTTAAAACAAATTTTTAAAAAATTCATTGTAAATAGCGTCTTGGTTCTTCTGGGCTAAGCCATAAATAGATAAAATTATGCCAGCTGTAACAGTTACAATCAATAATAAAAATTAATTCTGTTTACAAAATTAAGAAGACTCATGACTGTTAATTTAATCTACATGAAGATGATTACAGTTTGTTAATTATCATATTCTCAAGATTCTCAAGGACCAAGCTTGCTCCCGGGTGACTTGATGAAGAACCCATTTGGAAATAAAAATCAAACATTTAATCATTCTCCTGCACATTGGCCCCGAAAAGAACTTAATAAGAACCAGGGTGAGTATGTTGAGTATTTGGGATTTTAACTATTTTTATCCATGCATTTATATGGGAAATGCTTTAATAATTGAAGGATGGAGAATGATTGATGAGAAAGCAAGGTGGAGAATGGCTGATGAAAGTATTAAAATAATTAAAAGTACAGTGCAAATACTGCAATCCTAATATCTCGACATCAGTGGGACTGGATGAATTGCATCGAGTAAAGAGAAAGTCAAAATTAACAAATTAGTGGTAGCAGAGAACAAAAAATAAAAGCAGGGGAGATCAAAATACATGTAATATCACCATTATGGGAGAAATGTCCCATAAATTACATGTACGCAATTATGTCCCTTGTTTCCTCTAAACATCGGCATACGTTCATCCATTCCTCCAATATCATTGTGTGAAGCAGGTGTGTGACACACGTTTGTCGATATCGGTGAGGTGCTGTACTATACATTAAATGCGCCGTGTTTTACTTTTTGTTTTTAACCGCGACGTGGCTGTTTCTTCAGAAGTAATGACACTGATGGACACACGGTACGGCAGTTAACTAAGATTAAGGTATCTAGGTCAAGGTCCAGTATCAACGGCGCACGAATGTTTTATGAAAAAAAAAAAGGGTTGGGTCACACAGTTTGTACTACTCTGTACTTTTACTAGTTTTACTGCTGTGCTCTTATCCATTGCACTTCACACTTGCGTTATCGAAGCTAAGGGCCATTGTCTTTGTCCATCCACCCCCTCTTTCATCCCTCCCCAAGGGTGCTACAAGAAGAAATAAAGAGGTCCGATGTGCGGGGAGTTGCGTGGGCGTCTTCTGCAGCACAATAGTAGATCTAGTGTACTTGCTATGCTCTCATCATCATTGCCTTTCTCACCCTGGATCAGGGTATAGGCCACCAACAAACACCTTCCATCCCTCTCTATCATGGGCCAGCCTCTTTACATTATTCCAAGTCTTTCCGCTTCGTTGCACATCATTTTCTCTGGCTCTTCTCCACGTTCCGCGCGGCCTTCCTCTTGATCTCTTGCCCTGGGGATTCCAGTCCAATACCTTCTTCGTGATGCTGTTTCCTGGCCTCCTGAGAGTGTGGCCGATCCATCTCCATCGCCTCCTACCAATTTCCTCTCTGACTGGGTTCTGTCTTGTTCTTTTCCATACAATTTCATTGCTGACCTTGTCTGTCCATCTGATCTTAAGTAGCTTCCTCAAACATCTGTTGATGAAAACTTGGATTCTCTTTATGCAGGCCTGGGACGCATTCCAGGTCTCACATCCATACAACAGGACTGACTTCACGTTCGAGTTGAATATCCTCAGCTTTGTTTTTAGAGATATATCCTTGGTTCTCCAAATCTTGCTTAAGGATGTGAAAGCTGCCTGTGCCTTTCCAATTCGTGCTTTGACTTCTGCCTCTGTTCCTCCCTTATTGTCAATGATACTACCAAGATAGCAGAAGGACTCTACATCTTCCAGTGGTTGATCTCCTACTGTGACTTGTTCGCTTAGGGGTGCAACAATTTTTAGGACCTTCGACTTCGCGGGATGTATCCTCAATCCAATAGATTCTGAAATTTTGTTTAGAGCTGTAGTCTTTGCTTGCATCTGGTCGTGTGTGTGCGACAATAGTGCCAAGTCATCTGCAAAATCTAGATCGTCCAGCTGTGTCCATGGGGTCCATTGTATGCCATTTCTTCCTCCACTGGTGGTTTCTTTCATAAGCCAATCAATCACCAGGATAAACAGAAATGGGGACAGCAAACAACCCTGCCTAACACCAGTCTTGATATCAAAGCTGTCAGTAAGCTCACCATCATGTACGACTCTGCAACTTGTCCCCTCGTACATGCTCTTGATAAGATTCACCATCTTCTCTGGGATTCCATAATGTCTCAATATTCTCCACAGTGTTTCTCTATCGATGCTATCAAAGGCCTTCTCGTAGTCAAGGAAGTTCACTATCAGTTGGGAGTTCCACTCTAGCGACTGCTCTACTATGATTCTCAGCGTGGCGATCTGGTCGGTGGTTGATCGATTACTCCTGAAACCAGCTTGCTCCTCGCGAAGTTTTTGGTCTGTTGCATTCTGTATTCGCTTGAGAATAATCCGATTGAAAACCTTTCCTGGGATGGAGAGAAGTGTGATTCCTCTGTAGTTACTACAATTGCTGAGGTCCCCTTTTTTTGGGAGCTTCACGAGGTGTCCTTCCTTCCAGTCCTTTGGAAACTTGCCTCCGATCCAAATCCTCGAGAATAGTGAGTGCAGACCCTCTGCAGCCCCAGCAGCATCTGCCTTCAGCGCCTCTGGTGGGATCTGGTCTGGTCCAGCTGCCTTGCCTCGATTTAACTGCTTTATGGCATCATTAATCTCTGCTTTAGTCGGAGGGTCGCAACTGATCGGTAAATCATTTCTTGCGGGTAGAATGTCGGGTGGGTTGCTTGGTGGAGGTCTGTTCAAGAGGCTGTTAAAATGTTCTATCCATCTTTTTGCCTGAGCTTCCTTTCCAAAAATAGCCTTCCTGTTGTAGTCCTTGACAGGAACTTCAGGTTTTCCATATTTTCCAGCAAGAGTCTTTGTAGTCTGGTAGAGGATCCTCATGTGTCCTCCTGTTGCTGCCTTCTCTGCTTTCTCTGCTAACATTCCTATGAACTCCTCTTTGTCTTTTTTAATTGATTTTTTGACCTCTTTAGCTGATGCTCGGTACTCTTCCTGGTTACCAACTCTTGAGCTTCTTGTACGACTTGCATTTACCCGTTCTTTTAGGTCTCTTCTTATCCTTATCAAGTCCAGTGATTTTTGACTGATCCATTCCTTGTGTTCCACTTTCTTTTCCCCAATAACATCCTGACATGTCGATGTAAATACTCCTTTTACCTTAGCCCAGTGAGTCTCCAAATCTACTGTCTCTTCGAGGTCAACAAGGGGTTTGAATCTATTCCTCAGTGTCAGCTGGAACTCTTCCTTCTTGTCTCCATCCAGAAGGCTCACTTGAAACTTTCTCCTCTTTGTTCCTGCTCTGGTACCTTGTTTCTTGAGGCGGAGTTTGAGTCTTGCCAGCAGCATGTGATGGTCAGATCCAACATCTGCTCCTCTCTGTACTATGACATCCTCTAGTGAGCGTCTGAATCGTCGGGTGATGCAAAAGTGGTCAATCTGATTTTCAGTTACTCCATCCGGTGAAATCCAAGTGGCCTTATGGATCCTCTTGTGTGGGAATACTGAACCTCCAATCACATAGCTGTTAAATGCGCAGAAACTTGCAAACCGCTCTCCATTCTCATTCATTTGTCCTAAACCATTGCACCCCATAATGTCCTCATACCCAGTATTGTCCTGTCCTATCTTGGCATTGGCATCTCCCATTATAATGTTCACATCTTTTCTTGGCAGTGTGTCAACTATTTCCTGAAGCTGGTTGTAGAAATCGTCCTTGTCCTCATCGGTTGCTTCATTTGTTGGGGCGTATATCTGCACAATGTTCATGTTGATGTTCTTGTTCTTAGTAGTAAATGATGCCAATATAATTCTCCTTCCATTGGGTTCCCATCCCCTCAGTGACCTCTGGGCGTGCTTGCTCAAGATGATCGCTACTCCTTCTGTATGCTTTTTGTCCTCCCTTCCAGAATACAAAATCTTTTCCCCAGTATTAAGTTGTTTCAGTCCGGACTATCCAGCGGGTCTCGCTAACTCCAAGTATGTGCAGTCTGTATCGCCTCATCTCCATTGTAACCTGGGCACTCTTTCCTGCTTCATACATGGAGCGGACATTCCACGACGCAATCCGGAGTGACTTGCTTGATGAAGGAGCAGTCGGGCCAGTGGCGTCCTTTCGGCTTTGTCCATTGTCCTTCATTGAATCTACAGGTGCAGATGCTCCCCCTTCTCCCAAGATAAAAGACTGATTTGAAGTATTTGCTTGTGTTTCTGTAACT
Organism: Onchidella celtica; assembly: GCA_963931925.1. Taxonomy (NCBI): domain Eukaryota; kingdom Metazoa; phylum Mollusca; class Gastropoda; order Systellommatophora; family Onchidiidae; genus Onchidella; species Onchidella celtica. The sequence continues at coordinate 13,983,402 of OZ007568.1, read as the reverse complement.
GGTTTATTTTTACAAGGTGGGTAGTTGGCCCACCGCCAACTGGCTCTTCTCGGGAGACCAGGACCTTTGCACCTTTAGTCGCCTCTTACGACACGCAGTATCACGTCAGATGTATTCTCTGCTGTCCCTCTTCTACAAGAGAGCCCCGCATCTGCACGGGCGTTGCTATGCTCTGGTCGAGGAGAAATGCGTCGAAATAAGAGGAAAGAATGGAAAAACGCGTCGAATTACAGGGAAATATTTAGTAGAATCAAAGAAGGAACAGGTTGGGACTTAAAAATTGTGTCGAGTTACCCAGAATGTCGATAAAAGCCATGTCGAGATAAGTGGATTGGACTGTAATGTGTAATTCCTTATGTAAATGCAGCCACTGGTTGATTCAGAATAGCTATCAATTTTTTTCATAAATATATTATAACCCATCCTGTGAGACACTAGTGTACGTAGCTGAAATTATGGGGCATCGGTGCTTGTCAGCTACAAAAGTATTTTATAATAAACTGGTGTAGGATTAGGTTTAGAGTTAAGCCTTAGTTAAATCCGTTGTCAGAAAACCCATTTAAGATTTAACTGTATCCCCAGGAACCAGATCCAACTTGTAGATTTAATTGAATGACAGAAATTTGGAAAGCTGATGTCTGACATTACCAGAAGAGCACTCATGATTGTTACTAATTCTCTGAATGGTATCTTCCTCAGGTTCTGGTCAACCTCTATCAACTGTGCCAGTTTATCCCCATAGGCAACAGGCACCTAACTCATTCCAAATGCCTTGGCTAGCCCTGCCCAGTTTTGGAGAAAACCCTAACTGGAAAAATCAGCCAGGACTTGGTCAAAATCCTGCATTATGTTCACCAAATATGGGAAATTTTGGAAACTTTATGGCTGGGTCAGGACGCTTTGGGCCACCAGTTCCCAGATTTTCTGGTCACTCATTCTCTACAGTTCCACCACCACCACTACTAGCACAGTTTGCATCTACATACCAGCCTAATACTCAAAACTTTAGTATCCCTCCTCCGGTGGGTGGTTTCCGTGGGAGCTCCACACATCAACAACCATTATTCCCACACCAAAGCTTTGCACCACCACCATCACCACAATATCCAGCTCAACCACCACATGCCACCAACTCCATATTCCCCCCACCTCCACCATCTTCATAGGACATACATGTATTTCAATAAATGGCATTTCATGCACTTTCTGATTCGATATGTTTCATGTAGAATGCCATATAATTGGACTGAGCTTATGTAAAGCCATGCATTTCAAGTAACAGGCCTATAACATAAAAAAATTTTACCACGTTTTATTGAATATCTATGGAATTTATGTATGAAAATTGAAAGTAATGAATGTGTAGTTACATTGTACATACATAATAGATTTGATGAAATAAAAGTTATCTTTGTAATTAATTTCAGTGTGTCACACATTTTCTTTGACTACTTGTGCAAGACACATTCTGTTGTAAACACCGAGTTGCAAGTCCATTAGAACAAACAATATTTTGGACCAATTGTATTATAAAAAGTCAACAATAACAGTATTAAAATTTCTGCTTTATTAGTTAAAATACATACATGATATCATTTCCATTTCCATGCACACATCCCTTGATACATGTAAATAATTATTATACTCTTGCAGTTTCACTACAATAATGTAGTGTATGTAGTCATTCTTACCCTTGACTGCCAATCATGTAATCTCTTTTTCAGACATGAATAGAAAAAAAAAAAAAAATTTGTTCACATTACATGCACAATGTATGTGTCTGAATCACAAGGTGTTTGAGGTAGTATTAGGTAGAAGTAAAATGTGAGGCAAAGGTCAGCTTTACTTGGGCTTAACCATATACAGTGGAATCTGCTTAAACCGAAACTACAATTGTATTTCAAGTTGATGTTAACAGTATTTTGGATGTATGGGAGTCTCCAAAAAAACAGTGAACCTGAAATGTAATCTGGTCAGCAAAGGAGAGCAAATCAAACAAGTTACAAAATTCAAATATCTAGGCTATTTGATAACATCAGATAGTAGGAGCATAAGTGGAAAGGAAAATAATAATAATGGCCAAAGATTCATTCCAAAAAATGAGACCAATATTATATCAACGGCCACTAAAATCAAAGTCTTGAAAACATATGTTGTGGTCAGTGCTTTTATACGGATGTGAATGTTGGACAATGAACAAAGAAAGAGAGGAAACTAGAAGCAGCAGAGATATGGTTTATAAGAAGAATATTGAGAATATCATGAATGGAGAAAAAATCAAATGAGTCGGTATTGAGAGGCTGATCTGAAAAGATCATTAATTAAAACAATAAGACAGAAGCAACTGAAATTTCTAGGACACATCTGTTGTTTCAGGAGCCTCTAACATCCAGCAGTCACAGGGAAGATCGAAGGTAGGAAATGCAGGGGTGGACAGAAAAACTTTCACTGAAAGTCTTAATTCAAGGACAACACATAAACGTCACAACAACTCCTTGAGGTTGGCTGATGACAGATCCGGGTGGAGTGGAGAGGCATGATCGCCAATGTCTCTTCCAGCCAGGGCAATTGATGATGCAATTATGATGATTTTTAGTTTCTTAAAGGGAAGTGATAATTTAGCCATTTTAGGCCCACTTCAGAAATTTTAGATCATTTTTCCCCTCAATGTATGTTTGAGTGAGTCAGTGTGTGGGTGCAAGTGAATGAGATGTTTCTTTATGCACAGTATACAATGTACTAATACAGTAAAGCCTCGTTATACCGCCAAGTAAGGGGCAAACAGAAAATTGGCGGTATAACGAGAATGGCGGTACAACGAAAATACCATGTAGAACAAGGGAAATAAGTAATTAAGTAATTTACCAACAATCGGACTGGCTAACATGTCTAAAATATTGCAGTTATCTCCCTTATCTCTCCACAAGACATAAACCTCCATTGTCATTTTGAAGTTTACTTTGCTTTCATTTGTATTTTTTTGTTGTTTTTTTTTGTGTTTATGTGTGTTGGAGTTTATTTATTCAGGAAATCGCACCTTAAAAGTAAAAGTATTATGTATTGCAACACGACAAATAATGCTACATTACAATTCAGCAACAAACGTGCGTTGTTTGCATCGTACCCCGCGACCGGTATGAACCAGTTGAAGCATCACCTTGCGCGCGCTTAGGTTCGTTCGCAAACTCTCTATTGAACTGTGACCCGTCTTTCCCACTGCATCCCCCATCAGTAGGCCTATCAGGACTTCAAAGCGAAGACTGTGTACTGTAGTAGGATTGGTGTTTGAGTAACAAGCACAGACTGTGGCGCCAAGTGATGTTCCGACTGTTAGCTGGATTTAGGTAGATGTGGGGAGCGGGGGTTAAATTTACATTGGCGCTATAACGAGCAATATTTACTATACTCAAGTTATGAATGTAGCAGTCAAACTGTTGGCGGTATAACTAGATTTTTAGTGACTTTGTATAGGTGTCAGATCCGTACCACGGCGAAAATCTGGCGGTATGCGGGAATGGCGGTATAACGGGTGGCGGTATATCGAGGTTTTACTGTACATGTAGCACAGATAAGCTGTGGGTGGCTGTATCGACAATAATGTATTTGAATTACTGGATGAGGACTGTCAGTGTCAGTGAATGTATTGTAGTCAAAGTGACACTCATCACACTTAGGTAATGACTAATGGCCCATGAAATGGTGAAAAGACCGGAAAGTGTCTGGGAAAAAAAAAAAATAATGCTGCTTGCGGTAGCGGCGCTATTCTGACTGGTATCCTTGACGGCTAGTTCAAAGACTCTATATCTCCTCCCCCCAACTCTATCAAGTAGCCATGTATAGTCATGCATGAAATTGACAAGGTGGCATTGTTATAATTATTTCACATCAAAGGCACTGAATTTTTGAGGCAGCACCATCTCTTGACCGAGTAAGTGAAAGAGAATCTTTCAGTTAAATGGCTTTTACGTGATTCTTTTCGTATAAATAGGTGTAAACATATTTATAAGCAATATAGAAGGATTACAGTGGGACTATGAAAATCTTTCGGTTAAAGAGAAATTTCTTGTTATCCGCTTGCGGTTAAAGCAGGTTCCACTGTATATATGTATTTTGCATTATTGGTAATTAACAGGATGAGCATTAAATTTCTACTAATGCAGATGGAGAATATTACATATACTGTACATGCAAATTCTTTTAATTGGAAAAATGGTCATGATGAAAAAGCACTATAAATTAAATACAATTCATGTATCAATAATGCAAAGAAAATCAAGTGTAATTTCCAAATTTCATGGTTGAAGAATGACAGTAAAAATCTCTTTCCAATGAGTTGCTTTTCATCTCTAAATTAAAAAAAAGGAAAAAATATGCACTGGAAAAAAAAACAACTATTAAATTTCTTTTGCATATTCTAGTTTTATTTTGCAAATATCAAAATTTTAAAAACAAACTGCATTTTTTAAATAAATATTGGTCATCATTACTACAATGTTATGCCACTACTTAAATTTATTCCTGGTACACTTGCATAGTACAATGCATGTGGGACTGGAAATGTAAATTATACGCAATACACAATTTTCTGTCATTTCACAGATATTTTTTAATTATTTTTTTTGAAAGGTTTCTGCTGGATTACATTTCGGAGATAATCATTGGCAGGTACCGTAATAAAACACAAAAGAACACCAAGAATATTCTGCGATCATTTGTATTATGCTTTATGTCTGAGATTTCTTACATAACTTCCTAATGGCAACCGGGAACCATAAGAAAATGATACTTTATATAATGACAATTATATTAATAAATGCTTAAAATAAGATTGTAGCGAGCATTATAATCGTCAGTTGTCAAAACAAATGCCTAAATCATGCAGTTTAAAGTTACAATTGCCTACATGTATTTCACTTTTCGCGAACAAATTCGTTTTTTTTCAAGGATAATTACATGTACTATGTCCTCATGAGATGCATATTATACATGTTGTGCAGTTTAGATGTACCCATCATAATCCGTAATCAGAATTGCATGGCATGCGAATCTAAAAGAGTTTCTATTCTTTTTCTTCAAACCTCATTTTCACTTCGTATAATTTATAACAGACAATATGCCATAATTAACCTCCCAAATTAATGATGCACTGATAGTGACAAGTGACCAGTTCAGTTTAAAAAAAATAATAGGTGGTAGTCTTCCATTATCAGGAATTGAGTGGGGTGGACTGTTTCTCATAGTCAGATCTCTTAATGGTGTTGAGAACAAATTGGGATTTCTACATGTACTAAATGACAAGAATATGTGATGTTGCGATAATGCGTAAATGAGTATTCTTATTTATGAGCCTTGGGCAACTGTAAACATGTTGAACCTATTCTGGTCATTAGATAAAACTGCTCAGGACATGTCACATCCTTGTGGATTTGACCCATTGGTGAAACTTTCAGAATGAGAATATTATGAGTACACTGTATCAAAATTTTAACCAAGCTTTTCAAGACCAGAGAAACAATTGACGGCGTTGATTTTTTCCCCCCGAAGACTGCTCCTTTCACCTGGCAAAGAGGAATGTATCATAAAATTGTCACATGCAAAACATTACATGTTAAGTCACAAGTTCATTTGTGGGTATGTATTTCATATTCTCACATGAGCAATATAACACCATGAGCTTAATATTAGTACACTCCTCTCACTCAAATATTTCTGCTGTACATCACATCTGACCTTCAAGAAGCCAAAAGTACAGGGCTAGCTTTAAATCAATTGGACCAACTGGGCCCTGCATTTGGGCAATTATGTCCTATCAAATACACACAAGAACACATTGCAGCATACGCCCAATCCCACACAGCAGGTTTTACAGAGAACAACAAAGATTATAATTAATGGGCCTCACTACTCCTCTGGCACAAGGGAAATGGTTTACGTCTAAAGTGTACAGCTTCTGCAGTCCTTGTACATGTCCGTGTGTTCAAAATAAATAACTGTGTCCAGAAATAGAAAGGAATTAAACACCAAACATTTCAGGGTCGTACCCAGATGTTTGTAAAAATCATCCTCTCTCCAGTGGATGTCCTGACCTGTATGTTACACATGTACCGGTACATTATGTAAATTATTACTGACTGGTTGTGGACAAATGCATTGCCATGCTGTGAGCAAATTTCTGGGACCAAACCTCCATTCTGTATTTTTCCTTGAGTGAGGTACATGTAATCCATCCTCTTGAACTTAAAAAGGAGAGTAGGTGACAAAAACGAACTGGAAAAAAACATCTAGTGTAATTAATCTGAGCTTGCTTCCATGAGAAATGACTATACAGTTTGATCAAACGAGGGTCTGTACTTTCAAAAAAGAGTCATTACGTGACTGTAGTCTAATATGATGCCCAACAGAGAAAACCGAGTTGTTCACTGCTCAGCTACAGCTTACATGTACTATGTAAAATACTACGATTCCCAAACAACAGCCTTTAGAAAAACATGTTTACAGATGGTTTTGTCTTCAAAGCATACCTATTTGCATCTAGCTTAGCTTTTTGAATGCACTGATAGTGACACTAGTGACAATAGCAAAAGGGCATAATGCATGCATCCATATTTTACAAAGAGGAGTCATGAAGATAAACATTGTATCAGGTGCTCATGTTACATACACCTGGTACTTACCACCTTACAGTACAAGTATGTAGCAGGTTACAGGTTTCATGATGGAAAGAAGTCCTCTTTAAGGTCTGGTTAAACAGGTGTTACAAGTGAAATCATAGTAGTTAGGGATTGTTCACATATTATGTCATCACATAAAGGGGGGGGGGGGGGGTCTCTTGAATGATGACATGGGGGAGGGGGGTGTTGAGTCCAAAGATGATGTCATCAATGTGGTTTGGTAAAATTGAAAAAGAAGAACAAATAAAAAGATCAAATTCATATTTTTATTATAATACCTACCAATAAAATAACTAATTAATTAATCAACCAATACCTTGAATGACTACTATTACTACTAAATATTTGTTAAACTGCTAAACCTACCACAGAGTCAACACTGCATCGTGTCTAATTTGGTTCTATATTTTTCACTTCTGTTTCAATGTTTACCTTCCTGTTTGTCCAGCCTTATTTTTCAAATCAAGGGAAATGAGAATCTTCAGTTACCTACTTTTTTTTAAATCCTAGATTCTAGACTAGATCTAGACAAGTCTTGGTTTTAAGACCTAGGTCTACACTTACATTTGGCAGGAACAATACATTTTATTCAACTAGATCTACATATATTTGAATAAACATGAACAGGTCTACTTCTGGCAAAACAGTTTTGCATGATAAATTTGTAGCTGCATATCTGAGTGCAAATCCTAATGAAAAATGCCAGACGTACACTCGAGCCAAAAAGTTAAGCAACCTTCACTAACTTTATTTTGTGAACTCTTGCCATTCAATTATTGACTTTTTTGTTTTTGTATAAAAGAAAATTTTGTTTAAGTCATTAAGCCCCATTTTTGGGGTGGGTAAAATGAAATTGAATGTGATTTCAGACTTACATAACAATAAATTGATTCCAATGAACGTGTTTGAATTAATTGAAAAATAAAGTTGTCAGTTCTGAGCATAACCCAGGGTTGCTTAACTTTTTGGCTCGAGTGTATCTAAAGCTCAGAAACTTTGGAATGAACTGAAGACCAACAAAAAAGTTATTGTTAATTTTTTTTTTTATAATCTGTTAGTTTGAATTAAAATATAATAGCAATACAGGTATTTTTAGTCGTTATTTGTCAAGTTTTGATTACGTCATCAACAAACAGGGGGAGGAGGTCAAAATTAGTCAATTTTTGATGACATAATATGTGAACGGTTTCTTGGTACTTTTCAAGAAAGCAGTTCATGAGTTGTCAATAGAAACAAATATAGTCGAGCACGGAAAACTCAAATTCTCTGGGGTCGCCTCATTTAGTTCGAGTTTGCCGAATTTTGAGGAATACGTGAAGCATTAATCATAAGGTATTATTATTGTATATTCAAGGAAAATAGTCGCCCGTGCAGATGCGGGGCCCTCTTGCAGAAGAGGGACAGCAAAGAATACATCTGACGTAATACTGCGTGTTGTAAGAGGCGACTAAAGGTGCAAAGGTCCTGGTCTCCCGAGAAGAGCCAGTTGGCGGTTGGCCAACTACCCACCCTGTAAAAATAAACCAGTTACAGAAACACAAGCAAATACTTTAAATCAGTCTTTTATCTTGGGAGAAGGGGGAGCATCTGCACCTGTAGATTCAATGAAGGACAATGGACAAAGCCGAAAGGACTCCACTGGCCCGACTGCTCCTTCATCAAACAAGTCACTCCGGATTGCGTCGTGGAATGTCCGCTCCATGTATGAAGCAGGAAAGAGTGCCCAGGTTACAATGGAGATGAGGCGATACAGACTGCACATACTTGGAGTTAGCGAGACCCGCTGGATACAGTCCGGACTGAAACAACTTAATTCTGGGGAAAAGATTTTGTATTCTGGAAGGGAGGACAAAAAGCATACAGAAGGAGTAGCGATCATCTTGAGCAAGCACGCCCAGAGGTCACTGAGGGGATGGGAACCCTACGGAAGGAGAATTGTATTGGCATCATTTACTACAAAGAACAAGAACATCAACATGAACATTGTGCAGATATACGCCCCAACAAATGAAGCAACCGATGAGGACAAGGACGATTTCTACAACCAGCTTCAGGAAATAGTTGACACATTGCCAAGAAAAGATGTGAACATTATAATGGGAGACGCCAATGCCAAGATAGGACAGGACAATACAGGGTATGAGGACATTATGGGGTGCAATGGTTTGGGACAAATGAATGAGAATGGAGAGCGGTTTGCAAGTTTCTGCGCATTTAACAGCTATGTGATTGGAGGTTCAGTATTCCCACACAAGAGGATCCATAAGGCCACTTGGATTTCACCGGATGGAGTAACTGAAAACCAGATTGACCACTTTTGCATCACCCGACGATTCAGACGCTCACTGGAGGATGTCATAGTACAGAGAGGAGCTGATGTTGGATCTGACCATCACATGCTGCTGGCAAGACTCAAACTCCGCCTCAAGAAACAAGGTACCAGAGCAGGAACAAAGAGGAGAAAGTTTCAAGTGAGCCTTCTGGATGGAGACAAGAAGGAAGAGTTCCAGCTGACACTGAGGAATAGATTCAAACCCCTTGTTGACCTCGAAGAGCCAGTAGATTTGGAGACTCACTGGGCTAAGGTAAAAGGAGTATTTACATCGACATGTCAGGATGTTCTTGGGGAAAAGAAAGTGGAACACAAGGAATGGGTCAGTCAAAAATCACTGGACTTGATAAGGATAAGAAGAGACCTAAAAGAACAGGTAAATGCAAGTCGTACAAGAAGCTCAAGAGTTGGTAACCAGGAAGAGTACCGAGCATCAGCTAAAGAGGTCAAAAAATCAATTAAAAAAGACAAAGAGGAGTTCATAGGAATGTTAGCAGAGAAAGCAGAGAAGGCAGCAACAGGAGGACACACGAGGATCCTCTACCAGACTACAAAGACTCTTGCTGGAAAATATGGAAAACCGGAAGTTCCTGTCAAGGATTACAACAGGAAGGCTATTTTTGGAAAGGAAGCTCAGGCAAAAAGATGGATAGAACATTTTAGTAGCCTCTTGAACAGACCTCCACCAAGCAACCTACCCGACATTCTACCCGCAAGAAATGATTTACCGATCAGTTGCGACCCTCCGACTAAAGCAGAGATTAATGATGCCATAAAGCAGTTAAATCGAGGCAAGGCAGCTGGACCAGACCAGATCCCACCAGAGGCGCTGAAGGCAGATGCTGCTGGGGCTGCAGAGGGTCTGCACTCACTATTCTCGAGGATTTGGATCGGAGGCAAGTTTCCAAAGGACTGGAAGGAAGGACACCTCGTGAAGCTTCCAAAAAAAGGGGACCTCAGCAATTGTAGTAACTACAGAGGAATCACACTTCTCTCCATCCCAGGAAAGGTTTTCAATCGGATTATTCTCAAGCGAATACAGAATGCAACAGACCCAAAACTTCGTGAGGAGCAAGCTGGTTTCAGGAGTAATCGATCAACCACCGACCAGATCGCCACGCTGAGAATTATAGTAGAGCAGTCGCTAGAGTGGAACTCCCAACTGATAGTGAACTTCCTTGACTACGAGAAGGCCTTTGATAGCATCGATAGAGAAACGCTGTGGAGAATATTGAGACATTATGGAATCCCAGAGAAGATGGTGAATCTTATCAAGAGCATGTACGAGGGGACAAGTTGCAGAGTCGTACACGATGATGAGCTTACTGACAGCTTTGATATCAAGACTGGTGTTAGGCAGGGTTGTTTGCTGTCCCCATTTCTGTTTATTCTGGTGATTGATTGGCTTATGAAAGAAACCACCAATGGAGGAAGAAATGGCATACAATGGACCCCATGGACACAGCTGGACGATCTAGATTTTGCAGATGACTTGGCACTATTGTCGCACACACACGACCAGATGCAAGCAAAGACTACAGCTCTAAACAAAATTTCAGAATCTATTGGATTGAGGATACATCCCGCGAAGTCGAAGGTCCTAAAAATTGTTGCACCCCCAAGCAAACAAGTCAAAGTAGGAGATCAACCACTGGAAGATGTAGAGTCCTTCTGCTATCTTGGTAGTATCATTGACAATAAGGGAGGAACAGAGGCAGAAGTCAAAGCACGAATTGGAAAGGCACAGGCATCTTTCACGTCCTTAAGCAAGATTTGGAGAACCAAGGATATATCTCTAAAAACAAAGCTGAGGATATTCAACTCGAACGTGAAGTCAGTCCTGTTGTATGGATGTGAGACTTGGAATGCGTCCCAGGCCTGCATAAAGAGAATCCAAGTTTTCATCAACAGATGTTTGAGGAAGCTACTTAAGATCAGATGGACAGACAAGGTCAGCAATGAAATTGTTTGGAAAAGAACAAGACAGAGCCCAGTCAGAGAGGAAATTGGTAGGAGGCGATGGAGATGGATCGGCCACACTCTCAGGAGGCCAGGAAACAGCATCGCGAAGAAGGTATTGGATTGGAATCCCCAGGGCAAGAGATCAAGAGGAAGGCCGCGCGGAACGTGGAGAAGAGCCAGAGAAAATGATGTGCAACGAAGCGGAAAGACTTGGAATAATGTAAAGAGGCTGGCCCATGATAGAGAGGGATGGAAAGTGTTTGTTGGTGGCCTATACCCTGATCCAGGGTGAGAAAGGCAATGATGAAGGAAAATAGTAGTGAATACAGCTGACGTATACCACGGATTACCTCCCTTAATCCCCTCCATCTCCACTTTCCCATGGTCAGTTGAAAGAGAAGCAAATAATTATTAAACTGACGTGCGTGGCGACAGCGGCACGCGACCTTGTGCCCGAACGCTTTTTTTTTTTTTTAAATCTCTTCTGGAAGTGCTTTAATAAGGATTGTTTCCAAGTCAAGCCCAACAGCGATGAAATAAACTGAAGGGTGAACACAACTCACCATTTTTCTACGTTCGGCTTTACTCCCGTTCGTACGGCAGCACTTCCTTTCTTTTTTTTTTTTTCTATCAGAATATGAGCACGGGACAAACCAGAAAAAGAAAAAAGGTTATTTCCTGCCCGAATCGGTCGTCTCAGTATTTTAGTCGCCGTTTTTATCAGGGGAGGGGGGCGACTATAAGCACTATCCTGCCACCATTAGGCCTAGGCTATATTATTATGCTACGGGTAACCGAATGAAGTTTCTGGCGGTCTTTTTTTTTTTTTTTTACTTCCAGACTACTTGGATCATGTTCACAGTAGGAAAACTGGTTCGACGAATCCGTGTCACAATTCAAGGTTCGCATGAAATAACTACATGTACAAAGAATATTGAGAAATAAATTCGGGACCTAGATCGTTGTTCATGGGATCCGTGATTTCGACTTAGGTGTGTTCGAGTTCCGTGTATCTTGCACACATTATACTGAACTCATACTTTTTGGTTAAATAAACATACAATTACAACACATGATTGTGCACATTATAATGCTCAACAAAATCAAATGCTGTATGCTGGTGGGTCAGTCCTGGGGCTCTGTGACTGCTGTATTTCAATACATGTACTGTTGGCAACTGAAACAAATTACTTGCAGTTGCAGTGCATGAGAACTGCAGTTGAAATACCAGCTGTGCCGGATTTTCCAAGCCAATTTCACATATACCATAAGAAAGGATTTTCCAGGTCACCTAACAATAAAACTGGCATGTAGTATAGCACAACAGAAGTATCTGGATTTGAAACAAGGCCATAAAGTACATGTATTCTCTCTTGACAATAGGAAGAATCCTGCAACTGCAACAGGACAATAACAAACTTCTGATCTGGCAAAACTTCTGATCTGTCACTAGATGGTTGTGTTATCCAAAAACTGGAAATTGCCTTGAGCTAAATAAATGGCAACTGCTTTTCACTAAAAGATACCTCCACATGTATACAACTGGTGCTGCAAAATTTCATTTTTGATCATTGCTTATACATGTAATATTTTTGTTTCACAGTAATCATTAGAAAAGGCAATGAATACATTATGAAACAACAAATGGATTAGTAGGACTAATCGATGTGGACTGAAGCTGTCCTAACTAGCATCCACATGCAGTACCCATGTCGACTCACAGAATTAGTTTTTAGCAAATAAAAAAAACAGCAATCACAGATTCTCAGTAAAAACTAATCATCAGTGCAATGAACAATTATAACAACATATCAATGCAATGCATGAGAATGCTTAAATGATACAGGTGCTAACGGATGCTCAATGCACTGCATGGTAGTAAAAAAAAAAAAAGGATTTCTGGGTTTCAGTATGAGTCTGTAGAAAGCAAGTTGACAAGATAGAATGGTCATACTGTGCTAGGAGGAAGCTAGATGATAACAGAACAGTAGGACAGAAACAGAAGCGCCTATGAACTACCCGCATTAACTGAAACACTCCTCTTTCCTATTAAATTCCTTCTCAAATACATACTTGATTATCATTAAAATCACAGTGTAATTAATGATCGTCATGAAGAGATTCCTTGAGAGCTCGTTCCTGAGCTTTCAGCTCTTCCATTTTGAGACCAATTGCTCGCAGTATTTCTTGTCGCTGTTTTTCAGACAGCTTACTTAGTATTGTCTGGTACTGTTCCAGAGTGTCTTTGACTGCTTGTTGAGCCTCCTCCATATCTTCTGAGAAGTATACAGTACCCATACTCTCTCGCTGAAAATCAAAGGAAACAAATAAACTGGATAATGTGCGCGTATAATGGTAACTTCATGATACTTGATGCCATGCAATAAAAAAACTTTTCATTCAAAAATTTTAGGAGTAGAACTGCACAGTCATGGGCAACTTAAGCTTACAAATTTGATATTGTAAATAATAAAAGTGCTTGAGTAGGGTTTTTTTTGCCTGTCACATCTTTGCCTTAATCAAACTCAAGGAAGCAGAATGTTTGTCATCAATTACATGTAGTTAGTTCATTATTTTAAGATATGTGTAATATTTTTCTAAGAAGAGTGTGAAAAATTCTGTGGGCCGCTTTGCGCTCCTCATGGTCTATTTCATTTGGGTACACTTTCTTTCTTTATGTTTCGTATTCAGAGCTGTCAAGTTTAACATAGAATTAAATATAATATATTCATAGAATTAAATATAATATATTCATATAATTTTGACACATTGGACGGTAAAATTCTAAAAAAGCTGTTTTGTATAGATCTGAAAAAAAACAGGGAACGAGTTCTTTACTTCCATCTATGGTAAGATAAGATGAGAATGACTTTATCATATTTAGAGCACATATAATTATATGTATACATCACACTTTTATTCATCACTGCATCTGCAGGAAATCATTATGACCAGGATACTCCAAGCATTGCATTCAATGTATTTTGAATTTTCAGCATTGGTAGAAAAGATCACATCATCATGTAATAACATGTCAAAAGGGAGGACTTGCGAATGTGTTCCATAACTCGACAAGTGCATAGGCATTGTCAGATTGATATGTAATGACGTGAGGGTCTAGTCAGTTTGTATCATCGAAGCCGTAGGCCGATGTTCGTCTGGGCAGTAGTCAGATTGACATATCAGGGAAAACCTCCGGGGTAGCTATGTACTGTTTTCACTCGGGCCATGGAATGCATTCGGAAGTCCTTCCTGTCAAAAAAAAATTTATGTCCGATGCAAACAAACATTTTTCTTTTCAATTGAATAATTTTGCAAAAGTAAATGAAATTTTCATCCACTGATTACCACACCAGGTTATCTTGATTTCAAAGTTACAGTTCTGGACAGGATTACGGGTTACAAAGGTTTGATAATCGGTTTGGGACTGCGGACAGAGTATGTAAATGATGTATGTTATATATTATAGATCTAGTAATCATGTTAATTCAAGTCTCACTCTCGCTTTAGTTTGTTTTCTGGAGGTTATTGGATTTGGTAAACCTTCACTTCAGTTTCGGGGCAGCATTAGTATTTTTCTGTGGCACCGACACATGATCTCAAGATGTCTATCTAGATCTAGATCTAGTCTAGACTAGTTTCATTTCAAGACAAAAGGAGTTCTTGACTCACGGCATCTTGCATTAACTCTTTTGCTTCCATGAACTGATCTGTGAGTTGCTGGACTGCTTTCTTGAGTTCATCGTTGGACACACCACCTGTACAATATAGTCTATCTCTTGCGCCATGACGAGAATCTTTCTGGTAAGAAATCGACGGAGTGCCTATCTTCAAAATACAAGTAGCTGGATACTGGTCTTTGGGATTAGAAGTCCAACTCAAGTTTGGTAAAACTGTATTTCTTAAAGTGTGGATGTTTTTAATAGAGTGGCTTCCCTTGTGCAAATGCCCTCGACAGGCCAATGATGCTCGTTCTGCTAAACAAGTCTTCTGCCACTTTGTGACAGTCAGTCTGAACTGCGACCTTATGATAGTCATACTACGAAACATGGCTCCAAATCTTTCTGAAAGCAAACTTTATGAACTAATGATCATCGTTTGATGGGTACAAACAGCTAAATGCTTCTTACGATGGACACAAAAATTGTCCACGAGGTGGCCCTGCAGAATCAGACATAAATGAGCATTGCGCAAGACCGGAAGATAGAAGATCGTGGCGTAGAGCAACCTACATAATTTGACTAGTTTAGCTATTGACTTCCCTGGTAATTTTGTTTCACGTGCTCGGCGCACCATAACATTTCTTTATGTTGGCAAACTTCAGGTAAAACTCACGTTGACCTTCATAACAATTTGCCATTTTAAAAAAATACAGGTCTTGTTGCCCTGTTACAAAGAACGTGTTCATTTTATGGGCGCGGGGAGATCATGTCGGCACTTTCCTCACCATACAACCACAACAAAGTAATCGAAAATAGGGCGCGGTGAACCTCAACATAATCTAGAGAAATGTCTTTTATTGACACTAAATGTTAATTTGGATTTAAATTTGATGGACTGCAGTCAAATATGCTATGGGTTTTATTCAAATTAGTGTTTATTTAGACCATCTGGCACTGTCGTTAAGATTTTTCTTTTGATTTTCCTTGGTTTTGATTTCAAGAACTGGGGTATCGCCCATTCACAGGCGCTAGTAGTAGTAGGCCTACTAGTATAGTCTAGATCTAGTAGGCCTTACTATTTAACTAGTAAGTAGAGTAAAGATGCTGGAGGATGAATGTGCAGTAGTAAGTTGATGGGATACCCATAATGATTTATATCTGGCTATTCTTTTAAAAATAATGGGCAGACAGTTGTCTGGAAAGCCATGGTGCCATAGGCATAGATAGGCCTACATGAAGTTTTTCAGACTGGCTTTACTTAATATTCATTTCTCATTGGCCACTCTGCATTCTCAAGATTGGTGGGGCCTACAAAGCCCAAAGGTGATTTTTCAGCAAGACCTTTCTAAATACTATTTCAATTTTAATTTCATGTATCTAATCTAAAGGTCGGTGTCAATACCCTACTTAACCCTCGTCCCGCGTTGAGTGAACTCGTCCACGTAACGCCCCGTGCGGGGATAGCCAGCGGCCAGTCAGCCGAGCGTTTGCGTGTTGCCGATAACCTCGGCGATCGGGTCAATCGGGTCCTTGTGAACACGTGTATCGCGTATAGTTCAGGACGCAATAACAACAATAGTGGTGGATAAATCGTGACCCCTATGATATTTGGATAAAGTACTTGTGATGATATGCAGTAGGTTTTATTGAGAAATGGAAGGCCCAAATCAAGAATTTTCTGCATTTACATGCCGTTTAACATATGTTTTATCATTTTCCCCAAGACCTCTGCGCTTTTTCTTTCCCTAAGTCAGGCCATTCAGGTGAACAAATTATTTTTTAAGCCATTCGCTTAATTTACTAACCACATGTATCGTGACATTGCCTTCTCCCTCCTCTACTATGTAAAGCGTCCACGTACTATTTAGCGAGAGATTTGAGTTCAAGTTCCAGGTCGTAGAGCACATACATGTACTGAAAAGCGGTTTAACCAAAGGTACAAAATATCTCTCTAATTACCACATCAAATAAAGACAACGGCCAACAACAAAGTCGGTCATTTTCTCCCAGTTTTCCCTGATGAAAAACCTACTGACAGACGCCCTTATGCAGCATGCCCT
This sequence comes from Onchidella celtica, assembly GCA_963931925.1. Taxonomy (NCBI): domain Eukaryota; kingdom Metazoa; phylum Mollusca; class Gastropoda; order Systellommatophora; family Onchidiidae; genus Onchidella; species Onchidella celtica. The sequence goes on along the minus strand of OZ007568.1, from coordinate 13,966,715 downwards.
AATATTACATCGGAATTCATAATTACAGACGTAGAACGGCGTCTCAAATATGCACATGGCCCCTTTCTTCTCATTTCACATGTAGATGACAACCAGCATCAAAGTAAAAGTTCAAACTTCAGACCGTCAGTACTATTAGTATTACACGAGTATGACGAATAGTTGCGAATAGTTGCATCGTAATAAACGTAATCGGACGATACCATTTTGTTAGATATAGTAGGGGTGACAGGATAGATAAACACGCGAAAACAGTGTGGAAAAAAAACAAACAACGACAGCCTTGGCAACCGAATACACAAAGGGCGAGGTGCACCGTTGCTATACAAAAATGTGGCCTCCCACAGGACCCGCGGTTAAGCGTGTCGGACAAAAAAATAGCCTCACGTGTTGCGCGGGGACGCCAATATAGTGGCCTCCCGCAGGAATAGGGTTAAATACGGCCTAAATGGTTTGAAACTCATATCATAATAATCACTTAGCCTAAGGCTAAAGTAAATGTCAGTGGGTATATTATGATCTGAGTATCAATTGTAAACTGTATAGAGGGCCTATAAAACTTTTGAAGCATACTGTTTGCGGTTTCGTCAGAAATTGGTGCCAAACAACGGCAAGTCTCAAAATGTAAATTTAGTATTGACGACAAACAACAAAGTAAGTCAGTTCAGGGATTATTGTTTCAATCATGTAAACATAAAATTAGCATGAAAATTATCCGCCTCTTTGTTTATTGCATAATGACAACGCTGTTGTGAAAATGTCACTTTTACACTCTTTATTGATATAGATCTAAAATAATTGTAAAAATACAGTGGCTTTGTAGTGTTACTATTCCGATGTCCAAAGTGGAAATATGACTAGTGACAGATTTTATAACTCCTGTGTTGTTTTATTTTTTCCGTTTTCAGTCTTTTGCAGTCACATCTGGTTCTGTTGAATGAGTGACACTCTAGATCTAGTAGTAGTACCACAAATTAAAAAATAATGACCTTCTCTATATTAATATTATTTTCTTTGCATCACTTGTCCTATAATAGTGTAGCTGTTTTACTGATACTCATCATTCATCACAGACTCCTGACTTAATGGTATGCCCGAGTCGCCTGGCAACATTGAGGACATACAGAACTCCCTGAAGGCCTCCTTGGGCCAGGGACGGTCGGATTTGGACCAGGATGTGGCAGCAGCATCCAAGCGGGTTTTACTTGAGAATATTGCATTCCAGCCTGCATCAGCCCCTTATGCCATGCAGAGAGATGCACTGCGAGCAAAATACATCTCTCTTAATCCTGGGCCTGTGAATGGTTTGACATGGGCTGGAGCAGAAATGGCCAGTCAGTACCAACAGCAGCAAGGAGGTAAATCATGGATATCTGCTGTGATTAAGTGATATCTGCTAATTTTATTGGATTCCATGAAATTTAAGTAAGAGTCGACAGACACTCACACTGTGGAAGGGTCAACCACTTACTTAAATATTTGGATTGTGAATAAGTGATGAATGTAGGATTGGTGGGGCATTTGCAATCTGTACCACAATCTTCAACATAATTGTAACTGAAATAAAGTTTTCCAGCCTAAGAGCTGAATTTTCGGTCAGCATGCTCCCCCTGGTGTTTGTTTGTTTTTTTTTCTCAATGCAGTTTTTAATGCTTTTTTTTTTTTTCTGCCTCTCATTTTTGTTTTCTTTTTAAATGTTAAATTCATTGAACTTTGGAAACTTAGCATGACAATGACATAAGCCAACTTTGTAATGTAACATGTCACCCTTTATCACAGCTAAATCCACAAGTAGTCCATCTGGAACAGACAAAAATGGTGATGGTTTGCCAACACCAAAGGTGGTACTGTACCCGGAAGAAAAAGTGAAGATGGAATGGACAAGGATGACTAGAATTGGTGCTGGTCTGGTAAACATGGGAAACACCTGCTTCTTTAATTCCACCCTCCAGTGTCTGACATATACAGCTCCATTGGTCAACTACTGTTTTACCAATGACCACAGAGACAAATGTAAGTTGCTTAGCAGTGACAGTGAAACATTTTTTATTCAATTTAAATGTTTTTAGCTTTGTGCACAGAAAAGTACACTCCATTCCAAGCATTTTGATTTTTTAAAATCCATCCAAAAATAAAAAAAGTTACGGGGCTATAAGATCATCAGAATTCAGAAGACATTTATAGAGGAAAATATTCTCAAAACACGCACCTTCTAGCCACGAGTTTTAAAAAAAAATTTACCACATCTCAGTCTCAAATTGGACCATCTAGATGAAACTTAGCTTTCATTCCCAAATACTATAATTTCATTATTTTTTAGTCTTATTTTCAAAATGGTGGTGTGAATTATCTAGATCAGGAAGGAAAAACAGGTCTGCGACACAACATTCTGTAGTCTTCGTCAGGGCTCTCTTAAAGCTTGCAGTTCCGCAAGTCCAATATTCATGTAAAGGTCGAGAGAAATCGGGTCAATGTCAGTTCTCACCAGTAATATGACGCGATGTCGTATTTTGTTAATATTTCATATTTAAATCACTTCCCCCTCAGTTTCATCATTTTAATGCAAGCTGTTTACTAAAGAATAGTCAACAAAGACATGAACAAACATTTATAACCATGTCCTGTATCATCCATTTATATCCTGTCACCCCCAGACATATTTAACAGAGGAATAGAGTCACAAATAAAATATGTGTGTAACCAGCCTGGCTGTGTTATTTTAAGCGACCAATCACAATACGCTATGTTATCACATGGTGGCCGCTTGACTATTCTGGGTTGCGGAGTTACCCGGAATGCATGGCCGATCGCCTTGCCCTGCCGATTTTGACGGGGGGGGGGGGGGGGGGGGGGGTAGGTAGATGTTTGCAAGCTGTATGTGAAAATCAAAAAACGCAAATTTCAAATTATGGAGGATGTAAAAGAAGTATTCAAGACTCCCTGTCAACACTGAAACTGCTGCTCCACGTAGTTATTGAAATACATAGTGATGAAACAAGTTCAATAGACTTTAAACTGCTTTTTCATGGGGTAAAAAGATTGTCTTCTGCATGTCATTATAGATGACCTATTTTCTGATCGATTGCCAAGTTTCATTCATATTGGTTAGGACACAGCACGGTATGAGTGTATGCAAGAGAACGATCCTCTTGCATACCTGTTCAAAAATTGACCTGCTAGCGGTGACCTAATTGGGGCTCACGACAGTGTGCCCGAGTAGCATTGCTAAGTTGCTTTCTGGGTCATTTTTAGATACCAGTACTGGATGTTCCACCCTTTTTGTAAATGTTTGTCTTTTATTATGCAATGTCTTTTTTTGTGTGTGTGTTTGTAAGTTGGGGAATATTTATTTATTTATTTGTCATAATGCCTCATGTAATGATGGAACAAAAAAAAAACAAACTGAAAATGGCAAAAAACTGACCCAGAGATTCTTTATGATGCTGAAGATATTTCACTGTTGTAGACAGTAGAAGAAAAGGAACATCTTAGTCTCACACTGGTTAAAGATTAAGAGAGGACTTTTAAATTTCAAGAATTGCATTTTATGTTAATATCAACTTTTTTGCTCATCATACTGTTTATATAGTTTTATAATGGGAATACACAGAGCATAAATGCCAAAGGCATTGAAAACTATATGTATAAAACCAAAGGGCTAACATAAGTGATGAAAAGTGTTTGGTATTCACACACTGAAATATATTCCTCACAATCCCCAGGTACCAAGACAGACTTTTGTATGATGTGTGAAATCCAAAACCACATCAAAAGTTCTCTGGATTGTGGAGGAAGATCCATCAAGCCTCACTCCATACTGCAAAAATTGAGATGTAAGTTATTTTGAATATCAGTGCCATCTGATTCTGTTTCATTTGGACATTGATTTACAAGAAGCAATTGAAAATGTCAAAAGTGAATGGGTGGTGATTTAGAAAGTAAATGTTTTTGGTTTCCCAGACCAGCTGTATTGTAAGCAGAGGGTGAAAAAAAAAAAACACCACCAAAAATCTTCATTACTGTGTGGATGAGTGTTGTTACTGGCATTTTTTTGTGTGCAAAAAGTGAGACCTAGTATGGTAGTGCTAGAGAAAAGTTAACCTAAATATTCTTTAGAATCATCTTAATATTGTTTGTGTACATTTGACAGAAATGAAAGATGAAGAAATGTTCTTGCAGTTTGACAGTGAACACTGTACACTAATACAATACAAACGCAGGTGATGTAAAGTTGTTTACAAAATTTTTTCTTTCAGGTATAGCCAAACACATGAAATGGGGACGGCAGGAAGATGCACATGAATTTCTCCGATTTGTGATTGATCATCTTCAGCAGTCTTGCCTATATGGAGAAACTAAGTATGCTTTCAAAATTGGTGTAGTGTTAAGTGTATAATTATGTCTTTTAAAGTTGTTTGTATCAATATTTTTGTGAAGAGAAAAACTTGCTTTCTTTTTTGCATCACCACTTTGGTTAAATAGTAGGGGAAATACCTGCATCATTTTCTAATCTTTCTGTTGCTAATTGAAATTTTGTTGAAAAGCCACAGCCAACCTTACTCTTATTTTCTTATACTAATATGATTTTTATTTACAGGTGATATTCTGGGCACAACTGATAAGCATTTAAACGTGATCAATTTTTTAATGGAATGTTGACTTACTTTTTGGTATTGCTGCTGTGTTTTTATTTCAGGTTTGACAGATTCAGCAAAGAAACAACTGCAATAAACCAAATTTTTGGTGGCTACCTGAGGAGTCAAGGTAAGGGAAATTTTAATATGATGTATGATAGAGAAAATAGTGAATATAAAGTTGTTTAACCACTAGATATGCAATGCGCACGGAGTCACCCGCGACGGCTCATTGGCAAATCGCCCGCTAGGCCTACGTTGTTTTTAGTCAACCTTGTGGACCATAATAAGCATGGATTATAATGGAGAAGACATTTCCGGTGTAATATAAAGGCTCTACTTCCTTTTGCTTTTTACCGGAACGAAATATGTGGAGAAACAGCTGTTGCTATGACATTAGTGAAGCTGGCCTTCAATTTTCTGAAAAGTTTGGTGGCGTCAGGTGATTTTCATCAAGATAATGAAGACATTAATTTCTACCTCTGTAGATCTAGATGAAGGGGAAGATAGTGAAAGTGATGTAGAACTTGATTTAGATGATCCCCCTAGATCTAGATCTACTCCCGATATAGGCCTAGACAGTGACAAGATTCTAGATCTAGTGAAGATGAGAGTGAGCCAGATGAGGCTGATTTCAAGTTCAGAAATTTTTTGACAATCAAAATGCATATTGCATGGTATCAATGGAAAGATCATTCAATTCTGGATTTTTAAAGATTTATTTTATTAAAATTGATCAAGAAATAAGAAAGTGATGACCTTTTCATTGCGACCAATCGCAAAGTCATTTAGAGTTATTTTCCTTGATGGTGATTCCAAGGAAGGTTTTTGGCCTGTGGGCTGTATCACTAACACTGTCTGTCGTCCTCAAATCGGTCGACAGTTCTTTAGAACTCTGCAAACCTAGTAAGGTCCAATTGTGATCTTTTCGCATAGAGGATTTCTTTTGTTGTTGCCTATCACTTCCATTGACTTAGTGGTGTAGGCCTACTGCTTGCAGCAATTTTTCACCTTTGATATCCGGCACCGACACAGAATTTGGTGGTGGTGATGATACTAAAAAGCATTGAGATTTAAGTATTTTCCTAGAATGAATAAAAAATTTTGTTCTATCACCAAGTGCTATGGGTGCAGATGGCATGACTCTGAAGAAGTTCAGGTGGCAGGTCTAGATCTAGATCAAAAGGGAATCGACACAAACAGGGATTTGGTAGCAACATCCTTTTAAAGAAACTCCTTCAAGACAGTTATGCATTGTGCTTGTTTTATTCTGGTCAACCACTCGTCATCAGTCCCTCAATAAGACCATAAGTGTAATGAATCTATATAAAGTACAGCCCATCTATAACTGTGTAAGTGTATCAAGATTATTTCTTCTTAAATATTGTCTTTCCCATAGATCTACCGCATAATTATAATTTAAATACTAAGTTCAGGCTTTATTCTTTTAAAACAGTTGGGATTGATTACACAATATATTATTATTAATTTCCTTCCATTTGTCACCAGCTGTTTACATCCTTGTTACATTTTTTCTTTTTACTCTTCCGCATAGCGGTGGTTCTGAAACTTAACTATTTGCCCTCACATAAGATTAAGTGTTGTATTTGGCTGCGACCCTGATGGAAGGGGGAATCAGTTCTAAACTTGGCTAGATTTATAGCTCTTCCTTCAAATTTAGCCTAGCCAGACATCGCATAAGACTAGATCTAAGTGATTTACTTGGCAGCTGGAATGAGACCTAGGCAGATCTATTGATAGACGTATTAAGTCTAAAGAAAATTATTTGGCGACGATTGTGGTGGAAGGAGGAATCAATTTTAAACTTTTCTAGACCTAGATTTTTTAAAATCCAAGCCATGAACATGGATAAGGTTGGGGCGCAAATTGCCAAATTAAAACATCTTAACAGATTGGGAGTGGGAAAACACTCAGCAGCACAGAAGAGGCAAAAATTATGCAGGGCATTTGTGCATTTTGGCACTCAAACCCTAACATGTCAAGGCAGCTCTGATCTGACATAATTTTAAGAAAAACGCAGCTTCATAGCAAAGATCTGTTTTGCCAGTGCTTTTCTGGACAGGGTTCTTTTTCAGGTTTGGCCGAGATCAAGACAAAGAGCAGATAATAAGATGCGGTTGAAATGAACTGTAAATAGTGTAAGTTCTTTAAGATAATTTTCAGCTTAATCGTTTGCGACCAAGGAAAAAAAACAACATGAAAATATAGGTTTAGAATTGGTACCATTTAATTTTTATTGTCTTTCATATTTATTCAGATTTTTTTCCACAGATTTTGATTTTTTCTTCGCCCGATTCAGATTTTTTTTTCATGTGGGAACTGGGATGGCATTTCTGTTTATGGGAAGTTTTACTTGCACTGATCGTATTTGTGAGTGACATGGGATAGATTAAGTATGTAAATAAGTGTGGACAAAGACATAAAAGTGACTCTTCCTCAGTGAAAATGTATGCGACCCAGCCACCACAGTACTTAAGATCTGTAAATCAACAGAACATTGTGAGTGAGGGAAAGGTAGGAAGAGGAGGTGGGTGGAATCTTCGAATAAAGATGTTGAGATGGCTTTTCCATAAAGAAGCGAAGTTGCCTGGCTACATGTCTGTTTGAAACAATCACTTTACAAACAGTAACAATCTTGTTTGGTGCATAAAGTAGTCTTGTCTTAAATTTTGGACACTCTTTATTGAGCTAAGTTATAAATATGGGCATTAATTTCTTTTTTCTTTTTTTTAGACAGGCGGCACAACCAGCTGTATTCTGTCATATCGACGGTGCTCCAAGCAAACCTCGTAACCCAATTTGAGAAAATTTTACAGGAGAGACAAAAAACTGAATTGCGGCAACCCTAATCAATAAAATGGACTAAATGTCCGATGTTATACCTATTAAGTAATGCCAAACACGTAGGTGATGGCAAGTACCATTACATGTAACGATAATTATCATTTTGAAGAGATCCGAGTTTTGCTGTCGCTTAATAGCTCTAAGCGAACCTCGCAAAAGGGGTTTGAGAGCTTTGCTCGAAGCAGATTTTTCGGTCCGCCGACTCCGTGACCAGCTCGGCGCGAGATGCGTTGCTTGTGGGTGGTGACAGGACTCCCCGAGACGCACAAGACTGACAGGTGGCAAAAAATGATCAGTCAATAGGGTTCAGACCTCAGAATCAGAGATTGACCAAAGAGTCTTCCTCATTACATCATCACTGGTCTGAGAAAAGAAATTTTTGTTTGAGGCTATTTTTTTCCTTGTTTTTTTGGTTTGTTTGTTGCTTTTTTTTTTTTTTTTTTTCAAAATACAGTAACATTTGTTACAGGAAGAGGAGAAGAAAGCAAAAGGTGACATGCATATTTTAAGCACCGATACAATAGAAGCTCTTACTAGAAACTTCTTAACACTGCAATTGGACAAAATAATAATATAATATTGGATGAATTTATCTAGTTGAGAATTTTATCTAATCCTTTCTGTAAAATCAGGGCCATCATTGAGGTACATTGCCGACGCTCTGGATGCAGGAGACAGAAGAACTGCTTGCAGGTCCATTGAAATTAGCAAAATGTCTTGGCCATTCTCGGCCAAATGTTTGTTCTGAGCCTTTGCTTCCTGTGCTTCTGTCTCCTTGTGTCGATGAGCATTCCACAGAGTTTCCTTTAGATTGCCTTTTTAATAGGCGACACAAGTGTCACACTGATCTTTTCGTGGATGGAAGATGCCGATATTGCTGCTGTTGAATATCTTCGAAAATGCTTGTGGTGATAAAGGTACTACACCATCAGTGATGCAGGTTTCTGTGTAGGCACTGAAGACATTCTGGAGTAAATGAAACTTTCTAGATATTGTTTTGTGGTAGTTTTCCTGCTGTAATGCGATGGCATTTTATTGAGTTTTTGCAAACACTCTTGACAGTAGCGCTTCTGGTCCTCTCCACGGTCATGCCATGTTCGACGCTTTCTTTTAGGAGTGACTGCAGTTTGTGTTAGGCACCAGTTCCTCACAGACCATTCTCCAACAGCCAGGGTGCTGAGAAACAAAACTTTGCAAACTTCTGTCCTCTTGTCACCAGTTTGAAGGAAATATTTGAAGACCGTTTTATGTTCATCATGCTTGATCGCAGTAACTAGGTTTCTGACAAACAATCTTTTAGCCTCCCAGGACCCAAGAGCCCAAAACTCGTCAAATGTAGACATCCTGTCAGCGTCACTCCAATCATTGCAGTTTTTCCATTTGGCTTTACATTTACAACACTCTCCGAGGACTCTGCGTGGCTTAGCAGTAGGCTTCACCTTTTGGTGATTGCTGGCTTTTGTACGACCAACATACTCGATTCCTTTGAGACGATATAGAGAACTTTCTGCACGTCTGTACAGTTTCAGTAGAGCTGGATGCTGTTGATGCAGGGCTGTCTGAAGTGGAACATGGCTGAGGAGATGCACACTTGGAGGCTAAAGGTGGTGGTAGTTCTATCTTTGAGGACGAGGAAGCAAAATCAAGGGGTAGGGGTAGCTCTGATTCATGGCTTGGTAGTTCTGAGTCAGGTAACAGCATCCAATCTGGCGGTGGGGGTAAATCGGCGTCTAAACATGGAGATGACACTGCCACTGTAGTTGAGGATGGTGATGGCTCAAGAGGAGGAGGAGGGTTTGCTCCTGTAAATGTGAGTGGCACTGGCTCTGCAGATGATGACACCGCCTCATGAGATGATGATGGTACTGATGGTTCCCTGAAGTGTGACGGCATTGTCTTATCACATGAGAGCAGCACTGGGTCTCCTGCTTGGGATTGCCATGCAGAAGGGTGCAGAAATAAGTTCTCATTCTTGTGGTCCAATTTCCTGGCCAATTCTGTAAATGAGACATCTGGGTCAAGGAGCACAGAGTCTACAGATAGGTCCATCAGCTCGCCATTCTTGTCAGTGACATCAGAGACTATGGCAGACATGTCTAACCTCTCTCCATCTTCCGTTTTCTTCCTTTTGGCTGGTGTGGAGTGTGTAGAAGGAGGTGATTTGCGCTTTGCTTGTAGATTTTGCTTTTGGCTCAAAGCCACCAGCATGCAACCTCTGGATCACGGCTCCATGATGGTCTAAAGCAGAAATGATGTGGCCACATTCGGCTATCATAATGCTTTTATAGGGTAAGCAAATAGGGAGATGGAACTCAGAAAATACCATTATCCATGTGGCATCATTCTAAAGTATAGGTGATGACATGCTGGACCACGCATCATCTCAGACTGTGTCCACACTCCGTCTCCATTTTCAACACATTTTCTTGCTCACCCGAGTCCAGTGGTTGTGTGTTGACAGTTGACACTCTCTTACCTAACCTGTATTGCGTCTCAACCACCCTCGTTGACCTAACCCAGAAAGGGGGGGAGGGGGGATAAGCATAATGGGATTGTTTCACTCTTCTATTATAATGAACAACTATGATTTTACTGGGGAGTTGATTTTAATTTTTTTTTAAAGTACTCCTTTTACGTTCTTATTGTTTAAGAAATCGTCTTCAAACTAAACAGTTTGCAGTGTGACTGCGGGGGTGTTCGTCATCACCATGTTTATAATCTTCCTGTCATACCCCTTGTACTCTCTTTCCCATCCTATTCTTTTCCTCTGTCTCTTTCTCTCTTTCTCCATCTCTACCAATGTGTGAATTTGTGAGTCAAATGACCGAGAGAGGGAGGGGTTGACATGAAGATAGACCTGTAAGGAAATTGGGAAGGCAGGAATTTAAAGTGCCAGTAGGCCTATATTAATATAACTTCATGTAAATTACAATAATTATTAGTATGCTAAATAAAAAAAATCAAGCCCTTACGGGCTCTCTGTCATTTCAATGTAATGACAATTACGCCTTGGTTGACTGATATCAATTTAATGGTCTATAAACGTGTCACACAATAGTTGTGTCGTGGATTAGTCGCACCTGGGATGACCGAGGGCGTGTGGGCATTGTCTATAGATTACGCAAGGCATTGATCTCGCATTACAGGTGAAACGCGGTGGCCCGTGTCACCTGGCCGGTCGTCTCGCCAAAGACTTGCGAGGTTGGCTCAGAGCAAATACACGAGGTGGAGATTTGAGAGGTTTGCAAAGATGCGTTTTAATTAACTTCTAATCATTTTTGAGGTCTAATATTTTTACTGGATATGGGGGACTATGTAACGAACCTGTTTAGCGGAAAAAAAGTTGGGGGTCCAAAATTGAGGTTTAAGAGGTTTGCTTTGGGCGTCGCCGATATGCAATATTTTTATGTTTTCACTCCTTTTTTGAAAACTGTTTCTTTTTTTTCTAGTTACCTGTCTTCGATGCCAAGCAAAGTCCAACACATTTGATCCATTTATGGATTTGAGTCTGGACATCAAAGTGAGTAAGATAAACTAACAGATTGTATGTCCCACAGTAGAAGTTTGTGATGAATGTCAAAAGTCACTAAGACTTCACCAAGGTGTGAAAAACAGTTTGTCTTTTTCAGCTATGGATTTTAGACTGAGTAAATGGGAAATTTGGATGAACATGACTATCGTAGCGAAGTTGATATGAACCCATCACCTAGGCTTCAACCATGTTAGTCATTCACTCAATCTCAAAATTTATTGTGTATTCCACTTTCACATATTTAAAAATCATAACAGTAGTACAGTACTCTCTTGCAATACAAGTGTTGGCTGTCAGTGAACATGATTCATTTTAAGATCACCTTAAAACATAGTCTGATGAACAAATAATTGAGGTTTGAACTTAAAAATTACGAATGTAAGGATCCGTTCAAAGAACAGATTGCAACATCATCTTGCTGAAATTAGAAGACACATGAGTTAAGTATTAAAAGAGTTATTGAATTGTGACAACACTGATCAGTACTCACATTTCTTCCTCGCAGCAGTGAATTTTTTTTCCTTGTCCTCCGTAATTTAGGAGGCATGTAGATCTAGATCTAGTTATTCAGTCGGCACACAGATTATGTAGATCAAGGTAGAAAAGAACACGCACAATCAGCACACAGATTATGTAGATCTAGGTAGAATTCAACTTACAACTGGCACAGTAACACCCGCATGGCCCATGCATAAGACAGATGGCACAAAAACTCATGCCTTCAAACTTTGAAAGGCAACCGGAAGTTTAAAGTCGAAACAAAACAAAGGCAGGAGGGAGGCCATCATTGTTGAGGAGAAAGCATTATTCGATATTTTTAGGCCTATTTTCATTTATTACAAAATTACGATACTTCGCTTTCATGTCAAAGAAATAGACGTAGTAGCAAAAAGAACTATCTTTCACATGTAATTTTTCCAGGTCTGGGCATTTCTTCCTCGCAGCAGTGAATTTTTTTCCTTGCTGTCTTTTTATATAGAATACTGATTTATCACGTATAATTTACTGTGAAAATGTATGGTAATATCTGGACATTATATCAGGCCTAAGTTGAGTGGAGTCAAGCATACATGTGTTACTTTTATAAAAACTTTATTTTATTTATTACTATTCTGACTCAGTCCTGATAATTCCATTTTAGGTGTCTGTTTTTCAACAGCAAAGTTATAATGCTAATGTGAAGAATATTGCATTTTGTTTTCTTAATGCACTGATATTTCTGTTCTTCATATAAATATATGTGATAAGTTTCAGTGGCAGCCTGTTCATATAAAATATTTTAAATTTCAGGGGGTCAATACAGTGGAAGAAGCTTTGGCCAAATATGTCAAGCCTGAAACACTGGAGCATGAGAATGCATACAAGTGTCCAAAGTAAGTTTGAAGATGTCACTGAGGAAGGTTATGATGCATACAGTTATCAGGATGATTTCATCCGATCAATTTGTTACTCCTTGGAGAGCCTACATTTTATCTTTGCAGTTTTTTTTTGTTTTTTTTAATATGTTGCCTGAAAATGTGAAGTGGACTTTTTTTCTTCTTCTGAAAAATATGTAGTTCCTTTTGAGCATTTCCTCTGCATAAAGTAGATTTCTTCAATTACACTTCAAAAGATGTGAGGCTGCCATAAATTTTGGAACGAGACAGCTGATATAACATCACAAATGAGAATAACACATTTATTTCATGTAATGCTAATATGTATTTTCTTTGCTGTTGCAGGTGCAAAAATAAAGTGCGTGCTCAAAAGCGCTTTTCCATCCAGAAAGCCCCCAATGTGCTCACTCTGCAATTGAACAGGTTGGTGTGATATTATATATAATCAGGCTGCTGCAAATGGCAACATCATGCAAATTTATTTTGACCAAAATGGATAATGGCATGTTTTAAATGTAATCACACATTGGAAAGCAATGACACTCGGGCGGTCCATGAGTCTGAAATGGGTCACCGCTGGTGGGTGTATTTTTGGACAGCGTGTGAAAGAGGGTCGTTCTCTTGTGTACACTCGTACCGTGTTGTTTCTTAACGAATATGAATGAAACTAGGCAGCCGATGAGAAAATAGATCTTTCTAATGATATGCAGAAGACAATCTCTTTACTCCACAAAAAAGTAGTTAAAAATCTACCGAACTTATTTCATCATTATGTATTTCGTGAACCACAAGGAGCAGCGGTATTGGCATTGACAGGCAGGATTCCCACGCAGCACTGGAATTCTAGGAATCCCTGGAAAACCCCTGGAATTTAAAAAATGCTAGTAAAAATCCGGAAAAAGCCCTGGAAATTGAGGATTAGTCCTGAAAAAGCTCTGGAATTCTCTTGGGGTTTGAATAGCCTTATAAAACCTTTAAAGTTGAGTTTCAGGTGAAAAAAAATGAGAAGCAAAATTTCCAATTTTGCACTCGATAATTGGCACTTTGTTACACAATGCTTACTGCGCTTGCATGACAGTAACCAAGCCCAGTGCAGAAGTAGTAGGGGATATCTTATGCACATAACTACAGGTGAAACCATTTGTGTGTAACTTGTCTTGAAACACAGACTGGTGCGTTGTAAACCCTTTGTCTTTCCATGTGTGGATCTTGAGCGCAGCCTAAAATTTATTGAGATTGTTGTATGCATACCTGACAACTACTGTAAATATTCATGTGTAATGCGAAAAATCTTATAGGTAGAGTGCGCATGATGTCACAGAGTGTTTTTGTTTTAATTTTTCCTACAGTAAACATGGTTGGTGGATCAGCTGATTAGTGTAATTTCGAGATATGTCTAAGCGGTTAAAATGCCGGCTGGTTGCATTGTAGTTGATTGTTATGACAGGCGTGGAAAGATGGATCCAAGCTGGTCTGATTCCCTACCATTCATGTAAACAAGGGAAAGGAAGTGAAAGAATCGTCTGGATGTCTCCCATTACACATGTACACACGCGCCATTGTTTACTGTAGCGAACTACTTTTAGCCCGCTGCCGGTTGGTTCGCGACGCCTCTCATGCTCGCAGTGCAAATCAGCTAACAAATCGAAATCAATGCCACATTTGCCATGGTGATGCGTGGGTCCTTACACTAAAGATGGCAGATATGCGCATTCTACCTATACAGTACCAAAATGATAAAGCCAGTTTGGCTTTGGGGGATGGGTGGAGAACATTATAGTGTACACTAGTCTTCACACCTTTCGCCTAGGCATCGCCCACCCACTGCAACATCTTGAAGATATAGCCCTCTGACAATGCTTTCCATACTCTTCTGTCTGTTGTTCCTCCTCTCTTTGTAATGTCGTCCTTCCATCTTCTTCCTCTTCGTCCTCTTGTTCCTGTCCTTGGCTACCATTGTCCATCTATTGTCATTCATCCTCCCCACGTGTCCGGCCCAATTCCAGTTTTGCCGTAGCATGAATTCCATATGTCTTTTAGTTTTGTTTGTTTGTGTATTACATGTCAGTGTGGGGGATTCTATATTGCAGTCTGATGTTAACCCTGACCCTGCGCAGGGCAGCAATAGTTGGTATTGACTTGCAAGCGCTCACGCCGCACGGGCGGCAAAAGTCACCCAGGTCAAGCTGGCAGTGCCACGCGCAAGCCGTATTTTCACGCGTCCGGTCACTGACCTTTTTGAGACGTAACCACCGTGTTATTGTTCACTGTATCTCTTCTAAATCAAACGCATTGTGACATGGACATGTTAACCAGTGAACCACTGGTCGGAATCACAAAGACTAAGCTTTCAAAGGCTCTCCCCACACTTTCAAAAGATGTAACATCGACATGCGAACTGTTGCTCAACAAATTTGCAATATTATCTCATTTTCTCACAAGCTGACCACCATCTGGAGTTGTCTGTATCTAAGAACCAATCAGAACCAAGCTCTGAAATAATCTTTGCCCCAAATGCCCACATTGGTTTATTAGTATGTGTCAATCAGGATGAAACCATTTGTGTAGGGCCTGGGAGGGCGTGGCTTGTTATTACGCTTCGTTCTCACGAAAACTACAGCTGTCAGTTTGGAATAAGTCAGATCATTGGTTAGAGACTGACAGACTAAGGTTTTGCTGGTTAATTCATTATCAAGCGTGATAAGGCATAGCAGCGAATGTTTTCATACCGATCAATAAAAACCGAACCATGTGGACAGCGTATGTGGTCATCGCATAGCGGCACGGGTCAGTGACCCCAGATAAGATTCTCCATGAGTAAGGTCACTGACCATGCAGCGGGCTTTACGGGTAGCGCGCTGGGTATGGGTTAAGCATTTTTCTTTCCATTGCTCTCTGGGTAGTTCTTAGTTTGTTCATAAGCTGTTAGTCTTAGATTCCACAAATTTTAATCTGCTGGCATTGTCGATCTCCGCAATTCAGGCGTGGTCATCGCCTCATGTTATTCATCACAGGGGCCAGTCAAATGAAGATAGATCTAGTGTGGTGTTACGGTGAATGGCGCGTTTGTTAAAATTTTTTAAAAAATTATTATTTGTCGCTCTTTTTAATTCTTATTTGTGATTCCCTTGCCAACATGTACCACTGATTCTACTTGGCTCAGACGTTGTGTGTAGGTCTGTCTGTGTGTACGTGTGGACAAATGCGCTCTGCGCGCGTCGCCCCTCCCCCCGTCCAAACTATGCAGTACGCATTGAATCATTTTGGCGGAAAGCAGAATAGCAGTGTTGGGCACCGGCAAGTCTACAAAGTTGTTAAACTACTCACTCGGTCAGTGTGAGTGTCGATTAAAAATATTAGGCCAAAATTTTATGTTCAGCTTGGCTTGGCTGATGTGAGTTTCGTTGGTAGGAGAGCGAAGACGAGACATACTCTACCTGGCGTCCATGGGAGGCGCAAGCGCAGATGTGAAAAACTTGTGGTTTATGTAATGTATCGGCTTGTCATCCCAACTGACGGCCTATGTCTAGTTTTAATCAATCAGGATCAGCTTAACTCTGGATCTCGATCTAATTGTTTTGAGGATAATCATGAAACAAAGACTGATGTCTCAGACATTCTTGCTCAGTGTTCTTCCACATGGGCTTTTTCGTTCTGTTTTGTTTTATTTATAGAGAAGGCCAAATGCTTTTTGTATCTGATGAGTAGATCTAGATAGTTCTTGCCATGGAACTGGCAGTTTTGAAAGCAGTAGGATTAAATAGTAACTTATCTGATACAAAGAACTTTTGAAAAAGTACCTGTCAGGACTGAATTGCATACACAAACATTCTAATAGTAATACTGTATTGATTAATTAGTCTTGATGCAAGGAACTTTGAATCTGTGAGGAGGATTGAACTGCATTTTTAATATTAATAGACTTGAATAAGGCACCTATACTAGAGCATCTGTCAGGGAACTGGACTAGAGGTAACTGAACTTTCCAGTGTTAATTTACTAAGCTTGAACTCCAGGTACAGAAACAGTTAAGTTTCTTTGAGTGCAGCATATTGCTAGCAATGTTTGTTCGTCATAGGTCCTTAATTTCTTTGTTGTTGTGAGTCTTTAAAATAATGAAGTTTATAAACCCTGTTAAAAACAATAGTAAAGCATTGGTAAAGTGGACAAAATCTGAACAAAAGTAAATGAATAAGTGCATTTTCTCAAATTTTCGTGCACCTAAGTAGCCCTGGAATTTCAAATTCTCCCGCGAAATTATTTTCAAGGAGGTGCAGGAACCCTGGACAGGACAAGTCTTGAATACTTCTTCTTTTACGTCCTAAAACTGAAGAAAAAAATTTTTGTCTGTAACTTTTCACATACTGCCTGCCAACATCTATGTTCCCCTGTCAAAACTGGCACCGCTAGGCGATCGGCCCCGCAACCCAGAATAGTCAAGTGGTCAGCATGTGATCACAGAACGCATTGTGGCTGGTCCCAAAAAATAACTCAGCCGGACTGGTCACACACATTTTATTTATTGCTCTATTCCTGTGTTAGATATGGGGGGGGGGGGGGGGGGGGAGAGACGGATTATAAACAGAAGATACAAGTCATTATTATAAGTTCATTCCTGTCTGTGTTGTCTATTCTTTGGTAATCACCTCGCGTTTAAACGATGAAGCAAAGGGGGAAGGTGATTTAAATATGAAATATTAACAACATAATACGGCATAACATCGTATTATTAGTGAGGGTTGACATTGACCCCATTTCTCTCTACCCTTTTCATGAATATTGGACTTGCCGAACTACAGGGTTTAAGAGCACAGGCATGGGCTACAGAATGTTGTGTCGTCTGCCTGTTTTAATAATAATAATAATGTATAGCATTTATATAGCGCATATCCATTTAAAATGCTCTATGCGCTTTACAGAAACAACATGTCAACCACAGAGCAGAATGGAGCTGCCGGCGAAGCGCTCAACACACTGCACTGCTTCTTTCTCTCTCCCTGTCTCGCTCACTCTCTCTCTCTCTATCTCAGAGCAAATTGTAACGCTTTTTTAGGCGCAGTTCACAACTCACAACAGTTCACAACTCACAGCAGTTCACAACTCACATCAGTTCACACAACACACAACTCAAATAATATTTGAATATTTATTAATAACAATATATATTTAATAATGAATAATAAATTCTGGCGGGGGGGGGGGGGGGTGATATGGATAACTTTTAATCTCTTGATTTCAATTTTCAATTTTGCCCGTTTTACATCTAGATCTAGATAATTTACACCATCATTTTGAAAATAAGACTTTAAAAAATGAAATTATATACAGTATTTGGGAATGAAAACAAAGTTTCAGCTAGATAGTCCAAATTAAAACTGAGGTATGGTCAATTTTCAAGAAAATTCCTGGTTAGAATTCTGCTTTTTGAGAATATTTTCCTCTATAAATATGTTCCAAAGTCTGGTGGTCTAAAAACTCCATAACTTTTTTATTTTTTGGGTGGATTTTAATAATTTAAATAGCATAATGCTTAGAATGGACTGTACTTTCCAGTGCACAAAAAGCACTAAACGTGAATAACAAAAATTTTCAGTGGCTTTGCTACATTGGAGAAATTTTATGTTTTTAAAGAATTGTATTGTCGATTCTATTAATTAAGAATAATTAAGGTGCCATGTACTCAACTGTTCAGTTTAGTTCAGGATTAGTTTCGTCCAGAAAAGACAGCAAGTTATTCTATAGCCATCAGAACAAATGATTGCGTAAGTCTGGTTTACAGTGGTCAATGAGATGAAAAAAGTTTGCAACATGTTCATTTGTCTTTTCAGGTTCGATTTTCACCGCCACTTGTCAGGCAAAATCAATAGATTTATCAAATATCCAGAGAAGATCAACTTGAGAAACTATATGAGCCAGCGGCAGGGGGAGCCCATCTACTACCATTTATACGGAGTGTTGGTTCACTCTGGCCATAGCAGTGAGCATGGCCACTACTACAGTTATGTCAAATCACCCAGCAAAAATTGGTACTGCATGAATGACTCAATTGTAAGTTCTCATGTTGGCAAGCATAGCTGAGTAAAATTTTTGCTTTTCTAGAATTTCTGTGCATCAGTTCTAGCATTGGTTGTATAATGCTAGATAAAAGATGCTTGATGCGCATTTTCTTAAGGCAATTAATGATGCAATCATTATTTTCAATGGTGTTTTATAATTATAATTATGAGCTAGTCTGACACACTTTAGTGTACTTTGGTTACAATTGTTTTTCAGAAATGCAATATTGAATCAAGTTGAATCCAAAGTAAAACCATTCTGTTCATTAAATTTACTCAAACTGTATCATTTACAAATTTGTACATATTCAGTTTTTTATTGGTCCCTTAACTCCTTTATGCACCAATGGCAGCCATAATTTTTGTGTTGTTTTTTTTTTCTCAGGTACACCAAGCTGGTTACAACAGTGTATTCAGTGCTGATGCCTATGTTCTGTTTTATGCTCGCATCAATAAACCTAGCACTAATGGTGGACTGTCCACTCCAAATAATTATGGAAAAAGCCCCGCCTCCCCAATCAAAGTAAGTGAATGGCAAAGAGAAATAATAAGTAAATGGACAGACAGGCTGAATTCATCCTTAAGCCACTTAAGGGCTATGAAAATGTTCAGGGGCTTATTTAATATTGTAACAAATAAAAGTATTTTAATAAGAGTGCTGATTTTCTTTAATGAAATGGAAATTTTCTCACCTACCTGTGCTTTCATTTGCTTTTTATTGTTAAATACACAAAAGCATGCACATTCCAGCTCCCTACCTCCAGAAAATGTGTATTTAAATCTTTCTATTAATCATTTCTGTCTCCAGAACCAATACAGTGGTCCTACCATACCTAATCACTTCAAGCAAGAATCCTCACCTTTGGTTAATGGTGTTCATAGTAAGTATCTGTTTCTAGGTTGAGTTATTTCTGCCAAGAGAAAATCAAGAATAGACACTGTCTTTGAAGTATGTGACTCACTGGTCTACACTGAGAAAACATTATATATATGTTAATGTTATGGAAGCATTGTGATAGATGTCTGTTGGTTGTTGTGTTGTTCCAAGTTAGTCAAAAGATTTTCCCTCTCTGTTGTTTCATAGTGTCATAACCCTGAATTTATTGTGGATGTGTGACTGAAAAGATAATTTATCACATAGGGAGTAATAATTACTGTAATACATTTCATGATATGAAAACAACTTCAGCAAAATCCCATGTCAGGTTAGTGCGTTAGGCATATGGAACATAATACTTTGCTTAAAATACGTGCTTATTTATGATTATTATGAACCAGAGAATATAGAACAGCAATTTTAAAAATTGACTGTGTATGTCTTGAACCCTGCCATGCCAGATGTGAAATATCATTCTTGGGAAAGCTGTGTCCAGTATTAAGTATTTGTTATTGGATCTTTGTAGGAGGGTAATTTTGATCATTTTATAGAATTAGATTGATTTGAGATCCAGTATTGATTGATACATCCCTACACTTCATTGTATGATGACGACCAACTATAAAAAAAAAAAAATAAGTACCAAACACTTAAAACAGCTGCCTTTGATTTTGATGTCAGTTGTAGATGGTCAGTTGCCAAAAAGGTGTCCCCAGATCTGGGACAAAATGAGTAAAAATTAAATGTTACCCCAAATGTTCTGTTTTGTGTTTGCCTTGTGAATAATATAGTGTTTTTATGATTTTTTGTACTTTCAAAGCAGTTCGAGGCATAGTTTTTGCTATAGAAGGGTAAAAAGGTCACCTTCCACAGCGTTCCGTACATGAAACATGACACCATGAAAGGCTTATAAATGGCCAACTATTGCAAAATATTCCACTTCAGTTGACATTTAAGCTCAATATTAGCATTATTTGCCATGTACATATATTAAATCATGAAAATTCCTGCAATTTCTATAACATTTGGTAACATGTTTGGTGTAATTTCATGTACGGAACAAAGAGCAACTCTCCACATTCCTCTTCTTCTCCTATACCCGTATAAGAGCCTTGATTTTAAGTGCCATGCAATATTTACCCAACTATGGCTTTCTTTTTCTTTTTTTATTTATACTCTGTGTGTGTAAAACGGAGCAGCGTTCTGTACAGCTCACATAAAGTGTTCCGTACATGAATATGACGCAGTACTTTCTTGCGTGAAAAATAACCCGTTCTCCGTTCCCTGCTGCCAAAAACAATGTTGACATGAATAATCTTATCGGCTACAACAGAATACAGACTCACAACACCAACAACAATGCACAAACATTGTAACGACGACAGTAAACTAGATCTAGATCTAGATCTAGCGTTCCGTACATGATATTACGCAACCGCCGTTGGTGTCCTGATAATCTATTTTGTATTACAACACACCAACAAATACACTCTCGTGTGTAAAAAGGACGCACTGAAATGCAGTTGATATCGAAAACGGGTCACCATGCCGGTTCCATACCGTTGCGGGCGAATAAGCTTGTAAATCTATTATTTCAGCGCTATTTTCGTTCCCTACATGATCGTTAACGGGCATTCGTTCTGTACATGAAACATGAAAATGTGATGACACAAAAACGTTTGGATTTACTGTGAAAAAACAAACAAACATGGAGTTCTCAAATTTTTACACACGCTTCTCGAAGGGACAAACTTGCCTTTCTAACATTGTGTGACGTCACAGCCTTCTTTACCCTTCGACACGACGAACCGTTCCGTACTGGTAAAAGTTGACGCGAAAGTGGGCGGGCTGAAACAAAATGATCTAGAGCATTCGAGGGATGCCTTTTGGTACAGAAACTCTGAGATTTTGAAGGGAAGACCTTACCACACACAAAAGAGCTTGATGTTTGCAGTAATTCTATATTCATCGACTTCAAAGTGTTCATCCTTTCGGCCCCTTTCCCTTGACATGAAAATTCATGTACGGAACGCATTTTGAAATCACCCATTATTTTTTTAGTTTAGGTTGCCAGAGACCTCCAATTCAGCATTTAGTAAGCTCATCCATTTGTCTTGATCAGTAGGCAGTGAGTTTTGCTGTATGATTACCATGTATTAAAATACACACCATTCTCAGTAACCACTATAAAAACGTCCATTTTTTACCGCCAGAAATACACATACTTTGGAATATTTTTTTCTCATAATTTTTTTGTTTATGGTCCAATTGCTTCAAAACTGCTCCTGTAGGTACCTTATCCATTTCTGAGCACATTAAGCATAAGATTATGTTAAAAAGTATCTATGGTTTCCTTTTTAATGCATTTCACTGAACCCATTGAAAAGAAGAGCACCTTTTGGCAACTGACCAAATGGAATGTTAAAAAAAAAATTAAAAATTTGCAACTGGGAATAGGGATTGGTGGGGGAATTAGTAGTGCAATTTTGTCATTTGATTTCAAAAATAATTCTGTTTTTGATGTATTCCACTTTTTGAATGTGCGTTCTTATTGTAAACAGATTGCATCTGATAGACACAATGTTGTTAAGCAATTTTCATATTTTGTCTTGTCCATTCTTCAAAGTATAACACTTGTTTGCCTTCCAGGGTACAGAATGTGAAAAGATGTAATCCAAAATCGGCGAATAGCATATTTTATTTCATCCTTGCAGTTTTTAAATATTTTTTATATTTTGGCTTTCCCATATATCGATGGTGTCGGGGGCAAACCAGCCAAGTCAAGATAAGCCAATTTTACAGGAGGAACAAAAAGTTGCGGATGGCGCAGACGCAAAAGGGAAATGTACTTAGCTGGTTTGACCACCTGTCTATTTTGAATGTTTCCATTGAATTCTGGTAAGAGCTATTTTTGCAGATGATGCGGGGTTCCAATCTTCATAAATTGGTACTATAAAAAGAAATACGAAATTTTCGGACTTAGCTGGTTTGCATCCGACACTATCGATATGCTTTAAAAGATTCATAAGCAAATGCTGTGTTAGTTAATACATTTTGTGACAAATGGATGAGATATTAGTATGAGCAATAATGTACTGGGTAGGTAAGTGTTGTTGGTAGGGATATTGTAAAGAGAAATATTTCAGTTGTTACATAATACCTCATATATGTTAGCAGTTTGACTGCCACTTGGAGACTGACTAGTCAAGGATATGGAGCTAATTTTTTTGTTGTTGATAATGACAGGTAAACCCACAAGTGAGCTTGGCACACCCATCAAACGCCAGCAGCCCAGCACTTCAGTTTCATATCCAGCTACTAATGGATCCAAAATTGTCCCCCATGCTACTACAGCTACGGCCCTCCCTGGAACACACAGCAAAATTTCCTTTCCCATATTGACTCCGCTGCAGAAAAAACAGCATTTACAACAGCAGCAGCAGGCGAAGGACGATGGAAAACGTATTGTGCTACAGATAAAACATGGAAACTCCACAACGATGGAAAAATCTCCTGATGGGAAATCTAAAGTTGTCAATGATGGAATCACTAAACAAAAACCTTGCGGGCTTGTACCTTACAATGATGATTCAGACTCTGAACAAGAGAATATGGTGGCTAGTACGGGTGATTGGGGTGGAGATAATGGCAAAAGAACTAGTGAGCAGCAAATACCATCTGCCTTATACTCTCTTCAATCTGCAGGAGATTTTCATCACAACCAGGCTGGTGTGAGAAAACTTGGCTTTCCCACTAACAATGGAGCTGGAGATTTTAAGGAAGTGTCCAACCCAAAGCCTGATTCTACACATCACATTGATGGAGGCACCTTGGGTCCAAGCCACCTCTATAAAGACTTGCCATCTAGCCCTTCTCATAAACATTCAACGTCTACCTCCAAGCCAGGCCTTCTTTCAAACTCAGACTGCATCTCAAACAGGCACACAAAGCAGTCATCTGAAAGTGTGCTGGCACGCACTCCACATAAAGACGTGCAACAGCGAGGGCTTGCACCATCTATATCTAAGTCAGGAGATAGTCATCATGTCTCTCATGTCCTTACATCCCCTGCTTCAACAGCAGCATCAGCAGGTAAGACTGGCCATGTAGGTGTGGAGGTCCCTGTTGTCAGTGTGTCGTCTTCAGCAGAGTTGAGCAGTGCCAAGGTGAAGGCCACAGGTGGGAACTGGCTGGTACAGGCTCAAGAGTGTGCCCCAAGCCCCCGTGGTTCATGTTCTAGTGCAAACAGTCTTAATTCTACCACTGAGTGGACAGTAGAGTCCAAAGGTAAATTTCAGTAACATCCTTTGATTACAGGCTCAAGTAGCTCCTCTGCTGCTGGCTTACAAAAATACTTGCTCCACTACTTTCCTAATTCCCTACTAACAAAAGGGTTGTCCGAAAAATAAGGTGAAAATGGTCACTGAATATACAAATTTATTAGTATCCGAATGAAACTTTCACATTAGTTACCCGCACCATTCAGCTACTTCTCCACATAGTCTCCATGAAGATTGGTACACTTGTCCCGACAGTTCATGAGAGATAAATGCTCTCCTTGAAGAAAGTCTGGTTAAGCGACTGTAGCCACTTTCATACCTCTGCAACAAGATCATCATCATTACTGAACCTCTTTTGGTCTAAATGTTGTTTGAGGGGCCAAAACAGATGATAATCTGAAAGAGCCAAGCCAGAACCATGTGGTTGATGTGGTAAAACCTCCCAACCATATCTGTGGAGCCAGTCTTTCGTCAAGTTTGCCATCTGGAGGGTGACGTTGTTGTGCTTTAGATGCCCTGGCCTCTTTGGACATTCTGTCACCTGGCCAGAGTATTAATGCTGCCTGATATTGCGAAACGCTGGACAGGATGAGAAGCTGTGCGTTGAAAGGGGCCGGGGTGACTGAGCAAGGGTGTCATTCTGCAGCACGGCAATGTCACTCTCCATACGGCAAACTTGACGAAAGTCTGGCTCAAGAGATATGGTTGGGAGATTTTACTGTATCCACCACATAGCCCTTACTTGGTTCCTTCAAACTATCATTTGTTGGGGCTCCTCAAATGACATTTAGCTGGAAAGAGGTTTAACAAAAAATGATGATCTTATTGTAAAGATGCGAAAGCGGATAGTTGCTTGATGAGACTTTCTTCAAGAAGGCCATTTATTCTTTCATGAACCGTTTGGACAAATGCATTAATATTCATGGGGACTATGTGGAAAAGGAGCTGAATGGTGTTGGTAATTTATGCAGAAGTTTCATTCAGATCCTAATAAATTTGTGTAATATATTTCGTGTCCATTTTCATTTTTCAGACAATACTCATATTATTCCTGAAAAGTGGCATGGTGAAAACCTCACTAATCCAACTGTGAGGTTGTCAAAATTTCACAAGCAAAAGAATAAATTCCATTGTTTCTAATGTCTTGGTTACATGATAAAAGATGCAGATTTTGTCATATTTATTTATAGAGGGAGACAGGAAATTTATGCGCAAAATGTGCAAAATCCGTGTTTACAAAATAGTGACTATCTAGACCACTGTTGTATGTCCGAGGGGGTAAAACATTTTTGTCAGTATAATAATACATTGAATTAGGTTTTGGGGCTTTTGAGGTTTCCAAAGAAATTGCTAGACAGGTTTCCTTAGACCAGAGCACTATGTATTACTTATTTTCCAAGGTGGTGGACTGTTTCTTGCTTTTAATTTTCTGTTCCGTATCCTGTTTCCTTTTATACGTTCATCATATTGATGAGCACTTTGGTTACTGTCTGTATTGTTTTGCATGTTGTTTTGAAATATAAATGTCTGTGAACACTTGGATGGTGATACAATGTTTTTGAACAAACTTCACACGATGAAGAGAGGAACAACACAGTGTCAGGGTGTCTGATACAATCATAACTTTAAAAACATTCTTGCATGTTTCCCCTGCATTAATATTTTTATTTTGCATTGTGGCAAAGACCCTGATTTGTATAAAAAGGCAGTGACCGCCCTCAAGTTGTTTCAAAATTCAAAGGTGCCTGGCCACATATGACAGTCTTCCCATTGGCATTCCTGTAAAACCTGTAGAATGGTTCATAAGGCTCTTGTTCACAGTGTTTCAGACATTTTACTGTTTCTATCAAAGCTGAGGGCATTTAGTTTCAAGATTGTTTTTTTTACACCCAGATTTCCATTATGTCAAAGACATACTGAGTTGTGGAGAAACTACACTCAGATCGTTAACACAGCTAATGTGCAATAGTAAACGTAGTTTTCATTTGTATATATCTGTGTCGTAATATCAAAGTGTTGTCTTTGGAAATGTATCATAGGATTTAGGATTGCATTTTTTGTGTATGTTTCTGCAAGCATAAGAAATCTCAAGATTGGTTTTGAAAGTGAAATGATTTTAATCTTTGGAGGAGTGATACATTTCAAGATCTTATAGTCAGTTGTACCAAAAACATGCAGAGTAATATCGTCTGTCAAGTTCTAAAGCACAAAGGTTCAGCATTGTATAGATTACAGTTGATCTATGGGAATTGTGTTTTAAATCAGGTAATTGTTTTTGACACATTCTAAATTTACTCACAGTATTAATATTAGAATGTGGTTTGAAGCTCTTCACAACTTCACAAACTACACTTTTGCAAATGGAGACATGCAGTCAGTGGTAGATGTTGCTTCTTTTGTGCTAGTCTTTGTACAGTTCTAGATGATAAATTCCAGCATTACACCAATGTTGCCATTTAATGAAGTAAATCTCTTTAATTTTTTTCTTCAGATCCACCATCAAGTTCAAGATCGAGAACTGATAAATTGTCAGATTTTGAAAGTTCTTCTTCCAACAAGGATCACTCAAACACATGGCTGTCAAACTCGAAGGACGCATTGCCCAATTCACTTTCTGGAAAAGATCCAGGAAAGCTAAATGGTGGTCAGTTGACAAAAGCCAACACAGTATTGCCTACAGATATTTGTAGTAAAACCATCGCACCAAAAGCACGTTATTCACCTAACCCTACAAGGCCTATAACACCTGTTGATATTTCTGACAAACTTGCACTTCTGTCCCCCAGCAGCTCAATAAGTGACAGTGGGCGGAGAAAGGGCAAAAAACACAAGAAGAAACATAAAAAAGACCATAATCAAGGAGACTACAAAGAGTCTAGGGCTGACAGCTCATCTCGGAGTGATTCTTCCTCCTCTAGGAAGAAAAAGAAGCATAAACATAAAAAAGACAAATTGGAAAAGAAGAAGAACCGACATAAAGATGAAACAGATTCAGACAGTTCCTCACATGATAGATACGAATGGGTAGAAAAGACAATTGAAACTACTGCTGTCAGACATTCAAGCAAGAAAAATGAAAGTACAGGTGAGTCGTGGTGGTAAATGTCAATAAAATGAATTTGATGTGTGCTCTGTATTACAAATTGAACCATAACACCTTTCTTGTATTTGCAGATGAAGACCTTCACAAACGAGAATGCCCTGATTTAGGTTTAAATCATACTTAGATTCACAATGACAGTCCACCATTGGAAGGTGGTTTAGCATCATCAGTCAAATTAGTTGTCCTAGTATAACTGGCAGACCAGGCTTAACAGAAAGCAGAAGAAATCATAAACTGACATCATTAGGTGCTGAAAATGATCTACTTCCATTCAAGCCATTTTCTTGCATTGGCCTTAGGTAGTGAAGTTATTCTTTTTGTAGAAGGTCTAACGCAAGGGAGAAAACGTGCAGAGATTTTTTAACACACCTGTTTACGCATACCATGCCTGTTATTTACAAATGCTGAAACAATATTTTTCCTTTCTGAGACTTGCCATTGGAGTTTAATTATGTTATTTGCTTTTTCTGTGATGTAGCTGCAGTCCACTCATGGAACCACCATATCAAGGATGATGTAGCGCCAAGGAGGGAAACAAATTCTGACAGAGTTAAAACCACTTGGGATGGGTCACGTTCATCCAAGGCATCTCTAGGACTGGATGGCACAAGCTATATATTTGGAAGCAGTGGTACGTAATTTGTCTGGAGCAAAGCAGCATTGCAGATTAACATAGGTTTTTGTCATTATTGTATAGTTAATGTCTTCTTTGATTATGAAAATATCTAGCTCTTGGTGCTTGGAAGTGATACAGGACAAACAGAGTACATCAATATTTGTGTTTCCCCCTTATCTAACTGTGCCAGAAGTTTTTGTTATTGAGTTAGCATAACTGCTGCACTTATGCCAGCGGTTCAGTAGAAAATTTGAGAAAATGCTTAATATGTTGTGCTAAGTTTTCTCACCATTCATCATATCTTGCCTTATTTGGTTTCTTGCTTGATAAATAATTAATTTACTTGTTGTGTCATAAGTATGGGGTGGTTTTTTTCTTTTAGAATGGTGGATGTAGGTCACTGTGATGTTGTGATTTCAGTTATAGTGTCAAAGAGGAATGTTGTGGTGAAAGTTATTGCCTAACTGGCTTTGCTGAATCAAGCTCAGGAAATCACATAGTGATTCTGGACAACTGGTTGAGACTAAATCTAATGCCTCTTTGTTATCTTTTGTGGTTGCTTGTGTCCTCAGTATTATCGTGGGATGGTAACCCAAGCCAAAATGACCGTGACCTCGAGGAAGAGGAGAGGAGCAAGAGAAAGAGGCAATGGTCAGATGAATATAATCAGGAGATTGATGCTGGAAAGGTAAACCGACCTGTTATGCTGATATAGAAATATTTTAACATGCTTATTGTAAATCTTTGCTAATATCTCATTTTTAGATTCACTGACAGACAAAGACAAATCCTATATCATATCAGTTGATAATTGAGAACTACTTCATAATCATTTTCCCCTTCCTGTCATGTTTTTTTGTTGTTTTTTTTTCAGGCTCAATTGAAATTTATCATAATGTTTAAGTTTCAGTAATAGTGATGGGTCTCTCTCTCAGTCCTGAGTCTTTCTCAAAAATGCAGATAGTTGAATGTTGTTGGGTCTGTAGAAATCCTGAAATAAAATTATCTTTTTTAAACTAGACCAGAGAATATTTCACATACAGGAGCAAACATGGAGAGTGTGAAACCATGAAAAATTTGTGAAATAGCTGTCTGATAGCTATTTTGGAAAAAAGTGCTGTTTTGTGTTGAAAAATGAGCATTTTTTGGCTGTAATTTCTAGGTCGACATTTTGTTTCAACAAGTAATTCAAATTTAAAAACATTTTTTTCTATTTAGATGGAGTGGAGCAAAAGCATTTTTAAGAAATAGAAATACAATAAAATCCTGGTTGAAAGTATATCAGAAAATTGTTTTAAAAGTTCTGAAGAAGAAGGCTACATCATTTTGTTTCATGGATCCATCCTGATATGACATACAAGATGTCACTCAAGTTTTGATAGGCAAGTGCATGGTAAAGACTAAAAGTGGAACAATGCTCTAGTGCACCGTTTTAGAACGTGTCTAGGTCACAGTCGGAAATGAAAAAATTTGTCTGTAATTTTCAGGTGAAGAAGAACAAGAAGCATCTGAATGACAGAGAGTTCTCCAGCAGCAGCAATCCTTTCCAACAATACCAGTCAGACAAGCACAGAAATGAGGTAAGTTTGTGCTAATGGGGGTTATGTCGGGATCATTCTTTTAAACTTTGTCCTTTTGGGTAATCATGTAAGATTTATCCTAATTGAACTTTTTATCCTAAATCTAGTTTTTAAAGTAACCACTTATCATATATCCAGGGTTGCCAGCACGCCCGGAGTTGGACCCGTCGCCTGGAGTTTTCGGAGTATCCTGGAGCTCCCGACATTTTCGCTAGCTCAACTAGAAAGATCAGCCACCTCTTCCGTCGTTTAACTAGATCGAGAATCTAGTCACTTTGTTGATCGCCGTCTTCTTGAACTGGTGCTGGGCCTAATCACGATGCATTACCGAGTGCAGGGGTCAAAGGTCGTAAACTTAACTGCTGCATACCTCTTCAGCGGCTGAAAGACTAAATCCTCCCTCAGTACGGAATTTACGGCACCCGCTTCATTGCGACATCGCAATGGCATGATTTTATTCAACCACATTCGTTTTACACTTGCTCATTTCTACCCGAGATAGCTATGTTATCGTCGTTTTTCGTGCCCAAGACTACAAAATCATGAACGAAATGTGCAGACATAAGTCTGAGAGGGTCAGGAATGACAGTTTTTTAAAATGGCTAAAAAAAATGCAGCAACTTCTGTGCCAGGTGCATATTAGATCTATTGGTAGATCTTCCACAGCAAGTAATTTCACTTTTTGCACAAACATCTTGTGTTTTGGCCCATGGAAAAATGCAGCACATAAAAAAAAAAAGATAGAAATCGCGGGTAGCAATTTCAAACCCAGTTTATATTGTAAAGGAAATGCCGGTTGCTACTTAACTGGGCCCATTGCAACCTCAGTTTCAATTCTAGTGCATTCAGCTACCGCTTCAGTGTTGCCATGCTGGCATGTGACATGATAAACTCGTGAGCCTTCAGACTTGCTGTAACTTAATGGGCTTTGATTTTGAAAACGATGTCATCAAATTAATGCTTGGATATGTACGTGTAGAGCAACAGAGTAGGCATAACTTTTACTATACATATTTATTTACACATTTTACGACCAGTCCATTGAAAGAGTAGATCTGCAATCTATACAATAGTTCTGTAATTAAAAGTATAAGCCTATGTTTTTGTCTTGTGCATTCCCCAATACCATGTAGATCTGTGTAAATTCTGTTAACATGGGCCACTGTAAAAAGCAACAAACAAAGAAGTACAGTGGACTTTACCTGAGTTGAAGTCACATGAGTTGATCTTTTTTGGTGGAACAGGCACCATTACATCCTCATCATCATCAGTTGCCCTGTCTGGAACAGACATTGGCGATCGTGGATCTCCACTCGGATCTGTCCTCAGTCAACCTCAAGAAGGAGTGCAGGGTTGATAGCGGACCTTGAAAACCTGGAAAAACCTTCAAAAACGAAAATTGTTTTTCAAGGCCTTGAAAAGCATGGAAACCAGAGCACAACCTTGAATAACCTTGAAAAAGCAAAAAATGCGATCGATTTGAAAAAAAAACAAAAAAATTTGGGCCTAGGCGCTAGGCCTAACGGAAACGGAGATGGCGGTGCAGTTGCACAGGTTTTTACGGGCATAAGCAATTCACGAACATGCGTAGTTTTTGTGGCCTTGAAAATGAAAAAGTTGACCTTGAAAGACCTTGAACAAACCTTGAATTTTCTCATCAAAGTCTGCTATGAACCCTGGGAGTGGTTGTTGTGACGTTTATTTGTTGTCCATGAATTAAGACTTTCAGCGAAAGTTTTTCTCTGTCTACCCCTGCTTTTCCTGCCTTCGATCTTCCCTGTGACTGCTAGATTTTCGAGGCTCCTGAGGCGACAGATATGCCCTAGAAATTTCAGTTGCCTCTGTCGTATTGTTTTAATAGTAATGATCTTTTCAGATCTTTACATCATATTTTATATTGAAATAAAATGGTTGTGTTGACTTCAACTCAAGTATCGCAACGCCTGTGTTGTCTTTGATTTCCTGTCCCATCTCTTATTCCAATTCTTGAACCCCAAACGGATGAGTTGATCTCGATTCTCCAACCAATGAAATTGAGACGGCACCTCAACCATCTGACACCGACACTCCCCCATTGGCGAAGCAGTGTATACGTTAAAGCACGCTGATAGGCTAGGCTAGTCCTCTCCATAGAGTCTTCCCGCTCTTTGTTTTCACGCAGGTAGAGAGTCCACCTGGGTGCATACGACAACACGCATATCGATGGTGTTGTACTCTAACCGTGTAGCTGGTTTGGGATTGTTTTCCAGGAGACGAAAAAACATCTTTTTGCGAGTTTTTTTTTTATACAGGACTGTATCTTTTTGGTCGTATTACTCGAACAAAACGTGTATTTCTGTCGTAATGAATATTTTTTTTTTAATGCAGGTCTTTAACCCCTTCACTGCGGGCTATGTGAACCCCCATATGCCGGGGAGATTTTGATTGTTTTGCTCTAGGGAGATAACCATGCCTATAGCTCAGTTATTAGCAGAACTACAGCAGTGCAATTTTACAAGGTTCAAATGGAGACACTGATCCCAAAATCGATGTGGGGCCATGGGGGTTGAATTAGAAGGAAAAAAATTATGAAAATTGGCTAGTAACAAAAACTATGAAAAAAAAATTCCATGCCATCATGCAATTGCAATTATACAGTTAGTCTAAAAAAAAACAACCAAGCATAAACTTACGACGTCAAATTCACTACCAAATAAATCATTATCACTGTCTTCATCATTCATCACCTCATGGAAAACTTCATCTGCTGTCAGTCTAGGACTGTGTTCAGGTGTTTTGGCAGCTATGGCCTGTTTCAAGCACAGCGCATAAAAAAATTCAATAAAATTCACTGTAAAATTAACAGATGAAAGGGGGCTGCCATTTGCATTGAAAACAAGCAAGGGACATCACTGCAGTTATTTGCATGAGTTTTTACTTGTTTATATCCCTTTGACAGTGCTCAAATACAGCACGTCATAAGCCCGAAAATTTCTCGGGGTATAGGCGTACGTACGGCAAGCATGCTGACCCCGAGAAATTCTCAGGGCAAGGCAGTGAAGGGGTTAAGCCGGTTAATCCTGTTACGCGGTTATCACACGAAGTATATTGTCGGGCACTTACCCAGTTAGAGACACGCACGACTAGAGCATGACAAAGTTCCGCCACAGAAATCAGTTACACGATTAGAACAGCCACATACGCGGCTAGAATTGTAACTATTGGCGGGGGGGGGGGGGGGGGGCTAATTGTCAAGCTTCGTTCTCAAGAAAATTACAACTGTCAGATCATTGGTTAGAGACAGAGATTTCGTTGGTTAATTCATTATTAAGTGTGATAAGGCATTGCACGGAATGTTTTCATATCGATGAGATAAAAACCATGTGCGCAGTGGTAGTGTGTTAATCAGGTCGGCGACGGATGAGCGGAACAAAGGATGCGTTGATTTTTTTTTAACCCCAGACGACATTAACTCCAGCATAGTTGACTGTAGTAAGATCGGCAATTTTTCACAGGTCAACTCTTCTTCCTAAGGATACATCTGTATGTAATACTGGCAGCATTATCTAGGGTATAAAATAGCCTACACTGTTCATGTATACATATTAAATCAGCAATGTTCAGACATATCTTACCTGAGTGTATGCAATCGTAATTTTCACAAGCTAGAGTAATGAAGACAGCCCACAAGGTGCAGATCTAAGTACACTATAGGTTCTGAAATGTAGTTTTCACTTTAACATAGAATTATTGCTCATTTATATGCAGCTTATTTGTATTGACCATGCTGCAGTTGCTGCCTGCCGCAAACGCGTTTCAGCCCTCAGTTGGGCCACCCTGAAAAGTGGCCCTCAGTTGCCACTACTGGTAAATGCTGGCAACCCTGAATATCTGACTATCCATTTTCATTCTGGCTTGCTCTTGTCAATATTTTGATTTGGCCATGACATATTGTTCTGTTTTTTACAATCAGAGAAAAAACAAACCCATGGAGCTGAACATTTATTATTGCTGATCTTGTGAATTTACAGCATCGAGGATCTTTGCAGTCATGGTCTCAAGATCACAGTTATCACCAGCCACATCACAACAACCATAGTCACAAAAAGTCGTCACAGAACTCATGGGAAGATCAAAGTCGAAAAAATCATTCCTACCATAAACACAATAACTGGAGATCAAGGCCTCCTACTTCAAGTAGCAATTACAATTATTGAAGCTGCTTAGGACATTTGAATGATTTTGAAAACCACTGGGGCACCCAGCCTTCCTGGTAGACAGCTGTATGAGCAACAAGATGTCATGAATGAAAACATTACAGCTTATTGCAAAAGCTCAGACAGCAGATGGAACATTGTGCAAATTTATACATTTGTGAGAGACTGATAAAGCACTTCCCCCATCAGCTGAGGTCATGGAAAACGGGTGTACATGCCTTCAAAAGCCATTGACGTGCACTACAGAGGAATTCCCAGAGGAGAATCCACCGGGGACAAGAAATTGTGATGTGCAAAAACTACATCATGGGAAGACGTAAAGCTTAACACGCTAGAAACACAAGGCTTTGTTAGTTGACAGAATATTTTAAAGAACCACAGTAAATCTGTGGGGTCACTGCAAGGCTTGAAATGTAGTCTGAGTGTGGCAAAACAGAAAAGGTTTTGTTCAGAATGTCTAGAGAGAATGAATGAGGGCAAAGGATGTATTGGCTGTTGCCATTATCAGAATAACCTTGGGTGGCACTACTGTTTGCTTTTTAAGTAACAAGGACATGTGACAGTGTTTACTGTTAGGCCTCTTCAGTTTTATAGATAGGGCAATAATAGACGAGATTGGTGGAGCAGGCAAGTTTAACAGTACTATGATTTCCAGCAGTGCCTGTTTTTTTGTTTTTTTTCTTTTTTACTTTTGTTTGGTAAAAGTACTTTTTTTTTTTTTTTGTTGCCCCCATTTCATCCACTTCAGATTTTCACACCTTTGTCATTTACTGATTTTTAAATTTTTTTTTAATAATCTGTAATATTTTTTATTGGAGGAGATATTACTGAAGCTGAATAAGCAATAGCCGTCAGCATCTGCTGAAATTTTCAGGTGATGGTGCAGTGATATCAGTTGACAACAAGCGCATGCTTTTTAGTCCTTATCACTTTACTTTTTCTGCAGATGTCATACAAAAACAAAGGTTTATGACCTATTTTATGTTGCTTTTTCTTACGATGTAATTTTATTGATGGAATTATGTCTGTTTTCACTTTATTTTACTTTTTTTTTTTTCATCTTCATTGTTGCCAATTTAAGTGTTGAGTGTGACAGTTTTCTTTTACTGTAAAGTAAAATCTTCACGCTTTTCAAATGGTGAGATGTCAGATTGAGAGTGATTCATGATGGTGAAAACATCCGCTCCCATTACATGGCTTTGCCTGTAGATGTCTCTCTGAAAGTTGATCGATGAATCTTTTCATTGCCCAATTCTGGTGAGTTAACCAATATTAATTCAGTATAATTGAATGAAGTTTACAGCCACTGATTTCCATGAGCTGCTCTGACTTTTCACACGGTAAATGTGATTATGCTGGTTCAGAAAGGTCAAATCCCATCACTTCCATGGGCTGTTCTGGTCCATTACAGTACATTGGTTTTTCTGATGTTGTACATAGATCATCCCAACTGAATCACATTGATTCACCATATGTGATCAACCTGTCATCTGCGGTCTGCAAAGATGATGGGTGCATATCTGGCATACCTGTGTGGATATACTATTTATGTAACCATTAGGCTGAATGACATTGTCTCTTTGCAGACTCTGAAATTCCTTGAGTTATATTTTATACCTTGAAATGCGGTTTGCTTATTTCTTTTATATTATTGAGATTGAGGAAATGGAACATATCAGTGTTTCATGAAAAGATGCAGATTAAATATATAATTGCATATTTAGTGATCAGAAAACAACTACATTTACAATGCAGTTATCACTTCTTTGTATGGTTAAATATCGAAGCTGTATTAGTTAAAAATAAAGAGTCTGTACTCTAGAGGGATGAACCTGTCTGTATCATGTATGTGTCTGTCTGAGATTCAGTCCAGGTATAAGTCTGTGATATGTGTGAATATACAATGCTTGGCTGTATCATTTGTCACATTCTTTCAGTATTGTATTGTCACTGTTATTGTCAACTTGTACAGCAGTGACAAATGTCCATATGAACAGATGTTATTAGTCTTGCACACAGATTTCAAGATAGTGTGTGAGACATATTATATGCATTACCTTCATAAGTGTAATTTAAATGGTAGTGCAAACCCTGGCACCCAAATTTGGAGAGTAACATGACAGGCTTGATGAAGATTATATCTTGTGTATGAAGGAAAATCCATACGCAAGGCCTGAAACTGTTAGTGTACACATTTCTTATATGATCATTTTGACATCCAGATATGTGTACATGGATTTCAAGTGAAAGGTTGAGAATTTATGCTATCGTTGCAAGTCCTTTGTGAGTTTGTAGCTTAAAAATTTCACTTTCGGGGTAAGCTTTTATAACTTAATTTGATGAAAACAGAATTCCTTGGAAAGAATCTGAGGATAGGACAATCGTTTATAATTTTGGGTAAGCAGGTGATTTTACTTTTAATTTAAAAAGGTTAGGTTACCAGTACTTTCAACATGGATGGGTTTTTGTGAGTGATTTAATTGTTGTGCTGTGGCTCTTAATTATGAAAGTACTATCGATCATTTGTTTACAATACTGGGATTGGCAATGATACTCATTCATTTAGAGCGTTATGTATATGAACACCGATTTATCTACTTAGAGGGCAGAACATAACATTTGTTATGTCAGTTTATGCACAGACTCATGGTGGCTCAGTAATAAATATGCAAAATGGATTGCTGCAATTGTTATGAATACAACATTGTACAAATCACAGCAATAGCCATTAGTTTCATGTTGATGTTTGATTGTACAGTTTAATTAATTGACTTTCAGTTGCCTAAGGTGAAAAAAAAACTTCTTTTCTGATTCTGACAGGCAGCTTGAGATCACAGTACATTCATGATCACCAAATTTGTTCACAATTTGAAAGTAGTGTGAGAATTTTTTGGCAGTTTTGCTTAAATTTGACATCCGCTTCTTTGGAGTATATTTGGATTCAGCATGGATTTGCCAGTGGTTTCCTTATTAATTGTTCTTCCAAACCTACACCTAAATATATTAATTCAAATAAAACAAAATAATTTTAACAGACTATTTAAAGGAAAATTCCTTTTGTCATTATTTCATGTAAACTTTTCTTTTCTTTCAAACAGATTATATACAAAGTTACAGACATACATGCAGGTGTACAGTCAAAATAGTGAAATTACCAACCTTTCCGTTGCATTCACATCAAACAAACAAAAAAAGTTAAAAACAAAATTTCTGTGGTGACGGTCTGTCCATGTAGCGGTAACATTACCATGCACAGATAATCATGAACTAGAGCCAAACCTGGTGTACAATGTGACTTATTTAACCCTTGCCACACCTCTGTCATGGCATTCAATTGAAAATTGTGAACTTTACATTTCACTGAATGCTTATTTGCGTTTGCTCCTTTTTTTTAAAAAGTTGATAGATTCCGGTGAATTAAACAGTATAGCTCTTCGGAGAATTTCACCACATCTATTATACATGGGTTGTCATGAGATGTGTATCATTGTAGTGGCTACATTATCACGGGGATGGGCTAGCAAAATTAAATGACACTGATCATCACAGCATAGCTAGGGGCTATTGATTTGTTTCATTTGATTGGTCTTACCTAGCCAGTCTCATAGTACCTTCTGAAATTTTATTCAGTGCAGCCTGAAATGGTCCTTTGCTGCTAAACCAGGGGGTTGCGGGGGGCCCTAGGCCATTGGATTGGGTAGGTGGAAACATTCCTTCGGACCACAGATCACTTTATAGTTTTATTGGTAATCTTAGAGAAATAGCCGTTTCAACACAAACCATGCAGGAAAGAAAACTGATCTTACCACATTTCCATTTTTTTGTGCTCAAACATTTTTTATACTTTAATTTTGTAAATGATATAGATATTCTTGTGCATGTATGACAGATTTCATGTGTGGAAACTCTGTGTGTAATTGATATAAGTTTGCTGGATTGTGAGTAATCGGCATGTTATTATTTAACATGTTGGCAGTCATTTGTTCCTGGATGAATTTTTGTCTTTTAATTGAAACATTTTTAATGCCAGTAAATATCAGGTCTGATTTTCTTAGAAATTAAGCAAGTTTCAGGCTTATTTTGTGATTCTTTTTCCAAAAATATGTCTCAGGAATTGTCACAGGACAAAGACGTTTTACTGCAGTGGCCAGTGGTGTGGAAGAGAGTTTAAAGGTTATTTATTCATAAGATTATGACAGATAATGAATGTCTTCGATATGTCCTCGCCTTTGTTGGCTCCAGAAATTGGACATTTTCCAATCATATTATCTGCGTTAAAACATTTTTTTAGTTTTGACATTGTCATTACAAGTAATGGCAGATGCTAAATTGTGTCGTACCATTGTTTCTTAGCGACTCCGGCAAAATTATGGTACAGTATGTAATTTGTTAGAAATAAATATTAGACGAAAAATTTTTTTTTAGTTATTTCTAAGTGTTTAAGTGATTTAGGGTTAAGTGAGTATTAATCACATTGTGCTACAATCATTGGTCTCATTTCCCTCGTCATTATGTGTTTGTGCAAAAAAAAATTTTTTTAAATGCTGTCATGCACTTTTTTCACCTAGTATTCTTTTTATAGTGCATGCAATCAGAGATGATGGCCTGCATTACATGTACTTGACTCCATGGCATATGTACATTATCTTGACTGTGGTGCTTGCCTGTATTTGTGAAATTGTGAATGAAGAAAACTGAGACACCAGACTGGATGCAAAATCAGTGTGAATGTAGCTGTATGGTCATTATTTTACTGTGCCTGTACAATTATTGTAAAACAGAAATGATGTATATTAAGTTCTGGCACTTATGATGATGGTATTATTTGCAGTCACTCCTTTGTGCAACTGGGTGACATTTTGTGAATGGTGCCTACTGTTTAAGTTGAATGTTGATGGACACCCTGTGAACGAATTGATGTATGTTGATAGGGTCTAGTGTTGCCCTTGTTGACTTTCCTCCCATTATTAGCCCACATAGTGTGGTCTGTCAGCATTAAGTATGAAATCTTGAATTTGTTCAGTTCAATTTTTCCAGCAGGGGAACCTTGTAAATAAAATTGTATTACAGTACTTGGGTGGCTTGCGTCTAGTGGTATCTAACTAATGTTTGGTACCATATGTGAGTGTGCATGAGAAAACCCACAATAAGTCGCAAACATGACATTTTGAGTTCTGTACACATAATAAAAGACAAGACATTTCTGATATATTGAAGTCGCTGACCACCCTAAAACAAGATTTTGAGAAAACTGCATTTAATCCTAAAAGTGGCAATAGCTAATTGACCCATTAATATTGGAGTGATTGCTGTTAGGAGACCGTAGTCTAATAACTAAGCCGTTATAGAGGTCATACTGAATAGTGTTCACTGCTCATCTACAGTTTACCCTGTAACATGCCACGGTCCCCTAAACAACAGCCAAGTCGGAAGTTTTTGGATCTTGTTAAGAGATCATAGTGAGTAGTGTTCACTGCTCGTCTTAAGTTTACCCTGTAACATACCATGGTCCCCTAAACAACAGCCAAGTTGGAAGTTTGTGTCGGATCCATATTTTCACTTCAAAGCCGTTTTTCTCAAAATCAGCTCTGTCGACAAATTGTGGGTTTTCTCATGCGCACTCACATATCCTCAGTGACCAAAATTATTTTCCATCTGAGAATCACATAGTTCAAAGCTCAATCTCTGAATAACTGCTGAAAACTGTTTTACTGCTAAATTTGACAGTGTATGAATTACAAAACATTCTAATCATGTTGGAGACATGAAAATAGTCCTGGCAAATCAAATACATGTACCAAAAAAGGATTTAGAGAGAACATAAGACAGATGGTCTCCTCGAGGCAAGGAACCCGCCTCTCATGCCAAAGGGTACTAGGTTCGAATCCTGGACAGTGCAGGCATGTTGGGATTTTCTCATATTTTCTCCTGTCCCTGATCCTATGGTAGGTAGGATCGAGCACCTAGTCTTCTAGGATAAGGACGAAAAATTCAGAGGCCCTGTGTGCACGTTAAAGATACTTTGGCAGTTGCAAATCGAGAAGAGCAGGCTGAACGGGCCGCTGCCCTGGCAAAATTGAATAAAATTTATCCCACCCCCCACACACACAAAGAAAACAAAATGCCAACCTGTGCTGCACTGTGGCGACGACGTGTTTGTTCTAGTTGTACCTGGGCTGCAATGACACTAAGGCAAATTTCCCAAATGGAATTAAAGAAGCATACAAAATATTGTGCACACTACATCTTTTCTCCTAGAGGCAGCAGAATTTGACATTATTCCATAACATCATGGCAAGTCCCAATTCAGATGATGTTACTTCTGTAACTTCACCAGTTGTAAGTAACTTTTCATGTACTGGGTGTTGATTCACATTTTGAACTCATAAAATTAAACAAAAAAACATTTTCACTAAAGTACAAGTTTAATGCTTTCTGTGGGTGTTGTTGAAAACAAAGAGACAAAAAAAAAAATTGTACTAGGGTTTACATTTGATGTTTACACCAAGCTGTTTCAACTGGACCATCCCTAGAAATGCATCAAGGGAAGGGGTGGTCTGAGAATGAGCCAAAAAATGTCACAATGAGAAAAGATGGATCAAGTTTTTGGTACTGACAGTCAACAAGTTCTTGGAAGAATAAATGCAATTTCACCAGTTATTGAAGCACAGAAAATACTTGTAGCATAATGGTATACCTGGTCCTACCATCAGGCTGAAATAATCCTGCTACACAAATTGTAATTTTTTAAACTTTCATATGTTATCCCTTTATTATACATGTATAAAATTTACATGTATAGTGATAAAAGGTGGGCAGTCCTGTCATCTTTCGACTGAGGTTTAATTTCACTTAACCTGTTGAATGATCGTAAGTGAACCAACTTCACATTCAGTTATCCTTTTATCTGTCCTTTTAAACTGAAACCATGCATTGAAACAAAAGTAGTTGAAGAAAGAGTGCTGACAAAACTTTCCAAAACTTTTTCTGGAACCTACAAGTACGGAGGGCACTGAATTCACAGCATGTGGCTATCAGGGCTAAAGTTAGACCAACCTTAAAGACTTGGTCATTTTAGTGTACAACAGCAATGCTAACTACAGTAATGAGATAAATACTGGGTGGGCAAAAGGTCAATTGTGTGGTGCTCTAGGAAAACCCTTCGCATGGGTCAAATTTCACATTTTGAGATATACAACTATTATGAAAGAGGGACATTTTCTGTGTATTTTGCTTTTTATTTGAAGTCAAAATCTCAAGTAGTTTTTGAGAGATGGTCATTTAAAGTGTCAGGTGTAGCAAAAGGAGAAACTGAGAAAAATGACTTTGTAGGCCTGTATCTCAAAATCAGCCTGTGCATCATCCGGCAGGTTTTCCTGGAGCGCCACATAATTACCACAAAGTGCTTTACTGTACTACATGTATTACTATTACACTTTACCAAATGCTTGCTCCATAATTAATACAAAAAGTAAGTAAAAAAGATTTCCAATGTTACATTACAGTGGAACCTGCTTAAACCGAAATTCAGAGGACTAACAACTGTATTTCGTGTATTTTGGATAAAAAGTACTTGTTCGAAAATCACCATTTTTAGTTTCTTAAAGTCAAGTGATCAGGGATGGGAACTCTCAGGAAATTTCCTGATTTCCAGATTTTTAATGTCTTTTTTTCCTTGGTAAACACTATTTTGTTTGTTGTCGAATATATGATTTGGCCTTTGTATCGGCCTATTACGGTTGGCATTGAGGCATCATAAATTCAGGAAATTTTTCTGTCAATAGTTCCCATCCCTGAGTGATAAGACATCTTAGTAATTTTACTCTCCATGGTGTACTGAATCCAACAACCAAACTTCAAATTGTGCATATGGGAATGAGAGACGCCATTATTTACAGCAGGCTGAAAGTACAGACAAACTGTGAGTGGTTGTATCGATTATAATGTATTTGAATTACTAGAAAACTACTGTTGTGAATAAATTGTAGTTAATGTCACATCCATGACATGTTAGAAATGGTGAGAAGACCAGAGGATGACTAGTCCTTGTTGGCCAGTTTAAAGTCACTATATCGTCTCTCTTAGTCTTACTGCCCCGCAAACCCCATCAAGTGGCCCTGTATGGTGGCGTATGAAAGAACAAGCCAGGATTGTTTTATTCCACATCAAAAAGGTATGAACTTTCAAGACCTCGCTCGACCGAGTAAGTGAAAGAAAATCTTTTTGGTTAAGAGGTTTTCAGAGGATTTTCTTTACGTGCAAGAGGTGTAAACTTGCAAGGAGTACAGAAGGCGTACGGCAGGACCACAGAAATCATCTGGATGTACAGAAATTTCTTGTTATCCGCTTTCAGTTTAAGCAGGTTCCACTGTATACTGTAAGCAGGTTCCACTGTATTTACTAGGTACAATCAATGTTACAGAAGAGACTACAGTGGAAAGAAAGCATTACTGAATGTGCAAGCTCTTGAATCAAGCAAGTCTGCAAGTAATCTCATTTCATGCTCAGATCCTTTGTTTGCTCAAATCGAGATTGTTGTAAACATCAAAATGTCAGATTTGAAAGACAATACATCTAATGAATACAATGTACATGATAACTCATGACAAAACCATCACTTGTGTCACTGGGAACCTTCAGAAATATCCTTACCAATCACTGTCAGTGATTTTGAGCTGCTGAAACAAGCTTGATCCTTCAGTAAGGCAGCTACTGTGACAAACTATCACATCATATGGTTTTTCACAGGAAATACAAAATGAGGACAGGCAATTACAGAGTCAAAAACAGTATAAAACATTAATGTACAATCATTTTGACATGCTATTGCACTTAACAAAATCAATAACATATAGTTTGGATTTACTTTCTTTAAACCACTCTTCTGCAGGATGCAAAGACAAATTCATCTGCTTGTGGGGTTCTGGTAGACTACATATCACTGAGCTAATATACATGGTCAGACTTAGGTCTAAATTGCACTGACCTTTTCTATTCCTCTTGAATTGAAACCCACCACTGTCATGTCATCAAATGGCGTGCCAATCCTTAACTGCAATAATTCTAAACAAATGCCGTCACTATATTTTCACCTTGATAAATGTTTCATTCGCTTTTCTTAAAACTAAGAAATTACATAGGCTGTTACGACATTAGCACACTGACAAATATGTCGCTAAAATACTTTCCCATTCAATGTTGATTTCTTAGACAAAAATTTGAAGTTCTTTTCTACATGTACATGTAAATATGACACTGCCACTATCCCAGTGCCAGGCCATTTTCAGTTTGCATTCAACTTTATCTTCAGGAGCCATCCATAAGGTATGACCACTCAGAAGCCAGGAGCTGTCCTCAGGATATGAAAAGTATTGAACAGATAGCCTTTCAATTTTGGTAATGAATTTTTTAAAACAAAGGGGACAAAAGAGTGTAATGCTGCTAATGAAACAACAGCCAAAACCTCGTAGTCCATGCAAGATGACACTTAAAAAAGGTTTTAGAATATTATATTATATATTCATCATGGATCTTCACCCTACTGGCTTACTCACGCCCTTACTGTTTGTACAGGGAAAGGATTGAATCCGAGGATTAGGGAAGCGGCGGGGCATTGAGCAAGTTTATTTAGTACAATAAGGATGGACCCTTAGGTCATATTTCATTCAAGTATCTGATGAAAAAATGCAATCATTTCATTCTTCTCTGGCAAACAGAATTCTGGCAGTAGCTTCTAAATGAACAGATTACAGAATACCTACAAATATTCATTGTTAGTTTTGTTGTTCCTTTGTTGTAGTT
This sequence comes from Onchidella celtica, assembly GCA_963931925.1. Classification (NCBI taxonomy): domain Eukaryota; kingdom Metazoa; phylum Mollusca; class Gastropoda; order Systellommatophora; family Onchidiidae; genus Onchidella; species Onchidella celtica. Next base: position 13,923,799 of record OZ007568.1, on the reverse strand, counting down.
CATCACATACACAAAAACTATAATCACTCAGTCACATAAATTAAATTCGTCACAGAAATCAGCAGTGCATTGAAAGGGGGTCTGTGGGCAGATAAATCTTCATCAAAGTGACACGGGACAGGTAGAAAATTTACATTCTCTGTACTCCAAATCAGTCAGAAAGAAAGAAATCTATCTGTGCAAAAGCAAGCATGTTCAATGATGTATATGATTTACAAAATAAGCAACCCCTTTTTGCAAAACAAACATATTGTGTAAACTACATGTGCCTAACTGAATCTGTTCTGATCAACTTGAGAAGATTCAAAAAAAAAAAAAAAAAAAATTTCATTTATAAATATAATATGCACTTTCATTCCACATTATGCGATCTGGGCAAATATTGAATTATAGAACAACAAGAGGGTGTTTCAATAGCGGGTATTTTCAGGACAGTCCTGATTCAATGATTGAAAGCTATAACTGTGATGCCCTTTCTCCACCCAACGCCTTCAAAAAATGCCAACTGTTTTCAGCTGCACCCTAAAAAAGCATAATGCACTGCCATAGCTGGTGTTTACATCCAGGGACCAGGCGTCATTTGACTGGATGGATTGTGGGTGTTTCTTTTTTCAAAGCCTTGGGACAAAACTTTATTTCTTAGGTCAACCAGAAATTAAAATTGGACATTATATACATGTATGACCCATACTATCCACACATGTGCAAATTCATGTGTACAAGCTTCACAGAAACTTACGATTCAAAGTGAAAATACGTCGTTCTGCTTTCTTACAGTATGGCCATAACCAACCATCAGACAAGATTACATTTTGTTCTGATTTGGCCCTTTCACTAAACACAGCCAAACAGAGACTGATATGCCTTTTTTTGGATACGGCCAGACACAGGATACAGGCCAAATGAAACTTCTTTCTTTACAATGAGTGACTACATGTATAAAGTTTATAGGCATCATAAGCTGGCATTATGTTTGTCATCACGGCTTGAGTAGACTCACTGAAAAAGACTCTTCTAAAACACATAGCAATTTCTAACTCAAATTTATACTGCAACAGCCAATCCTCTCTCAAAGTTTCAAATCATTCAACCTGTTTACTTCACAGTAAAACTGCTATGTTCCACTACATGTACATGTACAGCAAGTTCAATCTACTGATAGTGATACAGCAATAACCAAACCAGCATGTCGTCAACTAAAGTGGATATAATACAATAAATACTGATATAATGGTAGAATATACAGGTATGATAATAATACAATTATGTACATAATCTTGACATTTAAACAATTTACTGTGGTGTTACTGTGATGATGAGGTCAGATAGTTAACTTAACCTCAACTAAGACTAGGGACAGGTGCAATGGCCCAGTGCTCAGTGCATTCGACTCAAGTGCAAGAAATCTCGAGTCTAAATCCCGCTCAGGCCAGTGTCCAATCTAACTAACTTCTTGCACTGTTTTCATGGCACCTACTTGTCATCAGTCTCACCTTTCAATAACCTAAAGAAGAATGCTGCCATGTGATTTAACATTAGCTACATGTATCAGATCCTGATTATGGACACCTTATGAACCAGCTACATCAGAAATGTTCTGCCATGCAAAGGCAGAGTGATGTAACTGATAAGGTATAAAAAGAGCACAAACGACACTCTGTCTTTGCACGGCAATGTTGTGGAGACATGTTCAATATGATGACATGTTCAATGCAGTCTGGTTTAATACAAATATCACCTGCGAGATGCACAGTCTCATCCTCAGCAGAAAGCAAAAACATAACCATGTAGCATAATACACAATCATTACTTTACGGACAACAATGACAAATCCTGTCTATTTGCTTCCCATGTTCTTTTGAAGCACCAGTAGTACAAGTAGAACTTATCTTTTATCTCTTTTCAAATATTTTCAAGTAATTATAAACACACTTTTCATTTTAACAAAAACAAAAAAAACCTTATGATAGGTTATTTCATACCTTGTGTGTTTCAACGATAGACTTCTCAAAAATAAATTGTGAAGGGCACATTATATAGCCATTAGCAAGCTGACACAATGTAAAACCCAAACTCAAACTCTCTTTTGCAATATTGGCATACAATCTGATATCCTAAAAACTTTGTTGATATACATACATAATATATAAACAAATTGTTCCATATTGATGATCTGACACTTCATGGCAAATTATGAATAAACAATTTTTAAAAAAATTTTTTTTTTAAAGGAAGAAATCCAGAAGACTACATAGCCATATTTCTGGGGGGAAAAAATTATAATATTAATAATTTTCACTGGTGACTACTTTTAAAAATAAAAACTGCTGTCACAGGAGAAGTAACTGGTCTAAACTGTACAAAGTGCAAGATACCTAGTTGTGCAGAGATGATCACAATGAATCCAGTCCTGTCATTTTCTCCCAAGACTTCCCTAGAGGATAATAAGTTGTTTGGTCCACAAAAATTGATGTAACTAATCAGCTGTTGCAGATGGGTGAATAATGTGTGTCTGTCTGAAGAGAATTTCTCTCAACACATGACAATTTATTGAATAAATAGATACCAGATATTTAAGGTTCCTCCTGCACAAGCAAGGGAAAATATTTCTTTCCCCTTTTAAAAAAAAATAAATATATAATTTTATATATAAGCTCTGGGATGCCTCAATTCCATTGCTAGTAATGACGAACAATATGATCAGGCAGACTGAGAAAATGCTGAATAATTGGACGTTCGAAATCGCTCCAGACTTCCCATATTAGTTCATCACTAACTACTGATGCAATAATGACGGCCACCAGAGCGAACAATATCCAGGAATTCCACCAACAACAAATCACTTGTTTGTTTGACTATTCAATTGTTAGAAAACATCCAAAACATTAAGTTTGCTAGTTGGGGGAGGGAGGAATTATGTACTGTATCATTTGACAGATGAATAGTGACTAGATTATTTTATATACCCCAATCATACAACTTGTTTTACAAGTCACAATACAGTGGATCTTTCATAAATACACAAATAATATTTACACTACAATCTTGCTTTTATACAAAATAGCAGATAACTAATATTGTATATACAGCAAGTTTCTGAGAATTTCAATGAAGTGGGAAAATGTCCAGTCTATACAAAGTGTTTCTTTTAATGACAAAAATTTGTTGCTGTCTCTCCCTCTGCCATACATTCATACACTCTAACTACTCAAAGTCTCTGGCACATGAACTGAATCTCTCAACTGACTGACTCCTCACATTCTCATCCACTCTTAGTCTTTTTTTTCAAATGCATTCTTTCTATTCATTCCATTATCACTCAATATAATTTTCTGTATCCACTTCTCTCTCCTAGGAGTACAAATATACAACAATCATTGTCACAATAATAAAAAATTCATAACTTTTTGTCTCACTTTTAATAGTATGTGTGAAATGTTTGCTTTGTTGTGAAAAGTCCACCAGGAACTTGTCTGCAGAGATATCTGAAGTTTTCACACCATGGAAAGTGATCAGTTTTCATGTCTTGCACACAACAACAGGTAACGTAAAGATTTTCCAAACTTTAATCCTCAATCTGAATTCACACTTGTTGCGTGTCACACATCTATCTATCCATGCTGAGAACATGCTGCAAATAAAGAACTACAACAACGAATGTCAACAGGTATGTCCTAATTGGTCCATTTATCTTGGCCGATGGGTAGAACCTGTGGCATTTTTCCGTCTGGCTGCCAGCATGTCATAAAAGGGATTGTCATTTATGCTCGCCCTGGAAGAGATGAGTTTGGCATTGTCTTCAAATAATTTCAGATAAAATTCATCTGCACATTCTTAGAAACCTATTTGGTAAAACTCTCAAAACCTCTCCCCAGACAATCATTTTCATTTTCACAATTGTGCAATTTCTTTTCAAGTTCAAAGCATGTGCGTTCAAAGAGTAAAAAGGTAATGCTATTTACGAATGTCTTTAAAGGTAAATGAGAGTTTTAAACAAAGGTAAATACAGGGAGAAAAATGACCGTAATACACCAAATTTCCCATACATACTATTCACATGCACCTTTTCACATTTGTGAGAGACATATTTAGTGCCTGTACACAAAACTTGATCAGCAAGGAAATTCAAAGGCGAAATCACGGTCCACCACCAATTTCTGGCATTTACAATTAATGAATGAAAAGACCTGACAGTTAACACATGTTAAAACACCTACAAACTGACAACTCACCTCACACTACTTATCCATTCATCTTTCTCTTCCTTTGAACTAGCTGCCATTCTATACACACTGTGACGACCTGTAGAAAAACAATTGACACAAACACTCACACTGATGAGTTCTTTTGGTTACAATACTCAATATAGTTCACAGAATGTGTGGCAGCAGCTTGTAAGTCAAACTAAATGAAACATATTGCGAGTTGTACAGTGTTACTTCAGAATATCTATCTCTTGACTACAAATCTCTCCACCATCTGCAGGTGTCACTTTGTAATGTCAGTCTTCAGAAATAATCATCTTGAACAGTGCCGAAAGGTACATCAACTGTCCTGCTGAACCATTATTTTAGGTTTAATTTCTCACAGATGAAGAAACAAAACAAACGGTAGGTTCTACAATACTGCATATCGTTATAATCCTTTAGGTACTAAAATACAGATGATGGAATTAAGTCTGTAGGTTCTAAAAAGTAAAATACAGAATTTGATTATAATCCCTCTACTGCACTCACCTTCAACCACCTTCCCATCTGAGTCCACTTTACAAGCTTTGATAATGTCTGATGTTCCAGCTGAGAAAAGCTCAAAACAGTTTGGCCGTGACTTTTCAATGGGCACCTCTCTCACCTGGATATTCTCTAAGGGGATAATACCTTTCGGTTCTTTGTCCTGCAAAGTTGTATAGAATCACAGGTGAGCAATATGAGATCTGGTTATGATAAAGTCAGTCGGCAAATCAAATTAAATGCGAAATACCATGGCAATGGGTAGAAGCCGGCTTTTTCCAAACTTTTTAAACAAGATTTATTAATTATTATGGGTCATTTTATATATGAATTTTATACTTTTTGGACTGAAAACGTGAAAATCCTTTTGTTTCATTATATTACGTCTTGCATTATTGTCTTTTTGACACAAACAGGCAATGACAGACTCCAAATGTTAAGGTACTGATGCTAAAAAAAACATATGCATGATGAGAAAAGATAAAAGTGGCAGTCAAAGCACTTTAAAATAGCCAATGAGAACAGCTGGGATAAGAAGGAAGAAAAATGCTTGATAATAAAGGCAGACTGGGGATAGATTTGTTCACTATTAATAGTGGACCAGATGGGCACCGGCATCACGTTTGCCAAATTCAACCCACCTTGTTGGAATGAAAACAATGACTTTGCCTGCTTCATGATAACCAAGACACTTGCTTATTTACAGGTGTTCAACCCTTACTCAGTAAATCAGAAATAGTAAATTTTTAATACAAATTTTAACTATAGGTCAATGACAGTGAGTACTTTGTTTGATATCAGTTTTAGCTAATGACTTTGCACTGTTACCCATAATGACAATAAATTAGCTTACCGTAGTGTACTGGAAGTAATAGAGGCAGTTATCATTTAAGATGAACCAACGACGCTTCCAGTTCTTTACTCTACCACCTGTCACAACAACAACAGTACATGTAAGAGTGATAATCATAACAATATTTGCACTGATGTTATAGACAAGTGCAAACATTATAAAATCTGTGTATGTGTGAGTATAATTATGAGAAACATGTGTCACGCAATAGTAGACCTAGTAGGTGAATAAATGAAAAGTGAACAGTGAAAATAGGCTCAATTATAAAAACTGGCAGCCCCTTGCAAGCTAACTTTGCATTATATATTGTGAGGTCTGTTCATATTTGGCCCTCTCAATATAAGAAGAGAGGCGAAGAACAAAATCTCCAATCATACTTTTGGATTTCACTCAACAAAAATGCTCCTCTTTTTTACAGCTCAAAAAAATTGTACACAAATAATATAATTATATTAAAGACTAAACTATGTCTCAAATGGATGTGTCCTCGTAATTTGTTGCCAAAAATTTCATTATTTTTGGTCAAGTAGTCACGGAGTTTTAGATGCTTACATGTTCACCTTCTAGCTCCATTATAGTAAGACACTAAGTGAGGAATTCAATTCCCGAAGACACTGAGGTAATTTTCCAGTCAAACAAAAATGCAGACAGTATTTACACCTTTTGAACTTGACCTAAGAATCCCAGAAGAATGCACTTACTTTCATAACTTGCAATCACAATTAAAAAATTCACTTTACCTCACTGACACACCAGTCCAATGTAATGTGTAAATAAAACTAATGATTGACATGGTAAATCAAAGAGCAGACATTCGGCACTTACCTTGCTTCATCAGCCAACCTTCCTTCACGGGGTTAAAGAAAGTGTGCATCAGGTCATTGCCATCATCCTCTGGGATTTTGAATGGCTCTTTTTTGATATTATCATACAGATTCTGTAGGAAATAACAAGTATTGAAAATAAAAGGACATTGACAGACAGAGCCACACTGACATGAAAAGAGAAACGCATGAAATAATCAATTTCAACTGTACTTCTACCGTGTACTCTCAAGTCTTTTAGTATAAATATGTGGGTGGATCTGACAAAACTCGGCTAAAGGTGAAGTTTTTATACCTCTTTAAAAAATCAAACTAAAATATTTCTAAGCTATTTCAAGCAAATTATTTTAACTGGATGCAGAAAAAATGGCTAATGATTTGCCATGTAAGCAAATCTCAATTTCCATAGAACACCCCCCCCCCCCCCTCCCCTCCATTTGGAGGAATTGTCTCAGGAATTTGGGTCTTTCACTTTAAGCCCAATTTCATCAGGTCTACCTACATATTACACAAGGTGCGTGCCATATTTCCCAATGATGTTTTCATCTTAGGCAGGATAATGCTCTTATGTTTAATTCATTGTTTTAAAGCCTTCCAATCTGTTTGAAAGGAGATTCAAGTTTTAAACCCCAAAAATATATAAATAAATAAACAAATTTTTTTCTTAAATGACCAAAGTTGTGGTATACTGACCGTGAGTAACTCTTCAGGTAGATTTCCACCATCATTAATACCCCTGTTCATCTGTATAAATCTTTCTACAGTGGGTTTATCCTTAACACTCGGGTTGTGTAAGCTGGTGTTGAGCATAATGATTGCAAACGACAGGACATAGCAAGTATCTGAAATCAGACAAAGGCAATAAGGTTTTCCGTATATGTTGGAATATGGAGATGGTTTAACACTGTTGGCTAAGAAAATATGAATGTGATTTGATGGCATGAAATACACAAACATGGCACTAAATGTACTGGGACTGACACAGTATGTAACGAACAATACAACGTTAGCTTATAATATGATATATATCAAGTGTATCACACAGCACAATTAAATGGCTAAAAACCTTAAACTAAACAACAATATATCATCCCTGTTCCCTAAGTCTGTAGTAACTAAAAAATTCTAAAAATTGATTTTTATATACGTTCAACAACATTCAAAGCTGTACCCAATGACCCTGGTTCTAGACCCCTTAGCTGAAAAATAATCGAACAGCAAAATTTCAATGGGGTCATCATCATTAGACCAGGAGTGCTAAAATCAGTTTTTTGCTTCTCCTGAAAAGTGGTCAAAACCAGCTGCTACAGTTTTAGGGAATGGTGACAATATCAGTGTTAATGACGATACTTCTCATCTAAAGTTAAGATCAGCCCATATCTGTTAGCTTTGAGAAAAATATTGGAAATCCCAGACATAAAAAATCCACATTTGACAAAGGTCAACTTTATAAGGGGAAGAAAAACGGATTAAAATTAAACAGGGAAAATGCAAAGTGAGAAAGACCAGTTTGATCCCAATAAACAAATTTTTAATATATTTTTAAATATGTTTTACTGTAATAGAATTTCATACATCATCCCCTCAGAATGACAAGGTTCTATCTCCACTTTCTGGTGCATTATACAATACATACTACTTCTACAGGCCTTCTCCATTGTGTGTCAAATTATCGAGCGGATTCGGTGTGTAATTTGTAAGTATTACTAAAAGGAAAAAAAAGTCATATCATCAAAAGCTATGAGCACATGAAACTTTGATCATCAGTTGATGGAATGGAATTAAAACCGTGTCATTCTAAGGGAGCGACATGATAGAAAATGGGGTCCTCTTCTGTTTCTGTTAAAAATGAAAGAAGTCAAATTTCAAAGATAGGGCTTTATGCTTGAAACATCCAATTTGAGGACAATATTAAAAACTGAACAAACATTTAAAAGGAAAACTGTGACCAATTGACTTGACTTACTTGACTTAAACCCTTGAACCCCGAGTGGGGCATATGTCATCTACCAAGGTCCTCCTCCTTGCTCTGTATTGGGCTGACCAATTACCTACCCTTTATTTCTTTATTCAGTTTTTAAGAATGGTTACTGGTAGAGTCATAGATCACTGACCTTAAATTCAAAACTGGCTTCAAAAGAAGCCAGAAATTTCGTCAACAAAGTGACCCCATGACATTATTATAACTGGTGGCACAGAATTATTCATTCTGAAACTTCATAAAGATATGGACCTATCCAGAATAAAAAACAACAACAAAAAAAAAAACAGACATACCCTTTACAATTTTCTCCTCTCTCTCTTTTTCTTTTTAATGTTTATGTTTCATTTTTCAAGGCATTTTTTTTCTCAAATGTCTTCCTATAATTAATGTGTTTTGTTTAGATTATTCAATATCTCACCTGTATTAACAAAGACACCTGGATTAAGAGTACAGTAACGCTCAGCAAAACACTCCATCATTCTGTCAATCTTCTGGGCTTCACCTGGTAGTCGGAAACTCCACAGAAATTGTCTGCGATAGGAGTTCAAGATTACAGGCAGGTTAGAAGCTCTTAATACTAACTTGCAAAACACAGCAAGATTCCGTATACTTAGCTAATGGCAAAGAAAATGGTAAATTCTGAATGGATCAGTGTCACATCCCACTATATTATGGCCTTCTGACCCACTGTTACTGATTCTGGAAATTCATGTTCTTTAGTTCTTTGAAACTTTAGACATTTGTAGGAACACCTGTGCAGAAGCAAACCCACTGGTAGGGATACTCAGTTGTAATGCTTTACGACTGTGGGGTGAATGCTATGGAATTCTCAAGTAAATTTCAAATTTGGTTGGTTTTTTGTTATATTTTTATTTCATGGGACAACTTTAAGGACAGCTGCAATTGCTGAAGCTGAAGCAAACCCTTCGTTAGTACTCAGTTGTAATGCTTTAGGGTTGTGGGAGGATACTATGGAGTTCTCAAGTCTCTTGTGCCAATGTTTCAAATGTTTTTTTCTTTGTTTTGTTTTAAATTTTATTTTTACTTCCACATGTCCAGTAATGTATGCTTTAGGATTACCTTTCATCACCCACCAGAAAAAATACTCTTGCATCTCTCAAAACAACAAAATATTGTATGAATAATTATCACTGTCCCAACAGAAGCACTTCCAAACATAAATTGCAGCAAAGTATCTCACCTGAGTGCTTGCACCAGTATCATGTCTGAGAACTCATGTAAGTTGACAAAGGATTTCAGCACAGCAACATTGAAGTCATTCCTGCACGAAACCAAAGATACAAATAACAAACCATTATGAACCACTGCTATACAACATAGATTCATCAGCAACAACGTGCACACAAATTAATGATAAATTCCAACTTAAAAAAAATTTGACGCACCAACTAGAACAGCAATAAAATCATGACTTACAGTACAAATTTTCAATTGCACTTTCTGTTCTCTCCCTCATATTTACAATATCATTTAAAAACTTCAAGCTCTCTCACTGAGGATTCCCTGAGCACTTTATATATGATTACCTTTAGGATTTAGAAGCACCTCCTACTAGACAAACTTCTGACATTTGACATGCAGTGAAGTCATTTTGAAACAATTTCTACATCTCTAGTCTTCATCTTCCTCTGGTTACAAACACTTATCTAATTTCGCCACCAGCTTTTAAATCATTTCCGCAACCTACTGCTGCCCACCTTTCCAAATAACACACAAGATTTACAACAAAAAAAGTATCAAGTGCAGTTCACAGCACAGCACTATTCTTTACATCATACAGTTTCAAGCTGAGCAAGATGCTCCATACAGCAGCTCCTCGTTGCTGCAAAATACTTTTAACTTATTGATCTACAGTCTTTTCTTTACTCAGCTCTCGTTAAAGAAAAAGAAAATAAAGAAAGAAAAAAAGATAGTTACACTTAGCACCCCGCCTCACCAGCCCTTCTTTCCAAATTGCAATAGGGTGCATCTCACAAAATGTTTGAGTTTGAGTTTGGTTTTACAGAGCATCGGCACGATAATGGCCACTTTGCGCCCTTCAAGGTCCATTTTGGCACACTTTCTTTACTTATGTTTTGTATTCAGAGCTGTTAAGTTTAACATAGAATTAAATATATGCATATAATTTTAACATATTGTTAAAAAAAATTTTAAAAGTTGCTTAAATGTATGCAAAAAGTCTTACAAATGAGTATAGAAGTTATTGAATTAAATTGTATATCTTAGCCTCTCTCAGAAAGGACAGGATGCGTGGTGGTTCCATGTCAGAAAATAATTCTTTCATGGATCAGCAGGCAGAGTGCTTTCTTCGGATATGCAGTGTTACTGTGACCCACTGACTGCTGATTCTTCACCATGTTCTGGTCAAATTTTTTGTTCACAAGTATTTGTCCTCTCTTCTATTATTATACAGATATCTTTTTCTTTTTTTCTCTCATTACCATCTCTTTCGAATTTCTTCCTCCTTTCTAACCTAACCACCCAGCCTCCGTTACCAGGGCAACTGACCTCTCTCCTAGGTAATCCCCAATGGCAGTTTTGTTGAGTCCCTCGCCCTTAAACAGGAAATTTGCCACGTCATCTGATGTATTCTGTAGCAGTCCATGCTCTATCAGGTATTCGATACCCTGAAACAATAACAAAAATGCTACCAGTTCTTTCAACAAGTAAAGAAATGTTTCCACACTGATATATATACATGTATACATTTTACTTTGGCCAAGGTAAGAGTTGCCACTTATCGCAATTAGTCCCACACATCTGGCATAATCCATAAAAGACAACCCAAAAATTAAGGAAGCAAGAATTTAAAAAAAAAAATAAATAAATAAAATAAAACAGTTAAAAAAAAAAATTTGAAGAAAAAAAAACACCCTACAAAGTTAAACTATGGGCAATCCAACCTGGCTCAATAAAGCTGAAAGAAATAAATGTACAGACCGGACATATCAATCCATAGATCTTTTCTTCTTATTAAATAGAACCCAACAGAATGGAAAGAAGCTCATACCCCCATAGAGAATGAAGAAAGAGAGGGAGGGGGAAGAGAGAGAAAGAGAGGCCGAGAGAGAGAGAGAAAGAGAGGCCGAGAGAGAGAGAGAGAAGACAGGAGAAAGAGAGAAAGGAGAGACAGAGAAAGAAAAATGCAGGAGAGAGAGAAAAGAAGTGTGAGAGAAGACAGGAGCAGAGACGGAGAGAGAAGAAGAAGAAGAGCTAAACCAGCATGCAGCAAGGAAAAAAGTACATAAAAACAATGAAGAAATTATTATTTTCACGAGAGAAGACAAAAACATTCAAAGACAAAGGATGAAAAAGTTTTTCTCAGACCAAGGAGCAGAAAAAGGCTCTACCTACCTCCCAGTAAGAGGATAAGAACTGGAAGACAGAGGCCAATCCAAGAATACATTAAATGTACTGCAACTATAACAGGCATGTCGCTATTATATTATCTCCGCAATGCAATGACGGTTTACGCCTCTGGGGAAACATACCATACATGAGTACTGTGATGCCAGGAATACTAACCTACAGTTCAAAGCCAGGTAGTCCAGGTACTTGGATATAAACTAAGCGCGTGTAGGTTGAACTTCAAATGTTGGTATTATACTAACCGCGAGGTGATCTTCCTTTGCAACAGCTTGCCCTCCCAACCTGGTTCACCCACATCATTAAACAGGGGCGTTTCGGGCATTTATATAATGATGGATCCCACCGTTAATATTAAAGCAAGCCCCCTTTCTCCCACAAAAGAGTTGCCATGTGTACAGGAATGCAGTATAGTCTTTGGGGGCACCACTAAAGTAAAAGGACTGCAGACCCCCATGTATGTCACGCCACTGGTCCCACCAGGTTTTATTATCTCTCTGGCCAATTCTCTTCACACATTTCGTTTCCAGCCTGGCCATGCAAGCAACAATGTCATGAATAATGAAGATGCATTGAGGAGACAAGATACAGCATGTGCTGTAAAGTCACTGATTCTTCACTCAACATGATCAGTTCTTGCTATGGCTTCACAAATTCCATTTGCTTAACCCAAACCACTGAGCAAAGTCGGCAACAGACGCACACACATACATGTAATATAATATACGACCATGTACACAGCTGATGATAAAAACCTGCAGGGAATCTGCTCCCTTCTTACATCACACATGGGTTCTCACGTTAAGACTGATGTGCCCATTAGGCATTGTGAACAGCCAAGCATGAGTACATAAATTGCGGGATGAAAACCTGGCAACAACATGTCCTTCAACATTTGCCGGTTCTTGTTTCCACCCGCTTCAACTCCCATTGTGACGTCACATTCAATATCCCACGTGGCAACCCCCATCACCCCCAATCCTCCAAGGACCCCCCTCCCCAATCCCTACTGTGTAACCAAGTTAGCGAGCATGATTAACTCCACCACTGTTGCAGTGGGTGCTTTCCCTTATTCTCTAGCTATTCCTACTTGGCGGGGAAAACCCTGTAGGCACATACAAATGTTTGCCATCTCGCATAAAGAAAGTGGAGACAGCAAGAGAAGAAATCAACACAGAAAAACGAAAAAACAACCAAAAAAAACAGAGAGGTGTAAATGCCAAGAGCAGCGAACTTCCAAAAGTAAAGACCTATAATCATAAAAGAAAGTGAAGTTAGCGTATCACAGATAGAAAGAATAACATGGTGTGGGCCTACATCATGGACATCAGCACCAAAACTGAACAACAACATCATATTGCATGTAATTATCTACACCAAGTCCATATTATTTTTTCCAAACAATCTGAGTCTGGGGTGTCCTGTCACTGCAATACTTTCCTCAACAATAGGTCTGCAGGCTGTTTCAAAAGTTTTAAATAGACATGTCTCATGGCGATCACAGCCGTATGTCCACCAAGGACTTGTATCATAAAGTCGTGCTCGCTGTTTGGAGTGTACAAAATCAACGATGGTTTACAATAAAAAGTGACCCAAAGCACACCAGAATTTGCAGAGCAAAACCATACAAACAATCCTAATGCCAGATCAAGCGTCTTCCCTAGATACTTGGATCTACACTAGTGTCCCTCTGGATTTGTTCCGTAAATCAATGTTGGCGAGGTGGCCAAAGGCTGCGCTTTGACGTGTGACAGAAAACGGGACCCCTTCAGGTCTGAGTAACTTTACATCAGACCAAAGTTGACAAATGTCCGTCTGTAGGGACTTTCGGGCCGACAAACTTGTGTCCCTGCGGTAAGATTATATAATTAAAAAAATTGCTACTTATGATTTTCGTGTGGTCAGTCCCACAATGGCCATCTTCCCACGTATTCATTTTACATCAGGCTAGTGATTGTATGCTGCGTTTTCTGTGATTTCATACCACTGGCTCTCTCGCCTACATGAACTGGACGGCCCGTTACTATTTTCATTAAGTCGATCTGCAATAAGATCCTGTCGTTGGGACAATGTTATCATACAACCATAGGGCTTTCATTCTCCTGCCATTTGAGAGCTACATTTCACCCCCGATAATCATGTGGCACCATGCTATTCTGACTATCTATAAGCGTTCTAAGATACCACTAACTGCAGAGGAAAGACGGAAGTTAACAGAAAGAACACTCGGGTCGGAAATCAAATTGCTGGTTCTGTCCTGGCAAAGGTCGATGACCACAATTATCACAGGACGCCGCTTCCGCCTACAGAGGCTTGGGCATGGAATATTCAAGCCGGTTTGTCCTTTCTGCCAGCCCTGGCTACCTTGACCTCAGCAAAGGTTATTCCTCCTTGTGGCCAGTTTCAGCTGATGCTTATCTCCCCTCATTAGGCCACCGGCCAACAAGCAACAGGGGCTCTGGGCAGGTGAGGTCTACACCAACCAAATCTCAACTCCTTGAGCTGTTACTTCTCTGGCCATCAGTATGTCTGTCCGTCTGTCTGTCACTGGAAGTATGCATTTCAGCGCCAGTTTAGGTTTGAGTACTCCCCCCCCCCCTTCTTTATTTCTCTCTTTCACATTTTCAGCCACCCAGTGCAAACATACATGCATCCAGCTACATCTCACTGTATACCGGATGTGACAAAGGTAACGCAAGATAATTACATGAAAAATTGACGCTGCTATTTGCACGACAGTTAGCTGCTCTGCAGCAGTTAGACTGTCGCCGCGCATTATAGACATTACTGAAATCTTCACAGCATTACTGAGTGACACTTTTCATAATGGTACACACGAACAAAAAAGAAGACGCAGGGAAGATACATCACGGCAGCAGGGGTAACTTATGCTATATCAAATATATACATGTATGTTGTATGCACAAGAGATGAGAACCAATTATAAGTTAGAGAGACCGATCACAGATCATTATTATCGGCAGAAAGAAAGGGGGGTGAGCAGAGAGATGAGTGTGCTCACTCTAGTACTGGCATTTGGGGCTGTTTGTCATGTCATGGGTATCGAACTGAAATTCAAACACAGGCGTGAAATCTTAACTCTTGCCAACTTTGTCGATGCCATGGCCCTACCTCAATCCCATGGGACACGAAACATTTTGTTTTAACAATTAAAACAAGTTTGGAAATTCAGTAAGGGTACCATGCAGAGAAGTCTATGTCGTGAGATGGGGTGGATGAGTGGGGTTAGTGACCATCTATTCCATTATCAAGAGTGGGGAGGAAAAATGGGGCTGGGTGGTCACTGCTCACTCTGTTATCAGTAAATGAAAGGACCGGCCGGGCAGCCTGACGTGTATTGATTGATGTGTTGGACACTGATGTGTGCGGAGCACGTGAGCACACGAGCCAATCTTAGCTCATCCATTCTTATCCTCATTTATACCCCGGGTCCATTATTTGTCCGTCTTTCTCCGGCTGCCTGTATTTTTCTGCCGTCCACCGGCTGTCATTTCTTCATGTCTTTCTTCTGATATTATGTCAATAACCCTCATTTCCTCTCATCTATTCACCCGCATATCCACCCACCCATCCGCCTGTCCGTCCATGCATTATTTCCTTCCAATCATCCATCCATCCATCCAACCGCCTGTCCGTTCACACATCCACCCATCCAACCGCCCGTGCGTCTGTCTGTCCATCCATGTACCCATTCCCCGTTACTTCCTGCTTATCAAAAGCTGTCAAAGGGCAGGCAGGAATGAACTTGAACGTTACGTTGACAGATGAATCAATAGCAGCTGTGTAGCAACCACACACTCAACTGAAACATGTCTGAACCCTAAGTGAAGGGGAAGTAGCTCTTCAATCTATTACACCGTTTTCTAAGAAAGGACGTTCGAAATTGAGGTCATTTTTTGCTTCACTAAAGACACCACCACCAATACATCAACCCTGTCGTGTTATACATCGACACCGTTCCCTAGAGCTGTAGAAACAGGTTTTGACTACTTTTCAGGAGAAGCAAAAAACTTTTATTTTAACAGCTGGTGTGGTGACGATGACTTTTTAAAAGTTTGCTATTCTATTATTTTTTTTGGTTTAGGTTCAACCAAGATCATTCGACGCGGCTTAGAATGCAGTTGAACATAATATACAAAAATCAATTTCTCGAAATTTTGAGTTCCTGCAGTCTTTGGCAACAGTGACGAAATATTGCAAGAATCACGCACAGTTGCCGGGGACCTGAACAGACTTATACATATGTGATAAAGATCTTAATTCCACGTAAATTATCAAGCTTTCAAGGGCAATAGTTTTATGCAGGTTACACGTTGTCATGATTCAGATGTTATTAAAACTCACGCAGAGAGTGAGTTGTTGTTGTTTACAATTGGTCATACCGAGATCATTTCGCCGAGACATCACCCGCCTCGCGCACGACACGCCATTGGCGGGCCACCAAGGCAAAGCGAGAACAAAATCGAGAGTCCTGTCTCAGTTTTTTTGGCCCGGGGTTTACGGGGACATAAATAGCTATGTGTCGCGTTGCGATACATGCCAGAAAAGAACCCCCAAAGGAAAAACTTCGCGGGCACCTATACAAGAGATGCCGCCGGTTTCCACTCCATTTCAGCGAGTTGCCGTCGACATCGTCGGGCCATTACCGAAGTCGGATAGAGGCCATCGGTTTATTCTATCAGTAATCGATTATGCCACCCGTTGGCCTGAGGCTGTCCCTTTAAAGGAAATATCGGCCGATCACGTCGCCGAGGCATTGATGACCATATTCACACGTGTCGGATTCCCGTCCGAATTATTATCCGATAGAGGTCCGCAATTCACCTCTGACCTTTTCAGGAAAGTATTGGAACTCACGGGCATTAGGCAGAAACTTACGTCGCCATACCATCCACAGTCCAATGGCTGTTGCGAGCGCTGGAATGCCACCATGAAAACTATGCTGGCACGCGTTTCCGCCGATAGACCTGGTGACTGGGACCGTCGACTTCCGGCCATCTTGTTCGCATATAGGGAACTCCGAAATGCGACAACGGGTTTTTCCCCGTTTGAACTGTTATACGGTCGAAAACCACGTGGCCCGATGGCCATTTTACGCGATTTATACGCCGGTTCTGATACCGACGTTCCTGATACGCGATCCGCGTATCAGTACATAGTCGATCTCCGACATAGAATAGTTAATGCATGCGACCTGGCTCGACAATTTGCATGCGTACGGACCAGGTCATTTATAGGATATCGCGATCGGGGTAGTCGGTTAAGAACCCTGTCAGTCGGAGATCGGGCATTGGTGCTGTTACCAGAAACGAATAACAAACTACTCCTCACTTGGAAAGGCCCCTTTCTAGTTAAAAAGCGACTCTCGAGAGTTAATTATCTCATTACCATACGTGGTAACGATAAGGTGTACCATATTAATATGTTGAAAAAGTATCTTACCGATGATCAAACTCATCACGATCATTCATGCCATGTTGTGGCCCAAGCAAACGCAGCGATGGTCACTATCGATGACAACGACCGGGAGCCATTATCTATGACTAGATCGCTCCTATCCTTGCAAGCCACAGAGGACGCGACTTCCGTTAATATCAATCCAGAGCTGGATCAAAGTAAGACACAGGACATCATGAATCTTGTTCGGGAGTTTTCGCCAGTATTCACTGATTTGCCGGGTAAAACATCCTTAGTTCAACACGTCATCCGGTTGCACTCGGACGTACCCGTGTTTGTCAAACCCTACCCGCGCCCGCTGCAAGCGCACGACACCATACAGTCCGAGGTGAAAAAGATGCTCAGCTTAGGAGTCATTGAGCGCTCGACGAGCCCTTACTGCTCGCCGATTGTACTAGTAAAGAAAACAGACGGTTCCGTTAGATTTTGTATCGATTACAGGAAGCTTAACGCTCTAACCATTTACGATGCTGAACCTATCCCGAATCAGGAAGATCTATAGATTTTGTATCGATTACAGGAAGCTTAACGCTCTAACCATTTACGATGCTGAACCTATCCCGAATCAGGAAGATCTATTTGCGCGATTGGCCGAGTCGTCCGTGTTTTCGAAAATAGATTTGGCTAAAGGCTACTGGCAAATCCCAATGGAAGAGGCCAGTAAACAGTACACAGCGTTTCAGACCCCTATGGGTCTCATGCAATGGAGATTCATGCCATTCGGTCTCGTAACGGCACCAGCGACATTTGCGAGGATGATGAACATCCTATTGCAGCAGACACCATGCGTCCTAAGCTACTTTGACGACATTTGCGCTTTCCATACGGATTGGAAAGGCCACTTAGAAGCACTTCGTCAAGTGCTTAGTAAACTTCGAGATGCCGGGCTTACAGCTAAGCCTAGCAAAGTCTTCCTGGGTTATACGCAGATTAACTTTCTGGGACATACTATCGCCAAAGGCGTCCAAACACCGGACGACAGTAAGATAAGTAAGATTTTAAAACTCCAGGCTCCTCATACTAAGAAGCAGGTTCGTAGCCTGTTAGGCTTCTTAAGCTATTATCGGAAATTCGTTCCCAATTTTTCGGCCCTTACGGCCCCGTTATCCGATCTTACAAGAAAAGACAGACCCAACAAAATTACCTGGAATACGCAGTGCGCCACCGCGCTCGCGACAGTGCAGCAACTGTTCTCCAGTTCGCCGCTGCTTATCCTACCGAATATTAGACGCACCTTCACCGTCCGAACTGACGCGTCGGACCAAGGAATTGGAGCTGTTTTGCTTCAGGAAAGAGATGGCTTATTGCGCCCTTGTATGTACGCTAGCCGGAAATTACTTCCGAGAGAGCAGAGATACGCTATTATAGAGCGAGAATGCCTGGCGATTGTATACGCCGTAGACGCGTTTTCCCGCTACCTACTTATGACAGAATTCGTCATCGAGACAGACCATAAACCGTTGTTATTTTTAAAATCGAACCGAGCCAAGAACGCTCGTTTGACCAGATGGAGTCTGGCCCTTCAGGAATACCGCTTCATTATAAAGGCCATTCCTGGTGGAGATAATGTCCATGCCGACCTATTATCACGGTTACCTTAATCTTGTTGTATTTTAGTCTGTCATATGTATTGGCGTTGGATACTGATAAGCACCTCATTCAGAGACCGAGGGATGGTATCACATATTGTTCACCCATTGTGAACACTTTTCACCTACCCCTGTGCTTTCCTTTGTTCCAACAGCTATTTTACTGACGTCGACCCGTATTTTGGCCACACCAGACGTTGTTGCCCAGGGTGAGGACGAGAAGTCATGGCAGACCAGGAGTCCAGATCCACTAATGCCATCGATGCTACTATAGTTATCTTTTCTTGAGTATTATTCATTGTATGTATGCATTCCTGATAACATTCGCACAGGATCAGTGTTGTACTCTACAATTTTAGAGTTATGATTGTTAATGTCTACGTATTTAGAGGTAAGATTTAATCCTCAGAGAGATATATACTTTTGGACGGAACCTTAAGATTTTCATGAAGTTTTGTCCATCAGGGATACCCGTCCTGTAGGTTTTTTTTAACTTTAGTACTAGTCTTAGTTATTACCTAGTATTCTTAGTTAAGTTAACCTTTCGAGCAATTTCTCGACTCATGCCTTCCCCTTACGATAATCATTTATATCGTTAAAATTGCAAATTTTAACTGGGGTGGGGGATGTGTCATGATTCAGATGTTATTAAAACTCACGCAGAGAGTGAGTTGTTGTTGTTTACCAGGGCCATGAGAAATTGGCTGGTGGCCTTGAACGGTCCTCGCCAAATTATAGTTGGTGAGTAAATAAATGTAAAGTTAAACTGTTAGATTCACGCTTGTGGGTTTTAATGTTCGTGATTAATAAGTAATGGAGTAGGGGTGAAACAAGGTGGGCATAGTTGACATTGTTAAGTATGACTAGACAAGTTTTTGCACGTTAACTGGCTGGTAGAATAGTGCAGACGTATTACTACAATTAAAATGGTGGGAGGTTTCGACCTATGAGATAGCTGAACTAATTGGGCCAGCGGACTAGCACGCTGGGTAGTTAGATAGTATAAAACATCGTGTAACGTTCAGATTTGGTGAATACAGGCGAGCAGAAGCATCGTGTCGTGAAGTATCTCCGGTCGACCAGTACCTGAACTGTGTGCTTTGAAGACAAGAAGTCCTTGCTAACGGACTGACTGAGCTCTAGAAAGAAAGGTCTGAGTGGGCTGACCTTTGAAAGCCCACGCTGCGCTATTTTGATGTTCGCGCCTACCAGTAGGCGTGAGCAATGGTAATATATTTTATTTGTTCAAGCATAATAGAGATCGGAGATAGAGAGAGAACTACAGCCTCATAGGAAGACTAAGGAAACCCCAGCTGGCACTCGACCACGAGTGTCCTGTATCATAGATCTATTGCCATAGTATGATTGGAATAATATAGCACATTGTTGATGAATTGAATAGTGATTGTGCATAAAATATAGTCTTTTGGCAACTGCTTAAATTACCTACAAGCCGAAGAGTGCTTCTGTAGGCTTTGAACGTACTGGGCTCTCCTAACATTTAAGCCCATATGATTTATGGAGAGTTTGCCTGGCGACTCAACTGTCACTTTAAAATTGATATCTAGTTTCGTATAATATACCTATTTGCTATTGATTGCAGTACCTCCATAGTTACATGAATATCATTGGTTAAGTTATTAGAGTTTTTTTGGTTTGAATATATACCTCTATTGTCTTTTGCTTTGTTATTATTTATGTAAACTACGGCCTGACCGGCCTGACATATATACGCTCTAGTTATTTAATACTTTTCTTGTGTGGTTGTGTCCGAGTGTGAGTTAGCTACCTCTCGTGCAGTCGTAACATCCCCAAGACCCTAACTCTGCTCGTGACACACGTGTCTATCAATGTTGCAACTTTTCACATGTCAACTAATACTGCTTAAACGCCAGAACAGTCTGCTTTCTGGCACCCATGCCTCTACACTCGGATGTGATTTCACAGTTTGACGAGCAACATAAATCTAACAGAACTCCCATCATTTCAAAATTTCATCTCAATTTTTTTTAAAGTGAAAAAGGGGACGAGAGAGAGAGAGAGTGAGAGAGAGAGAGAAAGAGAGTGGGCAAGAAACAAGAAAGAGAAAGATTGGAAAAGAAGTTTGAGAGAGAGAGAGAGGAAGGATTCCAGTTTTCAACCAGGAATAGCATTATTTTATATCATTTACATGAACAAAATTGTTAATTCATAGTTCTGGTGCTGCTGTATTTGGTTCTATGTGTGTTTCTTAAGATAACACGAGGACATGACGAGGGTCACTGAATGCCTGAAAAAGGACAAGATGACAGCCACTGTGGCATCAAGTATTGGACAGAAAGACCACCCCCCCCCCTCCCAAGAAACACCTTCCACCAAGACTGGTGAGTTTGATAGTGTTGGCGGAGAGACCTCTGTGTTAGTGTTTGTCATCATGTTACTGACATTTTCTTCAGTGACGAAATCCTTCTTTTCTCTTTGATCTTTTTTAGGACCTGGGTGTTTTTTCGGGAGAGGGGGGGGGGGGTTTAGATAAATATATGAGAGAAAGAGAGAGAGACAGACAGACAGACAAACAGAGGGAGAGAGAGAGAGAGAGGGAGAGGGAGAGAGAGAGAGAGAAAGACAGATGCGTAAGAAAGACTGGAAAAGAATTTACAGAGAGAGAGAGACAGCGAATAAGAAAGAAAGAAGGGGGGGGGGGGGATAGAAAGAGGAAGTGGATGTAAATATAATGATGGGAAAGTGACAGTGCTGGTAATTGTATTTCGCGATGACGACCTATGTTCCGGTACTGACAGTAATCTGGCTAGACAACGGCCTCGGCGGTGAAATGATCTGCTGTAATGTAGTCTATCTGTGTTACAGATTCTGATGGTGAGATGAAAGCGTGGGGTATTTGCCATATTCATGTGTGTGCATTTTTACCTTTTTCGAGAAAATGAGGACTGAAGTAGGGTCGGCAGAAGGGCTAAAACGCATAAAATATTATGTCACAAATACATACCTCGAAAAATTTTTTACCGTCTGGAATGACACTTATACGTAATGAAATTAGGAGTGAGAGAATCACTTTCATGCCAAAACCTCAAAATCGGCAAAATATCGCATATAATATAACAATATGGCAAAAACCCTTTGAAAATGAGTAGCGTGCCCTAACAATTGAAGATGACATCAGCGGTGGTTGAAAGTGTGTAAGTGGTCGCGGTTGTAGTATGACGATGATGATGATGATGTATCGCAACAGTGCCCAGCCTTGGCAGCAATTGTGTTTACCATGGTGTCTACTGATGTTGGGGAAACGCTGGGCTGCTGGGGTAATAAAGCACGCCGGGGCCGCATAGAAATGAGCTACACCGTTCTGTCAACAAACCTCATCACAGAACTCCTACGCTTCTCATACACTCTAGGACCACCCGTAAAGTACGGGCGAGTGGGTAGGCAAGCTTTGCAATAATATGGTGATGAATTGAAACGTTTGGACGTGTCTACTTTTTAACAAAAAAAGTTGTACCATTAACCGAAAATCGAATATCTGAATATGGACTATCACAGTGTTTCTCAACCGTTTTTGCCCTACGCCCTACTTCATGTTTAAAACAAAAAACAAAAAACACAACAAAAAAAAAACTTGCAGCCCCACCAAGATCGGACAACGTTCGCACATGTGAACAGTATATATGCACAACAGATTTTAAAACTATTTATATATTCAGTATGTTAGGCCTTTACATTCAAAGGAAGTTTTAATTCAAACTTTATTTCAAGTTTTATTCCGGGCTTAACAAGAAACTGGGAAGGAAACCACCAACACAACATAAACAACAGTTTGAAATTAAGATTTCTTTGAAAAATCCCAACGCCCCCCTTTGAAGTCCTATCCGTGAAGTATGCACAATCAGATAGGGGCCGGGAAGGGGGAGGGGCAAGCTTGTCAAGCATATAGCAATGAATTAAAAAGCTTGGGTTTAGCCTACTCTTTTTTTCTAACAAGAAAAGTTGTAGGGATTCCTGGATTATACGAAAATCGAATTTAGACTATCTAATGAGACTGTAAAGTGGTCAATGCAAAATGCCACCTGAAACGTTTCATTTCAGACATCAAGGGCTTCATCATGGACTTCTTCCATCCTAATAGTAGTACGCTCGAACAAGGGTGGGGGGGGGGGGGGTGGAAAGGAGAGTTGGAGCCAGGCATATGAAAAGCCTACAGGGAGGGGAAGCGAGGTCAAATATCGCAAAATCGAGCGCAAGAATTTTATTGATGTCCCTAAGTAAAAAAAAAAAAATTGAGGACGACCGATCACAAGTTGGGCGCAAATTTCATTCTGGGAATGAAGAAAACACTTTCATGGTAGGCCCATGTTACTTCATTCATTTCATGGCTAGCCCATTTGAATGTCCTCTTCCAGTACGACATAATGTGAGCAATATAACATTGTCAAACAGGTCTAAACACCCCACATCTCTCCCTCCACCATCGCCCCAGCCAAGCCTTTACACAACTCTGTGCCAGTCTGAAATACCACTCGTGTATCAATTATTCTACTCTTTCAGCTGTCTGTCCTCACTTCCTGCTTGTTTGCTCAACTTCTCTATCTCTCTCTCCCTCTGTCTCTTTCTCTCTCCCGCTCTCGCCCTTTCCCAATCTCTCTCTTCCTTCACACTTGTCCCCTGGCTTTTTATTATTGCCATTCCATTCTCAGTGTGTTGGACAGCGGAATGTGTGCGAGAGAGAAAGCGTCACTTCTCTTTCTTCACATTTTTACTCTCGTCCTCTTTGACTTCTTCAATTCATTACAAATGGGGCATTGTAGAAAAGTGGCCATATCCAGGAACATGTACTTGGAATTACCCTGGACTGCAACGACTGCAGTTACAATTTCTTATACGTGCTTTCTCTTCACTGCTGGAGCCACACTTTAATTTTAAACACCCGGCATCGCTAACGTTGCAATCCAATATCCGGCTGATCCTATTTGTGTGATATAATAATTATGCCAGATACGTATCGAAGCGCCCGTGCAGATGCGGGGCCCTCTTGCAGAAGAGGGACAGCAAAGAATACATCTGACGTGATACTGCGTGTCGTAAGAGGCGACTAAAGGTGCAAAGGTCCTGGTCCCCCGAGAAGAGCCAGTTGGCGGTGGGCCAACTACCCACCCTGCAAAAATAAACCAGTTACAGAAACACAAGCAAATACTTTAAATCAGTCTTTTATCTTGGGAGAAGGGGGAGCATCTGCACCTGTAGATTCAATGAAGGACAATGGACAAAGCCGAAAGGACTCCACTGGCCCGACTGCTCCTTCATCAAACAAGTCACTCCGGATTGCGTCGTGGAATGTCCGCTCCATGTATGAAGCAGGAAAGAGTGCCCAGGTTACAACGGAGATGAGGCGATACAGACTGCACATACTTGGAGTTAGCGAGACCCGCTGGATACAGTCCGGACTGAAACAACTTAATTCTGGGGAAAAGATTTTGTATTCTGGAAGGGAGGACAAAAAGCATACAGAAGGGGTAGCGATCATCTTGAGCAAGCACGCCCAGAGGTCACTGAGGGGATGGGAACCCTATGGAAGGAGAATTATATTGGCATCATTTACTACAAAGAACAAGAACATCAACATGAACATTGTGCAGATATACGCCCCAACAAATGAAGCAACCGATGAGGACAAGGACGATTTCTACAACCAGCTTCAGGAAATAGTTGACACATTGCCAAGAAAAGATGTGAACATTATAATGGGAGACGCCAATGCCAAGATAGGACAGGACAATACAGGGTATGAAGACATTATGGGGCGCAATGGTTTGGGACAAATGAATGAGAATGGAGAGCGGTTTGCAAGTTTCTGCGCATTTAACAGCTATGTGATTGGAGGTTCAGTATTCCCACACAAGAGGATCCATAAGGCCACTTGGATTTCACCGGATGGAGTAACTGAAAACCAGATTGACCACTTTTGCATCACCCGACGATTCAGACGCTCACTGGAGGATGTCATAGTACAGAGAGGAGCTGATGTTGGATCTGACCATCACATGCTGCTGGCAAGACTCAAACTCCGCCTCAAGAAACAAGGTACCAGAGCAGGAACAAAGAGGAGAAAGTTTCAAGTGAGCCTTCTGGATGGAGACAAGAAGGAAGAGTTTCAGCTGACACTGAGGAATAGATTCAAACCCCTTGTTGACCTCGAAGAGACAGTAGATTTGGAGACTCACTGGGCTAAGGTAAAAGGAGTATTTACATCGACATGTCAGGATGTTCTTGGGGAAAAGAAAGTGGAACACAAGGAATGGATCAGTCAAAAATCACTGGACTTGATAAGGATAAGAAGAGACCTAAAAGAACAGGTAAATGCAAGTCGTACAAGAAGCTCAAGAGTTGGTAACCAGGAAGAGTACCGAGCATCAGCTAAAGAGGTCAAAAAATCAATTAAAAAAGACAAAGAGGAGTTCATAGGAATGTTAGCAGAGAAAGCAGAGAAGGCAGCAACAGGAGGACACACGAGGATCCTCTACCAGACTACAAAGACTCTTGCTGGAAAATATGGAAAACCGGAAGTTCCTGTCAAGGATTACAACAGGAAGGCTATTTTTGGAAAGGAAGCTCAGGCAAAAAGATGGATAGAACATTTTAGTAGCCTCTTGAACAGACCTCCACCAAGCAACCCACCCGACATTCTACCCGCAAGAAATGATTTACCAATCAGTTGCGACCCTCCGACTAAAGCAGAGATTAATGATGCCATAAAGCAGTTAAATCAAGGCAAGGCAGCTGGACCAGACCAGATCCCACCAGAGGCGCTGAAGGCAGATGCTGCTGGGGCTGCAGAGGGTCTGCACTCACTATTCTCGAGGATTTGGATCGGAGGCAAGTTTCCAAAGGACTGGAAGGAGGGACACCTCGTGAAGCTTCCAAAAAAAGGGGACCTCAGCAATTGTAGTAACTACAGAGGAATCACACTTCTCTCCATCCCAGGAAAGGTTTTCAATCGGATTATTCTCAAGCGAATACAGGATGCAACAGACCAAAAACTTCGTGAGGAGCAAGCTGGTTTCAGGAGTAATCGATCAACCACCGACCAGATCGCCACGCTGAGAATTATAGTAGAGCAGTCGCTAGAATGGAACTCCCAACTGATAGTGAACTTCCTTGACTACGAGAAGGCCTTTGATAGCATCGATAGAGAAACGCTGTGGAGAATATTGAGACATTATGGAATCCCAGAGAAGATGGTGAATCTTATCAAGAGCATGTACGAGGGGACAAGTTGCAGAGTCGTACACGATGGTGAGCTTACTGACAGCTTTGATATCAAGACTGGTGTTAGGCAGGGTTGTTTGCTGTCCCCATTTCTGTTTATTCTGGTGATTGATTGGCTTATGAAAGAAACCACCAATGGAGGAAGAAATGGCATACAATGGACCCCATGGACACAGCTGGACGATCTAGATTTTGCAGATGACTTGGCACTATTGTCGCACACACACGACCAGATGCAAGCAAAGACTACAGCTCTAAACAAAATTTCAGAATCTATTGGATTGAGGATACATCCTGCGAAGTCGAAGGTCCTTAAAATTGTTGCACCCCCAAGCGAACAAGTCAAAGTAGGAGATCAACCACTGGAAGATGTAGAGTCCTTCTGCTATCTTGGTAGTATCATTGACAATAAGGGAGGAACAGAGGCAGAAGTCAAAGCACGAATTGGAAAGGCACAGGCAGCTTTCACATCCTTAAGCAAGATTTGGAGAACCAAGGATATATCTCTAAAAACAAAGCTGAGGATATTCAACTCGAACGTGAAGTCAGTCCTGTTGTATGGATGTGAGACTTGGAATGCGTCCCAGGCCTGCATAAAGAGAATCCAAGTTTTCATCAACAGATGTTTGAGGAAGCTACTTAAGATCAGATGGACAGACAAGGTCAGCAATGAAATTGTTTGGAAAAGAACAAGACAGAGCCCAGTCAGAGAGGAAATTGGTAGGAGGCGATGGAGATGGATCGGCCACACTCTCAGGAGGCCAGGAAACAGCATCGCGAAGAAGGTATTGGATTGGAATCCCCAGGGCAAGAGATCAAGAGGAAGGCCGCGCGGAACGTGGAGAAGAGCCAGAGAAAATGATGTGCAACGAAGCGGAAAGACTTGGAATAATGTAAAGAGACTGGCCCATGATAGAGAGGGATGGAAAGTGTTTGTTGGTGGCCTATACCATGATCCAGGGTGAGAAAGGCAATGATGATGATGATGACGTATCGAAGAGGCTGGACACACACCCTCTCCCTTGCAATCAACGTTTTCTCTTTTCGCAAGTTTGAGTTCGAGTTTTACGGCGCGCCGGCACGATAGCATCACTTTGCGCCTTTCGCGGTCTATTTGGGCACTTCATTTATGTTTGGTATTCAGAGCTTCATAATTCAAATTTCACGAATAGAATTATAAATAGTTCCGCATAAATTTTATTGCACTGGCAAAATTCCAAAAAATCTGTTTATCTGGAAAGAGGTCTGTAAATATGCATAGACAAATTTTGAATCAAGTTGTAGATCCTAGCCGTTTTCAGAAGGGACAAGATAATTATTCTGTGGGTCCACGACAGAAATTAATTCCTTCCTGGATCCGCAGGGATAGCGCCTTTTTTGGATGTAAGCATCAAGAGAAAAAAAAAAGGGGGGGGGGGGGGGGGGAATGAGCGGGAGAATTCTGGCTTGACGGCATAAAACTGTACAGCAAGGGTTAAACGAACGGAAGGGCAGAATTAGACATGTAAATATAAAAATATAAATAACTTTCCCGATATAAAATTAAAAAGTACAACAGTAAGACAAAACGAAAACGGAAAAGACGTGCGAATCTGAATGAAAGAAAAGAAGTAAGCAGAACTGCCGATGTAGCACTTCCTGTTAGGAGTGTGAGAAGATGCCAGATATACCCTGGCATATAGAGCGTGTGTTATTGTAGAACCGCCTTATCTGTGATGGCTAGGGAGATTGTACTCACAGCTGAATGACAGAAGGTTGGAAGGTTGGGGAATTAGGTCCTCGTGAATGGTGAGCGACTGCTGGATAGGGCTAAAGTGGGTCATTCACAGTGATTCAGTCATTTGGAGAATGTGTGTGTATTTGTGAGAGTAGGTGTATGTGTGAAAGTAAAAAGAGAAGAACAGACAGACAGAAAAATAAGCTAGAGAGAGAGAGAGAGTCCCTTAGGAGAGGATGGAGAGAGAAAGAGAGGTGTATGTGTGAAAGTAAAGAGAGAAGAACAGACAGAAAAATAAGCTAGAGAGAGAGAGAGTCACTAAGAGAGGAGGGGAGAGAGAGAGAGAAGGAGGGAGAGAGAGACACACACACAGAGAGAAAGAGATTGAGAGAGAGAGAAAGAAACAGACAGACTTTGCAAAAAATACACTGCTTAATTTTCCCTGAAGTGTTTTGACCTGCACGCATGACACAGCGTGGCTCCACTCAGATTTTCTAGCTGCGTTGGGAACAACATGAAATGGGCGGAAACTTTCAAATGCACACACAATCTAAGAAGAAAAACTGTTTGATGTCTGACTCAGCCTTATACATTCTATTGTGTTTCCCCACTTTATCCATTCACTCTTATTGTTTCTGCATTGCAAGTGGGTGGCCTAAGGAAAGATGCTTAACTCTACAGATCTTAACCACATACAGTGTGGCTCAAATGTGGAAATCATCTAATTAGCATTCAGAAAACATACTCTGTCAGATCCTTGTATCATATTAATTTCCGTGGTGAAAGAATATTATTTTAATGGCAAAAGATGTTCTTTTGCATAAATTTTCATAACAGTGGCAGAAAAAGCTCTGCTTCAATTACAACAAACTCACCTTTTTGGGGTCCATGTTGAATTTTTTGCGGCCAATGGAGATTTGCTTGGCTTTGGGGTCTGGTTTGCTGGAATGGAAAAGACAAAGAAACAACTCTTACATTGTTGTTATCGTACTGTTCTAATCCCGGATGCTAAATACTGACGCCCTCATCCGCAAGTTCTTGGAAGTACAAAGCGCTGCAACAGGACAATGAATCCACCCCCCCCCCCCCAATCCATCCATTATTTGCCAGATGCTGACTATGATGCCCACCAATAGCGGGTCTACTAATGAAATGAATGAAGCTTAAGCTTCAGGGTCCCTAATCCCGGAGGGCTCTGAAGAAACTTTTATAATGTGTGAATTTCGTATGTTGCCCCGTTGTTGCTGGTTCCGAGGGTGTAAGAGCTCAAGCTTCAGGGCCCTAAAAAAGTAGGTCCGCCACTGAACCCCACACTTACTCCACTTGAGGATTCAATAGAAATGTGGATGATTCATCTGCCAATCCAAGGCATAACAAATAAGAATGCTAATGAGAAATAAATTATATATATTCCATCGTGTAAGACCATGCAGTGGCTGATCTACTTGTCTTTGTCTTCTTCCAGGGTTTCCCAGCCACAAATCCTACAGGCTACTGTATTAATATGAATTCTTTTCGCATTCATTAACAACCACTCACTTAATGGTATAAGCCAGTGTTTCTCAACATTTTTTTCCCCCGCTCCACTTCAATTTTCAACACAAAAACGTACGTCCCATCATGATCGGACAAAGTTAGTATACAGTATATACAAAAAGTTTAAACAGTTAAGTTAAAATACACTATGAAATTAAGACGTCTATGGAAAATCCTTACGCCCCATTCTGAAGTCCCACGCTAGATCAGAATATTGCCAGGCCCTATCGGTGGAACACTGGTGTAAGGTAAGATATGTCTTGCTGGACCTAGGAATAATTTCAGTGAAATAATTTTTATCCTGGTAGTTCATGGATCTGTCCTGTCCTGTCCTCTCCATCCCCCCACCACTTCCATTTACATGAACTTCAGATCGACAGTAAATTTAGTACAGATTTTAACTTGCCAAGTTTTATCAGGTCATGCCTACCTCATGACTCAAGACCATGATCCTAGTCTGACTCCCTCAGACAAAATTCCCTGTTCAGAAATGCTTGGAGCTGCTCCACAGGAACACACAAGTATTAAGTCTACACACTGAACTACAGCGTCCGTATATCTATAGCCCTAATAGGTTCCATGGTGAATTTTCACTGTGTTTCCTTCCTAAGTACATCTCAGTCGCATGTTGCTGATCAAACCAGCAGCATGTTCACAAACAGGAATCACATTTTCCACTTCTCAACACTTTGAAAATTTTTCATGACGATAAAATCATCATTTCCGTGTCCTAAATGTTCAAAACAAATAAATACGTTACTTTTCTAATGCTCTATCGCGTTCGTGAATTCGGTAACTGCTCGAATGACCAATACACAACGCTTATCTAAAGACAGCCGTCATTAATTCCATTCTCTAGTTCTCCCTGTCAGCATCCCTGACGTTTATGACTGCTAGATCCTATAGTCTGTATTTACAGCACGCAAACAGCATGAGCCAGGCAGAAATGATGGAAAGCAAACATTAGAAAATCTACGATCCTGTCTGGCATCAGCCAGTGAGCCCCACCCATTCCCTCTCTCCTCTATCACGTACCCCCCGTGTATCGATAGCCGAGATAAAGCACTCGTAGGAACAGCTTTTTTCCTCTTCGAAATGGGGTTAATAGGGTAATATCTGGACCTCTTACTGTGACACTGGAACTAAGAGACAACCTGATTTTGGTCGGCACAGCGATGGGAAAAAGAAGCGAGACAGAGAGGGATAAAGGAAAAAAACCGCGTGAGTGACGAAGGGAGCGCGCGAGGGGGGGGGGGTGAGAAGAGAAATAAATATATCAAACTGAACCTTCATAATTATTAGTTACCCATGAACGGTCCACATACATACCCCTGCGCACACGCACGCATACACACTCGCGCACGTACAGACTTCCCAGAAACTGAGCGTAGGGAACAGAGATCCTTCAACCACAAGTTGGTGCCCTACGGTTTTTAACATAAAATTTTATATTTTCTCAGTTTCGAACCTTTCGTTGTAAGTAGCCTACAGCACACCTCTCAGTCCTGTGCTAAAGTTTTTCCTTTGCTGAGGTATTGCAGACAATCACAATAATATACTGGCAAACAGCAGTATTCAGCAGGGCAAGACTTGTCAAATCTCACTCAGATTTCACACAATTTCCGCACAACAGCTCTTTTGCTGTTAGTGAGCTGAGTCTTCTAGCCACGCGTTCATAGTTATGTTCTACATACAACTAATACACCCTGTCGTTGTGAAAACAAGCCAGAACAAACACCTAGAAGAACGTACAATAATATGTACATATAATTCGTTTAACCTGAACGTAATCTACCACAATACCACTACAAAGCTCTGTCCATGAAAGTGACCGTCACCACCCGTTGCTCTTTCTTAACTGCTGCGACTTGTAATGCCCGCTACAGCTGTGTCGATTAACAGCGGAAGATAATTAAATCAAGGCCCGCACAGGAGTATAATCATACCAAAGCAATTCTGTGACCGCGTCACGTGATGCTCGTGACTAATATGATACTACATGGCAAAAGCCAAAAGAACTCGGTTACACTGTGGCAAACAGCTTGGATGGTGGACCAAGATTATAATGTCCGACTGGAATGTTTGACATTTCAAAGAGAGAAAATGAATGTTGCGCCCCCCCCCCCCCCACAAAGGACGTGGTTGCCTTCGACACAGAAAAGCCGAGAAATATGATTGGTCGATGCTGTACAATGGTCGATGTCATTTAGCTTCCCATGAGACCATTTCCTCGCCCAAGCCAATTTTCTTGTAAATTAATGAAAGTGGGTCATCTTAAACTCTGCTCGATAGAGTAACTATTTGAGACGGTCATAAAAAGCGAAGTTTCATACCAGCAGGCCATGTGTCCTGAGATACAAGTATTTGTAACCTCTTTCTAGAAGTGCTAATCATAAACAATAACATTAACTTTTCAGTTGCAGTGTTTCAGCTGATTTGCTACAATGTACAATTTTACGACAGTTGATTTTCATCCATAGTTTCCGGAATCGGATTTAAAGGTTTCTATACAAAATGACAAATGATCACTGAATCACTGGCCGATTGAATGAATAGACTCTCGTTCTGAGGTGGACAAACTTGACCATGTATGACTTCCAAGCAAATTAATTTTTAAAAACGGAAGGTCCATTCTTCCTACACACCCACAGCGTGAGGCGGTTTGGGGAACAGCGTGAACAGTGTAACGAGATAGAAATCAAAATAAATTAAAAACCAATAGCATGACAACAAACGAAGACATCCAAACCACCCATCTGTTATTATAAATCTTCCACAAACTTGAGACAACTACATTTCAAAAGACTCCGACTCAAACGAACAAACAAAAAATGCTGACTGTCTTTTTAGAACTGTGGTATTCCGAACTCCACCCATAATTTCATGTGGAGATTTCCCACGAGTCTCACTGTACTCGTCAATCACAAGTCAGGAAATTGGTGAATTTTGACTACTTGAAGAGGTGCTGAAACTTGTTTTCAACTCCATGGGTCACTTTCAAATTACACAAATTATATCCGTTGTCATGCATGGACAACGCGGTAAAATTGACATTAAGCATAACGAACTTTAACAGCGAACCTAATCTGCAGGGAGATTAGCAGTCTGATACTTGTTTATTCAAAATAAAATATGCCAGGGCAGGGATAATTCATAAGACAATACCTGTTTCAGAATACAGTTGGGGTTCTTAACTGGCCTGCCGTTGACGTAGTGGTAGCCAAATACAGAATAATAATTACAACTGTCACCCAGAGAGAGACACACGAGTAACTCTTCTGTGCACGAGATTCCGTATTTGAAATTCGTTACCCGGATTTCAATATTCTATATCTGAAACACTTTCTAGTTTACTGGTACTACTTCTTTCTTAACAATAGTATTTTTGCTTTAATTTGATTAAGTTTCGCAAAGTTTCTGAATCTGAAGTTAGGGCATCCCATTCTGGGCAACTGAACGCTGGTGGCGTCGCACAACCTTTGTGCAACTGATTACTTGGATATCTGTAAAGCGCTTTAAAAAAAAAAAATCAACAAATATTGGCGGAAAAACAAACAGAAGGAGAGCCAAACAGAAAAGTCCCGCGAGCACATTATGCAGTCATGTACATGACTGTGTTCAAATAAAACAACCCTTGCAAACATGTTAGGCTCATGCTGACTGGCAAGTCCCTACTGATGCTGTTCTGATCACGGAAGGGAATTAGGCAGTTTTCGGGAAATATGCAGTGCAGTGTGCCATACGTGACGAGGAAAAACGTTAAAATGCATCAGTGATCGTTCTGTCCAATCAATTAGGAGGCACGCCCAAAAATCCATGGGCCCGAGAGATAAACAACATCAAAGAGTTTGGGAGCCCCAGCTTTTGTTGAGAAAAAAAAAATAAATAAATAAAGGTCATTTAGGGATATGTGTTGAGAACATGAGATTTCAAAACAAGCTCCCTACCATTATAGCTGACTTAACGACATCACGAACCCTAATTTGCTTAGGAAGCAATGCAAGTGTTACGGCAACCGTTTTGCAGTTGGTCATTTCCAGACACGAGGCATTTGATAGCCGCGCTGTGCATACATCGGATACAATCGACGTAACTCATTAGCTGATTACAAATTTCCCACTTTCCGATGACCATCTCTTCAACGAGGACAGCCCTGGATTTCCCGTTTAATGTTTCTTTAATTCTTAATTACAGAACTGTAGATTAATGACCTAACAACAGAGCCTTGTTTGGGTAAAGGTTTTGAAACCTCTACAGGAAGAACAACCATTTTCACAGTAAAAATAAGTAAGGTCTACATCAGTGTTTCTCGACCTCTTTCAGACTAATGGCCCCTTCTAGGCTCCAAATTTTCTTTCATGGCCCCATTCTCTCTTCTCCCCGCCCCCGGAAATCCCTACTCAAATCCTACAGATGCATTTCAAAACTACGGGAGGGGGGGGGGGGGGTTCAATTAGGTGTATTGATTAGTCATTATGAATCAAAAAGCATTCTATATCAAATGCACTGTAAAAAAAAAATTAGGCCTTTTCTATTCATAAAACCCGCTTATACATGCTGTTGAACAAGTCAGTGGCTGCCCTGAATTTCCCCCAAATCTCGTTCTCGCCCCCTTGCCGCCCTTTTCTTTGCTTCCGCCCTCTTGGAAATGAAAATCGCCCACGCTGAGAACCACTGGTCTACATGATCCTTTTTACTCTAATGCTGAGAATAGCCCCCCCCCCCCAATTATGGTGGTCATACATGTATCCTTAACGCCCTTTCCCTATCCCCAAACTCGTAATCAATCCTGTCTGACTGAAGCAAACTGATACGGGATCGATAACGCCGGCCATCTACAAACTGCCCGACTCGACGTTTGACAGAAATCTGCTCATGATTCTCTATTTATATCATACAGGAACACGATGGCATGATCGTACTTTCAGTCAGAGGCCGGATCAATACCAATTATATTTGGACAATCCTTTTTTCACTTCTCCGTGAAAGACAAAACTGAAAGCCTGTAGCTACACACAAAAAAAAGGGGGGGGGAAGGTTGAGGTGTATGGGGGGTGACGTATTCAATGTTGCTCTGAAATGGAACTGAATATGATAGGATGGTAATATCCATTAATAACTCGTCTCCCGTCGTGCAGCAGTAAATGGGCTTTCACCTAGTCAACTATGACCTTTTATCTCGTCTCCTCATCAGCACAGTGGGTGAGAGAGACCGGATGCATCAGCAAGTGATCATTTACTAATGTAATCTTTGCTTATAAAAGGTCACTGCCATTGCAAGAGATTTCTGAATCGCAGAATAGATATTCTGAAGCAAATTATACATTCAGCTCCATAGGAAATAGATCATTATTTTTTTTTTTTTTTTTTTGTGCAAGTAACACGCACTTTGAACATGACAGGAGACTACTAAAAATGTATGTTTTAAGAAAAAACGTCTACGTGTGTGCTCGCTCGCAAATTCACTGATCACCAACAGTAGAATCGCTGAGAGACCTGCGAGTGTTTCTTGGTCATCATTCGCCAAGAAAGCCAGTGAAAGTGCCAAAAAAACAACACACAAAAAAGTTCATACTCCATTGGCAGTAAAAATGTTTCCCTGGCCAAAACGAATGAACAAGCCAACAAACAAAACTGACCATTACAAAGAGGGGGGAAAAACCGCAATCGCTGAACAAGGAGAAATTCAAACAAATGGGCATAGACACACACATCACAATAACAAGGTGCTGAGCATCACGTCGTCTTGGCCAAAATAGCACAAATCCCATTTGGCTCATAAAAAACTGAGGGAAAGATGCGACGCAGATCCTTTCCCTTATTACCAAACGTGCAAATAGCCTTTTTAGACAAATAAAACATCCACTGGATTTTCTTTCGTTTTTTTTTTCTTTCTATATTGAAAACTGGTTTCTGTCGTTGGGTATGATACTGGCGCCTGTGGCCTGCTACAACTAAATGTCTCCGGCTTTTTCATTCTAACCTCTGTTGCTTTCTTTGTCGTAGATAACGAAAATCCAAATATCTGGTTCACAAAAACACACGGTGAAATCATCATGATTTTCCCTAGGGGGTGCGTAACGAACTTTACTTTAGAGACTAGCTAGGATTTTGGTCCCACGGCCTAGACGTGCAGTACGTCCAGTGTACAATTTAACTGAACATAATTGTAATTATTTAGTTTTTTAACGTCTCGCCCGACCTGTTTTAGCCCAATGATTCATACCCACGCTAAAGTGTCATGTCGGGCAAACCAAAAGAGAAGTAAAACAACCCTAGAGAACAACAAATCCTCCATTCATAGACAAGATAAATTTCCTTTATCATATCGATGTAAACAAATCTTTGTGCCACGATAACGGGACTAAAATAAACAGCAAAAATGTCATACTACCGCGACCAGCAGCTGCTGGCTTTTATACATACTTGTACTTCCGCCGGATATTTCTGACCAATCGAATTTTCTGCAGTTAGTATTTTCGCCACCATTCCCTTGTCAATACGACAAGTCGTGGCGACACCTATGCACTCCTGTTCTCTCTTCCCAGGAAAGCGACAAACTTAGGGTTAAACAATACAAAATCGTAAACTCCTGCAAACTGACCAATTAAAAAAAAACAAAAAAACTACTGCAAGTCAACAATCGTTGAAAATATTGCCCCGAACAACATTTTGAGATTCGAACTGCCGCACGACAGAATAACCGAATAACCGATTTCCCAAAAAAACAAAAGGGAGAGGAAGGGAATTACCGCGACTTCTGCGCCATTTGGAGATGGCAAAATCATAAACAAAAGAAGCCACGGTTGACCAACTGTGCAATTGTTTCCATCACTGACACATAAAACCAGGAACAGAATTTGTCACCTTTTCTGTGGGGACGAGAGAAGGAAGTGCAGCAGGAAGGAAGTTCAGACTACAGTATTAATTGAGACTGGGAACAAAAACAGCCGGCGACACAACTTTGTACTCTCGATAAAGTTTGAGGTTGAATATTTTCATTTTTGTAAGGGCAAACTGGGATTGATTCGTCAAAGCAAGGGCGTGGAGCACATTCACCTCCTTTTTCATTGTTTCCCGTCATATCTCAACCCCTTTGCTGACATGGAATGACCAAAGAAACGCAATACAATGCTGCAAGTAAAACAATATTCGTCCATCCCCTTCCCAAAACGAACAAACAAAAAAG
Organism: Onchidella celtica; assembly: GCA_963931925.1. NCBI lineage: Eukaryota > Metazoa > Mollusca > Gastropoda > Systellommatophora > Onchidiidae > Onchidella > Onchidella celtica. The sequence goes on along the minus strand of OZ007568.1, from coordinate 13,887,255 downwards.
TAAAAACGCCTGACACACGGTCGGTTTTTATGTTTCATCTTCAGATGTGAGATAGGTTGTTGGTTCGACCGTTGAAACGTCAAATTGGTAACCTTTATATAATACTCTAAAGTCAGCTTGTGCTATCGGCTCCTTTCAAATTCTGAGCCCGATTTGCGGCCCTTTTGGGAGGTGTGTACCAAGAAAATAAAAATTCGAAGTCTTGGCTGCAGAAAACTGAACATTCCTTGACAATCACAACAAACTTTGAATAGATGCAAGATTTCGGTGTCTTTGCTCTCTTAAAGGCTGATACTTACAACGAGGCAAAGAAATGAAAAATGAGGCACCCATGTCTTTGCAGACATGCGTATTTCCAAGATTTACTGCAAAGATGATAAATGGGTTGGCTTAACTAAACACAGCCCTACTTATGGACCAGTCGGCTGGGGTAGACAGTTTTCAGTTCAAATCAACACGGAAGTATATTATCTTTCATCATCCCTATTTACTCAGTACGGAGAACCGAACGTGCCACTGAGGTAAACTGACCACTTTCCTGTCTGTCATTTTGAGACTGGCTGCAGTCAGCAAGGGTAAAAGTTACATAATTCACTAATGAAACTAGGAGTGCCGACCAGTGACAGTTTTAAACAAAGAAGTGGTTTTGCTCATACGAAGTTGGCACTTAATCATTTTACGTAAGTAAATTGATCGTGAGGTGAAAAAAGTTGCACTACCACTAATAATAAATTAATAGCTTCATAATTCACAGAACACATTTCCTGCCATTTCACCATCCACTAATTCGCCAAATTCACGTAAAACTTCACTGTTCCCACCAGTGGCGTCGTCCTGTCTACACTGCTCATTATGCGCCAGATAACAGTCCTGTGAAAATAATAGATTCTTATAATGCAATATGCGGAAATCGGATTTATCAAATTCCACACCGTTCCACATGAAATAGCGATCCCTGAATGCAAATACATTATCCACTGGTGTCTTTCATGCATTTTTCAACCGGACGGGATAATTATTGCAATATTACAAACATCAATTTCCCGAAGAGAGAGCCAGAGAAGGCTGCAGAGTGCAGGCAAATGCTGCATTCCTGTCTAGCTGACTACGGAAAGGTAAAGCACAACACCTGTGCAGTGAGTGAAGATGTCTCGCATCCAAGAATGATTATCTCCCAGCTGGAGCAATGAAAGACTTGCCGGTGTATCAGACGACCCTCACAGACACCACATGTAAGTGGAAACAGCCAAACATCTGCTGTCTACAATGTCTACAAAAGCAACTATCATAAAACGCCCGGTCCGGTACATGTTATTTCAGATATGGAATATCCAGGGCACTTCACAAATGGCCTTGAGTTTATCGTTATCAACAGTTCGAGTACACATTCAGTTAAACTGTATTATTGCTGCATAATGAAGTACTTCAACTGATTTCAAGTGCACGACGTCATCATACGGACTCATTTTGATTTGTTTATTAAACAACGTAAGGTGTGGAGAACCACCTTTAACATCTTCATCCAGGTACACAGGTGCGGTATCAAGGTGTATTTCACATTCTCAACTTTACTCAGGCCGCAGGCGAAAGATCATGACCTATTTCCAGCTAGAGGGAGTAAAGTATCAGAAAAAATAGCATTCACTTAAAAAAAAAACAACCCAGAATTTTCTCTGAATTGCCTTTCAGCATAATTCCTATTTTTATGTTTTCTAAACCTCCAGTCCCTGATATAGACTTCCTGATTCAAAAATTCTGAAATTTGCAAAATGTAGTTAAATGGCCAAAATGTTGCAAAAATAACAATTTTGATTATCAAGAAATATTCTGTTGATAAATTACAACGTGTTTCAAATAGCAGAATTGAGTTATACTGGGTGTTTAAATATAAACAAGCTAACAAAACAAATGAAGACTGGGAACTAGAGGGTTTAAATCAAAGGCATTTGTAGAAATCTGATAATATGCTACTCGTGGCAAAGGTAGCAGTTACACAGTGGCTCTGTATCAAGTTAACCACTGTCGGTCTCACGATGCAAAGCACAATTTTTATTTTTTTTTTGTACGAGACACGTCGGTGACACTGAGTGTCATATGATTCGATACGTACAAATTTCGTGCTCCAGCATGAGCTTATCAAATTCGATAACATGGTCAATACTTCGGGGTTCTACTACAGAACAAAACACTGGATGATAATGAAGCCATTAAAATATGCAAAAGAATAATCCCGCCCCACTGATGTTAAAAATAATCAGGCCAGTTATGATGCGTAGCATTTCTGCCTATTATTTTCTTGGAGGGGGGGGGGGGGTAAACCCTGATCTGTGTACATTATTATCACTATTATTATTTTGGTCAAAAGTGCTGACTGCTGGAAAATGTTTGATTTCAATGAGTTCAAAGTGACAATTCAAAAACACCCATTGCCCGCCAAACTATCACAACAACACGCAATTTTAATTACACAAATTGATGACACAGGACATTTTATCAATTTCTGAATCTACATAACTGATATCAGCACATGCCACAATATATTCTTATCACTTCAAACTATACTCCATGCTCAGAACGTTTACAGAAGTCTTCCTGCCACCACAGAGGAATACGGAAGACACACGCGCTTGTGGCTACGGTCCAATACTAAGAAATAAAACTAGAGATTTCAGGGCTTCCCCAGTCTGTCCCACTCACTCCCGACCACCGTGCGGTGGCAAAAGTAAACCATCCACCCCTGTGTTGCACCACAAAGAAATAGTGATGTCTACCACACCAGCACCTGCTGCTCGTGGCCTGTGAGTATAACGCGCACTTAACCAGGGAATATCCTTCTACGCTTGGTAGTATCGATTCATCTGTAACAATGCCCAGGCCATTCATTCATTATAGTTTGGCCATGATTAATGTAAACTATCAGTATCATTTAACACTTCAATCCATTTTTGTAAAACATATAACATAAGCAGCCAATGTTAACTGTTTAATCAGTTTAGTTTGTTTACCACATTCGTCGCTTCCTCCACTTAGTTCAGGAAATGAATAATTTTATGAAAATTCACAACAAATAAACACATCAAACGCAAGCATTAACAAAACTATCATAGCCGTTCACGGGGTAATTAATAATTAAAGAGTTCGAAAAGCATACAGCTGCCCTGGCTAAAAGTCAAAATGCTAAAATAATCTCTATTCCATTCCCGAATCGATGAACTTCTTGCCAAAAGCATAGTTTTGTATTTACATAGGAGAAGCAAATCCATACTGCCGATGATAACAAGATTATGCCCGCTTGACTTTGCCACAGAACGCTGCTTTTGGATCCAACATTCACGTGATTATGTTCATTTACGCTTGATCAAGTTTTCCGTGTGTTTATTTGGTACTCACGGCTCGTTCTTTGGTTCTCAAAATTTACATAAATTACACCTACCACATTCACTGATGCTGGGCCTGTGGTAATGTGTGGTACTGCATCTGAAGGACTCCCGCTCTTGACGCTAGCTTTCGTCAATTAATCCCTCCCAAAAAAGCCATTGACCGGAATGGACCCAGACAACTAAGAACTAAAAATCTGTTCAAAATCACACGCTCACGAGAGATTTACTACTCTTATATATTTCACGAGCCACGTTAGCCTTTCACCAAAATTGGCTTCTTCATTGTTATGGCAAATGTAACATTCGGTTAAGACTGTTATTTAAATTTCAGAAAAACCGCACAGACGCACTGTAAGAAAAATGCCATAGATGTTTTTTCGCCCAGAATCAGTTCAAATTGAGTCTCCGAGACGCCTTAACCTTTCCCTCTACTGATGAATACCTGCATGTTGTACCAGCAGTAACACGGCCGCATATACAAACCTTATAATTAAAACTTTAATTTTTCCAGTTGTTCGTGAATATAAACATTGCACAATTTCGGAATAATGTGTTACACGTCTGCACGGAGTAATCGTCACATGAGAATGGGAGCAGTATGAGTTTGCGCCACTTGGCAATAAACCGCTCCACTCATTTTTCTTCCTTAGCCAGGGTAAGCTACACCACCTGTTTATAGAGACGGCTGGAGGGTTGTGAGGTGAAATCCCGGGGGGGGGGGGGTTGGGGGGGCCTAGGAGAGATAGAAAAACTGAAAGACTTGAATATATCGCATGACAGGAAAAATGACGGGAGGCGGGAGCGACTGAGGAGAACGAACGGGTGAGAGAGAACACTCGGAACAGAAGACTGGTGATGCCATCAACTCGTAAACCTTATTAAACCTCTAGAGTGTAGGCACGGGAATGCAGTGCGGAGTCACAAAGAGACAGATGGTGAATAAATGAAGGAAGAAATGAGGAGGAAGCACAGCAAATCACCGCAATGCGGTACTCACACTAAATATCGCTTCGCAAACAAGGAGATGAGTTACAAAATAGTATGCAAGATTGCAGTCACAATTTAACCGTTCCACTAAGGTGAGAAGACTGTCATGGTAAGGAAAAAGATACCACTGTGGATTAAAGAACAGAATAGAAAACAAATCTTCACAACAGAACATGTTTCAACTGGATGCTCAGGGGATGGCAGCGAACGAAAAGTAGTGCAGTGTGAAAAGTTCTGACATTATAATAAGCGAGGAGAATGTTGGAAAACACACGACATAAATTCTACCGGGGGGGGGGCAGACATATAGACCAAGGCAGAGACAGGCAGACTGACAAAAACAGAGACAGGCAGTTAGAAACTCTTCTTCAGTGGGGAATCGAACTGCTGTCTTGACCAACAGCAAGTATTTGCCACAAGACGGGGTATGACAAGGGGTAAGCTCCTGTAATATTCATCCTCACGGAAACTGACAATTAAATTGTCTAATAAACTAAGATTAAAAACTTAAAAATACACTGCTTTGTTCAGTTCGAGAATAATTACTTTTATGGTATAGATTTCTCTGCTACGATAAATCTTTAATCTCCAGTCAACCCTAAGTCCGATTCTCCATAAGCATAAGTACATAAGATATCGGGTGGACTGGAAATTGGCAATAGCAGTTCGGAAGATAATGATCGTTCGTAAAATTCACTCTAACATTCGGAGCTTTTCCATCCAAGCCCATACCATAATATGGTACTAATAACAGTTTGGTCTATTCGATAAATTCTGAGGTTCATATCACTATATTAGGTAGGTTGTGATTCCTGTCATCAACGGTTTGCTCCAATGCATCCGCTCGTTTTCACTTGTCTTTTTGCCGAGACAGGTTTAACAACTACTTACTTCACCATGCTGGACCTACATACGTAAATTATATCTGCACACAAAAAGCTTATACTAGCAAAAGGAGACCGCTGAATGAATCATGGCATCATAGTTCTGGGCTTAGGCCCGAAGGCTGCGCTCCAAGATTATGCTGATTTTAAAACTATTTCTTTTAAAAAACAAAAAAGAAATAAAAACTTGATTGGTTTGTTTTGCTTAATAAGATGACTTTGTAGCTGAGCGAGTCCTCTTCTCATAATTATGTTTTTATCAGGAGACAGGAAAAGCCAGGTGCTGGCGTCTGATATTATGAAGCAGGGGAAAGCACTCAAGAATGGCCCAGACCCCACCCCACCCGCTCTCAGGTAAGGGACATTATGCTCCACTCGTGGAAATTAAACAACTACGACTAAGTAATTCACAGTAAAATATTTCACAACTTACTCTGCCCCCATCCCGACAATCTACGACGGGGACAGCCAAACTTGCCGACGTAAACCTGAGATGTTTCAGAATGGGCAAAACACAGTAGCCATTATCTATTCATTACGGTATAAATGTTACATTATGGGACGTATATTACACATGTTAATGAATGTTGATGGACACATTGTAATCATGCGTTTGTTGCTGAACATGAGATTTTTCCTCAAAGGAGATAGGATCTGACAGAAAAAGAACTAATTGTGTCAAAAAACAGTTATGCCAGGTACTGTAGCTACGAAAAGCTCTGGCTACTTAACCAATTTCTGCCTTTGATTCCGTCCCGTTTGACAGGTTATCAAGTTTTCTTGTTGGTCTCTTCATGTACTTAATCAGCCTGAATCAATGCTTTTTATTCACGAGCCTGTACTTCCTTTTGAGAATAGCTTATTCATCATGTGATGGAATTTCTTAATGGGATTAACTGCATCAAAAGAGTGCAAGTCAGTGCTGATTCCAACTCAGGTAACATGCATGAAAAGACCAGGATCGGTGACCAGGTAATAGAGACGGGTATCGGGTAACACTTCACAATACGCCTAGTTATTGAATTGTCTAGGTATGTACATATGCCCAACCAAACCCATATATCCTACATTTTTCACTGATATCACTTGGCTTACACAAGGAAACAATGGTAGTAGAAATATCCACATCAAACCTAACAGTAAAATGTCATGGTCCACTTCACACAAACTTGGTGATATTTTTATGTTGAATTTCCTTTCCTTTGCAATATAGTACAGTGTGAGCTACAATAAAGTCTTTTTCCTGCAAGAATGAATGTTGACTTTTGCTTAGCAATGCTTTCAAGTTCCCTCCAGCACCATCAATTGGCAATCAGTGATGTAATAAACATAAATACATAATACTTGATACCATACATTTCAATACCATACAATTTGATACCATACAATTTCGGCATTGGCAACATCAACGAAAACGGGCAGCGCCTTCTGGAGCTATGCTCCGTAAACTCATTATGTGTTACAAACACGTACTTTGACCTTAAGAGATGCCAAAGAACATCATGGCGCCATCCCAGGTCTGGCCATTGGCATCAATTAGATCTTATTCTCTCAAGGAGGAAGAGTTTGGGCTGTATAAAAATAACTCGTTCCCTCCACAGTGCTGACTGTGACACCGACCATGCACTGGTAGTCAGCAAAATCAAAATTTCGGCCAAGAAAATATACAGATCAAAAGCCCCTTCAATCCCTAAGATCAATGTAACAGCAATCAGAGATGAATCAAATAGAAAGTCATTTGAAAAGTTATTTGCTGAAAGCATGGATAATGTCACCCAATGTGACTCGGTAGATGAAACATGGAACACTCTCAGTTCAAAAATTCATGACTGTGCCATCAAGTCTTTTGGACGGCATAAAGTTTCAAACAACGACTGGGTAGCCCAGAACAGCGAAATTCTCCTACCTCTCATTGAGCAAAAGAAATCTGCTTTCAATGAGTATAACAAAAATTGCAATCAGAGTACAAAAACTTGTTTGAAAAATGCAAAAGCTAAACTTCAGCTGGAGGTAAGACGTTGCGCCAACAAATACTGGACAGACTTGTGTAACAGCATACAAGAGGCAAATGAAAAGGGAGATATGAAAACCGCCTATAGTCAGATGAAAGTAGCTCTTGGGCCAATCATCACCAAAAGCGCCCCACTTAAGTCTGTAAATGGTGAACCCATCACAGATAAAAATGAACAACTGAATAGGTGGGTAGAGCATTACTCTCTGTTGTATTCAACTGAGAAAAATATTCCACCAGATTTTGAGGAACACCTCCAAAAACTGCCAAAAATGGCCGAACTTGACGCTGAACCTTCCTTAGTCGAGCTTTCCAATGCAATCGACCACCTGTCTGCTGGAAAAGCCACAGGAAGTGACAACATTCCTGCAGAGGTATTAAAAGACCTAAAAGGCCCACTATTACCACACCTGTATAATCTGTTACTGCAGTGTTGGAAAGAAGGCGTGATACCACATGATATGAGAGACGCCAAAATTGTCACACTTTACAAGAACAAAGGAGACAAAGGCGACTGCAACAACTATCGAGGCATATCCCTCCTCAGCATTACTGGAAAGGCTTTTGCTCGCGTCATCCTCTGCCGCCTTCAACAACTGGCGGAAAAAGTCTTACCAGAAACACAATGTGGCTTTCGAAGCAAACGATCAACTATTGACATGATATTTGCACTTCGGCAAATCCAAGAAAAATGTAAAGAACAAAACAGGCCGCTTATAACATGCTTTGTGGACCTAACAAAGGCTTTCGACACCGTAAGCCGATCTGGCCTGTATGCAGTCCTTAAATCCATAGGCTGTCCACCAACATTGCTAAAACTTATTGCATCCTTCCACACTGACATGAGGGCATGTGTCAACTTTGAAGGCTGCACATCCAATTCATTTGCTGTAAACAGCGGTGTGAAGCAGGGATGTGTTCTTGCTCCTACCTTATTTGGTATATATTTTGCAGCCCTACTCAAGAATGCCTTTGGTCAATGTTCAGGTGGAGTACTTATTAACACCAGAGTGGACGGCTCCATTTTTAATGTTGCCAGACTAAAAGCAAAATCTCGTACAGAGCATATTATGTTACAAGAGCTCCTCTTCGCAGATGATGCTGCAATCGTGGCCCACGATGAAACCACGCTCCAGGCTCTCATCAATAGCCTTGCCAAAGCCTGTGACAAATTCATGCTAAGGATCAGTGTCTCAAAAACTGTAGTTTTGACACAAGGCTTGAGAAACCCCAACCCAATCATGCTGAATGGCTCTCCTCTGGAGCAAGTGGGAAAATTCTGCTACCTAGGCTCAACCATCAGTGGTAGCACAGACATAACAACTGATATAAATGCCAGAACAGGAAAGGCGGCCACAGCTTTTGGCAAACTCTCAAAAAGGGTGTGGAACAATAGCAAGCTGACCATCAAAACAAAGGTACTCGTGTACCAAACTTGCGTCCTAAGCACCCTGCTGTATGGCTCAGAGACATGGACCACCTACTCCAAACATGAAAGATCCCTCAACTCCTTCCACCTGCGCTGCCTACGCAAAATTCTCAAGATCAAGTGGCAAGACAGGATCTCAAATATCGAAGTTCTGAGCCGAGCCAACATTCCATCAACTCAGGCTCTCCTAGGCAAAAAAAGACTGCGGTGGCTTGGACATCTCCACCGTATGGAAAATGATCGCATCCCCAGACAAATTCTCTACGGGGAACTTGCTACTGGCAACCGACCCAGAGGTAGGCCACATCTGCGATTCAAAGACACTTGCAAGGTCACGATGAAAGCATTCAACATCGACCCCAATGAATGGGAGAACCTTGCAAATGATCGAAGCAGATGGAGACAAAAATTGCGCAGTGGCACGCTCGCAATAGACTTCAAGGCAAAAGAAACATACCTGACAAAACGACAGAGGCGGAATGAAAACACTCGCCAAAGTGAACCCAAAAGACTGACCTGCAATCACTGCCATCGCACTCTCGGGTCAAACATTGGTAGAATAAGCCACGAGAGAAGCTGTCAGTCAAAGTGAAAGTGAATATTCTAGCTGCTAAGACCGTCTGTAAAGACGCTAAAGGCCATATACATACATACATTACAAACACAATGAGCCTCACCTTCCATCCCCAATATCCATTCCCTCCAGCTCATTCGTGACATCTTCTATTTCCCTCTTGAGCTCCTGTAAGCAAAGAGCAAAAAAAGTTATAGTACAATAAAGTCCTCACCTGTTACCTCATACCTACCACTCAATTTCTTGTATCTCCAGCTGACAATCACTATAACGAATGCAAAGTGTTTTTCATTAGTTATCTCTTCCCATTCCAGATAATTTCAATTGTGCGTGGAGCCACATAAGTCTACAGGTACAATCCCTTAGTCTTTAAAGACAGGTATAAATTCAAATAGAGCATTATCTATCACATAAAATTTATTTTTTTATATAAACTCGAAAATTTTCTTATGCCTGGTGCTGCCATGAGAAGAAACAAATCTTCATAAACTTTCAAAACAGATCAATACACAAGGAGCCATTTAAACTGTCACCTGAAAATAATTATGAAAGCTGTACTTTTTGAAGATTTGTGAGGTCTAGTATTATAATAGCAAACAGAATATAGCATGTCATTATACTGAGATGCTCAGACAAAAGAGAAATGATGTCATGTACTTTGATTTAAGACTGACTGATTAATTTGAATGACAAATATCACCGTGCACTTTCTGCAATGATACAACTAATCCCTACCATACCCCCCCCCCCAAAAAAAAAACAAAAAAACTGCAGCGTTGCACAGTAGCCACGACAAGTCTGCTCCAGTTGTTACTGGGCTGCAGTGAAACTAACTAGCAATGTCAACTCAAACTTTAAACTACAGCGCACACAAAAAGTAAGTGCTCCATTGGATAACTGGGCTGCAGTGACACAACAAATATATTTATACAAATTAGATTGCAACCAAGTTATTCCAGTAAAAAAAAATTGTGAAAAAAAAAAAAATGAGATTACATAGCTACATACGACTGTAATCTTTTGGTTGCAAATTACGTTTCATATAACACAATGTTCCACAATGGTATTTACAAACTGGATTATGAATAAGTCTCCATAAAAGGGCTTATGATGATTGACCCTGTTAGGCTTGAATTACAATATAAATATCTACATATTAACTAAGAATACTAAAAACTTCAGTCTAACATTGCCTGCTGCCAACTATATCTGCGTTTAGTGCCAAAGAAAGGAATACAAACATCAATATTTAAATTTGTCACTAACCTAGTGATGAACTACTTAAAGCATGATATTCCATTGAAGAACTAATTATTGTTCCTTCATATCATGTGCAAAATATAACTACTTAAAGTTAAATCCATGCCAAGCGAGCATTGAAAACGGTCATTTAAGTCGTTATCATTACAGTTGAAGTGCACTGGAATTTCTCAGTCAAAGAATGGATCATAATGACATGTGATAAAATCAATATGGCAATAATGACTCAAAAATTACATTACATGTACTACTGGCATATGAGAAGACAAAATATTCTGAGATAGATCAGAAGGGGAAAAAGCATTTTCTTCACAAAATGACAGCAAAAAAGTGATCCAACTTATCATTCAAAACAAAAGAAAATGCTTCCATTTAAAAAAGAAGGAAATAAACTTACTTGTATCTCCAGAAGAAGCTGTTTTTTCTTTTCCTGTATACTCAGCAATAGCTGCTGCTCCTCTTCAGTGAGATCTGGAGAAAAATCAGATGGAACTTGACATTATGATATTGATTATTTATATCCTGATTTGGCTGAAGACCTCCTTAGATAATGAAACCAATCAGGCAAGTGTCTTGAGGAGAGGACATATCGTGGGCCAACTAGTAAACCATCGTAACTCTGTTTTAATAAATTTTTCAGGCCAAGCAAAAAAAACAACTGAATAACTTTCTGTACCAACCTTAATAGTTAAATGAGATTTTTAAAAACAAATTTAAGCCATAGTTTTCATTATCTAATCCCACACTTTTGGCACAACCTGCAGGCTGTCAACAGCTACAAGCATGCCAAATGGCATATTTTTTTTAAAAGTTGAGTTAAATGATAGTTTGCCATGAGGCGCTTGAAATTTAGGTTTCTGTATTAGACATAGGTGCCACCCAGGAATTATGAAAAAGGAGGAACTTCTTATCGACTCGCCGGGGGGAGGGGGGCATTGCCCCTTCCTAATTTAGAAAATTTTTTTTAAATCAAGCATAAATAACACAATTTGGCGGAACAGAAAGTGCTAATTTATTAATTTTCCTTGACTCACTGAAATAGACAGTTACATATAAGATTGATAGTCAATAACACATAAAATATCATTTAATCACAAAATTAAAATTAATTGGAAGTTGGAAAAAATTCAAATAGCGGAAAACCGCTATATAGCAGAAAAGTGGCACCTATGATTAGACCAAAAAAAAAAAAAATAGAATAAAGTCTAGCATTTTTTTACCACATGCTGTTCTCAGTCTTCTGATGCTTTTAGAGGCTTCAGTGAATGCATTTCACTCGGCACAATGCATTTAAAAATGCTTTGTCATGTATCTTCAGTTGTAACTTGACTTTTGAAAGCCCCATAATTAATTAATATTATATCTCTTTGCTTACTGACTGTTTCTTCAGCATCCTGACACCGCCAATGTATTTAATGCACATAAGATAATTACTCAATGAGGGCCACTGGTTACTTTAGTTTAGTAAAATGACATCATCTGAGTGATAAATAGACAATGAATATCATGACAATTCAATCTCTATGAATCAAAGAGAATGATAAGTACTATCTATTTACCAGCACTTCTTTTTTTGTTCTAAATTAGCCCTTCTGAGTTAGTATTCATTTTGTTATAATTTGTAAGTGAAAAATGCGAAAAGAAATTAAATAGTAAACCAATTACCATCTATCTGAGCTTTATGTATTCTGAAAAAGTCCATCTGAGTTTCCTTTCTCACAGTTTTAGATCTCATTCAAGTAAAAATTGCCACTCATATTATACATACATTGATTAAGTTCACAAGGTACAAATGACATAAAATGTTGAATTCTTCCCTTCAGAAAAAATAAGGCTTCAATTTCTTTCTGTTTTTCATTTTCACATAATTTGGAACGGGGATCTCATAATTAATGACAACTGAACTAACCCTTGGGTATGAAAAATTTTGCTGCATATCATTGTAATATTGCATCTCCCACTATGAACTGGTTCTAAAGGACGAATGCCTGCCTGCTGTCACAATCATGACAATCGTCACAATGGCACAAATTTAACTTAATATGAAATTGTATGAAACAATAGTTCTCTTTATATGAAAGTGGAAAAATGAACTCCATGGCTTCAAACAAAGACACATATTATTAAAGTGAACAATAAAAATACGAATCTGACAGCTGATAGTATAATGTGGTCTAAGGCAATATCTTGATGAATTGAATCATAAGATCTGTAAATAAGGGCACCCAGCATAGAACTGACCATACAACATCATGTGATAATTAAAGCATCCTATTCATGTGGCACCTTTCAAACTTCATTCATGTCCATTCTGTATCAAAATTAATTGAAATTTTTTTGTAACTCTACAGCAAAAAGCAGACTAGACTTTGACTGCCACATGTATTATATCTCCTGTTCTGGGAAAGCTTACAACACAAAATAAATACATGCAAGGTTAATTTGATTGGATACTGTTTCATAAAAAACATTTATGTGCAAGTGACGCAGTACCTACATAATAATTTGTGCTCCTGGCCCATGGAAAAAAAGGAAGGACCTCCGAATACATCTCTCTCAAGGCCATATTTTCTTGTAATAATGAATTATTCCAAACTGAGGGGATTTGCGGATCCCTACAACAACACGACTTCAGGAGCGCCACTCACAGGGCAGAACCCCACCCACCAGTGAGTTAGTCCTCCATAGGGATAGTGCTTTGCAAATAACTGCTGAGTACATTGTGCAATCTGGCGATATTGACATTGGACGCATTCGGAACTCTTTCTCTCCTCTCTTCCCCCTCCCCCCCCCCCCAACTAAATCTAGATTGTCTACTCGGGAGGGGGACACAACACCCAACTTAGTTTCCAATACACCTGCATAATTAAGCCCACAAACTCATTTAGGAGACTAATGTGCAAATTATAAACTTTGGCTTTCCTTTGACCAGTGTTCATGCTGACTGGCTGGTGAAAACTGATTTTAGACTCATGTGATTTGTTTCTTTGCCAGCTCATGGTACTTTTAGAAATTCCAAGTTGAACCATCCAGTCAGCCACTAAATCTGCACTGGCTGCTCTTTTTTTGTTTTCTACACCAACCCAATAATCTAATGCACCTCTCCTCTGTATTACTATTAGCAATGATACTAGATTGATAAAACCAGACACTCCCTTCTTCCGACCTCTTAAAATACCGTTTACATCTGGTCATGGGCACCACCCACTCTCAGCACGCAGAGCCAGCGTTTCGTACGGATAGTACAAAGGTTTTGCACAGAACAGAAAATAAGACACAACACCGATCAGTTTCGCTTCCAGTTCCAGAGGCAGTTTTACCATCAAAATATTTTTAAAACATGTACGTTATTAAATTTTTCTATAAAGCAAAGCTAAAAATGGCGGGTGAAGGAAGGAAAAAGAGAGAGAAACAGATTTTTCACGAGAAGGCTTCTAAAGGCATAGATCTAGTAATGTCCATGCGGATTCCCCAGCCTCTCTCACGACAAGTTATTTTTAGCCTCCCGACCGCACATGGGACTCTACTGCTAGCGATTGTACTGCTACGCGCCTCTGATGCAACGGTTGATGTGATTCTAGACGATGATGTATTTTTTGTGAATTTGGAGAAGAAAACAAAAGAGGAGGAAGAACGAGAAGGAAAATCCAAGGTTAGTCTGTTATTGTTAAAAGAAAGTCCTTTTAAAAACGTTTTAAAAACCCTTCACAGTTCCTGCTATAGTTAACTTTCTTTCTTACTTGCATAATTTGCTGCTGGGATCGGAGACAGTGCACGAGTTACATCATGAAAGGAAAATCCAGCCTCAGTCCCATTTTATTCTAAAAGTAAATTGGATCTATCTTCGGTATGATGGTAAATTAATAAAACGATGGTGACATTGCTACCACATTTAAAAAGGAAAAAAAAAAAACAGCCAGAGGTTTCCTACAACAAACTACTTTATATTATAAAGTACGCGACTTCCAGCAAGGTCCAGGGTGAGAGCTGAACATTGAACAAAACTCGGCATTTTCTCTATTCGGCTTTGTAAAAAATGCCATTGTTTACATCTCTCAGTCTCATGCTGACGCCACTAGGTGGCACTGCGAAACCAGTACACGCGAAAACCCTGAGCTGTCTCATCTTATCACTCGAGTATCTTTGCTAATAGTACTACCAACTGCAGAAATCTACAACCGACAGCCTGTGTTTTACATAATTTAATAACATGTATTTTCTTTTTTTTTTTTTTAATTCCATGTGACACTCTGAAAGAACACTCAGGAATTGGAAAGAGTATCACTATCAGTATCAGGGGACACATTGGTCTAGAGGCAGAGTGCTTGCCTCTCATGCTGAAGGTAATGGGTTCAATTCCTGATCGGTGCAGGCCTGTCGGAATTTTGGGCGAAAATTCCTGTCCCTGATCCTATGGTAGGTAGGATGAAGCACCTAGCCTTCTCGGATAAAGACGACTTGGAGGGCCAATATGCGTGCTGCGCACATTACAGATACTTTGGCTGTTGGAAATTGAGAAGAAAAGGCCTGACACCACAAAAAGATTCAAACAAGAAAAGTA
The DNA here is from genome assembly GCA_963931925.1 of Onchidella celtica. NCBI lineage: Eukaryota > Metazoa > Mollusca > Gastropoda > Systellommatophora > Onchidiidae > Onchidella > Onchidella celtica. The sequence goes on along the minus strand of OZ007568.1, from coordinate 13,872,169 downwards.
AGGTGTAAATGCCACGAGAAGCAAACCTCCTGAACGAAAAAAAAGAAATAAAGACCTAAAACTTGGAAAGAGTGTCATGTGGTAACGTGGCCACTCAATTAGAATAAACCCATTCGAAATATAAATAATCTATAGAATAAAAGATACAGATAGATAGATCGATCTAGATAGATATAAGTGGGTGGGTGGGTGGGTAGGTAGGTAGGTACATAGATGGATGAATGGAAATGGATGGATGGATGGGTGGACAGATAGATACAGCACGCTCAGCATTATTATCCCTACAAAAACTGACATTATTGAAGTCGAGCGTGCCAGTCTCTCTCTCTCTCCATTGTCCAATGCGTAGTACTTGTCCAGTTGTAGTTGTAGCTTGTTTGCCCCATGGAACTTTGCCATCACATTTTATTTTCAATAGCAGTCCAAGCTTGATATTATTAAAAGTTCAATGTTGTCAGTGTGAGTATTTTACTAGCCTGCTGTCTGGCCCATCTCCACATTACCCGTACCCTTGCACATCTCTTTCTCTCTCTCTTTCATGGTTCTATATAGTGTTTCTGCAAATTTTTTAGCCCAATTTAGTGACACGTGTACGAACCAATGAAGCTGTAAGTGTTAAGTTCTCATCACCTGTTGTCTTCCCTTTAGGCTTACCCCACCCTCTACCGCCATGTCATGATAGAAATACACTAACACCATTGGCTTTACAATGTTCTTGCTTCTCCCGCTCATGTATGCTCCTTTTCTTTTTTGCGTACATAACAATAAATAACATTGTAGTTGTGGTGAGTTGTGTTGGTTGAATCAGCCTGTTTTGTTTTTTTTCAATCAAGGAATTTTATTAAATTTTACATCATAGTGTATGGAAATGGTAGTGTCTATGTGTGAGTGAATAAACAAATTAAAGTTACAATATATATAACAAAATCAATCACAATCACTATCAGCGCTATTTTTCAACCTGTTGGCCTGGCTGGGCTAGGCCAGCATCGAACGCTCAACCCATGATGATACAGCGATGACGAGATGAGTTTTCAATGCGGCCCATGCCAGCTCGCTTCACGAAGCAGGAAAAGAGAGGGCTGGTGAAGCCACGCATGGAATCTAGTTTAGTAATGTATATCTATAGCTAAATCTGGTGATGCCTTTTTAGTACTGCAGCACATCACAGCCTGAATACGCACCAATAGGAGTTCTCTCCTGGAGTTACCTCTCAGTCTCATGTGAAGGAAGAGTGGCAGCAGGGTAGGCCTAGCTAGATCTATCAGTCTTTTGTCTAATATTATTATTAATAACTAAATAAGGGCTGTAGGTTTGGGATTAGTTGCAAATTGATATTTTGGAAAAACATCGTTATCGATAATTAAATAATTCCTAGGCATATGCGGGATTACTAAATCATGGGATTATTGTGGCGAGAAATTCTAGATTCTATGCAAAACAAAGTTACACCAAAGGCAGAGACCCAGAGAGACAGTCAACAAACAGAAGAACATTGTTCCCGTGACTCATTCGTTGGGCTCACTTATCAGAACGCGGCTACATGAATTTGCTTACCACTTATTTTGAAACTATTTCCCTGAATCGGTTCCATTCTGCTCAGAAAATGTCGAAATATCTGTCCAAAACATGTATGACATAAGAAATACAGTAGGCACTCCGGAAACTTTCGCCTTTCTGTCCCTGCCCACTTCCTCTCCTCAATGCTTTACGTAGATGTGGCGATGAAATGGTAATACAATAATTAAAATGGCATAATGTCTTTATCATTATGTGCTGATTTGTAGCATAGAGTATAAAAGTAATTAATAACGGATGGATATTTCCCACTGGTAAAATTAGCGTTTAATTTTTAATTCAAGACATGACATGTTCGAAACTAAAATGATTTCAAAATGTTCGACCTCTGACCTCACAGGTGACAAGAACAGAACAACGATGGGTTGTTATCGAAGTTTACCTGACACGCCTCCCAAATTTAACGATTGGGGATAAAAGAATGTCAGTGTGACAGGGCAAGGTAAGGTTCCGTAGTGAATGACCTAAGAATGTCTCCTTTATTAGTGGATAGGCTAATTTCATAGTAATGTGATAAACGTGATTTATCTTGACCCATCATAGCCAATCGTTCTCAAGCAACACACAATGTCCCTCGCTTTGTGTCCCCGTCGGCTTTCACGGTTGACTGCCCGTTCGACTTCCGTGAAAGCTCTTGAGGATGGCATGTTGCTTTCATTCAAGATGTCTTGAATATCCTGTTTCTTGTATGCAGATATTATTTAGATAGATTTAGATCAATATCCGATTTCCTCATAGCAGATCATTAACCTAACGTCTGGAAATGCTCCGCTGGCCGTCGTCATTTACGACATTTTAGGCAATTAGACTAGATCTAGATATCTAGATCTAGATCTAGATCTAGAGTCTAGATCTATAGATATTATTATAAATTTTATTTTATTGGACAGTTGTATGCCTTTTGGCATCGCATGTTTTAAAACGTCCATACCCTTGTAGGTTATCAACACTTTTTTGGTTTGTTTCAGTCGTTATTATTACACCTTATTGTTGGAACAGGTTAACTGGAAATATGTCCACAATGCTGGTGATTGTCTTTAGTATTGCTGTTCCCCTGTGCCTTGTTGTCATCATTCTGGGATGCCTCGACTGTCTTTTCAAGAAGAAGAGATTTGAGGTAAGTTTGTTTTGTGTGAGGGAAGATTACGGAATCTAGTTATTCTGTAGGCAACGCAAGGACATGATTTTAGGAGCGTCTGTGCCCAGGAAGTCTCAGGAGGGACAGAGCCCTCTAGCAAGAGAGTCCACTACATGGATGTTTTTTTATAGTTAACGCACAACTTGATGATTAACGCTCAGAACATGAAATAAATCCTCTGTAGAATAGGGGCATTTCCATGCAAACGGCAACCTCAGGGCCAAAATCTTATCTTGAATATATGATGAATGTTTTATCATGTTTCAACTGCAGCACCATCTGAGTATTAATTTCAAAATCGTTCCATGCAAAAGTAGAATAAAATCCACTCTAGTGAAATGTGTCTGAAACAAGCAATATTCAGCATCATTTTTTACCTTTCGTTTTTTAGCATCTAGTGAAATAAAATTCAGGGTCATGGTGATTTCCTTTACTTATGATGCAGTTTATTCAATGCTTTTAAAATCTTAGCATTCGTCTATGCCAGGTTACTAAGTTTGAAGATTTTCTGGCACATTCAGAAAATGCAATTCTTTAATGTCAGTCTGTCAGGCTGAAAATGATAAAAGTTGTCTTAACCCATACCCCTGCGCTACCCGTAAAGCCCGCTGCCCGGTCAGTGACCTAACTCACGGAGAATCTTATCTGGGGTCACTGACCCGTGCCGCTAGACGATGACCACATACGCTGTCCACGTGTTTCGGTTTTTATTGATCGGTATGAAAACATTCGCTGCTATGCCTTATCACGCTTAATAATGAATTAACCAGCAAAACCTTAGTCTGATCAGTCTCTAACCAATGATCTGACTTATGATTCCAAGCTGACAGCTGTAGTTTTCGTGAGAACGAAGCGTGATAACAAGCCACGCCCTCCCAAGCCCTACACAAATGGTTTCATCCTGATTGACACATACTAATAAACCAATGTGGGCATTTGGGGCAAAGATTATTTCAGAGCTTGTTTCTGATTGGTTCTTAGATACAGACAACTCCAGATGGTGGTCAGCTTGTGAGAAAATGAGATAATATTGCAAATTTGTTGAGCAACAGTTCGCATGTGGATGTTACATATTTTGAAAGTGTGGGGAGAGCCTTTGAAAGCTTAGTCTTTGTGATTCCGACCAGTGGTTCACTGGTTAACATGCCCATGTCACAATGCGTTTGATTTAGAAGAGATACAGTGAACAATAACACGGTGGTTACGTCTCAAAAAGGTCAGTGACCTGACGCGTGAAAATACGGCTGGCGCGGTCAGCTTGACCTGGGCGACTTTTGCTGCCCGTGCGGCGTGAGCGCTTGCAAGTCAATACCGACTATTGCCGCCCTGCGCAGGGTGAGGGTTAACTCACTCGCTGCCGACACGTATATGGTCAATGCCTGCCACCTGTTGACAGGGTGCGGTCCTGGTTTTAGCTTTTTCTTTCCTACGCTTACGGACCCGCAAGTAGCTTGGGCAGTTTTATGTATGTACATGAACTCTTTCTCGATCTGATTCAACAATTTGCAAGTTATTTCCCTTAGGCCTTTGCACTCTCTTACACACGAAAGTCCATGTGGTAGCGACTGTCATTTCCTCTGTCAGTGTCAACAAAGCCAGGCTAGCCATGGCATACAGTGAACATCCCAAACGGGCCAAACACTTGTAAAGTTAGTTCATGATGTTAATCATTGGTTTTTATTATTTAGAAAATAATTGCTCACATATTACAGCATTGCCTTTATTGTATCTAGGCAAAATTGGGGTTTTGTGATGTTCTTTGAGCTTCTGTGGTATGTATCGGGTGTTTGTAAAAAAATTGGGGGGGGGGGGACACAAAATGTTATGTTTTTTTCAACAGACATAAAATCAAAACTACTAGATATAGGTTCAAAATTTCTTTTACATCATACAGTTCACTCTTTCTTCTGTCATCCTGCAAACTTTCATGTCCCGACATGTACAAATAGATAAAGAGTGATTTTTTATTTTTTTTTAAACCTAAAAACCCCTGCAGTTTCCAATTCAGCAGCCAGCAAATGTCTGGCAGTGAGTGAATGAAATGAAAAGTACATATCCTACAATTTTTTCCTTTTATTTCTTCTGCCTACTGTCAACACTTAAAAGCTTGCTTAGTCATTTTAACCTCACGATATATGTAACGCTGTGGGAGAGCATGAGGGACTGGCAATTTTACGCGACGGACTGGGATAACAATGGTTTAAGTACTCAGCTCCACCATTTGCAAAAAAAACCAAGTGATTGTTGTTGCTGATGCCTGGTTCAAGCAATGTTAAAATCGGGCAAAAAGAAAGAGTTGTATGTTGCGAAATCCTGCGTGAGAAATAAAGCCCAAACGATACAAAGCAAACTAAAGAGAAGACAGAAAATATTCCAATTTTCGGCTTTCGCCTTTATCAAGAAAAAAAAAAGGGAACAGACAAAACAATTGAACAATAAAAGTTCAAGTAAGGTAGACTCATTGAGATGAAAAACTTTGCTTAAGAATTGTAACTTTATCATTATGGCTCATAATAAAAATGTTTTGTATGCTGCATGTCACATTACTCACATGAAATCACAGTTTATATCTTTGAAAAAGCTGGAAAGAATGTAAGACATTTGCAGGTCTACAGCTAGCTCTATGCTTTTCTTCTGATAGAGCAGCAAGCCAGTTCAAACAGAAATTTAATTTCTGCATCCTATGCAAAATAAGCTCAAGAAGTTTGGTACCAACATCATAAAGCACTGGCACTATGTAGGTGGAGAAGTAAAAAGGATGACCTGGCATGCTATTCTGTCAGGCAAGAGCAAGATTTAGAGCCCACAGGACTTTTTGCAGTGTGTAATGGAAAATAATACAGAAATAGATCTCCTGCTTTTAAAGACTGAAGAAATCGAAAATAAGATGATGTGAAGTGTGAGGGAATTCCAGCTGCCCATGGAACTAGAAAGTTGCATTTCATAAAAGTTGTATCCAACTAAAAAGCAAAGTTGCCAACTATTGTTATACACAAAAAGCTCAGTGGGCACTGCAGGATCTTAAGAATGAGGTAGCATCAAAGGAGGTCCCTACCATTGAAATGATCTATATGTGGTGTCCATCTTGCCAAAGACAAGAACTATTCTGTCTATTGTAATCACGCTTTGCAATGTCAGTGTTGGGCTTTGACAGAAAAATGGTGTGAAAATGAAGTTTCTCAAAAGTACTTATCATAATGTGTTCTCCTAATTCCAGTGGCCAGCAGGTGATGTGGACACAGTGTGTAAATCTTTTATCTTTTTTGACACATAAGATAAGATATGACTTTATTATCCTGTTTCCAGGAAATTTGTTGTCACAGCATCAGCAACAGTACAACAGCAAATACAATATCTAAGACCTACAAGTCTTTACCGCACACGCGCACATTGTTCACACAGCATTACCAACAAGTAGGAACATTGCTCACACACACACAAACACACACACTGTAAGAACAATCCATTAGGAAAAACTAACAACAGCATATTACATCAGGAAACACTGCTACAGACAAAATGTCACAGTGAAAGAAAACGAGCCATTTTCTGGTGTAGAAATGGACGACATTAAATTATGACTCATAGAAATATGATGAAATTGTAAGGTTTTGCCCTGAAGATATTACCTGACAACAGTGTTTGGTTACTGTATTGTATTTTGGATTCAAAAGAGTAACGTGCCTTCATTTACCTTCTGATATGGTGCTGTGTTCAGAGATGTCAGTCCATCACGCACACATTACTGAGACTAGATCTTACAAAATTCAAGCAAATTCAAGATATTGGGTGTGCATAATTCATCCATTCATACAAGATATGTTTTAAAGTTTACAAGAGTTGCTTTTCAAACTTCAGAGCATTTCATAAGTCCCTGAGTCTACTTGATAGGTGAGGCTGGCAAAATGTCAGTCCGTCGCGCAGTCTTTAATTGATTGTAGTTGGACAGCTTTTTTGACAAAGTTAACAAAATTCATCATGAATGGAGATTAGCACACGTTGCTTATTGAAATATCTGAATTTCACTGCCTTTCATTTACAAACATAGACTTTATGGTCATATGAATGTTCTAAAATGTCAGTCCGTCACATATAGAATTGCCCATAAACATCCCAAGTTCCTATGGGTTTGTTTTCTGGAGATGTCTGGATTCAGTAATCCTCCCTTTTTGAAGGCATGTTGGTAGAGTTCCTTGTCTAGTAGGTCTACTGTCATATTTTGAGTAATTTTGGAAGGTGGTTCATCAAATAGCTTTATAAGTTGCCCACTACAAAGCAAAATTTGCAGATATCAGAGCCGCCAAATGTCTCTTATTTTACTGTAGACTGTATTTAGGGTATTTGGATGGAGGCGAGAAATTAAACAAAAAAAATTTTTTTTTAAGAAAAAGAAAAATCCTTGCCAGGTTGGAATATAAAGTTTGAGTTTGGGTTTATGTGGTGCCACGTTGTGCCTTTAATGTTTTCTTGGGGCTGTTTTAAGCTTGATGCTCAGATGCACACTGTGAAGTGTGTTTCTGCATTCTCCTTTCTTTGGAAAACATTTAACTAATGGACAGCTTCAGTTTGTCTTTATAGGGCATAGATATATTATGTTCTTTATGAGGTGCCCCTTATTGAAGTGGCCATTTAGTTGGCAGGTCTTGTAGATCATACTTTATCATGCCTGATGTGCGTTGGGGCTATCATACAGATTTTAACTCCCGGGCAGAGCACCATATGGTAAAGCCCCCTGACCGGATCAGTGACCTAATTCACAGGGTGTTTTATCCGGGTCAGTGAACCTTGCCGAGCTATACAGGAAAACTGTGCATGTGGTTTGTTTTGGTGGGCACATGGGACTCCCAGTCAGGCTGAAATAATTTCAGTTCTTATCACATTGGATTATGAATTAAACAAAGAAAACTTTGTCTCTAGCCAATGATCTGATTTATGATACCAGCCATGATGTTCTTGAGAAGGAAGCGTGAGAACTATCCATGGCCCCCGACCCCTAAACAGATCGTTCTATCCAGATTGACACATACTAATGAGCCAACATGGATGTTTGAGGCAAAAGTCATTTCAGAGCTGCTAGCTTGTTTCCGATTGGTTCCTGGACAGGACGTGTCTAGATGATGATCAGTTTAGGAGAAAATTAGAAAATATTGTAAATTTGTTGAGCTACTGTTTGCATGTCGGTGCTTTGCCTTTTGATAGTGTGGGGAGAAGCCTTTGCGATTCTGACCAGTGGTTTGCTGGTTATCAAGATCTTGTCACATTGCTTTTGATTTAGAAAAGAGAAAGAAAACAATAAGGCAGTAGTTAAATCTCGAAGAGGAGAGTGACCTGAGTCATGAAATCACAGCTTTCGTCCTGCAATAGTGGTTGACCAGGCGTATTATCACTGTGAGCACAGTGGACACTTGGGAACACAGCATCATGATGATTTGGATCACAGTTAAAACCATAACTGGAAATGATGCCAAAAGAAAAATGTTATTCTGGTACTGGCACATGTAATTACACATAATATTTAATTCACAATGGGATAGGTGCATTTCAGCCAAAAGTTATTGGTAAGTTTTCATCATGCCTTGTGTAAAAATCCTCCCAGCATTTCCAGCGGTTCCAGCAGTTCAAAGAATGATCTGATTTTATCATTATAAACCAGTGATGGTGGTATTCAGTGTGAGTGAGAAAAGATCATTTGAAGGTTCAAGATTTATTCTTTTGCAGGAAGTGTGAGAGCTGAATTGTTAGTTTCAAAATATCTTATTTCTCTTTATTTGTATATTATATTTTTGTATTTTGTATACTTCTTTTTAAAGGGTGGATTTTATTTGGAGTGGACAAGCTTTTCCCCATGCGCCAAACTCCTGAAAAGGGATTTCCAAATATATTGTTTTTTTATACAGCCAAACAGATCTGTAGATTTTTTAGTGGAGCGTTTTGTAAAAATGGCAGAAGGTGGCATGTTAGATAATGATGAAAATCTGACATTTACTTTTGACTGTAAAACAAGTGTCAGCTGCTAATGAGCTGAACACAGCAGGTGTGTATAAATATGCATTTGATGTTACAGTCAGATGTTCATATATGTGTTGCATTGTCATGGTAATCTTAGGTTGTTGAAAGAGATTCAGATGCTTTGATGCTATTGAATTGGTTTATTTGGGGGTAAAGGATCATTGATTGAAACTGTGACTCCAGATTAGTGAATTATAAGAGCTGAAACCATTACTGTTATTAGAGGAGATGATTTGTAAAAAAACTGTGAAACATCCTTGTTTTTGGTTACAAAAGGGTGTGAGGAAGAAAGATTGGCTTAAACTTTTTGTTAATTTTAGGATGATGCGGTTAACTTCTTCAAAGTGTTACTTTTCACTTGCATCATTTGTGATGTCCTGCTCCACAGAATGTGACAATTAGGGATTCACATCTTGCACAACACAATGCAGCCTACTCAGCAGAGATGTCAGATAGCTCACCTTCATCAGAGCATGTCGTTATAGAACCTTTGCCAGACATACTAACCAAAGTATCAGCAGCACCACCCATTAGACCAAAAATAACATGTTCAGAAAGAGGAAAGCATGAGGGTACCCTTTCTCTTATCAGTGAGTAATACACTTCAAAATTTTATGTTGAAGTTGTTGTTTTTTTTAAGTAACATTTATATTCCTTAGATCCTGTTAAAAGTAATCACTTCTCTGATACATAATTTAAGTTTATATGCCAGTTCTTTATTATTTCATATGAAGAATCTATAGATAAGTTTACTGACACTTTCATTTCAGTGAATACTGGACTCGCCACTCTAGTCTACTCCATCTAAATGGCTGATAGCTGTAGTAGCTTAGCCTACTTTTTCATGATTTATTGTCACATTTGTGCAGATGAAAAACTATATATTGACTTCTGATGCTTTTTTATTGTACCCCTCAACACCAAAATTATGAACATTTGTTGTTTTTTTTTCAGAACTAAAACATTTCCATTTTCATCAAACCTGATTTGAAAGTTAATTTTCAGACAGGATTAATGCCCGTAGTTTGGATTAAAGCTATCTCAATCAGTTATAAACAGTTTAATTCACAGGAATAGTAGTGCTCTGTTTCAACTGAAGTTGCAAAAAATGCATGCTTTCTACATTTCAGGTGTTCAGCGATCATTTCCACGGAAAAATGTGATCTATGTGAATGAACTGGGGTCAGGATGGTTTGGCAAGGTATGAAACAAAATCACCTATCACATTTAATGGCCTTCTTTCACGAGACATTAACATGTTGTGAACACTCAAAAGTTATAAATTAACATGTTGTGAACACTCAAAAGTTATAGCCATTCAAGAACTGCACAGAGCAAAGTTACAGGTAAAATGCGCACATCCGCCATCTTTAGCGTCTGGACCCACACATCACCATGGCGATTGTGGCATTGATTTTGATTCATTGGCTGATTTGCACTGCGAGCACGGGAGGCGCTGCGAACCAACCGGCAGCTAGCTAAAAGTAGGTCGCTGCATTAAACAATTAAATATGTGTGCATGTTCAATGGGAGACATTCAGTCAATTCTTTCACTTCCTTTCCCTTGTTTACATAGACGGTAGGGGATCTGACCTGCTTGGGTCCATCCTTTCCACCCCTGTCATAACAATCAACTACAATACAACGAGCAGGCATTTTAACTGCTTAGTCATATCTTGAAGTTGCACTAAGCGGCTGATCCACCAGCCATCTTTAGTATCTGAAGAACAAAAGAAAAACACTCTGTGACGATCATGCGCATTCCACCTATATTTGGCCTTAATATTTTACCTTTCAGGTCTTTAGAAACTGCATCAGAAGTCCTAGTCAGTCACACAGTTTAACCACAAAGAATGATGAGATATTCATTTCCAGTGCACAAAATGTAATCATCAAGTACCAGAATATACATATACAAATTTCAGAGCTTCTTTCTTTTCTGCTAATCTTTTGATTTCAAATGAATTCTCAAGAAATATTTGTGTGAGGCTGCAGAAAAGGTCTGAGCCAGGCCATGCAAGCAATTAAATCAGCTGTGGAGTAGAATGTGTTCAAGCAGTATTGTTTTGCAAAATTATATTCATCCCTGTCTCCCTTAGGTTTTCATAACTGAAGCTGGACCTATGTGTGGGGTTAGATTGTGTTTGCTGCTGTCATACAAAAGATATGACTGATCTTGATCTTTGCACTTGCATGATTTTTTAATGTGCTTTGGTAGGGACAGTTGACCTCACTATCACTGAAACATTTGACAGGTATACCTACCGATGTTGGATCAACTGTCCCTGCTGAAGCACTTCCTAATTTTCTGGAATCAAGTATTTTAATTAATTTTTTTTTTTCAGATGGTATGGGCAGATTTGTATTTTGTTAAATTTAAAAGTGTCAAGTTCACTTAACACCCATTAACATTTTATATGGAGAGATATGAGACTGTTGCCTAGAAAGACAGTGTTTGAAATGCTGATTGTTATGTAGAATTCAGGGGCCCCAATTTTCATATTCCTGTCACTCTGGTAATATAGTGATCTTTCCCGCATGGGTGACTTTAATTTCAGGTCATTGAGTCAGAAGCAAGTGAGATTGTACCTGGTTGTGCCACAAGTCATGTAGTTGTGAAGATGCTAAAGGATGATGCCACAAAATCAGAGCAGAAACAGTTCATGGATGAAGTGTCGGCTTTCAAGTGAGCATTATAGATAAATATATACATGTGGAAATTCAAGTACACAGCTTTTTCTTCATTTTTGTGAGATTTTTCTCTCTTTTTTCTTTTATTTAAAATTTTCATTTGAATCAAACTGTACCAACCCAATGTGTATTTTTTTTAAAATCAGCACAGAAAGTCTGTGGAGTCACGGCAGGACATGGAACAAAGTTAAAATGTAGCTAAAAAAAAAAAAATGAGAGAGAAAGGTATGTTTCACAGCTCCATGTTACAAATAAGGAAGAAGGAAATGTTACCATAAATCACAAAAGGATTAGAAATAATAGCGTAAAAAAAAAAGTCAAACATTCTGTCATCAAAGATCTTAATTATTGTGTATGGTTTCAGATGCCTGGAACATCCAAATTTGATGAAAGTGTTGGGACAATGCACTGAAGCTTCTCCATATCTTGTCATATTGGAATTTGCTGTAAATGTAAGTGTTTTGTTTGAACTATTTCCATGGTCTACTGCCATGTCTTTTTATTTGTTATGCTAGTCAATTTAACCAGGACTGCATTGTTGGGATACCTGAATTTCTAGCAAATCCATGTGAAGTTTCTTTTGTATGAACTTATTGTATTTCGCAAGCAACAAGCACTGTCGCTATGTCCTTTTTCCGGCCAATGCCTTCAAGGAATGCCAACTTTTTTCAGTCACACCGTAAAAAACCGTAATGTCTGCCACAGCTGATGTTAATATCCAGGAACCACGCATCATTGGGCTGGATGGGTTGCATGAGTTTCTCTTTTGTAAGCCTTGTAAAAGAATGTTATATCTTCAGACAACCAGAAATTAAATTAAAACTGGGCATTAAATAAAACATGCTATCCATATGTGTAAATTCATATGTATAAGCTTCATGGCAACTTATGCGCAAAGATTCAAAGTGGAAATAAGTCATTCTGCTTTCTTATGGCATGGCCTTAAATGACTAGTGTCACTACCAGAACAGGATTACGCTTTGTTTTGGCTCAGCCAAACTATGCCTAGTTGGTTTTTTAGTAAACACCGGCCAAACAACGACCAATACACTTTTTTTTATAGTACAGCTGGAGATAGGATATGGAGATCATATGATAAGCTAAACCACTTTTATGTTCAACAGTGGTCAGAGCACCACTTAAAAGTGTCCGGAAGGGACAGCTGTAGAGTATTATATGGTAGGCTTGTTCATAGCGAGTGTATTTTTTCTCAGCCAAGTTCTCATGGGGATCCTGTTATGTAGTGTGATGCAAGCAGCTGAAGAGTTTGCCTTTCAGATTAGCCCACATTTCATGTCGTTTATCACTATGTTAGTGGCTTGTGCCTTTGAAAAATATACCGCCTGATGATGATGTTTGTATTCCTAAAGACTGTGGAGTGACCCTCACAATTTCCTAAACATATCTTCTCCATTTCAAATATATATAGGAATTTTGTTTCCTGGAAAATTCTTTTATTATACTTCCTAAATTTCTGCATCATACTTTACTCTTCTTTTCTTTGTTCCGAGTTTGCTAATATGTTAATGATTTCTGTATTTTGTTTATTTAATGTCAATGTTGAGTGAATTCTCAGGTACATTGGTAGTGTTATTTCCTGTAATGGAGAATCAGTATGTCAGTGGTTTCAAATGCTTTTGAATTGATGGTGCAGTCACATTTTTTTTTTAAATTGCTTTACTGGAAGTACATTATGCCAACAAATTGAATGTTTCAGGACAGTCTCAAGGCCTTCTTGCTTGAGCATCAGCATGAAGTGGAGGCTCTGGTCAAGAAGAATCGACTGGTGAATTTTGCTGTGGATGCTGCAGCTGGGCTTGCCTGTTTACATCGACATGACTATGTTCACAAGTAGGTTGTTGTTATTTTAACCCAGGGAGAGCTCCCCAGGATGATCGATATCAACCCCTGGGGACTAATTAGACAATTCAAGGGGCAGTTGGTAGTCAGCATGAAAGAGAAAGAAAATGCATGAAATGATGAATTTTTCAATCAGAATTCATCATCATCATGCGGGCAGATTAATTATGTTTCACACCTGGAGCATATGTTATTCTAACATTTTAATCTAAATAAAAGCATGTGTTATTTTCTTTAATTATTTTGTTTTCAGTATTTATTTCATAAACGGGTCAGCATTGAACCCCTGTTATATCCTATAACTGTACTTTGTTTCTCATGTCCCAATAGTGTCCCTCTGTTGTCTCGGACTGATGCTCAGTGACATACCTGTTAATATGTATTACATGTATAATAATTTCATGCACTGATTAATTCCTAGAAATCTTTTCACTTTCTTCCTGTCTGCCAATTAATTCGTGTGTTTTGATATTTTCCTATAGTGATCTTGCTGCCAGAAATTGTTTGGTTATGGCTGATTACACTGTCAAAATTGGAGACTATGGCATTTCAGACAGTCTTTATAAGGTAAGTTTGTACATCTTTTGTATGTGCCTCTTCGTTTTTGATTGTTCTTCAAATTTGGAGACCAGTGGATTCAAGATAATCAGCAGTGTTTTACAGGTTTGACAGCTTGCTAGACATTCTGTTGAGATGAGAATACTGTATTAGTAGCCAAATCATCTGACTTTAGCTGAAAGTGTTAGATTTTTTGACAATATTTCACAAAAATGCCTCATTTTTGTAGATTCACTGAAATTCATCAAGCAAATAAGTTCTCTTAAAAGTAGTCTGTGGATAATGAAATGTTTTTCATCATTGGGGTACATGAAAGAAAGGAGGAAAAAGGGGGTCCATAACTCACTGTATTTCACTAAATATTGAAAGGAAAGGAGTGAAGCTGAGGCAGGGATGTTCTGCAAGTGATGGTATTCATTCTGTTCATACCAGTGTGGTCTCTCCTCATCAGTTTTGAAAACATTTACACACATCATACCTGTACTTTCATGTTTATCTGTGGCTTACTAAACCATTGAACCTGGCACTTTGATCATTTTGCAGGATGAGTATTTCAACACTGGCCGTGAGTTTCTGCCAGTACGATGGATGGCACCTGAAACACTTCTTCAGACAGATGGAGTATGGACATCACAGCCAGGAGACAAAATGTCAGACATTTGGTGAGTGGAAGTTTCTATGCAGTAAAAAGCTGTATTAACTCTTTCCGTACTTTTCACCGATACATCGGTTCCTCCGACTGACGCATTTGGACTAATTTCTGCTGAAGTGCAGTAATAGTGGCATCGGTTGTACCACAAACAACAAAAACACTGGGAAGCTAGATGGACACAGTATCGTTGAAATGCCCAGGGGTAACAAGGAGAGTACTTTTTGCCGATGTATCGGTCCCCCCGACTGACGCATTTGGACTAATTTGGGCTGAATTGCAGTATGGAAAGAGTTAATGTACAGCCTTAGTCATAGAATTTGCATAAATGGGAAAATCTTGTTAATTTCTACATATAGAAGTACATAGAAAAGTGTTCAAGTGAAGGAGGGATTGCACTGCAGTGCACATTAGATTAGATTTAAGAATTTTCTGAGGGAGGAATTGGTATTTCTGTTTGCTGTGAACTTGGTCAGAATTCTTAATCCAATTGCATTTTGTAAATTTCTGGTGCACAAACTTTTGTCTTTTAAGCGTATGAGTGCTCATTATTTTCTCAAGCTGGTGATATTCTCATTGCCAGTTTGCTTTGGATTTTCTCCACTGCATGAAATTAATCATGTAGAAGGAGCTGTTAGTGAAATTGAGAATCTAATGGAAGAAACATTTTTTAATGAAACTTAAGTTTTGAACGAATGTGAATGATCATTTCAACTGCATCACATCACAGAATTATTTATTATCTTACACAGTCAAATAAAGGTTGATGTATAATTCTTTTTTTTTTTTTTTCAATCTTTGTCTTCTTCATCATAACCTTGCAGATATGTGCAAAACTTCAAGTTGCCAGAATTAAATCAATGATTGCCATGGAGCTAAATGTTCAGCAAGAAAAAGGCACAAATTAATTTGATTATTTTATCATTTACATTGATTACTTTTTGTTTTATTCTGACCAGGTCTTTTGGTGTCTTACTGTGGGAGATTTTTTCCCTTGGTGATCGTCCCCACAACATGCTGACAGATGAAGCTGTTCTGGAGGGTGTGGTGGAAAAAGTTGTGCAGCTTTCAGAGATAGATACCAAACTGCCGTACAAAGACAGGGTGTAAGTCATCATCAGATAAATTTTAACAAAGTCATTTACATGAATTAATGGAGAGGATCTTTTCACCAATAGAACTGTAATATTCGTATTTTACACCGTATAGGATAGATTTTACACTGGTAAAAAGTTGCTCATTGGTGGTCACTTTGCTGTTTCCACATATTGAAGAGCAATGGGAAGATGGCGTGTTAGAGAAGAGTAAAATGTATTCATTCACTAACTAAATATGTAGTGTTTTCAACTAATCAGCTGTTGATTGTTTGCTCCAGCTCACTCATGAGCTTAACATGGTGGTCTAGAGGCAAGGTGCTCGCCTCTCATGCCAAGGGTCCCGGGTTCTAAACCCGGCCGGTGCAGGCATGTTGGAAGTTTGGGATTTTTCTCATATTTTCATGTCCCTGATCCTATTGAGGGGTAGGATCGAGTACCTAGTCTTCTCGGATAAGGACGAAAAAATTCGGAGGGCCCGTGTGCACGTTGCGCACGTTAAAGATACCTTGGCAGTTGGAAATCGTAAAGAGCAGGCCGAACAGGCCGCTGCCCGGGCAAAATTAAATAAAAATTCATCCCTACCACCCACTCCCCCTCATCCCCCCACCACCAAAAAAAAAAAAAAAAACGCCGACCGGCGCTGCACTGTGGCGACGACGTGCCTGCTCCAGTTGTAACTGGGGTGCAATGGCACAAAGGCAAAATTTCCCAAATGGGATTAAAGAGTTATACAAATACAAATACAAATACAAACATTTCATAATTTGTGAGGCATAAGCAAAATCTCTGAGTGCTTGCGTGTTTTATATTTATCATTTTGCATTAGTAAGGAAATAACTAAGGATATTAACAGTTCATTATTGTGTATGGGGGATGAGGGGGCCTAGTCATCGCCAATGTTCACAGTGAGTCCTTACTTATATTTTATTCAGTTTTCACAAATGCCATATTACTTTTCTCTGATGTAATTTGTAATGTAATTTGGCAGAGAAAGTACTTCACCACTACTGTAACATCTGTTCTTATATGTCTGTTACCACAGTTGGTCCACTTTGAATCAGTGCTGGCAAGGCCCAGGGCAACGACCGGATGTGGAGACTGTTCATCAACAACTGGAACAGCTCAATCGGGTTCGAGTGGACACCATAGATGTTGTCTCAGACTTTGACAAGAAATGGAGTCAGCTGGGCCCCGGTCAGGTCCGAACTTCCAGTGCAGATTCTGATTTGGGCAGCAACAGGGCTCTAGCTGGAAGTTTTGCCACAGATAACTCTTCTTCCCCATCTGATAAACCCTCATCCCTTGATGGAGAAACTGCGGCAGATGTTGTTGTATTGAACATCAAGGATGCTGATGTAACCAATGATCACAAACAGATTGCAGAGAAAGAAAATATTGCTGATTCTCACAGCAGTAAAGTGCAGGATCCTGAACTCAGCTTGATCCAGCAGAATGAACAGAAACCCATTTCACATGACCAAATCACAGTAGAAAATGAGGTGACCAAAGCCTCGATATCATCAAAATCAGTGACACCTGTCAGGCCTACCACTCATCCGGCATTGGCCACAAGTACACCTGTCTTCCAAGGAGCCCAGTCGGCATCAACCTCAACCACATCATCCCCAAGCAGTGCCTATGTAACTGCTAATGAAGCTTTCCCAAGCACTGGCTTAAAAGATGATTCTAAAGCACTTAGTATGCTGGGCAATGACTCACTTGACTCAGAGTTGTCTTTCCATGAGCTGACAGACACCACTCTACAAACATCCAGCATCCACAGTGAGCAAAGTAATCAAGGAAAAGGAGAGGATGTAACAAATCCTGAGGTGGCACCAGTGGAAGAAGACGACTTCAGTGAATTTGTGCGTACTTCACCCACAGCGCCTACCACAGATTTTACTGATTTTGAATCTGCTGCTTTTGCCAGTACACCTGCTAAAGTGGAAACTACAACTGCTGATAACCAAAGAGGGGGAGCTGTGGGCTTCAGCGCAGCTGCTGAGGAAGCTGGTTCACGCAATAGTAGTGGATCAGAATTTGAATTTGTTTCTTCTGCTGTGCCTGACGATCCACATGAGCAAAAAGACTTGGCTGAAACATTACTTGCTGAGTCCCATGAGAAACCTGAAACTAGTTCTTCCACTGGAGTTTTTGGAGAAAATGCAGCCGTGTCCAATAGCTCTAATAATGCAGTTGGTCAGATTGCACTTGGAATGGACACCACGTCTAGCCAAGACAGCGGTCTGCAGAGTGATATCTTTTCCATGAAGCCAACTGTTTCAGAGATAAACAAAGAGTCCGACATAAACAAGGACATTAAGCCTGAATCCCTAACATCTGAGGTAATTGAAAGGACACCTGAAGAGACTGAATCTGTTAATCCCAATGCAGAGGAGCCCTCACCTCCAAAACCTTCAGGAGATAAACAGGATACAATGTCATTGGGCTCAGCCCTAGATGTTGTGTCTCTGGACTCTAACCTAGATGTAATATCACTCGATTCAGCTGCAAATGTGGAATCTGCAGGGGAAATGTCACCAAAAGCGGAAGCTCCGGTGTCACCAAGTCTGAAATCTGATCCTTCAATCATTGGCGATGATATCTTCAGTTCAGAGCCAAGGCCAGCCATTCAGTCCACACCAATGAAAGCCTTCACTGACTTGCAAGATCCCCCCAGCTTTGTCCCCGGCATGGAGCCAGTCCAAATATCAGTGCCCACAGTTAAAGATGTCCTCGAGGAAAACAAAGCAGATCTTTTATCTGCCTTGAATGATTCCAGCAATGCTTTCAGCACCCTGGATGTTGGAGACCATCCATCATCCTCTGACCTGAGCCCAACCCCAGGCCAGTTAGATGCTGGTATTCCAGCTGACCAAGAAAAGGTAGGTACCCCTAGCAAAAGTCAGTCTGAGAATGCTGAGTCTGATATCAATAACCACAGTTTAACTGAAAGTCCAACCAACCATGTCATTGGCATTGACTCCTATAGCATGAATCTGATTAGTGACTCACTGAATCAAGATGAAAGCAACTCATCCACCCAGTCAGTCCATGTGCCTCCTGACACTGGAGAATTCAGGCACAGTAACCTGGGATCCCCCCATAGATCTAGTCTTTATCGATGTAGTAATATTCATCTCACTGAAAACATTCCGATGGCTGGGATGTTTGCCAGTGTAAGTTCTACTACTGACCAGACTTGCCAAGAAGATCTGCCAAGAGATGTACCCAGCCCAACTAGCTCGGACACTGGGAGCAGCAGCACATCAGGAAGTGGACAAGAATATATCTGCTCGGGGCCATCTGATACAGGGCAGCCACCACCATCACCAACGCACAGCTCCTTTTCTCATCCAGATTTGATACAATCTTCAGTAGAGAATGAAACATCTCCAGCTGATTTTGATGAACTTGCACTTCAGATAGCTAGTGAAATTTATTTGTCTCGGGGACTGAAATCCCCACGAGTTTTTGAAATTCCACCGCTTGAGACTATACCAGAACACACACCTATGCCCAGTATTCAGGAAGAGACAAATCATACCCCGTCTGACACCAGCTCTTTGGAGGTCAGGTATGACGATTTGTTTGGTAGTGATGCTTATGAATGGGATGACTTCTTCGGAGACCCACTTATTGGTCGAGACATGGGCATTGGTCACCAACAACGATCAGAAAACCAGCTAATACAGCAATCTTCCTACAGGGATATAGATGTTTCTGACTGGTCACTTGAGCTCGAGTCTGATAGTGGCCCCAGCAGCTCCAGTTTGCTCTCCAGACTGTCGGATGATTCCCCCACCAATATTTCCACCCAATCAGACTTTGTTCATCCTCTACACGAGGACATGCCCACTGACTCAGGGAAAACTGTGCATTATTTATCAGATTCTGAACTAGTCAAACCAACCCACAGACAAACCACAAACTCTTCCAAACAGACATTGGTCTCCAGTCTTCTGTCTCAGTTGCCCAACTTGACAGCTGTGACCACACCAGATCCCAGTGACTTTTATTCTCTAGTAGAAGCGGAGGAGACTGAAACAGACATAAGTTTGGTGGGGGAAGTGTCAAGTTCATCGGCAGCCATATCTTCAACCACTGAATCTCTGTCCTATACCTCCACCTCTACTTCCTTGTCTCCCTCGCTCCCAGCCTCCTCCCCTCACACACCTTCTTCTCCTCCTGCCTGCCAGATAACAGATCTGCCTAATGATTTTGACATTGCTGTTTCCTTGGAGCCAAGCATGGGCTCTGGCTTGTTGTCATCTAGTCAGGTAATTTAATCAATTTACTTCTGATCTTTATTCAGCCGTAACCTCTCCATTGTTGCCTCACACATTTTGTTTTCATGCACCTACCAAGCCATGTTGTGTCAGAGAATTTTGCATGTATGTTGGATCTGGTTTTGTCTAGCAGCATGAATTGTTGGTGTTCTTAATTTTCCTTGGCAAGGCATTTTCTTTCTGAAACAAGTTACTTACAATAGACAAGACTTTGTAAGATCAGACATTCCTTAGTACTGATACTTTTTACAAGAAAAAACAGCATGGTTCAGATAAGCACAATTATTTGAGGTTGCCATGAGCCCATAGAGGAACAGATGATAGGTTTTCACCCGATCGCAAAAAAGAGGATGGTATTCACTGTACAATTTCTTACATTCAGGTATTTCAAGGGATTGCAAGTTTGTGTGAAATTGTCATAGAAAATAAATTTTATTTTTTGACATACATGTTGGTCAATATCATAAAACAAAAAGATTAAGCTTCTTTTACTTACAACCATGATTGTTCCTAAAAAAGGTCCACAACATGACATCATTGAAGGTTCAGTTTTATATTTGTAAAGCTTTGAATGGATCATTGTTCACCAGAAAAGAGAATTTCAGCTTTGCTCATGCCACATTGAAAGTGCTTGAAGATTTGTGCAATTTTGAGACCATTTAACTTTGATATGACAAGTTTACTTTGGACAGAAAAGCAGCGATTTTCACAAAAAATTGTCTGTGCTGTATAAGTATCATGTTTTAGTGTTAGCATGAAAACAGTTGTCAAGGAACTGGGCAGGATAGGGATGTGCATGAGAAGGCTAGAAATCAGTTGAGACAGTTGTGTGAAGGGTCAGACCCTCATAGAAAGTTGAAAAATTCCGGTGAAAATGTCCCTTTAAAATTTGTATGAAATTCTAGTTCACCTTTAAGATGTTACATTTTAGCTGCAAGTTGAAATCCAGTGTTGACAATGTTGAGAGCTATTGACTAGTATAAATCATATGCATTCTTGTTTCTTAATGAAACTACTGAGCATTGTGGAGGAGAAAAATTCATCAGTTTCAAATTAGTGGGGAATCCTCACCTGTCACCTGTCGGCTTCATCGTCATCGATGTTAGCTGCTACAGTGGATGTCACGACAAAATCTCCTCCACCCAATCCTGTCCTTAGCTTTCCTAGTTAGTTCACTTATTTCCAGCTGGCTGACTTTCTTGATGTTATCGTGATATATAATGGGTGGTCTTCCTTGTTTTCTCTTTGTTTCTGTCTTTCCTTGAAGGATTGATATCATAAGGGCCGTGCTTTTGTTTCGGGCCGCGTGGCCAATGTATGCAAGTCTTCTTTTATTTATTTCAGGTGTTATTCTTCTGGTGGTGCCAAGCTGTTCTAAGATGCTTGTATTTGTTCTCCTTTCTGTCCAACTTATTCTGAGTAGCCTTCTGTAAAGCCACATTTCAGCTGCCTCCAATCTTGTTATGTCTGCCTTTTTGAGTGTCCAGGCTTCACAACCATATAGTAGGACTGGCCAGATCAAGCACTTAAGTATGTTCACTTTGAGGTCCGTTGGTGTGCCTCTATCCTTCCAAATGTTGTTTAGTTGAACCATTTTGTGTTTTGCCATTCCTATCCTTGTTTTTATGTCCTTTGAGCAGCTTCCATCTTGCGATTTATGTGATCCTAGGTATTTGAAATCAGTCACTTTTTCTAGTGCTGTTTTGTTTACTAGTATCTCCTGGTGTTCATGGTGCCCTGTTCCAGTATGCATGACTTTCGTTTTCTTAGCATTTAGGTGTAGGCCTGCTGTCTTGCCCGCTTCATCCACTCTGTGCAACACTCTTTTCATGCTGGTGATGTTATCTGACATAAGAGCTGTGTCATCAGCGTAGCGAAGGTTTGTGATGTTTCAGCCTCCGATCTTTATTCCCATATCTTCTATGTCTGCGTTTCTCATGATCTGCTCAGTATAAATATTGAAAAGATGAGGTGAAAGTATGCAACCCTGTGTGACTCCTTTCTCGATGTTGAAATATGGACAGTTCTCATTGTTCCATCTAATCGTTGCCTTTTGTTCGTGGTATAGTGCAGCGATGAGGGTCACAAGGTGTTTCGGGAATCCCATCTTAATCATTATATCGAACAGGTGATGGTGCCTAACGCTGGGGAATAAGAAGAAAAAATATTACCATAATTACAAAAATTCTGCCAAGACACTTGACATGAAAATGAGATTTGATGATTCATGTAAACCCACATTGACATAGAGATATTCTAAATTTGTTTACATGTGTTTCATCTTGTTTATGACAAAGGAAAAACACACAGTCCATCTGTTTGCGATATCACTCGTAAAATGTGCATTCTTGCATAATGTCTCAAGTTGAAACAAAGGAGGCAGAGATAAACCATTGAAATGTTTGACGGCTCAAAATCCTTTTCAAGGTGGACCAAGGAGCTGAAAGATACCTGGTGAACTGGCCTGCTATTGTCATGAAAATTAAATGGAATGTAGTTCAGCAGTGTAATGTTCTTTGCAAAGCTCTCTCATTATCAGTACAAAAAAAGAAAACTGGTTAAAAAAAATTTTTTTTAAAGACATGCACAAAAGTCACTTTTTTTTTTTCCCTCATTTATCTCTCTTTATTTGCTAATTGAAAGGAAGGGCACCATAGTATAGGTTTTGTAGCTTCACTGACTATAATTACATCAGAAGCACAATGTTTGAAAGAGGCACCCTGTATTTAATCTCGTCACTTTTAGATGGAACATGGTGTTTTTTTCTTTCTTATTGTTTGGGTAACAGTTTTTGTTGAATTTGTCATTTTTCATGTCTTAAATTCCCTTTGGTTTGGAAACAAGAGTGCAAGAGAATAGATATTTGAAGATTTTTACATGGATTAGGGTGGATGTAGTCTTCTAATTCCAGGGTGATGGAATGTTTGAAATGTTGATGTTTTGTGGGCAGTTGTTTCAGCAATATGCTTTTTGTTTCATCTTTCATTCATTTTGTGAAAGGGGTTTGGGTATAAGCCTATTCCACTGATCCTGCCGCAAAAAGGAGTACTGGAAGGGAATTTAATAACTTCCAAGACATTTCTCCAAATCCTTTTTTTTTTTTCTTTCGTCAAGATTGGCATCTGCTGTCAAGCAGTCATGTTGCTCTTAGCTGTCAGATTTTGTCCCTTTTTCATACATTTTCATAGGTTTGGATAGATTGCCTCCTGGCCAGATTGATTACCATCTGGCATATATATCATGCCTGCTTGCGTGTGAGGAGAGTTATTACAAAAATGAAACCAGCTGTACCTAGTAAAAGGGCTTTAGATGTCAGTCGCAGTCCACGTAGACTCACTGTCCAAGTGTCATATCCAAAGGCATCTGTGCATTTAAAATACGAGATTTGTCCAGAACTTAAGGACTTTGTTCAGATTTGAGGAATTCATTGGTTTTCCTGTTTTCTGAAGCAAAATGCTTTGGAAGTATTTATAACTGTAAGGATGTGCAAACATATATCTATATACATATATATGTGTGTATGTAAGTCCCATACTAATGAGTAGCATAGTTCATATTAAGCGCAATGGGTTTTTTTTTCACATTGAGCCCTAGATAAGTGTAAGACCCAGTTTGCTGTGCTGAATCACTAAACATTTCATGAGCCAGATGTTGCAAGTTTTCTGATGTTGTATAACAGATAATTTTGTTGTTGTATTGCTTCATGTTGCAGCTGGGTATGATAGTATTTTTGCAATTTCTCTGACTGTTGTGAATTAGTACTGAAGTATTTTGGTAGATTCATTTATATTCCACTTTGAAGCATTTTCAACCAGCAGAAACAGTTGTGTTGACAGAGTCACTGCTCCCATATTTCTTCATAAATTTCTCTCTTCCTTGCATATTCTGTAGAGATTGGAACTGAAGATGATTGGATAAATAATGAAACAGAGACATGATTCTGTAGCTGAATTTCGTGGTACCGGTAACAAGAGCCAGAAGTTGTTACGGATTGTGTTTGTCCTGTTCTGTCATGACTGGCCAGTCCTATAGATTTAATCATTATTAATTAAAAAGGAGGATTCAAAGCTATTAATTGAAGATTACTTTGTGCTTACATTTCTCTTGCGTGTAAATTTATTATTGCTTTGTGTCCATGTCTGTATGGTGTAGATTTTAATTTTGATGTGGTGAAATGTTCTGTTGGTAAAACTTGCATGTGAAATGAGACTAAGAAGAGCCTGTGTTTTCTTTTTGCATGTAATTTTTTAATGTGGTGTTGCATGGTATTTAGTGTAGCCATGCTTTGTCAAAGCATGACAGCTGCCTGCCCTTTGTCAAATGCTTGAAGACAGACAGACAAAACCCATAACTGTCAGCATTCTGTGCTGCTTGAAAAGTAACATGCTACAGATGATTTAGTTTCCCTTCATCAACAGTCCATGCAAAGTTTGTGATGAAAGCAGATGCTACCGCTGAGCACAATAAGATAGGACGGTGGAGGTGCTCTGCCCTCATGGATTTCGTGCATACCACCAGGTGGTGAAAGTGAAGCAGACAAAAACAGTACTGTTGTTTTCAAAGTCGGATAGAGAAAACACTGATCTGTGTTCCCTGATCAGCTATCCCGCTGTGCATATTGTCTTTGACTGAAATAGCTTACTCTATCAAACTTGAGGCACTGTAGTAAAAGTGTGGGCTTTTTTTTTCCTTCTCAGTTGTGGTAGCACTGTGACAAAATATTACTATGAAGTTATCATAGCAAATACTGCCAAACAATGTATTCATAATACTGATACCACCCTTATGGATTGCAGAACATTAATTCACAACACCTCAGAAACAAACTCAGATACTTCAAAAGTTAAAAGGGACAAAGTTCAAAAGTCCATCAGCATATACATGTAATTTTCATTATCATTAATGTAAGCATTAGAAAAATGCCACAGAATTCACCTCATCTCTGCATGCAATGCATCATAGGCCTGCCCACATCAAGCCATGAGGCATCTTGCATTCATGGTTTTGCACACACCACATAGCACCACGCTAGGGTCAAAGTGGCCACACTGTTTTTAGAGTCATGAAGAAGATGCTGTCTCATTTTATCTAACTCTTATCATCTTTGATTATATTACCGTATGCCTCTTGGTACGGCAAGATTAATTTTGTCAAGTTTGTGGAGAGACAATCTGTTGTACACGAGCAGTAACACTGTTGTATCCCTTTTCAACCTCACTGCCCTTTTTTTTTTTGTCATAAAGTAAACTTTGCTATCTTTTAATTTTGGATCTGATACCTAATTATATTTGAAGGCGTGCACACTGAATTGAAAAAATGTAATCTTTTGTTTATGCTATAATTTGTAAAGATGTTTTCTTTATATGGCACGTAATTGTAGTCATTAAGATAATACACTTTTTTTAATTACAAGTGTTCTGCATTTTGCTCCATATTGGATTACTTCATTGTCTCATTGAAGATGACAATTTTTGCATTAGCTATGAAATATGTTGAATGTTTTAACAGCCATGACTTGCCTGTGGTGACATTTTAATTAGGTGATACATTTTCATTGGTTTCACCATCAAACAATATGTTAAGCATTATAATTATTCTTTTATATTTATATATATAAATTAATGACCAATAATAAGTTGTTGCTTTTTTAACTTAAATTTTTTTTTCAAGATCATATAACTCATAGAGTGTGTCACTGAAAATATTTGATGTTTTATTTTGGGAATTACAAGTTTGTAATTGTTTTTCATTACTCACCAACAGGATCCAGAAATCCAACAAGAGAAATCCAGCACAGCTGCCAATGTGTCAGATGATCTGTTAGGTCTGGACTTTGGCATGTCTACCAGCTCTCCAGAACAGCCTGCACCAGTTGACAATCAACAAAAGAGCCAGGCAGAAGAGGCAAAAGGATCTGATCCATTTGGTGACCTGCTAGGGGAGATATCAAGTTCACCTAGCCAAGATCCTCAGAAAGAACTGCAGCAGGACTCAACATCTGGCCAAACTGCTGAAAATTCTCTCATTGATTTCTGATTTTATGACAGGTAAAACAGATATCTGCCAAAGCCAGGACGAGAAGCTTCAGACTTTGTTGTCAGTTCTAGTAAGGTTGCCATTGGTTATAACAAGGTTGCTCACTTGTGGACCAGTGATGTTGGAGAGAAAAGTGGAAAGTAAGCTCTGTGTAGGTGTTGGCAGGCACAAATACATTAGACAGTAGTTAAATTGAAATCGCAGGACCACGGGTTTGTTTTCGGTTTAGAAAGAATTTTTGGTTTGGCGATAGGAGGCTTGAAAAATGCCAGTTTCAAGAGATCAAATCACTATCAAGCATGACAAATTTAATTGGATAGGCAAAAGAGTCACTGAACATGTCCTAGCTTGCTCTGTGTTTTTATGGCTGCGAATGGGGATGGGTGATTGCTCAGGCCTAGGGGCACATGTTCTGTGTATAAGCGGGCACATCTAGAATAACTCTGAGTAGAGAAACATGAATGTGGACGGACAGTACAAAACCACCCGCTGATCTCTTTACCGTTACAGCACATGATGCTATGAACCACGTTGTCTGCAGTCACTAGCGTTGTCTTTCTTATGTCATCCAGGTAAACCAAAAGGTCATCCATGATGCTCCTAACGTCTTGTCTGCCGTCCGGTTTCAGACCAGCAAGGTTATAGGCATGGTATGGTAACTTGATTTGGCCTATGGCAAATCACAGTGGACTGGCCATTGAATGCAGTGATTTTCTTTTCGGTTTAACAAAAGGATTATTTCGGTTTAGCGCTAGGTTTTTAACAAAAATGACGAGGGGAAAAGGAACAGGAATTCATGATAAAGAGGGGAAAAAAACGGGAATTCCTATTTTCCTTCGGTTTATCGCTGTTTTCGTTTTAACCATTTTCGGTTTAACCGTACTCCTCTGTATAATCTAAAAATGTCTGAGATCCATAAAATGACAATTTTCAATTGACCTGTAAGAAATTTGCCATGAGCGCAGAATTGTTTTCACTCTTACCAAGTAGAAATTGTCACTGTCATGCTCGCAATTTGTGGCATTGATGGTGGTTAGTGAAAGTTTTTCACTGGGGAGAAATTCAACATGAAATTAAACAAGATTTTCATTGATGTGGATCATCATTATCAAGAGGAATGAAAAGCCAGAGCTGAATGTATAATTTAGTCTGATTTAAACCTATTTCAAAGCACAAATATTAGTTAGATTAGACATTAACCCAAAGTCAAAGCACAAATACTAACTTTATTTTTAATCAAGCACTCCTTGTAATGTGCAGTCGTCCCCTTAGAATGACGGAGTTCTAACTCCCTTCCGTCAACTTCTGAGAAATTGATGATCGAAGTTTTATGTGCTCACAGCTTTTAGAGACCATTTTTTTTCTGTTTGGTAATATTATACATCAGATCCGCTTGATACTTTGAGACACAGCGGGGATGGCCTGTAGAAGTAGCGTGAATTAGTTCATCCAAAAAGTGGAGATAGAGCCATGTCATTTTAAGGGAGCGCAGAGTTACTGGATCACTACTGAATCCCCTTGGTATCTTGTTTCTAAATCAGTCATAATTTGTTTCTTTTCAGGCATAATTCTAAAATCATTTTATTTCCTTCAGGCCAGGAAATGCTTTGTCAACCACTGTGAATTGTTTTAGATTGACATAACCTTTGCCAAATCATGATAAATCAAAACTTTCAATAGTACAGTTCAGTTTCTGTTGAATATTATTTCTTTTGGATGGCTAGCAGCAAAAGCTGGGATATGAATTAGATTTATAGTCTGAGCACTGTCAGACTATTGATGAGGTGTTTTGTAAGAATTGAGTCAAAGTGACCTCTAGCCTTGATACAATTACATTTATTTGATCGCAGTAGCGCAAGCTTGGAGGGAGCCACTGCTGACTGTGCATTATTTGCCAGGACTAACTGTATTGTAAGGTCTGAAGCATTGCCTATACTGTGGACCACAGAAAGCACGCAATCTGGCAAAACACTGTTTGTTTCCCAGTCACTTTTTCTGGTTGTCTTT
The DNA here is from genome assembly GCA_963931925.1 of Onchidella celtica. NCBI lineage: Eukaryota > Metazoa > Mollusca > Gastropoda > Systellommatophora > Onchidiidae > Onchidella > Onchidella celtica. The sequence continues at coordinate 13,844,257 of OZ007568.1, read as the reverse complement.
CAAATAGATGACTGTTGATTGCTGTATTGCAATGAGCTGAAGGTGTCTTTTATTGAATTGGTGATATATTATAACCTCCTTGCTAATTTGTTGTTTTAAAATGTTTTATACAGAATTTGTCAACATCACCCCTCCTCCTATTTAGCCCCACAGCATTTGGTTGTTTTTCCCCTTTCCTCATGAAACGCAATACATGTATATTATTTTGTCTGAAATTTTCTTTGGAAAATCTTGATAATCACGGCATACATTGACATGATAGTAATTCATATTTTTCTATTTTTAATCTTGCGTTAATGCGTTATGAAATGCTTTAAAATTACCTTCAAAAGTGTGAAATTGTCTAATTGTCCTAATGTTCAACATAACTGCTGAGTGTTAGTTGTATAACCCTTAAGAGATACTTAGATGCACTTATTTGTTTGGAAAGAGTTGCGGCAGTCATGAACTGTATTGTCTGAATGAACACATAAATTTTTCAAACACATTATTATGTTGTTTTTTTTGTTGTTGTTTTTCCCGAGCTCACTGCATTTTTTTTTTTTTTTTTGGTACCCCATTAGTGAGTCAGCCGAACTTGTTAAATATGATTATGTTTAGACAATACTATCAGTGTTGTGATAACCTGTTAGTTCGATTTTATTTTTTTGAATGTTTTAGTTGCTGTAAGAGAAACAAAGAAGAAATGAGATCTGTTACTGAAAATGTTTCTTTTTTAGTTTTCTACTTGCCCCTGGTCTATACAGAACCTAGGGGTGAGCTCTTCCCACTTTCCCGCTTCATCAAAAGAAGCGTCCATTGTTAGGCCTGATGCCACAACAATAATAAAAGTCTCTAAACTGCAGACGCCCGCTCTAAAGTGGCTGTTTATGTTAGTTCTGTTAATGTCCTAATCAATTCCTAACTGAATGAGACAAAGTGCAGCAGTGGCATGGACATAGAAGAGGAGGTAATTAACAAATAGATCATCCGAGGAGATTAAAATCTTCGTAATGGTTTAGCAGTTGAAAAGGAGGGGGTTGTAAATTTGATTATAGCACACCGAGACTGCCCCATATCGAGCCTCACCAGCTATCTGCTGGGCGTCTTAGGGTGTAAAAACCTGCCAAAAAAAAAAACACCCCGTGACCTCCAGCAGTAACAATGACACTATTGTATATATATTGTAGCTAATACAAATCATGATGTATGTGGGCGCTTTCCCTGGGACAATCCGACAGCCACACCTCAAACTTAACGAGTTCCGGCAAAATAGCATTTCATGAGTATGCTATTTAGCAGATGTTATTGCTGTTAGTACTACTATTAGCTTCCTAACCCTCTGCAGTTATTAAGGGTACCATAGGTTTCTAAAAAGTCCCTGTCTTGTGAAAAGGAGTAAAATTCTTACCTGACTCACCTTCTTTGCGTTCCTTCCTCCACGACTTCCTTGCTTACTCCCATAGTTTCCTAAACTTGGCTTCTGTGTTAAACAGGTCTGTCATTTTGCCTCCCTTACCATAGTTGCATTTCGAAATTACCATTTTCCCTATCAATATTGCATGATTAATTTCATTCAGAGATTTCTTGTTAAATTTGCCATGCGACGGCAATCCCAATAAAACGGAACATTTATCTAAAACAATTCTCTTACCTGTTTCTGCTGTAATTCGGTTTTTGATTTCTTTCCAGAGTGGCTGGACTGTTGGGCATAGAAAAAATGTTCTAAAAAATCTACCGCTTTACACCTTGGGCATAAAATTGAGTCTTGTACTCCCATCTTTTTCAGTAATATACTTGTTGGATAAATGTTATTCAATATTTTCCACTGCAATATTCTTAACATTGTTTCTGTGGTGCAGTTAAATGCAATTTTCCAGTGTGTTTCTCTTATCTCTACTTTCAGTTTTTGTTTCCAGAAATTAATTGCATAGGATTGTCCGTCATCTCTAATAGTTTTTTCAAATCCTTTCCTTTCTATATTACCTATGATTTCCCCTCTGAATTTGATAGATTTCAATGCCCCTGGTCTTTCCTCCTGCAGCAATGGCTTCTTATAAAGAGCATTGTATAAGACATTGTATTCTAGCTGGGCACCAGGAAAGGGCCCGCATTTCCTTATAAAGTCATAAAAGGAAATTATGGTGTTATTATTACATACATCTTTAACATAGACAATATTTCTCAACACATTATTATGTTACTTTTGTTGAGAGGAAAATTACAGAAAATATCAAAATTTTGAAGAACCAGCAACAATAACAAACTTCATTTTTCAAATGTTCATATGAAGAGAAACCACACATTACATTTCTCTGTAAAGTCGTTTCTTTTTTAATGTGGGCAGAAAGGTATGGGAAGTGTGGAAGAATTTTATCATGAATCAGACAAAGGCTAAAGATCTTTTTCTGTACTTAACTGGTAAGTGATGCCATAACAAATGTGCCATAATTTTGCACAACACAAGAACAAGATAAAAATTTTGCATTTTTACTCAATGGGCTTCTGAGAATTGCACAGACAAATCAGGAATTGCACCATGTGTTTCTCAAGCTGGTTAGTCAGTGGTGTGTCAGGAACTGAGGAGAACAAAATGCTCCATTTGGAAACAAAAAATTCATTGATGAAGGAATAATTAAACATATCTGTCATTGTTTGCCAAAATTTGTATTGACAATTAGTTGTGGTGTATGTTTACAGCTATCAATTTCATTGCAGATTGAGAAGACAATAAAGGCATAGTTACAGACAATATTACAAATCAAATCTTGCATTAAGACAAGGCATAGGAAAGGAGGCAATAAACTTTGAACACGATATTAGCAGTTCACAGGTTAAATTCACCATTTGTCTGCTTGCTTTTGCACATTTTGCAGGGAAGTGGTGGAAGTGCTATGATTGTGTTTACACTGTGCGATTCATGAGTCACACTTTGCAGTGCTTTATTAAAATATGATGATAATATTTGTCTTTTCAACTACTTTCATTCCTATGACTTTTAAAAATACATTTTTGTTTTGTATCCCTTGAGTTTACATTTCTTTTAAGAAATACTTTGATTTTGATTTCTTACTTCTTATTTTGTGGCAAGATTGGCCACGATCTCTGGTTTATTAGCTTGTTTGTTTTGGCATAGTACTTAAAAATGTTGTGATATGAAATTGAAAGATGAAAGTTTACAGGATAAGCTTCATGCTATGGACAAAGACAGTAGTAATTACATTGGATGGCAGCGGAGGAGTCAAGGAAAAAAGAGCTGTTAAATTAAGAGCGGGGGCTCGTGCAGAGAAGATGGCTGAAATCCCAGCTGCCATTACAAGAACAGCACTGTTGCGGCACTCTTGAGACCTTAGCTTTCTCTCAGATTGTAAGGATGTCCCAATCAGTTCAAACTATCACCAGACCTGAAGCCAAGATTTTTTTGACTTCAGTGCACATGAAGTTCAAACAAATGATATAAATGATGTCTGCACCACTAATGATATAATATATTCACCTATTTACCTGTATAACATTTTTTGTTGCTGATCTCTATATCATGCTTCTTAATTTTACTTTCAGTGATCTTTGCTTTTTTCGTGTATAGATAGATCGTAGACATAAGATTTTGGTTGACTGAAGTATGTCAGAAGATGCACTTTCAAATTTCAATAAATGCAATTTCTTTATCAAATTATTTATTCTACTTGTTTTTTCAGATCTAGTTACTTGATTTTAATTTTAAAAGTAGAACAGTTCCTAACATTACGTTTGTTTTAGCCGTGGTTTTTTCCACCAAAAATGTATTGCAGCTTATTTATTGTGAATTCTATGAAATAGAAGAGGTTCAATGTCATAAAGAAAAATATCATGCCTCGATTTTGATACAGCTATTTTACAACCTGCACAAGACACAATAGTGATTGAAAGTAAGTCATGCAACCGTCCTTCTGAACAAACATAAAATAAGAGTGATTTAGCGGCAGATTGAAGTAGCTGTGATTGCAATTTTTTTTTAAAGGAGGGGAAGATTTAAGACGAGGGATGTTTTTATGCATGAATCTATATTACATCATTGATTTGTTAGGTGTAGGTCACAGTATGCATGAATTCTACTGATCAATTGGCAATCAGTGGAATCAAAATACACACATGGTACATTTTATGGTGAATTCTGAAATGTAACAGCTTTGAAGTTGGCACATTGCTAAGCTTTGAACATACTTAATTTCTGTGGAGCCGGTGTCATCTTTGTGTTATCATTACAAAGACCATTGGGTCTGGGCCTGTCACATCTTTCAGTATGGCAATGATGTATGTCATGGATGTTTTTACATTGAAAATGCACATTTATCTTAGTCATGTTTTGTGAGGAAAGCAATTGAAAACTGAATCTTTGTGAATATTATGGGAAATTTATTACAATTGTTTTTTAAATTGAAAAAGGGAAATATTACACTGATTTATTGAATTGTCAAAGGCAGACATTTTTTTTGTTCAGACTGATCTTAAATGTGTCAGCTTTAGAAAAGATGAGATATTGTCAGCATTTTTCACATTAAACTTGACCAAAAAGCATCGAATTTTAATGTGAAACGTTACATGATCTTATTGTGTAGTTACATTTCCATATATATACATATGCGCTTTACTACTAACATCTTAATGATACTAACACTTTAAAGACCATTTGACGTGTCTGTCAGTCACTGAATGTACAGTAGTCAGTTTTTCTGACTCCAGTAGGCAGTTGCCTATTTTTGTGATAAGCACTTTTAAGTATGAAGCAAAACTACACACAGATGTGGCCGACTTTTATAATGGTTCAACTGGAGATATATGAGAATTTAACCTTCATGTCTTTTTGTATATCAAAAACTAACTATGAATCACCAAATATGTAAGTGTTTATTGCAAATGAGCTGTGCTGAAACAAAGTCAGTTACATTCAACATTGGTTCTTTCAGGGGCAGCTTATTGAGAGTGAGATCGAGAGTAAACCTTGGTCAAGTTTCAGTTGTACATGTATAAACCAGAGATTTTAGTAAAGCGGTATGTTAGTATGTTGGATAAGGTCTAACCTTTTGCAAGCCAGTGAATCATGCTATTTCTTGTTTATATGCTTTAGAATCATGTATTGTAAAGAGAATTTACAAATTTACTCATTGGACAAGTAATGAGCCAGTGCACAGATTTTGCTGCCCGTGTTTTTATTTAATTTCACTTTTTTTATCATGCTTTCTATTTTGACTGAAAAGGAGGCAAAGAATATTATATGCATGTATATGGAAAGTATAGCATGAACTCACTGCTGAGAAACTAGGATTTTGTTAGCTGGGCCAGTTTGTTAATAAACTCTACCAGTGTCTTCTTAGCATAACAAGGAAGTAAAAAGGAAAAAAATAACTGATATTGCAGTGAACCAGGAAGATATAATATGAGTTTTCTTGTTTACATTTTGTCAGATGATTTATTTCCTCTGTGGGCTGCAGCTGATATTACTGATAACACTTTAACAGTAACACATTTCTGACTTGTTTATTGAATGTCCAAAAGGAAGGTCTTACAGTATGTTCTCTGCCACTGGTTGAACCTTTTCTCATGAAATTTAGAAAAACCTTGTAACACAATAGGTATAGCAGTATCCTAGCAGTGATCATTTTATAGGTCAGTCATGTGAAACAGCATGGAAAGTGCACTGTATGAAAGAATATAGAGGATGGGCGACAGAAGGATGACATTACCAAGTACGGTATCACATGATACTAGCATGGCCAGCTTTCTCTTTACACAACTGCCAAGTTTTGTTTATTACTACATATCAAATGCATAACTCTTTCATTACTTCATTTAACACGGTCATTATAAATCCATTTCAAAATTTCATTGAAAGTCAAGGTTTAGAGCATACCTTGTTGTCCTCAAGGTTGTGATCTGTTATCTTTACTGCCAGCTATCCCTCCAATTACTCTCTAGATCATTTCTTCTTAACCAGCATTCTTTTCAAATTTTGTATCACTTTCCGTGGTTGTGTTCAAATCATCAAATTAAAAATTATAAATGATGATTTGAAATGCTGTCAGTTAGTGATTGACAATAAAAGTTCAGGCATGGACAGCTTTCTGCGTGCTGTGTATTTTGAAGTAAGGCATTAATAAAACTGTTTAAAAAATTTGATGCATACAAAAAAAAAAACACCAAATGATTTCACTCTTGCAACCAGACACATGCAAATGGATTAAAAGTCACACACCTAATGGAATGGATAGCTGCTGAAAAGGAGCCAATGTCAGTGATCACATTTTAACATTTTAGGATGTCATCGGATTTTGAAAGTTTAACCATTTTTGCTGTTATCATATACATGTATATTTATGCAAGTTTCATGCCTTAACTCAGCCGATGTGGTTTTAAAAGCATTTTAATTGACCGTGCCACTCAACTTCCGATGCCAAATCATTCTCAGAATCCTTTCATGGCAACCCATTCTCTTTGAACATTTATAACTCCAGTTCTGATCATCCTATCACTAGCAGATAAATTTTTCATCATAATAGGAGTGGTTCAACTTTCTGGAAAAACATGTATACATAGCTCCGAATTGTCAAAATGTGACATTTACTCTATATGTGTGTGACTGGTCATATGATATAAACATGACATCAGTTTCAGTAATTTAAAAAAAAATTTTTTTTGAAGTGTACACATAGTTTTTACACATGGTAAAATAAATACACAGATTTGGCACTTTAGTATACCAATGCAGATGTAAGTTTTCATGATGCCATTGTTCATTTAGGTTTGTCGGTACGCAAGTGATGTCTTTGAGCTATTCATGTAATTTAATATTCAGAGTCCACGCAAGTATTGTGCCAGAAATTCTGCCCCATATATGATTGTAGCAGTGAATGTGATATATTGTTTTTCTATGATTCTTTCATGAAACATAAATAGTGTGTCTATCTCCTTACGCAACATATCAGACCCGTGTTTATAACCTAATATGTAATACACACCAGCCTTGGCTGGACTAAATCTGCATCCTGTTTGTTGGTTTGTTATTTTAAATTGTATGGAAAAGACTGTTGGCTATTTGTTATTCAAAGTAACTAATTTCTGCACCCGCAAGTGGTCATATTTAAAAATATTTAGTATTACAATGAATGTTGAAAATACAGTTGCTTTTACTCTTCATTTGTCAAACAAAGCACAAGAAGATTAATGGAGGTGGAATAAAGATACTGTTGTTGTTATACTCTCCTGGTACCATGCATCCATCTCAAGGATAAGAACAATCTACAAGACACTTTAACTTTCTTAGATGTGAAAAAAGACTGTTATTTACCACACCCTTCTCATATTACAATATTGTGGCCACATGAAGATCAAGAAGTACACGACATAACCAGACCAGTGAACTGTTTTTGAATGTTGTTCACCCTGTCTATGCAAACTATCAGGAGTGGTTTGCAACCATTTCTGGTTAATTCTCTAGTTGACTGTGTTATTGGACTGACAAATACTGTGTTATAAAGAACTTATGTGTGTTAATGGTGATGAAACGTTGAGCATTTCAAACATAACAACTCGCAGACACATTGCATAATATACATAACATTTTATTTGCTTTCATATTGCACATGGATAATTTACCATTCACTTTCTTGTGACTAATTTTTAGTTACAAGATTGTCCATAAAGAAAGCTGATGTACGCCCTGTACATTTTCTTACCACCTTCAAAACTCCCTTTGACTTGAGTTACTACCTCGGGGCACCATATCAGCAATGCAACTACCTCCCCAGGCTAACAGAGTAAACACTCTATTTATCCAAATGTATGCATGTCTGGATGACACTTTTACAGATAAGACCTGCATGACATTGTTACTGGTGCCAAATCAAAGGTAAAAGCCGCGCTAGTTGCTTAGATGTTTCTGAATTGAGCTCTGTTCCTTTTGTTATTAAAAAAAACATGTCATAAGATAAACATTTCCCCCTAAAAAGTTTTACTCGCTTTTCTCAAACATATGAAAAATGAGACTGGCTATTATGTTAGCACAATGTCGATACTAATAATCCACAGTGACAGACCGTGTTAATTCAGGAATGTTGTAAGGTAGAAAAATGGAATGTCCAGTTTCTATTAGAGGCAATGAAACAACAAATTCATGAAGTCGAACAATTATGAGCTGAGCAAAATTATAGTATTTCCAACATCCACTCCACTACTAAATTTTGTTACAAATATTTTCAGTTGATATATCAGTACTCATAGTCCCCCAAGTCATAATGGCAACTTAACCCTTTCCCATAAATGCCCCTGACAATGGTCAGCCCACGAAACTGGGCTCCCCTGAGAGATCTTGGCAATTTACGAGTCAGTTTACAAAAACTGCCATAGTGATCTAGTTCACAGAGATAAAGAGGCAAAACCATACATTTCCTGAAAGGTAAATGAATGACCTTGCTTATGGAATAAAAATTTTGGTGAAAAATGCTATTATATGATGTTTTTTGGTGTCCTTCTTTTTTTCCATCTAAGATCCCCAGGATCAGTCCCTTCGTCCTCACTGCTGGCACTACTGCCACTCTCAACACTCCCGAGATCGTCAATAGCACTCTCACTATCACTGCCGGAGTCAACTGTTGCATTGTTTTCACCATCTTCATCAAATGAATCCCAAGACATGTCACTATCCGAGTCCTCTTCATTGTTGATTCTTCGTCTTGCCATTTTCTTGTCTCACTTCACACAAAAGCCACGACTGTAAACATAAACTTCCTCCACTAGGCCTACTTCCGGCTTATTTTGAACAGGGTGTCACTCTTCTGTGGCTAGAAACACTTTCCATAGTTATTTTCGGGAGCAGCCATTGTTAAATACAGCTAAATCTAGACATACCCCCGGTCGCCGGTATACCGGCGATAAAAATTCACGGGGCACTTTTCCGGTCGCCGGTGTACCGGCGATATTAATGGGAAAGGGTTAATGGCTATATCACAACCTTTGATACTTTATCAACTAATCACAAAAACAGAGTGCCAGCGTTGCTTACCCACTCAGGCACTGCTGTATGAATGAAACTAGCTTTATCACTAAGTAGTGAAAGAACGAGCAAGACACAGAAAGATAAAGCTGCTGATAAACACAGTATTTAAACTTCCCTTTTTTTTTTATCAACAGCGCAAGCCAAAGACGTGTGTCTGAGGCATAATCTACTTGACAAATGTCCAAGTTAAAAAAAAAAAAAAATCTTTATTTCTCACAGGAACTGCCCACTGACATGTTGGGTCATGACCTTGGTGTGGCTGGGGTTCTATTAGATGTCAGGAAGTTAAAGGCCGAAACATCTAATGAAAAACTCCACTCTTCATAGAAGATCTTCACCACCTGCATGATATAAGTAGCTTACTTTTGAGAGGTTGAAAGACATAGCTTGTCAACTTTCAGACACTCAGACTTCACATACAGATTCCTGTTGCATCCCACAGATAAGCTGTTGCATTCCATGACACAAATATTACAACTGGAAGTTCACAGCTGTATAGCAGGAATTCAAAGAATAGCACCTCCACAGGATGAAAGAAGTCTTCGCCTGCTTTCAACCACATAGTTCAGACAACTTGGCACCAACTGGTCAGAGGGTCCCCTGTTTGCCTTCCCGTTTCCAAATGATCACCATTCCATTTGCATCACATGATGCCAGCAAACTCTCATCACAGTTAAAAGCCACATCTATGACTGGGGCAGAGTGACCCAGCAGCTTGTTGACACAGGGCTTTGTTTCTTTAGTGACATCAAAGAAATAGACACACATATCCTCACTGCCAGAGACTGTTGATTAGAAAGAATGTAAAGATATAAACATTGGTAACTTTTAAGCAAACCATACTGCAAATGTATTAATAACAAATGAACCAACTTAATGACCTATGATCCTATTGAATGCCAATACTGGATGCAGTCCAGACACAACAGTTTTGTTCTTCTACAGTAGAGCCTTAGGTAATTGTGGCACCCCTCAGTTCCTTGAAAAATTATGATCTGACTTCCCAATCATCTTGAACCATGCACTTATCCAATAATGCAGAAGATGTTTTGGTGAGCACAGGCTCTTTATTCAACAGTGTGAATACATAACAGAGGATTTATATTTTGATCAGCATATTCCTTATTTTGGGTACTGTATCAAATTATGAAAATATAATTCCATTCCCTGGAAAATATCCCCAATTCTTCAGATTTCCTAAACTGCTGCAGACAGACTATATGGTTCCTATTGTGCGGTGGTAGAGAGACAGTGGTGTGTGACTGGAAAAACATCAAGCCCACGGCCATTACTGGAGAATACAAACCATTAGAGGATCCTGAGTCCTTCGGATCTGAGACTGCACAAATTTTTAATGTACTCACTGACGCAAGCTCCTTGTCGGAATGACATCAATGGACAAAATGTACTCTTGATGAATGAAGTGCGCTGTTTAATTGGAAAGGATTTCTTCAGTTGAAGTGCCCCATCATCAGAGACAATTCTGAAACATGCCATACAATTCTGTCAATTTACATCTACTGAATGAGTAGTTTCCCGGAAGGCACTGTCACAGTTAAACAAAAACAGCCTTTTTAAAAGCAGGCTCTGCTCTATCATTTTCACTTTCTAATGACATAACTTCTGTGGATGTAATATGACATATATATGGCCTTTAGCGTCTTTACAGACGGTCTTAGCAGCTAGAATATTCACTTTCACTTTGACTGACAGCTTCTCTCGTGGCTTATTCTACCAATGTTTGACCCGAGAGTGCGATGGCACTGATTGCAGGTCAGTCTTTTGGGTTCACTTTGGCGAGTGTTTTCATTCCGCCTCTGTCGTTTTGTCAGGTATGTTTCTTTTGCCTTGAAGTCTATTGCGAGCGTGCCACTGCGCAATTTTTGTCTCCATCTGCTTCGATCACTTGCAAGGTTCTCCCATTCATTGGGGTCGATGTTGAATGCTTTCATCGTGACCTTGCAAGTGTCTTTGAATCGCAGATGTGGCCTACCTCTGGGTCGGTTGCCAGTAGCAAGTTCCCCGTAGAGAATTTGTCTGGGGATGCGATCATTTTCCATACGGTGGAGATGTCCAAGCCACCGCAGTCTTTTTTTGCCTAGGAGAGCCTGAGTTGATGGAATGTTGGCTCGGCTCAGAACTTCGATATTTGAGATCCTGTCTTGCCACTTGATCTTGAGAATTTTGCGTAGGCAGCGTAGGTGGAAGGAGTTGAGGGATCTTTCATGTTTGGAGTAGGTGGTCCATGTCTCTGAGCCATACAGCAGGGTGCTTAGGACGCAAGTTTGGTACACGAGTACCTTTGTTTTGATGGTCAGCTTGCTATTGTTCCACACCCTTTTTGAGAGTTTGCCAAAAGCTGTGGCCGCCTTTCCTATTCTGGCATTTATTTCAGTTGTTATGTCTGTGCTACCACTGATGGTTGAGCCTAGGTAGCAGAATTTTCCCACTTGCTCCAGAGGAGAGCCATTCAGCATGATTGGGTTGGGGTTTCTCAAGCCTTGTGTCAAAACTACAGTTTTTGAGACACTGATCTTTAGCATGAATTTGTCACAGGCTTTGGCAAGGCTATTGATGAGAGCCTGGAGCGTGGTTTCATCGTGGGCCACGATTGCAGCATCATCTGCGAAGAGGAGCTCTTGTAACATAATATGCTCTGTACGAGATTTTGCTTTTAGTCTGGCAACATTAAAAATGGAGCCGTCCACTCTGGTGTTAATAAGTACTCCACCTGAACATTGACCAAAGGCATTCTTGAGTAGGGCTGCAAAATATATACCAAATAAGGTAGGAGCAAGAACACATCCCTGCTTCACACCGCTGTTTACAGCAAATGAATTGGATGTGCAGCCCTCAAAGTTGACACATGCCCTCATGTCAGTGTGGAAGGATGCAATAAGTTTTAGCAATGTTGGTGGACAGCCTATGGATTTAAGGACTGCATACAGGCCAGATCGGCTTACGGTGTCGAAAGCCTTTGTTAGGTCCACAAAGCATGTTATAAGCGGCCTGTTTTGTCCTTTACATTTTTCTTGGATTTGCCGAAGTGCAAATATCATGTCAATAGTTGATCGTTTGCTTCGAAAGCCACATTGTGTTTCTGGTAAGACTTTTTCCGCCAGTTGTTGAAGGCGGCAGAGGATGACGCGAGCAAAAGCCTTTCCAGTAATGCTGAGGAGGGATATGCCTCGATAGTTGTTGCAGTCGCCTTTGTCTCCTTTGTTCTTGTAAAGTGTGACAATTTTGGCGTCTCTCATATCATGTGGTATCACGCCTTCTTTCCAACACTGCAGTAACAGATTATACAGGTGTGGTAATAGTGGGCCTTTTAGGTCTTTTAATACCTCTGCAGGAATGTTGTCACTTCCTGTGGCTTTTCCAGCAGACAGGTGGTCGATTGCATTGGAAAGCTCGACTAAGGAAGGTTCAGCGTCAAGTTCGGCCATTATTGGCAGTTTTTGGAGGTGTTCCTCAAAATCTGGTGGAATATTTTTCTCAGTTGAATACAACAGAGAGTAATGCTCTACCCACCTATTCAGTTGTTCATTTTTATCTGTGATGGGTTCACCATTTACAGACTTAAGTGGGGCGCTTTTGGTGATGATTGGCCCAAGAGCTACTTTCATCTGACTAAAGGCGGTTTTCATATCTCCCTTTTCATTTGCCTCTTGTATGCTGTTACACAAGTCTGTCCAGTATTTGTTGGCGCAACGTCTTACCTCCAGCTGAAGTTTAGCTTTTGCATTTTTCAAACAAGTTTTTGTACTCTGATTGCAATTTTTGTTATACTCATTGAAAGCAGATTTCTTTTGCTCAATGAGAGGTAGGAGAATTTCGCTGTTCTGGGCTACCCAGTCGTTGTTTGAAACTTTATGCTGTCCAAAAGACTTGATGGCACAGTCATGAATTTTTGAACTGAGAGTGTTCCAAGTTTCATCTACCGAGTCACATTGGGTGACATTATCCATGCTTTCAGCAAATAACTTTTCAAATGACTTTCTATTTGATTCATCTCTGATTGCTGTTACATTGATCTTAGGGATTGAAGGGGCTTTTGATCTGTATATTTTCTTGGCCGAAATTTTGATTTTGCTGACTACCAGTGCATGGTCGGTGTCACAGTCAGCACTGTGGAGGGAACGAGTTATTTTTATACAGCCCAAACTCTTCCTCCTTGAGAGAATAAGATCTAATTGATGCCAATGGCCAGACCTGGGATGGCGCCATGATGTTCTTTGACATCTCTTAAGGTCAAAGTACGTGTTTGTAACACATAATGAGTTTACGGAGCATAGCTCCAGAAGGCGCTGCCCGTTTTCGTTGATGTTGCCAATGCCGAAGTGCCCAATGCACTTTGGCCATGCGGAGTGATCTGCTCCCACTCGAGCGTTAAAGTCACCCAGAATTAGCAGGCCTTCGGTGAGAGGGATGTTGTGGAGAGTCCTCTGCAATGCCTCGTAGAAAATGTCTTTGGTTTCGTCAGAGGAGGTAAGTGTTGGGGCATAGACACAGATAATGTTGGTAAAACCAGACCGGGTGTTCAGTCTGAGTGTCATGATGCGTTCTGACACTCCAATTGGAGTTGCGATCGAATTGATAAGGGAGTTTTTTACGGCGAAGCCCACGCCGTGGATTCTCGGCTGTTCGCTGCTAAGGCCCTGCCAGAAGAAGGTGTAGTTTTCTTCTTTGACTGACCCGGAGTCGGGAAGTCGAGTTTCTTGAAGGGCAGCGATGTCGATGTTTAGTAGCTGAAGTTCTCGATCAATAATTTGGGATTTCCTGATGGAGTCAATATCAGTGAGATCTTGCTGTTGCAAGCCTGGGCGCATTGTTCTGACGTTCCAGGTACCAAGTTTTAGTATTTTTCTGTTTTTGCCAGGTGCACACTTTACGTCAGCTTTTTGACTTTTGGTCTAGCTCCAACCACCTTATGAAGCAGGCTGACGTGGCGGAACAACACCCAACTGCCTGGGGGCTGCCCAGGTTACGGCGGGCGGTAGTTGATCAATGCAGCTGAAAAGCCGCTCCCACCGACAGAGGGGACCCCTGGCGCTCATCCGTACGCCAAATGGATTGAGCTTATCACCGGTAACTGCCACCTCCCGTGTTGTGCCCATCCGTAACGGATGGCTGGAGTGTCCTCTCCAAATCGGAAATGGGTGGGCTTATAGAGGAGAGACAGACGCTTGCCAAGCCCGAGCAAACGCCTCCTCGTTTTGCTGCCTTGCCTGGGCTATTTTTAAGAGATGGTGCTTTGCCCAGAGGCACCACCCCTCTCTCTGCCATTCTAGTTAAACCCAAGGGAGAGACCAGGTCAATACATTTGGAACTAGTCCGGCTGCAGGAGATGCTGGAAGCCAGTTTGATGCAGTTCTCCCTGACAACCACCTTCGGGTCTCCACTCCTGATTTTCTGTCTGGGTTTACTCCCATAGCCTTTGCTATCATAGCAACACACAAGGCAGTGTGGTATTTGTATTCAGGGTTACCTTCCCCTAGTCTTCCTCTCTCCCGAGATGACCCACAAGACAGTGGGGGTGACAGTAGCAGGCTGTATTGTGTACTGTCATACAATAGCAGAAAACTCTGGCCTGACAGGATATGACATATATATATATATATATATATATATTTTATATATACAGTGAATTACCAGAATCCATTCAAACTGTAAAAAGATATGAATATTCTATATACACTTCACAGTCTGTGGAACCACGGACTTGCCCATGTTGTGATTTGCGACTTGTAATTTCTGTCCTATATGCATTACAGCTTGCCTTTTTTGTTTTTCCTAATGATCGAACACTTTAAATTCATTTCAACTCTTGAAATTGAAAAAGATCTCTATTTTCTGTTCAAACCAAACTCCATTTAAATCAAGTTGAAAACAATTTTGAATTTTTACTATTAAAATCCAGTATTAGGATTGATAAACTAACATTTCTGGCTTCAGGGAAATGCCTGAAAATGAATTACAGCAACTTTACAAGACAGAGTGACTTTAAGTATTTTTAAAGCAGATATATAAATTCACTGCCTCGCACTGATAAACCATACAGATTACCTGAAAAGACAGAGGGAGTTGACACAACAGTTCACTAGAAGGCAGGGATCTCTAGCTTCTCGACTAATCCAGGCTCTGGCAGATAAGCTGGTGATAGGATGACCTTCTGAGACTGTCATTCTAATTTACAGGAGGTAGACAGGCATTATATTTTGCTTGTTTGCAGATTCCACAGATAATAAATGTGTTCATACAAATTAACATTTTTACTCTAACACCACTGATTCATCATGTAAGGATGGACAGTTGTATCCCAGTAAATACTACCAGTGCATGATTTGACTGAAATAACCTGTCATGTGGACCTCATATCCTTAAATGCCACACAGAAGCACTGTGATATGGACCAGTAAAACATGGTTCTGATATCAAAACATAATTCAATGCAATCACTTTCCTATAACACAACTCAATATCATACACGCAAATAACAATCACTGGAAGGACTTTGTTAAACCTAACATGAAACAAGTCATTTTACTTTCTCGGCCTTGAGGAGATCATTTTTCTAAGAAAAACAGAACAATACTTGACTCCCACTTAGTTTATGAGTTAAAACAATACATTATGTGTATGCACTTGACTTTTTCCACTGATTGGAATATAATTACCTTCCTTACTAACTGGATTCGATATACATTCTAGTTTATCTGCAACAAAGACAACTTTCCAAACTGGTAAACTTTACTTTAAAACTCATCTAAAGATCAAGGTTTGTCCATTAATATTTTGTGTTTACCAGTTCCTATCCTGCTACTCAGCCCCTGGTATCATCCTATCTGACACAAGTGACATCAAAGCCAATAAAATTCCTTTTCATGTCTCTGTTTTTCTGCTTCCTTATCTAACGATTTGTAAGGACACTTTGCTTTCGTAACTTCTCCCTTGTCCAGCACAAAAGAAATGAACTGACCTCCTTGTTTTGGTGAGTTTGCCTGTTGCTACATCCACAGTGAATGAGTAGACTGAACCTCTTTCATCACCAGCCCACAAGATTCGACCACTTCCATCAAAGGTCAATGCATTGACACGCCCCGTCACTTTGCTGCTACCACCCTGATAATTACAACCATTTCCTTTTCATTTAATACCATTAAGTTCTCCAGAAATATTCTCATCATATAAATTTGAACTTCTTTACAGCTGTCACTAGTGTCCATCAACCAGGATCTGGTACATGTAATTAAAACGAATGTATTCTGAAAGCTATGACTGGTTAAGCATGTAAAAACACCCGTGTCTTTCCTATTTCAATCTCAAGGCTTTTAATTTCTCATTCAGTCCTAACACTAAAAGCCAACGGACTCAGCAAATCAAGATTTAACTTAAGCACTATTTTTTTCTGGCCATTACCCACCATCTTTAATATCTTTTAATGCATGGTTTAATATTGGCCAGCTGCAGAACCCCACAGTTTCTGAGCACAAAATTAAGGAGGTTAGAATTATGAGGGATCTAAGTGCCAATGGCACTTACACCCCATCTAATTTTAACCATTTAAATTCAGCATGAGGGAGTTAGAATTAGAAGGGGTCTAGGTGCCACTAGCACTCTGTAAACTAGGGGTCTAACTACCATTGGCACTTAAATCCCTTGTAATTCTAACCACCTCAGATAAACTGGAGAGGGTTAGAATTACAAGGGATCTTAGTGCCAATGGTACTTGGATCCCTTCTAATTTTAACTACCCCCCTTGAATATTAATCTTGTTGAACAGCACAGTCACAGTAGCTAACTGATGGCCATAATACAAGGTAACAGAGAAATCCTCAAATAGTAGGGGGAATTAGGATATAATTGTGCAAATTAATGAAGAAAGCACCAAACTTGGCACAGACGATGCTAAAGCCACCAGGAACAAATGTTGCTATAGAACCACTCTGGCAAATTTACCTAAATATGATTTTAAGGACCCTAAATATTTCCCTATATAAACTATATTAAAATCAGGGGACATAACTGCGGAAATAGCGTTGAGACTGGTATTTTGTGTCAGGAATATTATTTGTTTCGCGAGGCTACTAAAACCTAAATAATCGAGGTTTTCTTTAAAGAAATTGATATTATGAAAGAGGATTGGTAAATCTGTAAAGATTTTGAAAAATTTTTGAAAAGAAATGCATTTTGAAAACGAAACGCATCAATTAATTTGCTCCCACATTAATCTCGGTCAGCCTGTGTGTGTGTGTGCGTTTCTTCAACTCTTTCTCTTTCACCCTCCCCCTTCTCTCTCTGTTTCTCCCCAACCCCACCCCTTTCCGTCTCTGTCCATCTTTTTGTGTCTCTGTCTCTCTCCTCCCCCCCCCCTTTCCATCTCTATCTTTTTGTCTCCCTTCTCCCTCCTTCTCCTCTCCCCCCCCCCCCCCCCCCCGTCTCCTCTCTGTCTGTCTCTCTCTCTCTCTCTTTGTGTCTCTTTCTCTGTCTGCCCTACCCCTCCCTGTCTCTTCCTTTCTCTCTCCCGCCTGTGTGTCTGTTTGTGTTTCTCTTTCTATGTTTGCTTCTCTAGCTCTCTCTCGCTCTCTGTCTCTTCCTCCATCTGTGTGTGTGGTGGGGGGGGGTGTCTCTCCATGGTCTCTCCCGTTCTGTCTATCTCTTAGTCTCTCCCATTCTCTTCACCTTTTGCTTGTATCCCCGCCCGCTCTGTGTGTCTTTTTTGCTTGTATCCCCGCCCGCTCTGTGTGTCTTTTTTGCTTGTATCCCCGCCCGCTCTGTGTGTCTTTTTTGCTTGTATCCCCGCCCGCTCTGTCTTTTTTGCTTGTATCCCCGCCCGCTCTGTGTCTTTTTTGCTTGTATCCCCGCCCGCTCTGTGTGTCTCTCTCTCTCTCACTCTCTTTGCCTCTCTTTCTCTCTATCTGTGTGTATGTGTGTAATGTGTGTGTGTGTCTCTTTCTTTCTTTTTGCCTGTCTCTTCCCCCATCTCTCTGTCTTTCTTTTTATCTATGTGTCTTTTTTTCGTTCTGTCTCTGTCCGCCTTTTCCCTATTCTCTCCCTGTCTCCTTTTCTCTGTCTTTTCCCCCAGCTCTCTCTGCCTCTGTCTCTCTCTGTCTTTTCCCTCTTTCTCTTCTGCGTCTCTGTCTCTCTGTCTTTTCCCTCTTTCTCTTCTGTGTCTCTGACTCTCTGTCTTTTCCCTCTTTCTCTTCTGTGTCTCTGTCTCTTCCCTCTTTCTCTTCTGTGTCTCTGTCTTTTCCCTCTTTCTCTTCTGTGTCTCTGACTCTCTGTCTTTTCCCTCTTTCTCTTCAGTGTCTCTGTCTCTGTCTTTTTCCTCTTTCTCTTCTGTGTCTCTGTCTCTGTCTTTTCCCTCTTTCTCTTCTGTGTCTCTGTCTCTTCCCTCTTTCTCTTCTGTGTCTCTGTCTTTTCCCTCTTTCTCTTCTGTGACTCTGTCTCTGTCTTTTCCCTCTTTCTCCTCTGTGTCTCTGTCTTTTCCCTCTTTCTCTTCTGTGTCTCTGTCTCTGTCTTTTTCCTCTTTCTCTTCTGTGTCTCTGTCTTTTCCCTCTTTCTCCTCTGTGTCTCTGTCTTTTCCCCCTTTCTCTTCTGTGTCTCTGTCAATCTGTCTTTTCCCTCTTTCTCTTCTGTGTCTCTGTCTCTCTGTCTTTTCCCTCTTTCTCTTCTGTGTCTCTGTCTCTATTTTTTTTTTCAACTTCTCTCGGTCTTTTTTCCCTGCTCTCTGTGTCTGTCTCTCTCTATTTCCCCTTCTCTTTGTGCCTCTCTCTCCCCTTTCTTCCTTCCTCTAAGTAGTCGCTATTTTTCCAGTCTGCTTAATGCATATCAACAGTTTTTCGTGGTCCTACCACTTTCTCTCGGCTATAATACAAGTGACTGGCTGTTCTGACCAGGAATATGGACGGATAACACGGACTGTGATGGTCCTGAAGTTTGTTTTTTTTTTTTTTAAAATACAAATGCTGTCCAGAATTTCTCAGAATGTATTTTCTTAGAAAGCCAAAATTTATGTCCGGAAACAGAACATGAGTATCCACCGATCGGTCAATGATGTTTCTATGATCGTTTTGGCTGTTTCTGCAGTCCGCAACAACATTCTTTTGTCAGCTTCCTTTTGAAGATTTGTAGAAAATGATGCATTACCTAGAACATCGGACCGTAAACTGAAATGACGTATTTATCGACACCTTTTTTTTTTTTACCAAACATCTATGCAAGAAGTCTGAAGAATTTTATTTCATTTCCTTTGTTGATTTGTCTTTCATAGATGACATTAGTAGTAAACTGTGATGCTTCCTTCGCGGATCATTCATCGTGATGCGTCTCTGCCATAGTCACTGGTCAATGAACCCATGGCACAGAATTCTTCCAATTGCTTCAAGTCCGCGGACTTTCTCATAAATTTCATCTCCAGCTGTTTCACCAGTATCGACGTTAGTTAGAACAGGGCTATTAGTTTCCACGGGGTTTCTGAAAGCTGCCTCTATATGCCATAAAGATATGTTTATCTAGACTTTTTTCTTTATATTACCAGTCATTTTCTCCGTTCACTCATCTGACATCATATCTGGCATCAGTCCCGGTACCGGTATGTTAAAAATTATCCATTGTGGTCTGATTTAATCCCCTGATAAGAAAACCAAAAATCTAAAGTCGTCGTCGTAGTGCTATTTGGTCGCATCTTTCAACTGTGCTCAAAGTAAATGAAAACAAATACATGTATTTACGATAATTCCAAGATAAAAGCGAACATCACTTTCCGCCATAAAAATATACACAAAAATTGCAGATAATCCATACTACTCCATCTTGTAAACAGAACAAAACTTAGGGAACGCCGCTTACAAGAAATCAAAAGTTCCCGCCGCATCCCGATTTGGGAGGTGAGATACAAAAATTTATGACCTCCGACCCGTCACTGACAGGGAGAATCCTTTCATTCGCTCCCCGGTGATAAGTATTAAGTTACACAGTGAACAGAACTATGGCTCGCATCCTAGTACGGTGTTGGTGGGACTTTTTTCACCCAGATTATAATTTTCATAACTTTGAAGGCTTATATCTCAGCTCCTAGGCACACCACAGAGTGGTTCTATAGCAAATTTTGAAGCTCCAGTAATGCTGTATCAACTGTAGAAATTTCATGCTTTCTTCATTTATTTGCACAATCCAGGGTTTTCATGCTCCTAATTCCCTCTACTAAAAGGTATGGAAAGGAGAAAAAACACAAGATACATAAGGTGATAACCCATGAACGAGGTCCCACAGGCACCACTAACAACAATGACAAAACAACAGAGCAATGAAAGTTGATTTCATGTACATACAGTTGTCACACAGACAGACTTGCTGGTTTGTTCTTTACCTTATAACCTTTCCCTGTTGACATGTTCATCACCTGAACTTGACTACGACTGTTACCTGTCTACAAATGGGTCAAGGTCAACAATTATTACCCAATTTTTTTTTCATCCTTGGCTGAATAATTAAATGTCAAGCTTTATAATGGGAATAGGATGGGAAACATGAGTAAATTACTCTTTGCAATTAGTTAATAGTTTCCCACATAACTCATTGGCTCATTCTTTCCTTCACTCTCTCTTTCACACACTCTTGCATGCACATCTATGCACTGATAACAAGGATACAACAAACATGTTATTGTTGAGAGGCTGAAAGACGCAGCACAGCAGCTCTGAGCTCAGGCTGTCCTCAATCACTCGCATACAACTTCCTGCAGCCACATCCCACAGACGAGCTGTGCCGTCCAATGACACAGACAAGATGACATCATTGGATAATGACCATACAAAATCTGTAGAGGAGAAAAAAAAAAGGGAATACAACACATTTTGAGAAACTGAAATACAAATTCCTCTTGAAATGTACACAGTGATAATCCTCTGTTCCTCAAACCCCTTTACTGTGTATGCAGTCCACAGTGCACTTGTGCCATGGATTTTAGAATGTATGGTGTACGTCCACTGCGCAATGACGGGGTTAAAGTGATGTATTTTCTTTTGCAGAATCATTATTTTATTCTTCATCATTCTCTTTTTCTTTTGCTTCTGCAGAAAAAATTGTTCAGAAAGAATTGTGATGGTACTTTCGCTGCCACTTGTATGATACATGTTTGTAATGTTATGGTATGATGTAACTGATAATGGAAATCTTGTGTGATGAATGGGAAAATCCATAAATAAGGCAGGGGAAAGAAAATCAACATTTGTTGTTACTTTCAACATTTTCAAAGATACACAGAAAACAGACTGATCAATCAGTAGGGATAAAATAAAAATATTCTTAAACAGCAAAGGCTGAGCCAATTTTTATTTCCATAACTATAAATTGACATTTCCTATACTTATTTATAAAGGATATTCAAACATGCCAAGTCTAATGGAGTTGATTCTGAAATCAGATTCACTCCTTTGTCCTTAGTGACTTAAAGACATATGTTAAAATTAACTTATATAAACACTTAAATCTGTACTGACCTGTAACTCCTGATTTATGACCTTTCAGCATACAAATGACAGTGGCAGGAGGTGGAATCACCTGACAGATTGACAGAGTTCCATCCAATGATGAGCATGCAACTCTGGACTTGTCATCATGAGCAAATTTTACGCAGGTAACTGGTTCACCAAAAAGAAAACAGAAAAAAAAATATGTCATACTCTGGACTTCCCATCACAAGCAAATTTTACACATGTAACTGGTTTTAAAAAAACAGAAAACAAAAAGTCATGTCACACACCACTCTCTTCGGACTAAATCTGGATAATTAACCAATGATCATCATATCACCAAAACAAATGTTTTTCCCACATTATTATTTTTTTTCATTACAAAATCAGCAGGACATTGATGATGCAATGCAAACAGTTTTTCATATCGTGGGAGTAATTCTCTACCCATCTAACTTCACTTATTTAGCAAAAAAAGCACTTAGATGGTCAGAGAAGTACACCAACTATATATGATATATAAAATATAGGACACGACAACAAGAATGAAAATGGATAAAAATTTTAAGTTTTATTTATTTATGCCATAGATTTTTTACTACAGGTACAGGTGTAGATGTCCGTTGAATTGACATCCACTGCTTGAAACTAGATTTTATTGACATTGTATTTCTTTAGTTGAGACCATTTTTCCAAAAAGCGAAAAAAAACAATTACTGAGTGGAGTCATTAGTTTGGCAGAAATGGTTTGATCATTTTTGAGAGGAAAAAATGGCATCATCAGACAAAATACAGGTGGATGGCAGAAACAACATCAATGAGGATACAATTTGATTGTCATGGTTGTACATGTTTGGAGGGAAAGTCATAAATAGTACATCACTGATGGATATTTGAAAAATGCACTGTTTGAAGTGACATCACTTTGAGTGTCTGCAAAGTACACAATTAATAACCGGCAGTCTGTGTACAAAACTGACAGCCATAAAAACTTATGCTCCTCTTTAATAATACTTTACCTGATGCTGAATGTTGATCAAATATGTGATGCATGCCAGTAAATGCATAGTTTTCAGACAGACTTTTCCCTCCAGCCATTGCTCTGAAATGGGGAATATTTTCAAGAAATCAACCCAACATTCTGCTTGTTTGTTTCATACCTGCAGGCACTAAACTGCTCTTGATTTGAAAAGAGTATCCACATTTCAACTTCTGTTTACCTCTGCCATTCCATCTGGTTAATGTGAATTATTCTTCCCACCCAAACCTTTATCAGCCAGACTATTTCCATACACTTCCTCTTATAATCATCACAACTGACTAAAGTACGAATAGTCTAAAAATTACTTGTATGCACATTTACTTCCACATCCACAGGAGTAAGATTTGAAACAAACACTTGAGGACATATATGTTAACTAGTTAGACCAATGACAAACAGTGACTAACCTGCTTGCCTCAGCCACACTTGTGGGCACAACCTCAATGCTGTCATACACATGTTTCATGGGACCCTCATATAAATACTTGAGAGAGCTACTGCTGAGGTGACGTCGATGAATGTACTTTCTGCTGTCACTGCCACCAACTGTCATAGACTCCAAGCTCTGAGGACAAAAGTCCAAAATTGTCTGAGCCTGTCACTGCTGAGCAGAGAAACCTATCCACACACCTCAGATCAAACAGTATTCTATTTGTACAAATAGTAAAACATTTGTGACATCTAGAACTATATAACTATATTTAACAACATGAAGACGAACAAGAGAATAATAAAACTGGATGGATAATACTTATGAGAAAAATCAGTAATTTATTCTGTATTTTTCAAACAAAGATATGTCAATTCCCTTCCCTGAATTAAATGTGACATGCACATCATTTGATGTTTTATTGAAGGTTAGAGGGCTCAAACTGTCACAAATCCCAGACTGGGAGATGTAATAAGTTATGACAGGACAACAATCACGAACGAACAAGTTTAACACTTAACAGAACAACCCATCAGACTCACACATTTATTAAACATAATTATACAGATAATAGCGCAATTACATACATTATATTATTGAATTTAGCTGCCGTACAACGGCCTTATTCCCACATGCACTCTTCCTCGGATCCACAACCCGGTAGTTACTTCCTAAAGACACTTCGGCCTCAGCCTCTCCCCTCAGGGTCTTAATAGCACATTAATAATTCACTGGCACCGCAGTCTCTCAATATCACCTTCCTATTGCCATAACACCTTAGCATTCCACTAGCACCTCAGCAGGGCAATAGCACATTATCATTTCAATAGCCCATCAACATGGCAATAGCACATTATCATTTCAAGAGCCCATCAACGTGGCAATAGTACATTATCATTCCACTAGCACATCAACATGGCAATAGTACATTATCATTTCAATTAGCACATTCACGCTCATATCTACGTCCCTGTCCGTGGCCAGACTGCCACGACTTTATGTGCCTCTACTGTCCTGCACCGACAGCCTCACTCTTGGCCTATGTGTGGCCCCCGGCCCTATGCTGGCCTATCCCCTGTGCTCACCGAGGTGGCTCTTCGGCCCGTCCCCGACACCTACAAGAATAACATTACATTGGTATAATGCCATACCATTTCTATTCACTCCACCTCTCCTTACAACTCATGAAGCGTACACACAATAGTTCACATTTCACTCACCAAACCTCTTACGGTAACACACCTCCATTGTAGTACACAATACTCACTCGTGCTACAAATCCATGACTCAACTTTCATCTATCGCTCATGGCGCACATTGCTATATCCAATATCAAGGACTTCCACATTCCTCACATATACTTATTTACATCATGGTAATAGACGAATATAATATAATACATCAATCATAATTATCAATCATCGTTTCACCTACCAGTCATCACTGGAATAACACTACTCCCAAGTCTTCCGACTGCTCTCCTTATGTTCGCCCGCTGGGCTTTCTCCTACGTCCGCTCCCTAGGACCTTCTAACTTGCAGTGATAGTAATACAGCGCTTTCGCCTCATTCAGACCCCCCACCACTCATAACATGCACGCTTTTCCTTACTTGTCTACGTGTGTTAATTTTACTCTCCTCCTTTCCCCCCGTAATTATTAACTATCGCTCACTCCACTCGTGACACAAACTTGTGACACATTGCAAATTAACCTGGGTTGGGAGAAAAGGTATGGGTAAGGCTGCATCACTAAATCTGTGATTTACTGAAAGACAAAAAGTACTGACCTCCGTGTTTCGACCTACACTTCTGAGGCTAAAAGATCGACTTTTGATGCTTCTGTGAAATAATAAATATATTCACTTATATATAAGTATGTACTTCTGAAATAATACTTATCACTCATGCCACATAATTTATAAGGCAGCATTATTCAAAACAAATAATTAATAAAATCAGACACTGACCACACAATCTCATCCATAAGTACTGAACATATTTACCAAAAGTTCAAAGTTCAAGTTAATTATAGGGCCTTTAGCAGCCAATTCAAAGCATGCACAAGAAAGCTACATCTAAAAACATTGAAAAAAGAAAAAAAGAAGGGGTTTCCTTTTTTTCACCCCAAATTTCTTCTGTTTCAAAGTTCATGCATTCAGGATCAAGAAGTTTTCTCATGACCTACCCCTGATCTGAGAAAGCTGGGCTACCATAACGTGAATTAAGCAGCTGTGCTCGAAGACGGAGGTACTCTTTGCGGGAGGATCCATCCTTCTGAGGATAAAGGAGTAATAATATAAGATAGTTTGCTTTCTAACTGTTCTCACTTACATGATAAATGACAAACTTTCCTTACCGATATTAATAATGGGGTAAAAAAAAATATGGATTTCAAGTTAAAAATATATATGATATAATTTATGAAGAGGACACCACTGAAACTAAGTAAATAATTTCAATGTGTAGAAGTTTCCCAAATAAATTCCAATACATTTTTATTATAAATGTGATCAAGACTGAAATCTTGGCCCATAGTACATTTTATTTTAAAGGGCCATTGTTCAAGAGGTCATGCCAAAGAAATATTATATGTAAAAAAACATTACTTTACTATGCATCACATGCACTTTCAGACAAATTATCCTCAAAATGCATTATGAAAAGAGTATTTGCTTAATATATCTCATTCCAGAGTACTGTGCAAATTTGTGATACTCCAATGTTTAGCAGTGAGGTGAAGGGCTCCTTATTTTAATTTGTAACCGATATAATGGCATCTTATTTTATTAGCATTATCACTAAATCATAACAATTCTGAACCTTTCACATGCCACAATTAAAGAGATGACATCCCAGCAGCGCAATCATCTATTCAAGTCGTATTTCTTAAAGCAGATACATGTATATTGATTAGGGACATTCTCTTTTTCAGTTTTCTTGTCTTAGCACCTTTTTGGCACTGTCATCTATCGATATGACCCAGTATTTTGAAACTCTCTTTTCCCCATTAACTCTCTCAATTAAGCTTTATTATTTTCCCATTGCAAAGTAGTTCTGTTTTTTTACTGTGTTACTGAGAATGTTGTCAACTGGTAACAACCTGATGCAACCGAGATATCTTTTTTATCTGACTTGATTTTGTAATATCCGGTCAATTTATTGTAGTGAGAGGCAGAAAAATTTGTTTTCTACATGTAGTGCAAAACCAACAAAGTACATGCACTCTAACCCTCGCAGTGTTTGGGCCATGATATCTTGTTTTTTTCTTCCGGGCCATTACTGATAAGAACATAATGTCATGGTCCTCTCTTCCTGGGCCCCATGAGGGTCGTAGTCAATGCAGATTTTTTGCACACACTTTTTCAAAAGAGAGTGGTCATTAACCATCAAATACATGTATAGAAAATTGTAATTTAATTTTTTGTTCCTCCCCAATAGGCTCATAAATGGTAATCTATGACAGCAATCATTTATTCAAATCCATAATGGGGCATTAAACAAAAAAGAAACAATTTAAACAAACATTTTGTTAACAAACGAACAAACGGACAAACTTTTAATTAAAATGGATAAAAAAAGCTGTGAAATATTATTCATAAATCAAACTATGTATAGGTTTTAACTTGCATACGCTTGTACAATATTCATTTTCTTTTTTGTTCTTTGAATATTATTCCATCCTTGAAAACAAAAAAGATACAAATTTTTCTCCAATGCCTATGAAAAATTAGCACTTCTTGCTTTGATTATCACTGGAGGACAACACCATCATACACAAGCCTGTCAACCCAGGGACAGCCAGAGCAGATTTCCGTACCACTGCCAAGGTTCATTTTTCTGTATAGAAACTGCCATGAATTAGAAATTCCACCATGGAGCAATATTTTGCATTCCTTGGTAGAAACACTTGTTTATAATTACCTCATTCTTCGCATGCTCCCTCAACAGCTGACTGCGTCTTCTTATGTAAAGTGTACCTGATAATACAAACCCGAAGAAAAGTCACATACATGCAACTTCCAGTACCACAGGTTTCATTTTAAAAATTCAAAGACATTCACATGGTTTTGTAACGATTCAGGATACACCAAAAATCTTTACCCCTGTTTCATTGTAGCATTTATTCTGCAGATCTTTCATCTCTATACCTAAACAGTTTTCAATCTATTAAAATAAATTATAAATGTTACACAGCATAAGCAGGCAGATCTATTGTACATCATTTTAAATGTAATATATGTTCTTTTTTAATGTATAGGATTTCCTCAGCCTGCAAACCTC
The DNA here is from genome assembly GCA_963931925.1 of Onchidella celtica. NCBI lineage: Eukaryota > Metazoa > Mollusca > Gastropoda > Systellommatophora > Onchidiidae > Onchidella > Onchidella celtica. The sequence goes on along the minus strand of OZ007568.1, from coordinate 13,817,018 downwards.
TGAACCAACAATTTACTCCATGTCACTACAGTGGTCACCACCTAACACTACGCTGGCTACCAGCACGATCCTTCTAACAGCATGTTCTTTAAAAAAACATAATTTTTTCTATATAAAAGGCCCCCTCTAACAGCATGCTTATTTAACTCACTTGCGACGGATCCGCCAACATTCGGCGGACTGGTCGCTTTACAAACTGGACGGATCCGCCACCCCTTGGCGGACCGTGGTATTTATTTTTGTTCTCTGTCCCTAAGCCGCCGAGAGCTGGCGGAACCGTCACCAGCGCTAGTATAGCCATTTGTCTTGTTTCGTGCAAAGTTTCACGGAGATCCCGGTTATACTTTTAGAGTTATGACTGATGAAGGGAAGTCACTCTGAGTGACCCAGGCAATGCATTGAGAGAGGAAAACATACTCGCAGTGCTGTGCGATGGCTTCTAAAAAACGAAGGCCCAGAACAAATGTTTTTGAACTTTTTGATGAAAACAGTCCAGATTACGATGTAAGTGATGATCAAGACCCAGAGTTTTTGCTTGGGCCAGACGAAAGTGATTTAGTCATGAATTTTCCGAAAAGTCAAAATATGGGTAATTTTTAATAAATCATTTTTAAAAAAGTTTTGAACATACAGTATTTCTGTTTGTTTTATTACATTGTGAACCAACGGAGCACTCTTGTCATTTATGCGGAAGGGTCTGCAGGGCAAAAATAGGACTTATCAGTCACATGAGAAGCCATAAGTCATGAAAGAACAGTCTTTCCATTCTGTCCTCTGTGTCCTTTTATTGTCCCTTTATTGTCCATGTGTTGAAATTCTCAACAATTTCTGTTCTTTATTCCTCTGGTGTTGTTAAGGTCATCATCATACCTGATGGACGAACTATTATTATTATTATTATTATTATTGTGTCAAAAGAACAAGGCAATTGAACAGTTTTGAGCTGCTTGGTGATTTTTTAAAAACACCCTGAAAACGCCAGTCTCCAGTATATGTATGTGGTATGTGGTATTTTGGCATTCAGTATTTTGTCTTAAAGGAGCGTGTTCCAATCACAGTGCTTAACTGTGAGCGACAGTTAGACTGACCCGCCCCCAAGAATCGTATAAAACCCCGGGCCTGTCAAGCCCCAAGCACTGCGTCTCTTCCCCCAGTCGAGAGCAGGTGTGTGTGTTATTGAATAAACGTCTTTTGTGCCCTACAATAGACTTATATTCTTCTTTGACAGGTATATGCTCTTTAATACTTATAATACTGTTCTTGCTGATTTTAAGATGATAATATCAGATGCTATCAGATATTTACGACGAGTGTAACTCTGTAAGCAATAGATGTATTTTCCTCATAAGTATATTAGTCTCTGGAAGTTATGAAAGAGTCCTGTGGTTATGCTGTTTATATTGTTTTAGATACATGTGCTGAAATGCCGTATACTATTAGCCTAACCGAGCAGACTGTTTGCTCACTAATGTTATGTTAGATCGACGACCACGATATTGGTGCGTAATGAATGTTTAGAAGTCTTTGGATAATATTGTTTTCTCCTTCTCTCTCTCTCTCTCTCTCTGATATCGCACATCTCATGTTGTGTTTATTATCTTCACTCTTGATTTATTTACCTTTTATACATGTATTATTATTATGCTAGTCGTGTTAGCTATGCCACGTGACATTACACGTATATTTGTCTTGTTAATTGGTATACTGTTACACGACTGCGTCTCTTCCCCCAGTCGAGAGCAGGTGTGTGTGTTATTGAATAAACGTCTTTTGTGCCCTACAATAGACTTATATTCTTCTTTGACAGTGTGAGCAGTTTTACCGCCCTGGCACGAACCGAGTGAATGTTGCGGCCTAACCAGCCGCAGTAACAAGAGTGAAACCCACATGAATGGTTCATCTACACCATATCTACACCTTCACCCTCACCCTAACACCATCTTGTTACAATTTCTGGCGCCCAACGTGGGGCGGTAACTGACTGTCAATCGAAAGCTGAAAGAGGACACAGCTTGGGACTGTGTTATGACTTGTATGACGAGGCACCGTGACCGGAATGACCACGTGTGAGTATCGCCGGTGCGCTGGCCTGAGAGCTGCAGCGAAGACTATGAGACTGGCGACCCACCCAGGGATTCGCCGCTGACCTCGAGACTGGCGACCCACCCAGGGATTCGCCGCTGAATGGGCCCCAACGTGTGTTGCAACGTTGTGACTTTGTGTTGAACTGTAGTGTTGTGGTCAGTAATTTAACTGTCTGTGTTTGTGTTACTACCTGTTATTAGTGTTAATATGTGAATTGTTGCTAGAGGTTATCTCGGACGAATATTAGTCTATTTCAGACCATTCTTTACACAGAAAGAGAGGGACTGATCACCCCTGTCGTTTGGATTTCGTCTGCGGTGGCCTCAGCTGTTTAACATGTCTAATTTTTATTTGTATTAATTTGCTTCCTTTGATGAGCATTTTTATATATTTTTATATATTCATACTATTATTCAATGCCATTACTTTATGCATTTAGCTATCTGTGCGACCCTAAACCCTTATGTTATTTTCAGCTATCTCTATTTATCTGTTTCCTGACTTCCCGTGCAGCGATGCAGTAATTAGCCCTTCATGAATAGTATTGTTTCTTCTGGTTGGTGTGGTTTTCCACCCCTTCTGGCCTTTCCCTTTTCTTATACTTTAGTTTAGCGTTTGCACCGAGTGACCTTTCTGTCCCTCCTGCAGTTTCTGGCACATTGTCGTTGGTTAGTTTTCGTATGCGCAGAGATTTTGCACGGTCAGTATCAGCGATAAAGACATTATCTGCTCTCCGGTGGTCTCCCGATTCTCTAGAGCACGAGCACCTTGACGGCTATAAATCAGATGCAATTAACGAGCATTCCTTTGGGTCCATCGTCCACACCACCCTCCATGGTCCGCTTAGTGTAGTAATGATGTCGTAGCAAGTCGTATTGTTTATGACAAGATAACGCGGGGAGTGGGAAGTGTTTGCGTGACTGAGAAATTGATATTGGCCGAGATTCCTACCGGGAACGCCTTTGCAAATTAATTAAGTTGTTCGTCTTTATCTGAAATTACTTGACCCGGCGGTGAACATTAATTATACCGCCGTGTTTTCGTTCGTGCACTGTACCGTGACGCACTGACCGCCGTGCAACCGATACGCCCCCTCCCGTTTAACTTCGCGGTGTAGCTGGGAGCGTAGAAGTGTCTGCATTTAAGCATATTATTTCAATACTGTAAAGTTTTAATTGCTCGAGTTGTTTATTGATACTTTTCTGTCATAAATAGTGATTTATAGATGGCGTCCAGAAAGACAGCAGTTGCCGCGGCAAAGGAAAACTCAGACCTTCAGTCCATTCTTGATTCAATAGATTTACTGAGGCCTGAGGCTAGGGAAGAAGTCGTTAAGAAGTTGCGGGGCCCTAAAACTCCGTCAGGTTCTGCAGCGGAAGAAAATGTTAATACAATGTATCCTATGAGGGCAGCTGAGCAGCCCAGATTGTCTACTTTTTCCGGGGACGATGGAGTTTCGTCTCACTGCTCGTATTTGCAGTGGCGTTTGGAGGTTAAAGACCTCCAGAGGTCACAAATTTATCAAGACCGCATATTAGTTGCTGCAGTGCGTCGTTCGTTAAAGGGCCTCCCTGCCGATCTTATTGTTCAGATGGGAGAGGAAGCAACGTGTGACGGAATATTACACAATTTAGACTCTTTATATGGCAATATTCTACCATCGGCCGATCTCCTCCAAAAGGTGGCAACAGCTGTACAGACACACGAGGAGTCTGTGACAGCGTGGGCTGTGCGTCTTCAATCATTAGTAGCCAGAAATTGTAACAAGATGGTGTTAGGGTGAGGGTGAAGGTGTAGATATGGTGTAGATGAACCATTCATGTGGGTTTCACTCTTGTTACTGCGGCTGGTTAGGCCGCAACATTCACTCGGTTCGTGCCAGGGCGGTAAAACTGCTCACACTGTCAAAGAAGAATATAAGTCTATTGTAGGGCACAAAAGACGTTTATTCAATAACACACACACCTGCTCTCGACTGGGGGAAGAGACGCAGTCGTGTAACAGTATACCAATTAACAAGACAAATATACGTGTAATGTCACGTGGCATAGCTAACACGACTAGCATAATAATAATACATGTATAAAAGGTAAATAAATCAAGAGTGAAGATAATAAACACAACATGAGATGTGCGATATCAGAGAGAGAGAGAGAGAGAGAAGGAGAGAACAATATTATCCAAAGACTTCTAAACATTCATTACGCACCAATATCGTGGTCGTCGATCTAACATAACATTAGTGAGCAAACAGTCTGCTCGGTTAGGCTAATAGTATACGGCATTTCAGCACATGTATCTAAAACAATATAAACAGCATAACCACAGTGTAGGGTTATGCAGTCATATATGTATAAGTTTATATGTTAGTTATATGTTCATGCAGTTGCATTATAATATACCTAGTATTAATTTACTTAGATATAACATTATTATTTATGTCTATCTGTATTTGGCTATTCCATAGATACTGTCCCTATCTTGTTGTTTCATCGTTGTTCTTTGTGAATAAACATTGAGATAAACGAAAAGACCTTCTTCATGAAACAACAACTGGAGTGAGGCAATCATCATGGTAATCGTCGCTTGTCCAGCATCAGGCTGCAACTTCAAGACTGAAGATCTACCGGCCGAGATAGTCGTTCCTCTTCTCAACATACATGCTCTGGAGCATTCCCGCGCCCCGACCCCTGCATCAAAGGGCCCTAAATTAAATAGACCATGTATAGACATAGGTGTGGATGAGGAAACATGGAATGCCTTCCTAAGGCGCTGGGAGACCTTTAAATTAGGGTCAGGTATCAGTGATGATGCAGCACCCGTGCAACTATTCCAGTGTGCCAGTGAGGCTCTCGGTGACCTCTTACTTAAATCTGACCCTAGGTTGACAACAAGATCAACTGACGAGGTTTTAAAGGCGATAAGATCCTTGGCTGTTATTCCTGTGGCTAGGGGTGTGACTAGAGCGGAGCTATTTCAAATGAGACAAACGTGCGACGAACCTGTAAGAACATTTACAGCCTCTTAAGGTAGGCGATAAGTGCTTTATCCAAAATCAAACGGGTCCTTACCCGACAAAGTGGCATCGCACTGGAACTGTCCTTGAAACAGCCAAGCATGACCAATATATGATAAAAGTTGATGGTTCCGGACGCCTCACAAAAAGAAACCGTCGTTTTCTCAGGGCTTTCAAGCCAGCTTCAATGACCATCAACGTTGCCCCTGTAAGGCCTCTTAATGCAGATACTGAGCTAAAAGACCTTTCTAATAGAGCACCCAACAATTACTCAGTAGGGTCGCCCATACCTACCACACCTGTACAAACACCTGAGATCTTCCCGGAAACGGGTGCTGGTACTCATGAACATGAGATCGAACCGGTTAACACGTTTCCTGTGCCAGAGGTGGGAATTGTTCCACCCGGTACAGCGGACTCACTAACAACTCAACCCCCTACAGCCAAAATAGAACCCACTATGCTCAAACGATTGAAATCTTTCAATTCCGCAGGGAACGCAGAAAACATAATATCACCTGAAGATGGGGGTAGACGTACACGTCGGGGTAAAGACATATAAACATGGGGGGGTTGTAGGGTTATGCAGTCATATATGTATAAGTTTATATGTTAGTTATATGTTCATGCAGTTGCATTATAATATACCTAGTATTAATTTACTTAGATATAACATTATTATTTATGTCTATCTGTATTTGGCTATTCCATAGATACTGTCCCTATCTTGTTGTTTCATCGTTGTTCTTTGTGAATAAACATTGAGATAAACGAAAAGACCTTCTTCACACAGGACTCTTTCATAACTTCCAGAGACTAATATACTTATGAGGAAAATACATCTATTGCTTACAGAGTTACACTCGTCGTAAATATCTGATAGCATCTGATATTATCATCTTAAAATCAGCAAGAACAGTATTATAAGTATTAAAGAGCATGTACCTGTCAAAGAAGAATATAAGTCTATTGTAGGGCACAAAAGACATTTATTCAATAACACACACACCTGCTCTCGACTGGGGGAAGAGACGCAGTGCTTGGGGCTTGACAGGCCCGGGGTTTTATACGATTCTTGGGGGCGGGTCAGTCTAACTGTCGCTCACAGTTAAGCACTGTGATTGGAACACGCTCCTTTAAGACAAAATACTGAATGCCAAAATACCACATACCACATGTAAAATTTCCAAAGGTCCAGTCTCCAGTGAGTTAAGTACCATTCGCCTAAGAGCATACTTTTTTCATATCAGAGAGATGAAAAATTTTTACAAACGAAATGTATTACATGTACTTGACAACCAGACAGGCAGGCGCTATTTGCAATGAACCTGTGAAGGTGCGGCTACTTTAATCAGTTACCTATAGGTAGATCAAGCTGGCGTGTGAGGGTGGGGTTGGAATCAACAGAGGGTATGGGACCGCCATAATCTCTTGCCAGACAGACATGCGCTCTTAACAATGGACACATGGCGGTGGTGCTGCTTTGATCAGTTGCGTATATAGATCAAACTGACTGTATGGGTAGGGGCGGGAACAACAGAAGGTCTGTGACCGCTCTAATCAGTTGCAAAGGTTTGAGTGGGCGGATAGGAAAGAACAGAGAAAACATTCATCGCACTTGATTGGTTTTTGCATCTGATCGGCTTTTGCATTCAATTATTCGGACTAAGCTTTCAAAGGCTCTCCCCACACTTTCAAAAGATGTAACATCGACAAGCGAACTGTTGCTCAACAAATTTGCAATGTTCTCGCATTTTCTCACAAGCTGACCACCATCTGGAGTTGTCTGTATCTAAGAACCAATCAGAAACAAGCTCTGAAATAATCTTTGCCCCAAATGCCCACATTGGTTTATTAGTCTGTCAATCTGGATGAAACCATTTGTGTAGGGCTTGGGAGGGCGTGGCTAGTTATCATACTTCGTTCTCACGAAAACTACAGCTGTCAGTTTGGTATCATAAGTCAGATCATTGGTTAGAGACTGACAGACTAAGGTTTTGCTGGTTAATTCATTATCAAGCGTGATCAGGCATAGCAGGGAATGTTTTCACACCGATCAATAAAAACCGAACCACGCGGACAGTGTATGTGGTCATCGTATAGCGGACGGGTCAGTGACCCCAGATAAGATTCTCCGTGAGTAAGGTCACTGACCGGGCAGCGGGCTTTAAGGGTAGCACACGCAGGGTGAGCGTTAACATGTCCTTGTCACAATGCCTTTCATTTCGAAGAGATACACTGAGCAATAAGATGGCAGTTGCTCTCAAAGTGGACAGTGAGGTTATGCGGTCAGTTTAACCTTGCCTTTATTTATACGCCCATGCAGAGTGAACGTCTGGGAAGTCGGAAGGACTTCCGAATGCGTTCCATAGCCCGAGTGAAAACAATACATAGCTACCCTGGCGGCTTTCCCTGATATGTCAATCTGACTACTGCCCAGACGAACATCGGCCTACGGCCTCGATGATACAAACTGACTAGACCCTCACGTCGTTACGTATCAGCCTGACAATGCCTATGCACTTGTCGAGCTATGGAACGCATTCGGAAGTCCTCCCTCGATGCCTTATTTCGACGCCTCGCGCAGGATGACGGAATTTTAGGAGTTCAAAGTGGTCTGGACGTACGAACTTTTTCCGTGGATTTTTACCACAAGTTTAGGCCTACATTTTCATGTTAAGTGGGCATTTGTCTTCGCACCTTGGAAAGGAAAAAATGCACGATCCTTGCAAAACCTAGATCTAGATCTAGATCTGGACTGGGTGAATTTTCTGAAATGAAACGCGGAAATATAGATTCTAGACTAGATCTAGATCTATATCTAGATCTAGATCTAATAAATAATATTCTAGACCCAGAACTAACTAGATCTCGATTTAGTCTATAGCGAAACCAGAGAAACGCGATGAGATACTAAAGCAGGCGGGACAGAAAGTAGCCAAAATTAATTGTTATCTCTGATAGGCCTAGCTAATAGGTCCTTACGGAACTGAGGATTATTCGGCGATCTGTAGGCGTTAAATTTAGCGTCCAGCGCAAGCACTTGTTGCCACACAGCCATCACAACTGCACAATAACCATGCCGCTGAGAACTTTTAAAACATAAATAATGGCGGTTGTTTCTTTCAAGTAATCAAATGTAATGAGTAAATGTATTTGATAGACCCTCATTTGCCAGAATTCCAAGGACGAATGTTTTTGGGTATTTCTTTTGAATGAGAAATTTAATGTTTGCCGATTTTTCCTTTTTATTATTGTAAGCGGCACCACGCCTATTTTTGGACCTTCTAAATTTAGAACATCCCGGTCTGAACCTATAAAACTCCCTGACCGAAGCCATTTTTGTTGTTCATCTGGGTTGTTCAGAGCAGAAAATTCTGTGACATTGTTGTTTTAGCTGTTCATTATTTGTTTACCTGAAGATCATGCAAGCGATTAAGTGTGTCGTGGTGGGAGATGGGTAAGTTATAATCAAGGTATTAGTCGGAGAAGCCAATAGGGCCCTGCATTGCCCATGCAAAATCCTTGCCTGATTGTCGTCAAATTTTTACTTCCTATTTCCTGATGCTTCCGCAATGCCTTACATTTCAGTTACTTGTTGATGATGCCAGTATTATTTTGTTAGTTTTCCATCCAAGCTTTCCAATCATAACCAACTGATGAAAACGACTAAAGGAAACGACTATTTTCGCAATGAGAGAAGATTGTGGATCACCATTTTGACATGATCTGCTAGACCCTCAGTCCACACCACTTGTGTAAGCATTGCCTTGAACAGACAGGCAGGCAACAGTGGTTTTATATCGGGCAATCAATGTATTTATTCTAAATACTTTCTTCAGTACACTTGCACAAACAAGTAGGCTTAAGTCAAGTTTGATCACCAACTTTATTGCCAATATTAGATTTAATTAGTAGCCTGATTGGCTAAATAATTGGAAGAGTTCAGTACTCTTGACCATTCACTGTTCAGTTGCTGTGAGTTAAACGCATACCTATCCTAATGTTTAACCTTGCCCTTGTTCCAAAACCTGACCATACTCCTGACCTTTCTAATCGGAAAACAATTGTTGGGACTTTGCAAAGAATCGTAGGGAGGAGTAGGCCTACCTTACTTGAGCGCCACTTTGTCACTGCAGATTGTCAGATTGATAAGTAACGACGTGAGGGTCTAGTCAGTTTGTATCATCGAGGCCGTAGGCCGATGTTCGTCTGGGCAGTAGTCAGATTGACATATCAGGGAAAGCCCCCGGGGTAGCTATGTATCATCTCTTTTAGTTAGTTTCTGGTCTTTGGCGCTCGAGTACGGAACTCCTTCCGAATCGTAAGAGTTCAAAATGGGCCTCTGGACCCTGGTCAGGATGTAAGGATAATTTTGATTTTAATATGATTTACAGAACTTTATCCCTTCTTCCTCTTAAATGTGTACTTCCCACTATATGAGTTACAATGAGATGTCTTTTTCTGAGAGTGAGCATATATAGCTTTACAGAATGAATGTAAGTCAGTCAGTTGGTGTCCACATTAACCTTGTGCATGGAGAGATCAGATCTGTACCACTAACAAAGATTTTCTTTTCTGTGCGTGACACACAATTAAAAGCAAGTGACCAGCCTACTTCATATGCGACATTTTTTTATTACCTGGTGATGGGGACTTTGCTGGAAACTATGAGCGACAGACTGAGGGATATTTCAAAGTACTTGCTTCACTAGTTATAAATCACAGGCAGGATTAGGAAGTATTACAGGGTGAAGAAAGGGTGACAGATGAGAATTATATTTAAATAACAGTGGGCCCCGGGCCTAAATTGATTTAATCAAAAATAAATTACCCAAAAGCTCGTTCAAAACATACACATATATTGAAAGAAGTTTACAATAGGGGACACAATATTTTTGGCAGTTTGTACTTGTTGCCCGATTGTAATACTGTATTAAACTATTACTTTTTTTCTTTTCTTCAGCATTTGTTTAGAAGCTGAAATGACAGAAAATGGCATGTTGACAATGCTTTAATCCCATTTGCAGAGATTGATATTCATCGGACCAGAATCTTGGCAATCCACTTTATCATCTCAGTCACATACTCATGGTACAGCTGTTCAGATCTCATATTTTTCATGTCAGCAGGTTATTTTGATAGATATAGTTTGTTCTTTTATCCAATCATTCATTCATTGTCAGTAAATTTTAAAATATGCATTTCTTGAATTATAATCTTTATCATTTCATCCACAGAGCTGTGGGTAAAACATGTTTACTTATCAGTTACACAACCAATGCCTTCCCAGGAGAATACATTCCTACAGTGTGAGTAAAGTAGTGCCTCTAATCATTGCTTCAGAACAGAGATTGTACCTGTAATAAAAGAAATGTTGTCTCAATTCTGTGAATTCCATTTCCATACCAGCTGAATTTCTTTGATCTGGTTCTATATCATGTTTTCTGACAAAGGAATATTATTGCTGTCAGCAGAATAGTGTAATTTTGCTGATGGTGTCATTTGTATGACCAGTCAAGCAGAGTGAAAAATGATGAGACATGACATGTTTCATATTTGTCGTGTGATGCCTCGGTGTGGAAACTATGGAAATATACTGTAGTGTGATGTGTTATTATCAGGATCAGCTAGATTGCTCTTACTTGGTTCAGATCCGTTCTAATTTATCCCTTCCAAAAAAATATGCACCAAGTTTCTTGTGTCCTGAGCTTGAGATGGGCAGGAATCAGCACCAAATTTTCTTACACAAATATTGCAGTGGGAAAGTTACAAGTACTTTTAATGCGGAAGGTTCAGAAAAGTGAAACAAATTTAGTCAGTGCAGACGTGTACCGAGAAAAGTCTGTTTTGGTTCCCATTCCCACCTAAATTTTATTAAACAAGAACGTTCTGCAGTGCGAGTTGTTCTGCAAGTATGTAAAAAGTAATGAATTTTACAAGCTAACGAACTTAACAAGCAGCTATCTGTGTAATTTAGCAAGGGGAAGAAAAGGGAAGAATGACTTGCAGACTGAGACACATTATTGCTGATAGCATTTTGTTAGGATGCAGTTTGTTGTTTTTTTTTAATGTGATTTTATGTGGAAAGACGATATTTTTATGTTAATAAATGGGGTAAATTTACATTTCAGAGTAATTAAATACAGTTCACTTAAAATACATGCCCCAAGCTGATATCCTGGATGTGCAAGCATTCACCATCTTTGTGCAAGCATTCATCATCATTAATTTAAAGTCATTTAACCTCCCTTGAGGCTTCCCACATGTACATATCAGAATTTTGCATTCTTGCTTGCATGCTTGCGGTTGTAGATCAATTGTATTAAAATTTTATTTTAAAATTTAATTATTGATAATTACATGTAATTCAAAATTGAGGAGAGATCAGAAAGGGTGAATTTGAAGTTAGGTCTTATTTTCAAGCACATTTTTGATTTGTAAATTTTTGTGTTTGATTGATAGAAGTGATGACAAATGATGACTCACAATTGATGAATGGTATTTACTGTTACCATTTTTCTCCAGATTTGACAATTATTCAGCCAATGTCATGGTAGATGGCAAGCCTATTAACTTGGGACTGTGGGATACTGCTGGACAAGAAGACTATGACCGATTACGCCCCCTCTCCTATCCTCAAACTGTGAGTGTTCCCAATTCATCTCACTGTGTAGAATACTTCTCACTGCATTCTTCTGAAAATTATAAATTCTATTCAGCACAGGAGTAATTAACAGTATATTTATTCCTGTTTTTCACATGTGTGGTGATGATTGAAGGAACCATTTGGGTTTGATGTTTTTCATTCACCAAGTTAAAGAATATCTGGATATATGTATCTTATACAAGAATTGTGATAATAGGAACAATGATCTGAAGGAGACATTTTATGAAGTACAGGCATTCGTTGTCTTTTTTATCATAATCATATTCAGCAGCCTGTTTTATTTCTCCTCCTCAGGATGTTTTCCTTATATGCTTCTCATTGATCAGCCCAACAAGTTTTGAGAATGTGCGGGCAAAGGTAAGCAAATATATGTCTCACAGTGTAAGATCAGTGAACTCGTTACTGTTGTTTTTGTTTTTTTTAAGAGCTGTTTCCTTTTCTGTGCAGCCCAAATGGCAAAATCTAGCAGACTTTATGAGTTAAAGTCTGGCCAGATTTTTGTGGGACAGTTTCATAAACAAATGATGAAGCTGAAAATTGTTCCTAAATTTCCTTAAATCATCAGAAATAAGAGAGCTGAATTAGTCACTTGGTGCATGAACTGGATGAAAACAATAGAGATAAAGTATTGTTTGTTGTTTTCAAAAGAGACCCAAAGTGCATAGTGCTGAGGTCAATAACCTGAAAAGTGAAAATGAAATTCTGTTAAATACTTTTTGGGACATGTAAATTGCAGTTAAAAAAACAATGTTATAACAGTACTAACACTAGTGACAGTTGGTCGTCAAAACAAGTGAATCATGGTCACTAACATGTCTGAGGTTTTCTTTGTGGAGGGGAAATATTTTTTAAAACTGATGAATGTGTGGAAGTCTACTTCACTCTGTTGATGTTTGGGTATTGTTGTTGCATAAATCTCCATTTGAAGAAGACAGAATCTTTTAGATGATTATAATATTACAATACACCATTGTAAAATAATTGAAAGACTGACTTTCAAGTGAAATATGCAACAGTTTGAGAATCTTCTGTGTATGTCTGCTTTTTTTTTTTTTTCGCACTTTAAAATTCATTTATTGAGAAAATGGAATTGGAACATTTACTTTTATTGGCAAAAATAAAATGGACCAAACTGAGCCAGGATTTTCCTTTCTACCCCGTGCTGTAAGTAGCACACATATTAGTTGTTAATGGTTTGGTGGTGTAGCAGACATGTCTAAATTCCTGGCTTCAACTGGCTTTTAATCAAATTAATCCAGTTTTGGTAAACTGACAGTCAGTAACTATCTTAATTTTATTGAAGCTAAGTGTAGCGTAAAAGCTAGATCTGTAGTTATTTCAGTCTGCTTTATCACAGTAATGTAATACAGTGGAACCTGCTTAAATCAAAAACAGATAAAAAGCAACTTCTTTTATGGGAAATATTTCCAAAGTCTTGCTGTGATCCTTTATTCTTTGTAAGGTAAGTTTGTCTGATTACACATAAAGGAAATCTTGTCCCTCACTTTGAGCAGAAAGATTCTCTTCCATTTACTTGATCAGACCAAAGACGATGCAGTCTTGAAATTGTATTGCCTGTGAAGTGAAAGAAAAAAGTCCGACAGTATCAGTTGCCTTGGAGCTGAAAGAAAACAGTTTGACCTTGGCAATTTCATGCCCGCCAACTTGACGGAGTTTGGAGGGAGAGACGATATAACCTCATTAAACTAGTCCATGTGGATACCAGACAAAAAGGTGCCGCCCACAGGGGAGCAGCATATTATTTTTCCCCCCTTATCCTTATATCAGTTGGCCCTCTCGTCTTCACACTCACACCCCTGCGCAGGCTGTTAAAAATTGCTGTTATGCTTGTCACATTGGAATACATTCACTAGCAGTACTTCTTGAGCGGTTCAAATACATAGTTTGCGATATGCGATACATCTGGTCAATCACTGCCCACTATTTTGGTGGAGGTTTGCAGCAACATACATGAGGCGCGTGATATTGACACACATACGCACACACACAAAAAAAATATGGAGTTTGGTTGTTGTAGACAGTACATCAAGGGAAGTAATAAAGTAAAAGTTGCTTTTCTTAACCCACACCCTGTGCGCAACAGCTTAAGGGGAGGTGGCTATAGACAAGGGCAATATTCAGTTCTAATGACTTTGAGACTTTTTTTGTCATATACAGGGGAAAGTTCTGATGAAATATAGAGGTGAAAAATATATTTTGTAAAATTTCAAAAAAATGTGGACTTTGTAGGCATTTTTCGGCAAAAAAATGTTAATTTTTGGCCATAATATAAAGAACACCATAACTCAAAGAGTTTTGATCCAAGGGAACTATAATTTTGCATAGCAATACATAATATTGGCATGAATGACTTTACAGAAGGATTTGGGATATATCCTGTTAGTTTTCACAATGTGGCATATCCTCTGGAGACTCAAATTGAGTTCCGCAGCTGTACTTTAAATAAAAACTAAAAATCATTGTAGCTCAAGATTGAATCATTTTTCAGACAAAAGCTCTTGTACAGTCAGAGGTATAATAATAAACATTAACCACTGCAAATTTCAGCACTCTAAGATTAAAACTTTTGGAGATATGGTGTTCTTCAGTGGTTTCCAGGGACAGAAACACAGTTTTGAGAAAATATCAAAAAACAATTTACAAGTGCAAATACAACAACAAACCATTGAAATAAACTGGAAAAGTTTAGTAAATCCTTTTCTGCATGTTTTTAATTCCACATTACAATGACATGCAAATTCATTGAAGAAAGTCATTATTTAGTATCCAAATATGAAAATTCTTATATCCACCCCTCTAAAGAAAAAAAAAGGAGAAAAATGAATTGACAGTAACGCTAACAGCGTCTTTTGAAAGAAACTAAACACAAAATATGAAATAAAGACACAAAATATTATCGTAACTAGCATACTTAGTGCTTTTGATCAGTATTTTCTCGGGTTGTAATCAGCAAATAAACAAAGGAAAGGGTAAGAAAACGACTTCAGTTCATCCACACGGACCTCGCCATCTTGTTTACACCGCAGTGCACTGTGGGATGGGTGAATCCCCTGTTGCGGTCGCGATCTTTCCAACGATACCAAACTTTCATTGCTCCCATTACTTTGAAGGCTGGTTGCTAAGGTCGGAAAATTGATAAATTTTAGCTATTCTAAAACTTTTTGCAGCACCCCTGCCTACTTTGAAGGCATTTTTTGATAATTTATGACCATTTTTAGGGTTTTAGACCTTCTAAAATAGATTCTTCGCATATTTTTCCATAAGAATCGGGAAAAATCTCATAATCGATATTTTTTAAGCAATCAGTGTATTTTCAGTGGGTGAATCCCGTGGATTGCCTTAAAGCCCGCTGTCCAGTCAGTGACCTTACTCACAGAGAATCTTATCAGGGTTGTACTGATCCCTGCCGATGTATGATGACCACACTACTGCTGTCCATATGGTTCGGTTTGTGTTTGATCGGTATGAAAACATTCGCTGCTGTGCCTGATCACACTTGATAATGAATTAACCAGCAAAACCTTTGTCTGTAATCCTAATCAATGATCTGACTTGTGATACCAAACTGACAGCAGAGTTGCCAAACCTCCCGAGTTGCGCGGGAGACTCCCGAGATTTTGTTGTTTCTCCCGACCTCCCGACAGAGGCCTTAAACTCCCGAGTTTTCCCGTTTCCGCGTAAAATTCGTCATTTCCCAAGATTTACAGGCCTACTACAAGTGACAAAAGCATTCCCGATAGCGATCTAAGGCCGTTACGGCTACTTGCGTTTATTACGGTCAATTGCGTGGTGAACGCAGTGAACCGGATGTTGCTCTTTAATAAATAGAAGTTCCGGGTCAAGTAACTTTATTGCACTATTAAATTACTAGAGATTTTCCCCCGAAACACTACAAGCCCAAACTTTTCCCACAGTCCGTAGTTAAAAGTTATAGCCCAGATGCTTCAATGAACGTTGTTACAATAATCTCCCTAGAAAACACTCAAATCTCCCACTTTTTTGTAAAAAATCTCCCTACATTTGGTGAACTTGGGTTGGCAACTCTGTGACAGCTGTAGTTTTCGTGAGAACGAAGCATGATAACTACCCTGGCCCCCCAAGCTGTAAACAAATGGTTTCATTCTGATTGACACATGCTAATGAACCAATGTAGGCATTTGGGGCAAAGGTCATTTCAGAGCTTCTTTCTGATTGGTTCTTAGATACAGACAACTCCAGATGATGGTCAGCTTGTGAGAAAATGAGATAATATTGCAAATTTGTTGAACAACAACCTTTTGATAGTGTGGGGAAAGCCTTTGAAAGCTTAGTCTTTCTAATTCCAACCAGTGGTTCACTGGTTAACATGTCCTTGTCACAATGCCTTTGAGTTAGAAGAGATGCAGTGAGCAATAAGATGGTAGTTACGTCTCAAAGAGGACAGTGACCGAACGTGTGAAAATACGGCTTGCGTGGTCAGCTTGACCTTGCCATATTGGTAGGCCCGTGCAGAGTGAATGCATGGAAAGTCAATGCCGTATTTCGATGCCCCTCGCATGGTGAGGGTTAAGAGATTGAAACTAGTGAAAATTGTGATTTTAAGCGAGCTGCTCTTTATCCAAAAAACTGTTAATACAAAGTGCAATTGTTGGTCCCCTGAATTTCAGCTTAAGCAGGTTTCACTGAAAATTCTTTTGTTTTCCCCAAAAATATATTATGGCTATTATTTTATGTAAGAGAAAACAGGTCTGTGTCAACAAGGGAGTAAATGGAAGTTATGAATTGTTTTACATTTTGATTACAGAAGGGCTGGAGCTTAATTGCAGATTTCTTGGATTACGTTGCTCAAAGGTTTAGCATGAATAGTGTATTGTCTGGGTGTTAAGCATCAGTTAATATGTTTGATTTTCTGATATAAGCATGATAGTGGCTATAGTGCACTCGACTAAAGTTATTACCTGAAAGTCATGTTCAAAATTCAGCCAATCGAGAATATCAAACCTGCAATGTCAAGTAGCAAATCTATCCCTTCATCAGCCAATCGAGAATATCAAACCTGCAATGTCAAGTAGCAAATCTATCCCTTCATTGTAAAACATTGTTACAACATGTTTTTAATTATTTCGCTGTGCCACCTTTGCAGTGGTTTCCTGAAGTGAGTCATCACTGCCCCAATACACCTATAATCCTAGTGGGGACTAAGCTTGACTTGAGAGAAGACAAGGAAACCATTGAGAAACTGAGAGAGAAGAAGTTGTCACCCATCACATACCCACAAGGTTTAGCCATGGCCAAGGAAATTGGCGCTGTCAAGTACTTGGAGTGTTCTGCTCTAACACAGAAAGGATTGAAGAATGTCTTTGATGAAGCCATTCGTGCTGTGCTGTGCCCTAAACCAAAGCCTAAGAAGAAACCAAAGTGTGAAGTTTTGTGAGCTGCTGAGGCCAGCAGTATATAAATATATATCATATTGTGTACTGTTACATGAAGTCACAACAATGGTCTAATTAAAATTGTTTCATGAACTGAGAAATTATACCATCAGCTCACAATAAATTATGCTATCAGCTAAAATGTAAACTTGTGAAATTGGGAGTTAACTTTGATCACAGGAATTTCATCATGGGGTGGTTGTAAATAACTGATGCCTTAAACTCCCACTTTAAATACAAGCCTGTCAGCCAGTGAGCCTTTTATATATCCAGCACCATTTAAGACAAAAGTTTTAGCTAATTTGATAAGCCTGTCAGCTTTTATTTTAATCAATGACAAAAAAAAATTCTCACAATTTCTTTTCTTGAGAATGTGCCCTTCATATTAAATGCTGACACTGTTTGGAGGGGATTGGGGCATTACTGCATTTCTACAGTGCTGACCATGGCTTCATTCCATGCATGTTCCGACATACAATAGGGTTAAATGTATAAACTGCAGTTGACTTCCTTTAATGGGCACAGTGTTCTATAATTTGGACAAATTTACATGATTTCAGTTTATTTTTATTACTTTACTGTGTTATTACTGTTATCTTCTCTGATTGCTGGCTTGTTTATCACTTGCTTGAACTGAATCATAGAAGAGCCCGAGCTTGTATCGACAAGACATGAGACAAAGAGATCTTAAAGTTCCTGGTCATTTCAGCTCCCAGGCTTCACTCCTGTCACTGTTCGGTTTCACTTTGCTTCAACTTGAAGCTGATCCAGAATGCCAAGGAGAGAAATTCTGTGGTAGTAGTGTGGTTTGTATTTGATTTATAATGACTAGCAAAGTTAGGGCCCTAAACCATAGTCACTAAAGTATCATGTTAAGGCATGGGAAAAGAGCCTAAGGCTGTGCTGGAATTTGTAAGGCTCATTACATTCAAACATGAACTGAAGTGGAAACTATTAAATGTGAAGATACTGGTTCTTGACCTCATTTACAGTTAAACAGGTTACTGCAGTTCTGTAAAAATCATACGGTAGATTCTTATTGAACTGAAACTGACCTCAGAAGTTGCTTTGATCTTGGAAAGAGTTCATAAAAGGAGAATTTCTGTGCAAATATTGTCTGTAAGCTGGTATCAAACCTATCAACATACAATAAAACATAGATCACCTGTTTCCAAAATCGGTAGAAAAAACATCTCTGTGCTGGCAGCTTGCCACAGATGTCCTAAGGTGTTTTCTGAGGGACACAAATACAAAACATTGGAGAAATACCTGCCAGTGAAGTAGTTTCGCGTTTCGAATTGGAAGTTGATCCAATGAATTGACAACCCAAATATATCAAATGTATGATAACATGCTTTACCAAACTTTTGACAAGAGTCCAGTTTCCTGTGATTTATCTTGATGGTTCAGTCCAGGTGAATGGTTTTTAAAAAGCACTAAAAATCTAATGTGTACTTTTTTTAATACCATATTTATTGTAAATAATTCTTGCATCGTCATTTATAAAACAGAATGTGTTAATATGCCTGTTCGTTACTTTTGTGTCTGTGTTAATATGCCAGTTCATGTTACTCTTGTGTGTCTTTTTTTTTTTTTTTTCCCCATAAATTTTCAACATATTTTGGGATCATATTATCGCTTCCTGCATGTATCATTCACCAGTAAATCAACTGTATGCCAATCAAACCAGTATTTCGTGAACTGTTATGAGTAAGATGCATTCTGACGTTTTTGTAGTATCTTTGAATGATTGGAGGCCAGGAGTCATATTGAAAGAGAGAGGAGGGAAAACTTTGCCACCAATGTTGAATGTCAGTGAAGTAATTGTGCATCTGTCTTTAAATCTTTTGTTTGCTCTCGGAATTTGCACCTGACCCTTTTACAAGAAAACACCCAAAATTACAAGAATTTAGATTACTAGAAATGTTTGCACAAAGGAAAAAAGTCAGTATGATGTATAAGAAAACCAAAAGTCTTTGATCGTTTCAGAAATATCTCCACATATTTCCAGCACAAATTGGGATATAGTGTGGACAAAACAAAATTCAGGAAAAACAAATTTATTTGAGTACTGATGTATTGCAGCATTATATAAGTTTGCTTGGTTTAACTGTACTGTTTGTTTTGACTGAGTGTCCATGTTGCAGGTAAAAGGACATACATGTTTTATATATTTGATAAATGCAAGAACAACCTAGCATAGATGAATGTGTGGAAGGCATTTCTTTCAGACTCCTTTTCATAATGGGCATCAATAACATTAATTCCTCCACGTCTTGAACAAAATGACACCCTGCAATTCTTCAAAGTGAAACGGCCTCTTAACAAAAATGCAAAATGTTTTTTTCAACTTAGACAGATCTGTCTTTGTGCATGAGAGCACACTGATGTTTCTGCTAATTTATCTTTTCTCTAAGTGATAAGGTGCCACCCTTTTTTCTTTAAAAAACTGTTTGAGGTTAAAGTCCTATGACAAATATTATGACATCTTCAGAAATATTACATTAGAACAATCAGTTCATACAGCAGAGGGAAGGGGTATTGATAATGATAAGGGGCCATTCATAAAGTATGTACACTGTGAAGGGGGTGGTCAGGGGAGCGCACATTCACTTTTCTGTTTTGGTAATAAATTAAAAAGTTTGGGTTTATTTGCTTTACTTTTGCTTATTAAGGTGTACAATTAAGAGAAAAGTCGTGTTTGCAATGAAACAGTCAAATAATTCCTGCCAGTTTTCATATATCAAGGCCTTATCATTGAAATTCACCATTCTAATGGGCATATCCTGGGGGGGGGGGGGGTGTACGCTACATTATGGATGGCCCCTAATGATCGTGTTTCTAAAGTATGTCCGCAGATGCGCAAAGTAGATTTTTGCTCTTGTGCTGAACGCTTTGCCAGGTGAACTAACTTCCTAGCCCCAGTGATGATTGTCTGAGAGCCATGTTTGTGTATGCAGTGACTGTAGTCACACAAATATGTATTGGATCAATCTCTATGCACCTTTGGGAAAAGAGACCTGATCAGACTGTCTGTAGTATAAGCAATGAAACATTGAAAGCGGCTTCTGCCAAGCATCTCCCAATGCTGTGGCACTTGACCCAAACAAAAAAAATTTTTCAGAAGGAAACTATTTGTTATTGGCATATTTTTCCACCATTTCCTTCTGATAACTAAAAAAGAAAAATAGAAAAGTCAGAAATTCACAATATACAATGCATATATATAAAATTAGGTTAAATGAAGAGATCTGACATGATGTTTAGATAGTTGCAGCATTTATTCATGTTTTTGTTTCCATTGAGAATGTCTTATATTAAACATGGTGTATGATCTTTCTACAACATGAGTGTATAAAATTTGTAAATATTGTATTAGGTGGTTTTTGGCTGCTTCTGATAGTAATGAAGCTATTTCCTGGCATGGGAGGTCCTTTCTTTCAATGTGCACCAAACACAGCCATGGTCGGTGGCTTTTAAGCAATCCGCTAATCTGATGTGAAATAGTACATGTAACTGTAATTTTCTTATAGTGTAATCAGAATGCATGCAAAGGTCCCAGAAATTTGGAGGTATTTCAAAGTGCAGAGCACCGTTTTATTTTTTTGTTTTTTGGGAGTTTTTTGGGGGGAAAAACCAGATTTAAAGTATTACTATTATGATAACAAAAATTTCAGACATAAACTCAGATCTGTCATACTTAATTATGCTGTATGAGGATATTACATGTAGGTTTGTTCCTCAGAGTATCACTTTATACAAATCTAAAGCTAGATACATCTTTTACTAGCAGAATCTGGTTGCCAAGGTACAATTTTAATTTGCTTTCTCCCATAGATAAATATAAGTTCAGGTATGTTATTTATTAATAGCAATTTCACCAGTTTTAGTAAAGTTTGTATGGTGTTGCCCAATGGGAAGTAGGAATTAGTCTTTGGGAACCCATGAAATAAAAATTTGAAGAAAATGTGAATTGTGTGTGTACAGGCCTAGCACCATCGCAGAATCAGCTTGTGATGTTGCACATTGAAGGCAGGAATTGTACAGGGAACACTTGTACTCTCCTGTTGTTTTTATAAAATTATTTGAAATTTGATGACTTTAGCTGCAACATTATAACAATAAAGGCATATTCTTTACTACAGCTTCAGTTCTTGTGTGTGTTTTTTGGTGTTTTTTAATGTTGTGATCGTTTTTGTTTGAAACCTATGGGGTGGCAGATTTTTACACTTGCACAAATTTCCCGTAGCTTAAATTTTTGTAATTATTTACTATTATGCAGAAATTTCAGTTGATTTATTTGAAAAAAAAAGTAAAAGGATTTTATTGCCGCAAAACGTGACAGCGAGAAAAAAAAGAACAAACCAAAATTTTAGAATTCTACATGCCTCAGAAAAGTGACTTTTTTCATTATTTTAGACGGCATCTATATTTAAAAAAGCGAATGTATGTCTGTGTCTTCGCAAATAATATTGGCTCATACATGATTTACATGAAATTTTGAACATGCCTTCCTGTCACCCTGTTTTGGCCAAATGAACAATTGTCTGATAGACATTTGGCCGAAAAGTAAACGACTGAACAGACAAAATATACGTGTTGGAAATTTTAATAAAATCATTTATGTCACCGCTTTTAAAATTTTATCGAAAAACATAAAAATGAATGACTTGTGTTCACTTTGCTGAACCCCAAAAGATATACGTTAATGGCACTGTTCATATGGAAAGCACCAAAATGAAAAAACAGTGGCAGTGTGTCATGCACTGGCTTATTAAAGCAGTCAAACACTAATACTAATAGTCAAAAGAGAGAAATTTACAAATATACAGTACTTAGAAATCAGCCATAACGAGTGAGAATACACAACTGCTCTACCAGAGGGCAGACACACTGAACAAGCTGATTCTTGTTGAAGAGTTACCCCTGCAAAAGGCAAGTACCAGTATTCTCAACACATTTTATAAGGTTTCGCCATTCCTGTTTTATCATTATCAGGGAGTGGCATTTTGTAGGGGAGGCAATGAGGCCCACTTACAATGTTATGATATGAGGGATACGAAATACATACTGTAGATCTAGTTTGAGATTCTGAATTTCCCTGCAGATATTACATTATTTCAATCTAAATATTTAAGAACATTTATTATTATTGTATTTTCTGTTTAAAAAATTACATCATTTTATTCTTTAGTACATGGGCAATATTCTCAATGACTGTTGTTTTACTTGTACCAACGCACCCCAAGCGTTTTGCGCCAGGGGCACGTGCGTATATGTACTACCCTTAACCCCGTCCTTATCCTCAGCCCTAAATCTTATCGGATCCCTAACCCTGCCCTTTCAACCTAAAAACACCAGGAAAACAAACACAAAATCTGAAAGAATACATGTACATGTAATTAATTAAGGCTGCTGGTCGGAATATTTCGGGAGGAGCTCTTTAGCTCTGGAGTCACAAAAGGCTTTAAAATAAGTAGGCTGCCCCTAGCGCAAAAAAAAAAAAAAAACAATTGGTGAGGTAAGAAACTTGAAACAACATCCATTTTTTATACAGTGTACCGGTACCAGTTATGAACAAAAACAGAAAATAATAACAAACTAAATAATATCAAATGTTGATTCTGCCAGGTATCCGTTCGGTGAAATGTTGGGCCGGGAGTCCATGCAGAAGCTTAAAAAAAAAATTCTATTTTACATTTGGAGGCATCAAATGGTGGGCAAGTATTTTTTTTTTTTCTTCAGTTTGCTTGTGTCGCTGACGGCTCCCCTTAGATTCTACTCTTCAAAAACACAGTCGTGAGCCCTTGATGTCACTACTTCCACCCGATACATTCACTCCTAACTACATGTACTATAACAAACTACCCAGTGCGCAGTTCATTGGCATTTCATCACTGCTGACGGGGTGCGAAGGGCTTCAACGTGCAAAGAGGGTGCAGTAGGATCAGAGATACTGGATACAATAAGATGAGACAGTCTAACAATAAACAAACAAACAACTGCAAAAGTAAAGTAAATTTAAAGGAGCAAGCAAAGTGAAGCAGATCCATTATAATCACCATGCAAGAACTGAAACTAAAATACATTGTAGAATTTGTAGATTTATTTATCACGAGCAGCACCGAGTACCTCGATCAGCTAGTCCAATCATAAAGTTGATAGTTTTCATTAGTAAAACAATTTGGGGGTCAGAAAACCCCACTACATGTATCTGAAAATAGGTGGTTTTGAGATTAATGCGGATTCTCCTTCTTTTTTTTTTTTTTGTTGTCGTACCTGATCATGCCCTTCACTTGAAAGAGAACAACGGTCCAGCACTGATAAAAAATACATGTACACGTATCAGGTGGTGAAACGGTTTGTGGAGGGAAGGAATTAACATCATATTTTTTATTTTTTTTTCCCCTTAAACTTGATTCAAAAGAAACTCCTACAAGTGAAATCGGAAAGGCTGAAAGAGAGGTACCAACATAGCTACACAGAGTTAAATAAGAAAGTGAAGAGACTAGTAAAGAAAGATAAACGAGAAGCCATGGAACAGCTAGCGGCAGATGCGGAGGAGGCAGCAGCAAGAGGAGAACAGGGTAAGCTCTACAAGATCACTCAGCGCATTTGTGGCAAGTACGGTGGAAGACCAAGTGTTCCAATCAAAGACAAGAATGGGAAACTACTGACTACAGAACGAGAACAGGATACACGCTGGACAGAGCACTTTCAGGAATTACTAAACCGGCCACCACCTGAAGATAGAATAATAATACAAGATGCTGCTGAAGACCTTGACATCAACATAGATCCACCAAAGAAGGAAGAGATAGTGGCAGCAATAAAGAGCCTAAAAAACAGCAAAGCCCCAGGAAAAGACAACTTGACTGCAGAACTGTTCAAAGCAGATCCGGATCAGTCAGCCACCATCCTTCAGCCACTGTTCACAGCTATCTGGGAAGCAGAAGCAGTACCAAAGAGCTGGAATGAAGGCAGAATAGTGAAAATACCCAAGAAAGGAGCACTCAGCGATTGCAACAACTGGCGTGGTATCACTCTCCTTTCTATACCCAGCAAAATCCTTGCCAAGATCATTGTGCAACGTATGTCAGATGCTGTGGACAAGACACTGAGAAAGGAACAGGCCGGATTCCGAAAGGGGAAAGGATGCATTGACCAGATCTTCACACTCCGAAACATCATAGAACAGTGTTCAGAATGGCAAAGGCAGCTCTATGTGAACTTCGTTGACTTCGAAAAGGCCTTCGACAGCATCCACAGAGAGAGTATATGGCGCATTCTTCGGCACTATGGGATTCCCAGCAAGCTTGTTGAACTCATCAAAAGCTTTTACAAGAACTTCAGTTGCAGTGTCGGAAACAGTGATGCATCCTTTGAAGTGAAAACTGGTGTACGGCAAGGATGTGTGATGTCAACAATTTTGTTTAACCTCGTAATCGACTGGATTATGCGGAAAACTACAGAGGATGCACCAAGAGGCATCAGATGGACACTCTTCGACAACCTAGAGGATTTGGACTTTGCGGATGACCTTGCGCTATTGTCACATAGTCACCAACACATGCAAGATAAGACGCAGAGACTACATAATTTTGGATGCAAAGTAGGCCTTCGGATTAGCCAGAAGAAGACAGAGATTATGACCCTAAATGTAGACACTCCAGCACCAGTGCAAGTAGATGACAAGAACCTCACCACGACGGACAAATTTAAATACCTTGGTAGCATTATCAGACCAGAGGGTGGCACAAAGGAGGACATCCAAAGTAGGCTGGGAAATGCAAGGGCTGTCTTTCAAAGTATGAGCAACATCTGGAAATCGACACAATACGGCATCAACACCAAGATCAGACTGTACCAAAGCTGTGTCCTATCCACACTCCTGTATGGATCAGAGTGTTGGCGAATGACAGAAGGTGACCTCGCCAAGTTGTCTTCCTTCCACACCACATGTCTTCGTAGGATTCTCCGCATCTTTTGGCCAAACAAGATTTCTAATCGGGAACTACTAAGGCGATGCAAGCAAGAAGAAATAGCCAACATCATCACGAAGAGACGATGGAGATGGCTTGGACACGTGCTGCGAAAGGAAGCAAATTCTATAACCAAAACAGCACTTCAGTGGACACCGGAGGGACGGCGCAAGCGAGGCAGACCCAAGGCAACCTGGCGGAGAACAATCGAGGCAGAGATGAAATCCTTCAATCACTCATGGGGAACTCTCGCAAAGATGGCCCAGGACAGACAGGGCTGGAGATCCTTTGTTGCTGCCCTAAGCACCAGTGGGTGCAACAGGAAATAGTAGTAGTAGTAGTAAACTTGATTCCATTTGCTCGCACTTGGCACTTGGCACAAGCCCCCCACCCCCTCCCCCCTCCCACCACATCACCAAAAAAAAATTAAAAAATCGGAGAATCAATTTAGGTAAGCATTCATGGATGGTCAGCAGCGCTCGATGTGGCTTAATATGTAATATCCACACAGCAGAGGCACATGCACGGGGGTGAATCGGAAAACGGCAACAATGCCAAATAAATTCATGGTTGTGTCCCTTGTTGTGCATTTTGTAGTTGCTTTCAACTTGAGTTTTTGAGGTTTTCAATCAAACAATGAACAGCCCTGACTGAATCCACTATCTGACACCGAGGGGCGAATGCGTGGCAGATGTAAAACATGGCACATTTTTCAGAGCCGAATTTGTTCACTGTTCAACAATCACTTAGGCCTTGTAGATGTCGCATACTTTCTTATTGTAACTTAATTAGCCATAGGAAACCTATTTTTTTGCTTTTCAGTATGGTAGCAATGTAACAAAATTGTTTATTAACTTAGGATCACAAGAAATATTTAGAGCCACTATATAAGTATTTTTGGAATAATAGGACTGAGGCTAATGAACAAATTTCTTTCTCTTCACTTCATCCGCCCTTTTTGTGTGCTTTGTTTTATGGAGAGAATGTTCAACTTGACATTGAAATTAAAACCGATCAGTGTTGTGTCTTATTTTCTATCGAAATACATGGTGGAGTGTACACAGTGCTGGTTCAGTGTGGGCGGGTCTAGAACGCGACGTGCACGCTTTCTTAATTAAGAGGCGCTTAGGAAAGACTGTGCTGTCTTATCGTATCTTGTATCTTTCCTTTGAGTCATGTATCACCAGTAGAAACAGCCACACTTTAAGGACACAATATGGGGAGGGGGTCGCTAATTTCACTTATTATCACCTCAGTGGAAAGGATAGTTATTACAGTTTTCTTCCGGATCTTCCTGCAGAAAAAAAAAATGACAAAGATAACATATTTGCACATCTTTGAAAAAATAGTGTGACATTTCCTTCATTTTCCTCTCTACCGTCATACAATAGGAAGCAAATATTTATGCACACAATATGTTTTGCTGTCTTCGTGGAATATAGTCTCTGCAAGGTCTTGTTGATGTGTTTTGCATGATAATGAGATAGATGCCAGTTTGGCTGTTTATGGTGGTAAACCTGTAATTTTCCACCAGTCTGTTCAGTCTGTTTGCTTGAAATAAATAATTATGCAGATTGACAAAGGTCCCTTTCTGTTTTAAGTGTAAACCTGAAACTTCCCGATAAATTGATGTCTACGAAGAAATCACACCTGGAGAGAGAAATCTGAACCTTAAACATGTAGTTTTATTACAACCACGCAAACCTCTTAGCCTGACCACTACAATTTAATATTTCCATATTGGTACCGATAACATGAAAGTTGTGTGCCCCAGTCAAAATGTGAAATACACTGTCCTTGATTTTAAGATTTAGCTAATTTAATACAACTGGCGCTGATATCAGCCAATACGAAAAAAAAGTCTACGGTGAGTATTTTAGCTTTGGTACACACAAACACATAATTTCCATAATTATAATAATGAGTGCTATTCTCTGAATATGTCAGGCCAGAGTTTTCTGCTATTGTATAACAGTACACAATACAGCCTGCTACTGTCACCCCCACTGTCTTGTGGGTCATCTCGGGAGAGAGGAAGACTAGGGGAAGGTAACCCTGAATACAAATACCACACTGCCTTGTGTGTTGCTATGATAGCAAAGGCTATGGGAGTAAACCCAGACAGAAAATCAGGAGTGGAGACCCGAAGGTGGTTGTCAGGGAGAACTGCATCAAACTGGCTTCCAGCATCTCCTGCAGCCGGACTAGTTCCAAATGTATTGACCTGGTCTCTCCCTTGGGTTTAACTAGAATGGCAGAGAGAGGGGTGGTGCCTCTGGGCAAAGCACCATCTCTTAAAAATAGCCCAGGCAAGGCAGCAAAACGAGGAGGCGTTTGCTCGGGCTTGGCAAGCGTCTGTCTCTCCTCTATAAGCCCACCCATTTCCGATTTGGAGAGGACACTCCAGCCATCCGTTACGGATGGGCACAACACGGGAGGTGGCAGTTACCGGTGATAAGCTCAATCCATTTGGCGTACGGATGAGCGCCAGGGGTCCCCTCTGTCGGTGGGAGCGGCTTTTCAGCTGCATTGATCAACTACCGCCCGCCGTAACCTGGGCAGCCCCCAGGCAGTTGGGTGTTGTTCCACCACGTCAGCCTGCTTCATAAGGTGGTTGGAGCTAGACCAAAAGTCAAAAAGCTGACGTAAAGTGTGCACCTGGCAAAAACAGAAAAATACTAAAACTTGGTACCTGGAACGTCAGAACAATGCGCCCAGGCTTGCAACAGCAAGATCTCACTGATATTGACTCCATCAGGAAATCCCAAATTATTGATCGAGAACTTCAGCTACTAAACATCGACATCGCTGCCCTTCAAGAAACTCGACTTCCCGACTCCGGGTCAGTCAAAGAAGAAAACTACACCTTCTTCTGGCAGGGCCTTAGCAGCGAACAGCCGAGAATCCACGGCGTGGGCTTCGCCGTAAAAAACTCCCTTATCAATTCGATCGCAACTCCAATTGGAGTGTCAGAACGCATCATGACACTCAGACTGAACACCCGGTCTGGTTTTACCAACATTATCTGTGTCTATGCCCCAACACTTACCTCCTCTGACGAAACCAAAGACATTTTCTACGAGGCATTGCAGAGGACTCTCCACAACATCCCTCTCACCGAAGGCCTGCTAATTCTGGGTGACTTTAACGCTCGAGTGGGAGCAGATCACTCCGCATGGCCAAAGTGCATTGGGCACTTCGGCATTGGCAACATCAACGAAAACGGGCAGCGCCTTCTGGAGCTATGCTCCGTAAACTCATTATGTGTTACAAACACGTACTTTGACCTTAAGAGATGCCAAAGAACATCATGGCGCCATCCCAGGTCTGGCCATTGGCATCAATTAGATCTTATTCTCTCAAGGAGGAAGAGTTTGGGCTGTATAAAAATAACTCGTTCCCTCCACAGTGCTGACTGTGACACCGACCATGCACTGGTAGTCAGCAAAATCAAAATTTCGGCCAAGAAAATATACAGATCAAAAGCCCCTTCAATCCCTAAGATCAATGTAACAGCAATCAGAGATGAATCAAATAGAAAGTCATTTGAAAAGTTATTTGCTGAAAGCATGGATAATGTCACCCAATGTGACTCGGTAGATGAAACATGGAACACTCTCAGTTCAAAAATTCATGACTGTGCCATCAAGTCTTTTGGACAGCATAAAGTTTCAAACAACGACTGGGTAGCCCAGAACAGCGAAATTCTCCTACCTCTCATTGAGCAAAAGAAATCTGCTTTCAATGAGTATAACAAAAATTGCAATCAGAGTACAAAAACTTGTTTGAAAAATGCAAAAGCTAAACTTCAGCTGGAGGTAAGACGTTGCGCCAACAAATACTGGACAGACTTGTGTAACAGCATACAAGAGGCAAATGAAAAGGGAGATATGAAAACCGCCTTTAGTCAGATGAAAGTAGCCCTTGGGCCAATCATCACCAAAAGCGCCCCACTTAAGTCTGTAAATGGTGAACCCATCACAGATAAAAATGAACAACTGAATAGGTGGGTAGAGCATTACTCTCTGTTGTATTCAACTGAGAAAAATATTCCACCAGATTTTGAGGAACACCTCCAAAAACTGCCAATAATGGCCGAACTTGACGCTGAACCTTCCTTAGTCGAGCTTTCCAATGCAATCGACCACCTGTCTGCTGGAAAAGCCACAGGAAGTGACAACATTCCTGCAGAGGTATTAAAAGACCTAAAAGGCCCACTATTACCACACCTGTATAATCTGTTACTGCAGTGTTGGAAAGAAGGCGTGATACCACATGATATGAGAGACGCCAAAATTGTCACACTTTACAAGAACAAAGGAGACAAAGGCGACTGCAACAACTATCGAGGCATATCCCTCCTCAGCATTACTGGAAAGGCTTTTGCTCGCGTCATCCTCTGCCGCCTTCAACAACTGGCGGAAAAAGTCTTACCAGAAACACAATGTGGCTTTCGAAGCAAACGATCAACTATTGACATGATATTTGCACTTCGGCAAATCCAAGAAAAATGTAAAGAACAAAACAGGCCGCTTATAACATGCTTTGTGGACCTAACAAAGGCTTTCGACACCGTAAGCCGATCTGGCCTGTATGCAGTCCTTAAATCCATAGGCTGTCCACCAACATTGCTAAAACTTATTGCATCCTTCCACACTGACATGAGGGCATGTGTCAACTTTGAGGGCTGCACATCCAATTCATTTGCTGTAAACAGCGGTGTGAAGCAGGGATGTGTTCTTGCTCCTACCTTATTTGGTATATATTTTGCAGCCCTACTCAAGAATGCCTTTGGTCAATGTTCAGGTGGAGTACTTATTAACACCAGAGTGGACGGCTCCATTTTTAATGTTGCCAGACTAAAAGCAAAATCTCGTACAGAGCATATTATGTTACAAGAGCTCCTCTTCGCAGATGATGCTGCAATCGTGGCCCACGATGAAACCACGCTCCAGGCTCTCATCAATAGCCTTGCCAAAGCCTGTGACAAATTCATGCTAAAGATCAGTGTTTCAAAAACTGTAGTTTTGACACAAGGCTTGAGAAACCCCAACCCAATCATGCTGAATGGCTTTCCTCTGGAGCAAGTGGGAAAATTCTGCTACCTAGGCTCAACCATCAGTGGTAGCACAGACATAACAACTGAAATAAATGCCAGAATAGGAAAGGCGGCCACAGCTTTTGGCAAACTCTCAAAAAGGGTGTGGAACAATAGCAAGCTGACCATCAAAACAAAGGTACTCGTGTACCAAACTTGCGTCCTAAGCACCCTGCTGTATGGCTCAGAGACATGGACCACCTACTCCAAACATGAAAGATCCCTCAACTCCTTCCACCTGCGCTGCCTACGCAAAATTCCCAAGATCAAGTGGCAAGACAGGATCTCAAATATCGAAGTTCTGAGCCGAGCCAACATTCCATCAACTCAGGCTCTCCTAGGCAAAAAAAGACTGCGGTGGCTTGGACATCTCCACCGTATGGAAAATGATCGCATCCCCAGACAAATTCTCTACGGGGAACTTGCTACTGGCAACCGACCCAGAGGTAGGCCACATCTGCGATTCAAAGACACTTGTAAGGTCACGATGAAAGCATTCAACATCGACCCCAATGAATGGGAGAACCTTGCAAATGATCGAAGCAGATGGAGACAAAAATTGCGCAGTGGCACGCTCGCAATAGACTTCAAGGCAAAAGAAACATACCTGACAAAACGACAGAGGCGGAATGAAAACACTCGCCAAAGTGAACCCAAAAGACTGACCTGCAATCACTGCCATCGCACTCTCGGGTCAAACATTGGTAGAATAAGCCACGAGAGAAGCTGTCAGTCAAAGTGAAAGTGAATATTCTAGCTGCTAAGACCGTCTGTAAAGACGCTAAAGGCCATATATTCTCTGTAAAGAATGCGGGTATGCAATGAATCTCTCGCGAGTTTGGTTTAAAACACGTCTAATGTCAAGAGTGCCAGGAGGAGAATAAGAATACACAAATATATTATTATGCAGAGTTAAACTTTTGTTTGTTTACGAGAATGTTGTTTCTTTGCTTTCCTAACGTCGGGATAACTAATTTGTTCTTGTATTTGTTCAGCCCCAGCTGAATGGTTCGCCTGCTCTTCATAGTTTGGCAAGAGTGTATCACATTATTAGGCTACATAGGCTATGTTACATTGTACTATAGGTCATCTCACAGTGTGTTTGGCTTATTCCAACAACTGGAGCCCACGGAATGTACAACTGGGATCTTCCCCATCTCCTTCATCCCCACCCCTCCACATACACACACACATTCACAGCAACGTAAATATCTGGTAGGCCTACAAATTAAATATAACACCAGCTATGGTCCCCAGCCGTGTCCGCTACAAATCTATTTATTAATTTCAGTTCTGGGTGATTAAAGTGGATCTGCGTCACTTTGCCCGTCCCTTAATTTAGATTTACATGTATTTTGTTGTTGTTGTTGTTTGTTTGTTTTTAGACACGACGTCTTACTGCGCTCTCTTTGTGCGCCGACGCCTCACGCACCCCGTCAATATTCATGAAATGGCAAGAATCGGCGCACGGATTAGCATGTTTCATAGTAAAAAACATCACAGAAAGTGATGACGTCATGACAGAATCGGTCGGGGGAGGGAGGGGGCAAAATTAACGACACAAAGCAAATTTTAAAAAAATAAGCTAGCCTGCTTCCCCACCGTTTTAAGTCTTAAAATACAGTTTTTAAAAAAAAGAACCTTCTGCAGGTCGAAAGGACGGCACCTTTAAAATTTCATGCAAATCCGAGTTGTGTGAGCGGCGGTAGGTTTTGTCAAAAAATTTTCCTGGGAGTTTTTTTTTTTTAAATTAATATTGAACAAAGAGCTTAGAGCGCAGATTACTGCCATTTCATGACTGCTGACGGGGTGCTCAGGAAGTTAACGCGCAAAGGGAGTGCAGTAAACCAAACAAACTAACTAACAAAACAATTTAAAAAAAAAAACAACCAAACCTAATGGAACGGGTAAGGCGAAGCAGATCCATTATAATCACCCGGAACTGAAACTAATCAACAGATCGAGTTTTTGTTTTTTGTTTTGAGGTTGCATTGTATCGCTAATTTTGCCCTAGATCCGTTCTTTACTGAGAGTCCGTGTCGTGATCACTTCCTGGCGTTGTGTTCACTATAGGCCCTAAATGCTCTGACTATTGCTGTTTCGGTTAGTTTCATGAATGCTGGCGTTGTGCGCAGAGCACCAATGAGCAAATGGGGGTGCCGTAAGACTTAACTTAAAACAAACAACAACAAAATTGAAACCAAAAGGAACGGGTAAGGTGAAGCACGTCTCTTACAATCATCCAGAAGTGAAACGAATATATTTCTCCAGGGCAGGGGTCACTCAGCTATCTTAATCTTATAAAATAAGATGCACGGGGGATTTTTAACAAGCCCTACCTATCGCTCATACAGCTCGATTTGCCTAAAAGTTTACAGGTGCCATTCCTTTCAACCTGCGCAAGGTTCTCTTGTAAATTTGGAGACTTAAATTGGTGGGGAAGTATTTTGTTTGAGTTTGCTTTGTGTTGGTAATATGACTGCCTCGAGATCCGATCCTTCATTTTTGCGAACACATATATTATATGAGCCCAAACATTACTCCCTGAAAAATTCTCTGTGTACCGGTACTGTTCCATCTGTTAATCGCTGGGTTTTGTGGATGATCCTACCCATCTCGGCATCAACGATAACTAATGTTTTTACGCCGATTCCTTTCGGTCTGAGGTGGTGTCCGTCCCCCCCCCTCCCCCCTTTTCATTTTTTTTTTGGTTACCATTCGAAGAATGGGGCATTTACTAGATATAATTATATTATAGAAAACACCGAGGTGTTGACGGTGTGCGCAGGGCAAGCGCGCAAAGGGAGAGCAGAATGGAGTTTCAAAAGATAACAAACACTCAATAAAAACAACAAAACAACTCCCTATGCCGGTTGTCAGGAGCAGAGTTAGGGTCTTGGGGAGCATTCGACTGCACGAGGGGCAGCTAACTCACACTCGGACACAACCACACAAGAAAAGTATTAAACAACTAGAGTATCTATATATGTCAGGCCGGTCAGGCCATGTTTTACATAAATATTAATAAACAAAACAAAAGACAATAGAGGTATATTCAAAGCAATAAATTCTAATTACTAACTTAATCTATGATATTCATGTGATTATGGTTCCTTATTGGATGTACTGTGTCACAAATCCCAGACTGGGAGATGTAATAGTTTATGACAGGACGACAATCACGAACAAACAAGTTTAACACTTAACAAAACAACCCATCAGACTCACACATTTATTAAACATAATTATACATATAATAGCGCAATTACATACATTATATTATTGAAATGAACTGCCGTACAACGGCCTTATTCTCACACACACTCTCCCTCGGATCCACAATCCGGTAGTTACTCCTAAAGGCACTTCGGCCTCAGCCTCTCCCCTCAGGGTCTTAATAGTACATTAATGATTCACTGGCACCGCATTCTCTCAACATCACCTTCCTATTGCCATACAACTTATCAGTTCACTTGCCCCTCATCATGGCAATAATATAGTATCTCATTCACTCTCATATCTACGTCCCTGTCCGTGGCCAGACTGCCACGACTTTAGGTGCCTCTACTGTCCTGCACCGACAGTCTCACTTCTGGCCTATGTATGGCCTCCGGCCCTATGCTGGCCTATCACTTGTGCTCATCGAGGTGGCTCTTCGGCCCGTCCCCGACACCTACAAGAATAACATTACATTGGTATAATACCCTACCATTTCTATTCACTCCACCTCTCCTTACAACCCATGAAGTGTACACACACTAGTTCACCTTTCACTCACCACACATCTTACGGTAACACACCTCCATCGGAGTACACACTACTCACTCGCGCTACAAATCCATGAACTCACTTTCATCTATCGCTCATGGCGCACATTGCTATATCCAATACCAAGGACTTCCACATTCCTCACATATACTTATTTACATCATGGTAATAGGCGAATATAATATAATACATCAATCATAATAATCAATCAACGTTCTACATACCAGTCATCACTGGAAAGACTCTCACTAGTCTTCTCGACTGCTTCCCTTATGTCCGCCCGATGGGCTCTTATTCACAGGTCCGCTCCGTAGGACCTTCTAACTTGCAGTGATAGTTATACATCGCTTTCGCCTCATTCAGACCTCCCCCACTACTCACAACAGCACGCTTAACTTGCTGTCTACTGTGAGCCCTTCTTACTCTACACCCGCTCTGTAGCAATCCCCGCTCTGTAGCAAATAGGTATATTATACGAAACTAGATATCAATTTAAAGTGACAGTTGAGTCGCCACTGGCCAGTCGCCAGGCAAACTCTCCCTAAATCATATGGGCTTGAATGTTAGGAGAGCCCAGTACGTTCCAAGCCTACAGAAGCACACTTCGGCTTGTAGGTAATTACGCAGTTGCAAAAAACTATTTATATATATGCACAATCATTATTCAATTCATCAACAATGTGCCATATTACTTCAATCATACTATGGAAATAATTCTATAACACAGGCCACTCGTCGTCGAGTGCCAGCTGGGGTTTCCTTAGACTTCCTATGAGGCTGTGGTTCTCTCTCTATCTCTGATCTTCTATTGTGCTTGAACAAATAAGATATATTACCATTGGTCACGCCTACTGGTAGGCGCGAACATCAAAATAGCGCAGCGTGGGCTTTCAAAGGTCAGCCCACTCAGACCTTTCTTTCTAGAGCTCAGTCAGTCCGTTAGCAAGGACTTCTAGTCTTCAAATCACAGTTCAGGTACTGGCCAACCGGAGATACTTCACGACACGATGCTTCTGCTCGTCTGTATTCCATAAATCTGAACGTTACACGATGTTTTATACCATCTAACTACCCAGCAGTGCTAGTCCGCTGGCCCAATTAGTTCAGCTATCTCATTGGTCGAAACCTCCCACCATTTTAATTGTAGTAATACGTCTGCACTATTCTACCAGCCAGTTAACGTGCCAAAACTTGTCTAGTCATACTTAACAATGTCAACTATCCCCACCTTGTTTCACCCCTACTCCATTACTTATTAATCACGAACATTAAAACCGACAAGCGTGAATCCAATAGTTTAACTTTACATTTATTTACTCACCAACTATAATTCGCGAGGGCCGTTCAAGGCCACCAGCCAATTTCTCATGGCCCTGGTAAGACAACAACAACTGACTCTCTGCGTGAGTTTTAACAACATCCGAATCATGACACCGGTTACCTCAGCAAGTGTTACAACATATATCATGATATTTGCCCCCCCCCCCACACACACACACATCCCCCATTCCACTCACTTGTTTCTGATTTATTGTGTTTAGAAAAAAAGATTTTCACACAAGATTATCAATTACACATCAATTGTTAAGGTTAGATGACTTTATGTTGATGATAGCAATTTTATCTGCTTTTCATTATTTTCCACCTCATCCCCCATCCCTAGAAAAAAAAAGGGGGGGGGGAGCCCGCAAAGCTCTTTGTTTTTACATCTGAATTCTGATGATGAATTACGAATTAACTGGATGCTCTCAAGGACATGCACGCGTGCAGCCTTACAGTTTACCATTTAATGATGTCCAGATGTCAGACTCAGTTATATGAGCATGAGTTGTAGACGTTTAGGCATGCAGTGACTGGCCACTATCGGGGGACTGCTAGTGCCCCCCCCCCTCCCCCAAAGAAAGAATTAATGGGCAAAAATCTGTAACAGCTTTGCACAGTCAAAAACAAATATTATTGTAATTCTAACTATCGGCCCACTTCCAGGAAATTGTCGGGGATTTCCGATTATTACATAATTGCCTGACGATGGGTTAAGCCTGTCACATGACGGAAAGTTGTACCTTGATTGGTTGGCTGTAAAGAACAAACCGTATAAATGTTGGGAATACAGCCGTTGGGTTACAATTTTTATCTCTATCGACTTTTCGATCTGAAAGCGGCTTCTACGACGACATGTTCTTGATTTCATCCCTCCGCCACCATGGAAACGAACGGACAAACGAGGTTTGCACACTCTAGATCAAGATCTATAATTTTATTTTAGTTAATCTAATTATATCTGTTTTTGAACAATGTCTGTGTAATGAGCTGTTAGATCTTAACATTGCCATTGTAATTAGCGATGTCGAAATCGTTCACAGCTCAAATTAAGTCAACTTACAGTTTCATCGCATCAAGCACGGCCATTTTGTTGTAACCCCCGTCCTTTTTGTTTATAACATAATGTGAAATATATTGTGTGTATGGGGTGGGGGGGGGGGGGACCCACAGAATTAAAATATTAGAAAATGGCGCTCCGTCAAAGTAGGGGAATCATTTATGGGAGGTAAATAAGTTAAAATTACAAATGAATTATAAATAATGGTGTGTTTGCGGAGGTGTCCATCCAAGGCACACAGTAAGGATGTATAACGCAGCGCACTTTTGGTAAATTTGTCAGGTAGATGTTGATGTTTTTAGAGTAAAGTCGCGGCTCAGTGATCAACGCCTTCTAAATAATGAAGTGAGCATGTTCTGTGTCATAAATTTGATCCATGCTCAGTAGTAGACAAGGATTTTAAATAAATATAAATATAAATATTGTTCTTCAAATACTTTGATTTTGTTTATTTCACACATGCACTGTCCGAGAAACTGATGATCAGAATCTATTCTTAGCTAAATGTCTAGCTGTGACCTTCAGAAATCCT
Source organism: Onchidella celtica (assembly GCA_963931925.1). Classification (NCBI taxonomy): domain Eukaryota; kingdom Metazoa; phylum Mollusca; class Gastropoda; order Systellommatophora; family Onchidiidae; genus Onchidella; species Onchidella celtica. Next base: position 13,780,055 of record OZ007568.1, on the reverse strand, counting down.
GGAAGCATTCTCGGATCTCGTCTTAATTAGATTCTGTTTTTCAAATGTAATCATTCTTCAGCTGCAGTTCTGTGCCAATATCAAAGTAGAAATTCGGGAACAGAAATAAATTTTATACAAAGTGGTCAAATCAGGCAAGTAATGGAGATGGAAAACTTCATTGTTCAAACTGCCACATATTATAAATAAAATAGCATTTTTATCGAGTGGCATAATCCAGCAGTGGCAAAGTTTTTTTAAAGCACATTAGAGATATCTTTTTTAAAAATCTTCATGCAGCATTGACGAAGGAGTCTACCGGAGATTATCCTGATATTGTCTATTCATAGTTTGGCTTCTGGGAAGATAATCAATTTTGTTACCATCTGTGTAAAGATGAATGAACATCACTTACTCGGAAAATTGCTAAATCTTTGCATTAATGGGAATTGCATGATTTATCTTTCTCTGCAATCTGTAAACCTTTAATACAAAGTTGAGGTAGCGAGACTTTATGAAAGTCTTGTCAGCTGTCATCAAATGATTTACAATAATGTACATCCCTTCTGAAATTTGACACTCATAACAGACCAGCGGTACATTCTGAGATATAGTGTCAGGAGTGTTGGCACACAAATGGTGCAGATTTCTCTCAACTTAGGTTTTTTATAGTTAATCCAAATCATTTTTTTCTTTTTTAAAATATCTTTTAAAAAAAAAACATGGTGATGTAAAGTATAGAGATTACGTGCAACATAGTAAAATGCATTGCATTTATGAACAACATCTCAAGAATCAGTTTTTGTTATTCTTGTCCAGTAGCATGAAGTTGTAAGAAAAATAAAAGCTAGAACATTGAGATGGAGGGACCAAAAGCAGCGAATCTCCTAAAATAAAGACCTAAACACTCACAAGAATCAGTCTCAAGCCTTTATGAACTGATAGATTTTCTTAACTCAAAAATGGTAAAAGTGCAAGGATAATATTTAAACATTTAATGATAAATTAATGAAAATATTAGTTGAGATAATAAGTTGACACAGGCTGACAAGAATGATGTCAATAAATTTTTATTTACTATTAATTTGTTATTTGTGACAAAATTAATCAGGTTTAGGAATTACATAATTGTACATATAATGTATACTGTAATCTTATCCTTTTAGGAACAAAAATTGTGGCAGGACATTGTTGTGGTGCAATTTTGAGTTTAATGCCCCGGCCCAAAATACAGTTTCAAACATTATGAATTTAATTAATATTTATTAATGAAGGGGAGTGTTAGGTTTCCGCAATTGTTCGTATTTGCAGGCATATTTAATGCATTGGGATTGACATCTCCCTCTCTTTTTGTGTATACAGTGTGTGTTGTTTTGTTTTTTAGTGTTAGAATTTCGTCATCAAATCATTACAATCCAAAAATGTTTTCCTATAATAATATAAATGATATAAATCATTAGTATATAATTTTGTGGACAAGCGATGATTTTTGCTGAGTCCATTAGAGCCACATGAACTTCTGCTTAAATTGTACTAACATTCACAGTTTAAAAAATTCTCTTCTGAACTTGTTTCTTCAAGGGGATGTCAGTGTTTGTGCTTCTCAGAATTTGAAACGTATTTTTCATCTTGCCAAAGATTATTTTCCTGTCATACTGATACAGGCAGCAGTGAACCAGCTAATCCTTGGCGATGTCTTTTTCCAATCATCTAAACCATGTTTAGCTTCACCTGTTTGGGCTTACATTCACAATCTATGCAGGATAATATGAAATCATAATTTATACACTGTATAAATACCTAACCCCTCGGCACAACCTTATCTGCTGTTCCTACCATGACAAATTGTTTTTTAAAAAAGCCTGTTTGTGCCAGTCAGGTCAATTCCATCGTGCACTATGTAATTTCTAAGATGAAAGTGGAATTATGAGTATGACTCTTGTGTGCAGTATGAAATGTAGAATCCAATGGAGGACTACAAAATAGTGCCAACTGGTTTTTCTGTGACAATCAGTAATCTCAAAACATCATTACAATACATGTAATTTGTATTGTTACATGTACTTGGGTGGAAATTGTGATGGACATGAATGCTCATGCCAAATTTCATCTGACTCTGTAACTTTATGGAGAGCAGGGCTTTATAATCCGCAAGATGCTGCACTCAGTATGTCTGTAGCTTTGTTAAGAGCAAAACCAAACTCAGGTGTTGGCAACCCTGAAACTGGAGTAGTGGAAGGGAATTTAAATTTAACATGAGTCTTTTACTATTTAAAATTTTAAGTTCCAGTTTGCTCCTATTGAAGCTGTAGGGAAAGTATTAGTATTGCTGCAGCAGTGTTGTGAAGATTCTTTTTTTTGGTTTTGTTTTAAATAAAAAAAATTTCATAAACATTTCTGAAAAGCATCTATTATAAATGCTACTCACCAGTTGTTTTTTATTGTCCTGAGCAAAACAAAAAGGGAAATGCATTTATCTTGATTGTGACTTTGTGGGGTCCTTTCAAGAAACTGATTAATACAATAAAAGATCTTTTTTTAAGTATTATGAAATACACAACAAATAACAGTGAAAAATGAGATATCAAAGTCACTTTTTTTTGGTCTTCTCACAGGTGTTTCAGTGCCATAATGGAGAAAACTGAGGTGTAAGCCATATGAGGAAAGCAGTTTGTGATCAGCCTCGCCTTGGACAGTGTCAGAATGTTGGCAGTTGAGAGATCCTGCACCATTCATACTGTGTCTGAGAAGAAGCTGGTCATGAGTGCAATGTCGGAGTTACAATCGGAGGCAGATGGAAGAGCCATGGGTTTGACTCGTCGGCATTTCTTGCTTGACTGTCATGCGTTGCTGGGTGTTCATGAGTCTGAATGCTTCAACTTTTGTGGTGGAAGAAGAAAATTTCATCGTGAGAGAATAGGCTTTGGGTTCAAGATGTCTGGCAAGAATGTGATGGAAGGCAATGATGCCTTGAGAAGGACTGGTGGCTCCTGTATTTGTTTGCTGATTGCTGGAGGGCTCATCACCAAGATGTTTTCAGACTGGGTGGCGGATGCTATCGAAGGTTTTTGCGAATATATTACAGAGCTCTCAGAAATATATAAATTCTCATTATCATCCACCGCGCTGGTTAAAATACTGTTGCATCCGCAGTGTTTTGACCGAAAATGGATGAGCCAGATTATGGAAACTCTCTAGAGTACTCCATAATGAGTCGAAAAGATTATGTGACTCATGCTGTACGACACTTATCTCGTGTCTACGTCAATAAACGTCAAGGGCAGCAAGTTATATGGAATCAAACACCAGACCAGTGGCCTGAGCAGTTAGGACCATGGAAAAACCCCACCTCAAGCCCCAAAGACAGTGTAAAACTTTTAGAAAAAAAGTGTCAGTTTATGGAAAGTGCAGTACCATCTGATAAACTAAGTGGTTCATTTAGACAGCAATTAAAATGGTATGAAGAGAACAACCTCACTGCTATTAGTGAATCATTTTATTTACAAAATTTGTCCAAATTCTTGAAAAATTACTTTTCATCAGAAATCAGAGGTGATGAAAAGGCAAACCAGGGAGAGCTGCAGCAGCTGTTGTCTGACCTGACAAATGCCGTGCACCACACAGAATCTCTGTTGAAAACTAAATTACCAAGTAAAAGGAAGAATGATACCCCTTTGAACAGCGGAGGGAAAAAAATTATTATCAGTGGACATACTTCCCCATCCTCGGGCAACAGACCAGGTATCCCAATTTTAATATCCACCATGCCCATCTCAGCTCCAGCAATCAGTTCATCGGGTCCACATTCAGCATCACAAACAACGTCAGCTGCAAATCTTTGCCAAGACTATCATCTAGGCACTGTCAAGACACCAGAATGTCCATTGTCTGTTACAGAAAATCCTACAACTGACAGCCAGAAAGGAGAAAATCAGTCTGAAAACTGTGTTTTAAACTGTTTACTTTCTCAAAATGGTAAAGCTGCAGATCCAGAAAAAGGTTATGGAGGCTGTGATAGTCAGATTTCATGTAATTCGAAAAGTTTCCCTTCAGATTTTTTAACCAATGCTGCATTGCAAAACCCTGAAAATATTTCCACAGAATTGTTACCTGATGAAGATTATACTAATCCCTGGGGTCGTTTGAACCCTGAATTCAATAACACGAATGAATTATGCCTAGAACAGGAAGAAAATTTTCATCAGAAGATAATGCAGCAGGACCACAAACTTGATAAATGCCTCACAAGCACAGCATTATGCAGCAGTCCTCAAGAAGCTTTTTCTGTTGACAGTGGCGTAGGAGATGACATTTGTCTGGAGGAAAATGACGTAAATGAGTGGCGCAGAAATTCAAATTCTGAAGAGATTACGTCTAGTGGTGGTGATTTCCCGGAACTTGGAGACCCTGATCAGTTTGATCTTATTAGGTTTATGTATGGCGGGAGTGGTTGTTAAGATTGGACATTTACTTCAAAACCCAGGGGCAATGCACTTGGGCCACTGGCAAGTGCCAGTCTGTGCTGTTACAAACATGATTCCAGAGACTCCCAGGTCCATTGGATCAATTTGTTAATGATGTGGGTTTTTTTTTTTTTTTACGGAGAGACCAAATGATGCGAAATGAATGTATTGAAAGATGGGAAGAAAGGCTATGGACAGAATTCATACACATGTTGATTTTTGGTACTCCACCTGGGTCAAAATTGGTCTCTAATGTTATCAGAAATGACTTAAACATGATGACAGTTAAGGTTGACTTTAGTCATTGCATCATCGTGTGGAAGGAGATCAGAAAACAAATATGAACATTTATATGTGAAGGAACATAGGTAATAAAAGATGCTAACTATGCTTATACCAGTAATAGACACAGTCCTGACCCAGGATTTCTATCAAAGATTTTAGTTGACTGAGATGGTATTTTATGCATTTTAGCAACCTTGTTGGAAATTAATTACATGATCAGTTTTCACTAGTGCAGATTCTAATTCAGTAATATTATTATCTATTGCTTCAAGACTTTACACACAGAACTTATCAAAATACCAGGCCAGAATTTAAAAAAAAATTGCTGGCAGCAGTAGCTGGAGTGTGTCTGTGTGTGCATGTTTTTGTTTGTTTTTTTTTGTTTTTTAAATCACATCATGTCTTCATTCAACATTTATTTCTCAAACATGGTTTAATGTTATGTAGCTTCAAACTTTGTGCTTCACTCTCTCATTGAAATACACAAATGTATCACATTATTACATACAGTCATAATATTTGAAATTACAGGACCCTGCAAATGGGACAGTGAAGAAAGGTTTAATTAAACGCTGACGATGTAGGGTTGTTTCTGATTTAACTGGTCGGCTTATTTGTGGGAAAAGAAAAGACACGGAGAACACATGTTTTACTGATTCACAACCCTGTCCCTAACTAATCCCACATGTGAGAAAGTTTGAAAACTGGGTTAATATTCACCATTCTCCATGTTCGCTGACAATGGTGCAAGTTCTACAAGGCTCAAGAGGTCATAGTGGACATTTTAGGGATTATTTCAGCCTGTTTCTCCATTCAGCATGCTCGTTATGGAACCTCTTTCTGTTTCAAAATTACATGTAGCCTACTTTTTGATGTCATACGGGCTTACCGCCAACACAGAAGTTCCCACAGACAACTTCATGAGAGATTTGGGTTGTTTTTTGGAAGACATTGCGCAGACTATTGGTACAACAACAAAGACTGTATTTTTGTTATCTCACGGGCATGAAATTTGGGCTCCATTTTTTTTATATATCATCATTAAACTAGTTTAATTAAAATAGTCAAATTTAAATAGTTATTAAACTAGTTTGAGAACTTTTCTCACTTTTTATATTTTTCTTTTACATCCAGCTTACTTCATTTAGTGTAGAGATCAGGAGGTCAAGGATTAAAATTTTTATGGCAGAGAGTCTGATAGTTTGAGAATCATCAAGTGCACGAGCAGAATAGAGTAAACGAATCTGATGCATCTGTAGTTAAAAGAAAGAAGAAAATCAGACTGCTTTTGTTGTTTTGGTTGCTTTGTGAAGGAATTTTTTATCACAGATCACATGTGAAAAATGGAAAGATGGCATTAGAAAATTCTGGAAAGTGGAATTGAAATAAACTTCTCTTAGCAAAGACTTTGTTCGCCGATACTTGTGTAGCTTGTCTGTTTTATTATAACTCTTTGTTTAAAAAAATCTCTTTATCCTTCTGTATCATTATGTAAGCTTATGTTTACTCTGATGTCTGTCTATCTGTGTCTTTGCTTTTGTAACACTGTGTTGAGTATCAGACTTCAAAAGCAAACAAAGTGTGTTAGGTAGACCAATGAAACCATTACATAAGATTTATACATTATAATTCAAATTCTAAATTACGTCCACCGCACAGCTAAATAATGGTCAACCCAATCGCCTGACAACATTACAATTTATGGAGTGGGGGAAGGGAGGTGACTCATCGGTTTGTTTCAGGTCTCAGCCCCCTCCCCTTGCATAAATTTTCAATGTGTACACCATACACCTTCCCCTCGCCCCAGCCGTCGGTATTTACGCAAAACGTCAGCAATGGGGGCGTTCTATAGCATTGAAAAGAAGCTCTCTTATTTGTTATTCATTTTCCTAACTGTAGCGCTTCTGCCAGGCTTCAGAAGGGGCCGGGCTTTCCAGTTCAACACATGGGTGTATGTGGCGAGGGGACGGGAATCGATTTCTCTGTCAGAAACTAAGACTGATGAGAAATCTGCTTTGCTACAACACACCTGGAATTAAAAAGAGTGTGACGTCTTATGTCGCCTCCCCTATTTTTTTTCCATTAAATTTTCAGTGATAATCACACACCAATACCCATGCATTTTATTTCACTATTTATGTATGTTACTTTCTCAAGACATTTTGAAGACAGTGAAGGTATTACATTGTATCACCAGTCAAAGATAAGGACAAATCTTCTGTACTAACCACGCACAAACGATCAAGGGCATTCAATATCATGTACACGTGTCCTAAAAGTTACAAAGTAACAGTGTTCACATTCGAACTTGCACCTGTAATTAAATTAATGACCTTTCCTGTGACAAGGAGTAGCCAAAACGATCTCAGACTATCATGTCATTGTCAAAGGTGTCACCGTGGTGGTGTCCTATCGTTCTAAATACAATTATGTCTATCGTCTTGCATTTTCCTATCATTAAGTGACTGTTATCACATCGACGTGCTTTCTCAATCGCCTACTTAAACATTATGTCGACCCCCTGGATGGCTAGTTCTAGAGTACAGCTAGTACATAGGCAGTTAATACATGTATACGCTTAAGCCCATGATCCTCGAGCCACCATATGTCACTGACAATATTTAATAAACCTGCCACAGTTACGTGTATGCACGAGCAGAATAAAGTAAACGTATCTGATGCCATATTCATCCAATCATGTCCGTACTCATTGTAATTCGGGGTCATTGTCAGATTATGAACGAGAGGAAAAAGCACAAACAGAATTGAGAAAGTAGACCCCCCCCCCCCAAAACAACAACAACAACAACAACAAACAAACAAACAACGCAAGAATAAAAGCACACTGTATTACTACTATGTATTTCTCTAGTGAACGGATTCTCCAGACACGTTCAGGACCCTGTCTGCGTGTATTTGAAAGTCCTTTTACTAAACCACGACATCATAATATGCTTGCTCTTAAAGCCATCGAAATGGTCATTTGCAGAACAGTTGCATCGGGCATGATGAGAAATTAACACTGATGTATCGAATTGCTGCAGTATTTTATACATGTAACAATAAGTACACATTAAATTGACAAGACAGTCAAGTAAACCCTTCCAATCTTATTCCTTGAAATCTATAATTGATTTCTTTGTTCGGCCTGCAAAACAATCGTCGGGTTTATGCCCCCGTTACATAGCTCTCATCTGAGCTTTAGTTTAGTTAAGTGTTTGAATGGCACGGCCAGTTATTTCAATCTTGTTGCTCGCATGAACAAAATGGGTTTAATTTTGATAGATTATAAATCACTAGTGTATCTTAAAATAAATCGTTTGAGTTTTATACCACCGGTACCGGACCTTTGTGTGTACCGGTATCGATGCTGTACATATTGTATACGACGTGTAATTCAGCACCCAAGTTACTGTGGCCTTCTTCTATTCATTTTTGCTCCAGAGCCAACCCTATTTTAATCTCTTAAGTTCATATTCCGATTCGTACGTCACGGGGCTTCTCAGACCCCGACCCTCGATGTAGTACAACACCGTACAAGTTATAATTACTTTATTGTTCTCACTGGTGAATGGCCTTTAGCGTCTTTACAGACGGTCTTAGCAGCTAGAATATTCACTTTCACTTTGACTGACAGCTTCTCTCGTGGCTTATTCTACCAATGTTTGACCCGAGAGTGCGATGGCAGTGATTGCAGGTCAGTCTTTTGGGTTCACTTTGGCGAGTGTTTTCATTCCGCCTCTGTCGTTTTGTCAGGTATGTTTCTTTTGCCTTGAAGTCTATTGCGAGCGTGCCACTGCGCAATTTTTGTCTCCATCTGCTTCGATCATTTGCAAGGTTCTCCCATTCATTGGGGTCGATGTTGAATGCTTTCATCGTGACCTTGCAAGTGTCTTTGAATCGCAGATGTGGCCTACCTCTGGGTCGGTTGCCAGTAGCAAGTTCCCCGTAGAGAATTTGTCTGGGGATGCGATCATTTTCCATACGGTGGAGATGTCCAAGCCACCGCAGTCTTTTTTTGCCTAGGAGAGCCTGAGTTGATGGAATGTTAGCTCTGCTCAGAACTTCGATATTTGAGATCCTGTCTTGCCACTTGATCTTGAGAATTTTGCGTAGGCAGCGCAGGTGGAAGGAGTTGAGGGATCTTTCATGTTTGGAGTAGGTGGTCCATGTCTCTGAGCCATACAGCAGGGTGCTTAGGACGCAAGTTTGGTACACGAGTACCTTTGTTTTGATGGTCAGCTTGCTATTGTTCCACACCCTTTTTGAGAGTTTGCCAAAAGCTGTGGCCGCCTTTCCTATTCTGGCATTTATTTCAGTTGTTATGTCTGTGCTACCACTGATGGTTGAGCCTAGGTAGCAGAATTTTCCCACTTGCTCCAGAGGAGAGCCATTCAGCATGATTGGGTTGGGGTTTCTCAAGCCTTGTGTCAAAACTACAGTTTTTGAGACACTGATCTTTAGCATGAATTTGTCACAGGCTTTGGCAAGGCTATTGATGAGAGCCTGGAGCGTGGTTTCATCGTGGGCCACGATTGCAGCATCATCTGCGAAGAGGAGCTCTTGTAACATAATATGCTCTGTACGAGATTTTGCTTTTAGTCTGGCAACATTAAAAATGGAGCCGTCCACTCTGGTGTTAATAAGTACTCCACCTGAACATTGACCAAAGGCATTCTTGAGTAGGGCTGCAAAATATATACCAAATAAGGTAGGAGCAAGAACACATCCCTGCTTCACACCGCTGTTTACAGCAAATGAATTGGATGTGCAGCCCTCAAAGTTGACACATGCCCTCATGTCAGTGTGGAAGGATGCAATAAGTTTTAGCAATGTTGGTGGACAGCCTATGGATTTAAGGACTGCATACAGGCCAGATCGGCTTACGGTGTCGAAAGCCTTTGTTAGGTCCACAAAGCATGTTATAAGCGGCCTGTTTTGTTCTTTACATTTTTCTTGGATTTGCCGAAGTGCAAATATCATGTCAATAGTTGATCGTTTGCTTCGAAAGCCACATTGTGTTTCTGGTAAGACTTTTTCCGCCAGTTGTTGAAGGCGGCAGAGGATGACGCGAGCAAAAGCCTTTCCAGTAATGCTGAGGAGGGATATGCCTCGATAGTTGTTGCAGTCGCCTTTGTCTCCTTTGTTCTTGTAAAGTGTGACAATTTTGGCGTCTCTCATATCATGTGGTATCACGCCTTCTTTCCAACACTGCAGTAACAGATTATACAGGTGTGGTAATAGTGGGCCTTTTAGGTCTTTTAATACCTCTGCAGGAATGTTGTCACTTCCTGTGGCTTTTCCAGCAGACAGGTGGTCGATTGCATTGGAAAGCTCGACTAAGGAAGGTTCAGCGTCAAGTTCGGCCATTATTGGCAGTTTTTGGAGGTGTTCCTCAAAATCTGGTGGAATATTTTTCTCAGTTGAATACAACAGAGAGTAATGCTCTACCCACCTATTCAGTTGTTCATTTTTATCTGTGATGGGTTCACCATTTACAGACTTAAGTGGGGCGCTCTTGGTGATGATTGGCCCAAGAGCTACTTTCATCTGACTAAAGGCGGTTTTCATATCTCCCTTTTCATTTGCCTCTTGTATGCTGTTACACAAGTCTGTCCAGTATTTGTTGGCGCAACGTCTTACCTCCAGCTGAAGTTTAGCTTTTGCATTTTTCAAACAAGTTTTTGTATTCTGATTGCAATTTTTGTTATACTCATTGAAAGCAGATTTCTTTTGCTCAATGAGAGGTAGGAGAATTTCGCTGTTCTGGGCTACCCAGTCGTTGTTTGAAACTTTATGCTGTCCAAAAGACTTGATGGCACAGTCATGAATTTTTGAACTGAGAGTGTTCCATGTTTCATCTACCGAGTCACATTGGGTGACATTATCCATGCTTTCAGCAAATAACTTTTCAAATGACTTTCTATTTGATTCATCTCTGATTGCTGTTACATTGATCTTAGGGATTGAAGGGGCTTTTGATCTGTATATTTTCTTGGCCGAAATTTTGATTTTGCTGACTACCAGTGCATGGTCGGTGTCACAGTCAGCACTGTGGAGGGAACGAGTTATTTTTATACAGCCCAAACTCTTCCTCCTTGAGAGAATAAGATCTAATTGATGCCAATGGCCAGACCTGGGATGGCGCCATGATGTTCTTTGGCATCTCTTAAGGTCAAAGTACGTGTTTGTAACACATAATGAGTTTACGGAGCATAGCTCCAGAAGGCGCTGCCCGTTTTCGTTGATGTTGCCAATGCCGAAGTGCCCAATGCACTTTGGCCATGCGGAGTGATCTGCTCCCACTCGAGCGTTAAAGTCACCCAGAATTAGCAGGCCTTCGGTGAGAGGGATGTTGTGGAGAGTCCTCTGCAATGCCTCGTAGAAAATGTCTTTGGTTTCGTCAGAGGAGGTAAGATATATATCTCACTGGTGTTTGTCCTGTACAATGACTTGCACTTGTACAGACAATGACAAGAAAGCACATGTGCCACGCATGCTGTGGCCCATTTCTGACTGCTAAATATAACTCCCCACTTTCAGTTTCAATGCTACCTTTAGAAATCTTTGCGTTGTTTTTTTGTTGGTTACAAAATCTGCATGGGCCGAAATGAATCGCATCTAAGACAAGGAAAGTCATATGTTATATTACATATAATAATGCCACATTACACCAGGATTATAGAAGTACATCTATGATATAAATCTTCCCTAAACACATAAACACTGTTCAAGTTCAGAAATCCTTAATTTACACACGTAGTTCTGTAACAGACATCTACGCTCCTTGCTATCCGTCAACTGAGTCAATGGGGCCGCATGGAAATGACCTACTCTTGCTTTTTTACTTGTGCTGGGCACTGTTGCAAAGGATGATCAAAATAAGTTTCATCCTTGCGTGTTCTATACCAGTATTTACAACAGAGATAGTACACTCACTCGATTATCTCTGCTTACTTCAGGATAGAAATCTCTGACTGACACCTAGATGCAGTAGTTCAGCTGTGGTCCTCAACGTGGGCGATATCCCCAAGGGGCGATTTCGATTTCCAAGGAGGGGGCGAAAAAAAAGTGGGGCGAAAATCATGAAGGAGAGCCGACGATTTGGGGGCTAATACAGGGCTGCCACTGCTTATTTGACATCATGCGGAGATGGGTTTTATGAGCAGAAAATGCCCCCACCCCCCCCCCCTTTTTTTTTCTCGCATTTGATAAAGAATGCTTTAATTTTGTCTTACACTGAATAATCAAAAAGCGCGCAGATAAGGGTTTGAAAAACTTAATACTGTCCTAAGTTGTGCTTAGTCTGTGTTCTTGTGATGCATCTGTTGGGTCCGAATAGTGATTTGGGGAGGGGGAAAGGAGAAGGGGGGAGATGACAGAAACTTTGAAGCCTAAAGGGGTGATTGTCTCAAAAGGATTAAGAGCCACTGCAACAGGCCTACACTTAAGCTTAGTGACGCAATCACTTGTAGTTTGCAAACCAATCCTCCAACCCAAGACCCACTTTTGGCTCCAGCCATGGAGAAAGGACCTTGGCCAGCTCTTTAATTGAAGTTGACTCTCATAGGAACGAGTGCATTCACTTTAAGGCTAAAGCAATGGTTCTTAACCCTATCAGATCTGTTTAACCCCAACATTCATATGTCGCCTTGCTTTATTTCATCCACAAGCAATTCACATTCGATTCCATGGACTTAGCAACATTGGTGGTAGGGCCACAGATATTGGGTTGGATATCAGAAAAAATGATTAGGCACCATCTTGGAATAAGAAAAATAAAGCGAATCGGTGCTTCACAAAATAAGTTATGCAGTGTACGTACATCTAATTCTTCAGCATTATTTATATAACGGCTTAAGTGCTTCCCCTCTGAGCCCCCTCCCCCTGCCACCACACTATCATACACACTTACATACATCTGAGGAGGAAAAATCCTCTCCCCTGCTAAAGAACAACTGTTTCAAAGCAGTAAAGACAACACAGCACAGGCCGACGCATCGACCGTGCCAGTTGATACTGGATCAGGTTAACATGACATTAATTTGTCCAGACTGCATTCGTCAACACAGAACTTGGCCAACATGCACAGAGAAATCAATGTACTATGTTATGATGTCTTTTTGCTCCGCACGCTTTAGTTATCGACTGAAGCAGACCTGCACAACTCATAAACAGTAAGGGCTATGTTGATCGCAGAAAATTAGCTGTGGGCCACTAACTATAAACTATAACAGTTAATTAATTTTAAATCCACAAATTATGCGTAGTGTGTCAACAAAAAAATTAAAAAAAATTAATCCTCCGTCTCATAACTCTTGATTTTGATTCGAAACAGTTCGCCTGTTCAAAACGAATATCGGCACTCAAACTCAAGGATTGAATTCAAAGCTACATTTGCCACTATAGACCATAAATTTCAAAGAGTTGAACACAATTTTTATTCACTGCTTCTAGGATAACACGCATGTGGCCTAGCTGCAATAAGCAAAACTCGGGCCAACCGCTCTCTGTACTGACATTTCCACTCACAGTTACAAATCTTGACATTCTGAAACTCATCAAAATAAATTTAAACAGATAAGAAAACTCGCTTCTCTGTAGCAAATACTCTGCCAGTGACATTCAAACACAAAGTTTATAAGTTTTATAGCACTCTATTTTTGCTACCTCGTTTCTTGCTAGTGATCCTGAAACCGAAACTAAGGTAATGTCTGTGGGAAATAAAACAAAAAGCATGTACACGTTTTCTTAGTAGGCTAAATGCAACACTCATGGCTTTCCCTTCAAAACTGGCATGACCGTTTCTTTTTACTTAAGGTTCGACATGAAGCCTTTGAAATTCAGCTTAACAAAAGCGTTGAAATTTGACAAAATATATATATTTTTTTAAAAATAAAATGTATTTCACCCGCGCATCGAGGCTTACAATCGTTGTTTTAAATCGCCACAATTATTCTTACCAAGTTGCCGTGGAAAGCGTGCATTTATTAGCCGGGGTGTAGCTGGGCTATTCCTCACGTTAATAATGTAATGGACGGAACATTACACTACAGTACTTAGATTTATTTTTTTTTTAAATTTATTTAATCACGTAATTCTTTACCCCAATAATAAAAATAATTATGACCATCAAACATAGATATACGTACACCACTGAACTAGGGCCATCAAATTAGATCTATTGGTAGGCCTATAGCTTTTAAGTTTTAAGCCATAACGCGTCAATACTTCGTGTAGCAATGCCTGCAAAGCTTCTTTTGAAAACTGCCCGCCCCCAAATCTCCAACAAGCACACCTGTAAATTAAAGCTGGCCATACACCTACAAGTGGATTTGATCAAGCGGATCGAATCAAATTCACTTGTGCAACCACGCCTCAAGCCCCGTTCATGCTTCGCACACACACTACACAAGTGTATACTGTATCAGTTTTATTTGCGCAAATTGCTTCAGAAATGGCTTCCAGGAGAGACGAGTTAATCGTTTTGTGTGCTCTTTCTGTTCATTTTGTGGTGAAAAGACGAAGGAAGAAGAGATCATTGTGGGCAAAACATTGGTTACTAAAAAGATCTTAATATTCACACAAATTTGTTAGAAGAGTTGAGAGTATATCCAACAGACTGTTATAATTTCCTTGGCATGACTGAAGACATTTACTTAGGGCTTCTAGGAGTATTGAGCCCTAGGACGGAAAAACAAATGATGGTGATGATGGTGGACGCGGTCGAAGTATAGTGATGAGAATGGGATCCTATAGGAATATCTAGAACCACCATTCACACCCTGCCTCGGTAAAGCACACACAAACACACACACACACACACAAACACACTCACACACACACATAATTATCAAATTAATTTATTTCCATCAAATACATTTCAAATGTATGTACCCGTACAGTATCAACATTGGGAAAACATCGCATTGCACAGAAGCGGAAATACGTCCGCTACATTCTTGCTTTCCAAATCTGCCGGAGTGGTGAACATTGATGTAATGCCTTTTTTGAACATCATTAATATAATGAAAAGATGTTAAATATGGACAATGTTTTTTTTTTTTTTTAAATACACATACACACACACACACACACACCCACACATACATACAAGCAAGTAAATTTCTATCCCGAAAATTTGAACAGTTGTAGACTTCACACCCACTTTGAGCCACAGGAGGGGGGTGTTGTGTGGTCAGATTTTCAAGTCCAGATTGCTTGAAAAACAAGACATTTTCAGCAGTGCTTGTGTACCAGATAACCATGCATGTTCATTCTTTTTCTGGCAGCTGGAATGTCTGGCGAAAGGCCGGTCTGTCACGAAGCCTTGCCAGATAGGCTTTGATATTATTTAGGCCTTCTATCAGTCGCCCTCCGTCCATTTCGTTTGCCCACCACACGTTGTAGCCAAGAACACAGTCAGCTGTCGTAAATCTGGACAGTAAGACATGATGAAACAGATATTATTATTTACAGTGATAAGCTTTGCAAAAGCCCCCCCCCCCCCCAACCATTGACCAAAAGTCAATTCTAAAATATTTACCGATTTCAAAATTTTTTACAAGACCTTGACTCAAGGAGTATTTTTTTTTAAAGAAAAAAATCTTGGGAATGTCTGGCTATACCATGACATTACAAAGTCTGTAATTTTATGCTAATGAAGATCGAGAAGCCGACCCAAACGTTTGTCACCCTGTCACCCAAGTGCTACATCTGAAACAGGTAATGAAAGAGAAACTGGCCATCAAACCCTTTGAAAATTACGCACGCAGAAAAGTCTAAAATGTATACATGTTGCCTACTCTACACTTTCAAGCCACACACCCACCTCCGCTTTCTCAGCCTCCCATCTTCCATACATCATAATTGTGTCCTTCGAAAGTAAACATTGCGACTTTGACATTTGGCCCAGTGTAACAGGCCAAAATATACCCCCCGCCCAGACTATACCCGGGGTTAAACTGGCCTAGCCCAGAATATACCACGGCCAGAATATACCCCGGGGTATATTCTGGGCTAGGCCAGTTTATACCCCGGGGTTACTTTGGGCTAGGCCAGACTATACCCCCCCCCCCCCAGTCCAGATTATACCCCCTACTTTTTTTTAAAAAACAAGTCAAGACCACAGAACAGACCACCTGTTCTTTATCACTGTCATCAGATATCATATTAATACCTACATGAACACATTCTTGACACCCATAAATCATAATACAATTTATAGGAAATAATAATAACAGTTTATTTCAGCCTTAGTTTAAATTGTTTACATAATATGGTGTATACATTCTTGACTCCTGTTAATCATGATACATTTTAGAGGAAACAAACATGCATTAAAATGCATTGATATACAATAGGATTGAGTATCCATTCAAACTGATATGATTAGACTTCAGCATTAATTTCACTCTTGTGTGTTGATATTACTATTATTATTATTTTGATAATTGGTTGGCCATGAGTAAACCATGCATTGTATTTTTTGTTACAATGATGAGGAGAGAAAAGGCCGGAAAACAACACACATAGAAAAAAATAATAAAAACATATTAATAACCCAACTGACAGATGGTGCAAGTCCATCATCCACGTCACATAAAACTAAATAGGCACTAAATTTTTTCTCCAGATGAACTCCACCTGTCCAGATCTACTTGAAACGTTACAGAATGCTAGTCAGTAATATACATTAATAACAATAAGAACACGAAATGATCTTATTTACTCTTGAAAATAAAGAGAAATATCAATATCAGAATCATCATCATCATCATCTTGGAATAATACAAAGATATAAGAGGGAGTGTAGAAACAGCAGCAATATGTGTGTATCAACTGCATTTATAAAGTGTGTTAAATCTTTTCAAATATTCAAGTAGAACTGGACAGAAAGCTTTAGTGAAATAGCCTTGACAGGTGTGTAGACCGACAAAGTAAGTCCACTGAGACAAAAGTAGTGCATTGTAAAAAGTAATTAGATCTATAGCATGTTAAGGCAAAATTCGATGGATTATGTTGCATTAACAGTATTTCTTGTTAGTGAATATTATTCTTTGATAGCATATTTGTAGAAAGATGTACATTTCATGTATCTTATGTTTTAAGACACTGGATTAGTTTGCAAAGGCATTTGAAATATTGAACTTACGTGTTATAGTGAATAAAGGTTTGTCACTCGCGAGTGAAATAAAATTTTAAAAAAAACAACACCTTGTCCGTCTTTACCTTCCTTAGCTTGACACGTCCCTTGCCAGAGGATTTAACAACTGTGTATTCGCACACAAAAACACTCTAAAAAGACTTCATTTTTATGAGTGTCTTAATTATTTCATCCATTGTGACTAAGTGTATGTCAGTGCCATAACTGCCAAACAAACAATAGGGTGCAAATTTTACTCATGGGCAACCAACTATAAAAACAACTACAACATGACAACGAATGTGAGTGAAATGAGGGTTGAATCATAATATCAGTTTGAATGGATATGCACCCCATGTCATATCAATACATAATAATGCATGTTTTTTCCTCTGAATTGTATTATGATTTACGGAAGTCAAGAATGTATGTATGTATGTACATGTATTACTATGGTGCCCGTTGACAGTGATAAAAAAATGAATTAAACTATGATTGAAATAAACTGTGGTGTTTTGGCCAAACTATATTCCTCCAGTCCAGATTTTACTCCCATATTCAGGCAAAATATTCAAGGATACAACATTAAGTTTTAAAAATTTTATTTTACCCGCAAGTGACATGCCTTTATTCACTATAACACATAATTGCAATCCTTCAACTGCCCTGCAAACTAATCCAGTGCCTTAAACCACCAGCTACATGAAATGTATTCCTTTCTACAAATAAGCTATCAAAGAATTTACTAACAAGAAATGTTAACGCAACATGATCCATCGAATTTTTGCCGTAACATACTGTAATTACTTTCTACAATGCAGTTGTCTCAGTGGATTTAATCTGTCAGTTTTCACGACTATCAAAGCTACTTTACTAAAGCTTTCTGTCCAGTTCTACTTGAATAGGTGAAAAGATTTAACACATTTTTTACATATACATGTAGTTGGTACACACACACTTTGCTGCTTATAGATTCTAGAATGATATGTAGGTCATTTTTACATTCCCTCTTATCTTTATAATATTCCAAGATGATGATGATGATGATTCTGATATTGATTATATTCTCTTTATTTTCAAGGTAAAAAAGATGATTTCGTGTTCTTATTTTTTATTACTGTATATATTACTATAAAATTCATGTCCACAGACAAACTTTATTTTCTCAAAAAAGACTTTACATTCAAATTTGAGATTTTGCATGCAGTGTTAGAATTTCAATGACGTTATGAATCCGAAAAATGAAATTTGCAGCTTTTATAGTTTTCTCAAAGCGGTGAATTCCTTTGATCTTTTCGGCTTTTTTTCTTTCAGATAACAGCAGATTGAAGAATATTTACTGTAATGACATTTTGACTGCATTATCGCGCTGGTTTGTCAGTGGCGTAGCAAACAGGCGTAACAGGGGGGCCATGAGCCGCCTAGGGTCATAGCCTAATAGTAATTCAACAGGTGGAGCGAGGTTGATTTGGCCTGTCAGTATAAAGTTGTGCCGTATGTTTAGATAGTATGTTTGATTAATTGTCTAGCTCTGAATCCGACGATTCCAGAGGATTGATAATAATATTTGGTTGGATAAAATTAAGTCCGTCGTTTTGCCAATATTCTTCTTCCAAACGTATGGTCTTCGCATTTGGTGAAAATTCTCTGTCAATTTCTTTAATAGCTGCGCAGGCAATTTTTTTGACGTCTGACATCTTGAACGTTGTATTTTCCATAGCGACCTTCCTTTTCACTTTAGCCCACACGAGTTCAATGGGGTTGAGATGTGAATGGTAAGGAGGCAATCGCAGGCTTGTGTGTCCAAATTGATGGCCATACTGTCGACCTCGAATGTTATGGGCTTCTTATTTTTTCGCACAAGAGAAAGCAACTCTGGTTTAAGATGAGTTGAGCTGAAAGGAATATTTAGACAATATCAAAGCCATGCGTGCGCTTTTCCTTTATTTGACGCAGGTACTTCCTCCTCGTTTCCACTAGGTGCGCTCTTTCACAAAGTAAGTTTCTGCCGGATGAAAATTTCTTGAATGCAAAGCCCATGCTTCTAACAATCCTCCACAAATGTGTTTTTGAAATTTGAAATCCATTTTTTTTCTGAAGATGAGATCTAAGCTTTCTCAAAGTGACAAATTCTTTCCTCTGAAACATGCTTTCAATTTCTCGCTTTATCGCGTCCTTATCAAAATCATCTATCTTCTCCTTTCTTCCTCTTTTCTACGGGATGGACGCAGTGTCTGATTCCTGCAACCATCTTTTGAGAGACTTTAGACCAATTCTCAAAGCATGTCGAGTCCTTTTAAATGGGTCACTGATGTCAATATAAAGACAGCCACGTCTTGTTTCTCGTGTGAAATATCGGAAAAATTTCAAAGCAATACTTCTAACTGTAGTAAATTTGTACTTCAACGCCATAATAGTGAAATATAGTGTGATTGATAATGAAAAATACGAGTTTCAATGGATTGAATAAAAACGCCACTGAAAGAGTCAACTGTTGTATATCAATGGTGCGTCAGCGTGACCTCATAAGTTATTGAACGGAACCCACGTTTTTCTTGGTGCACACAGTCTGAACGTAGGGGATTTCATTGTAATTACAAGTGTTTTGGTTCCCGACATTCATGATTTCCGTTCATTTGGAGTGAGTCAGCACAAATTGAGAAAATTTAGTAGTGTAAACTATCTAATATTCTACTCAGTGTGTTGCTGTAGTATTTTATATAGCGTTAAGAGACAAATTTTAAAACTGCTGGTCTTTAAGGGGTGCAAAAAATATTGTTTAACGTCATGGATATCCTAAACCTGCATACAAATTTTTCCTTTAGTCAAACAGACAGTTTAAAAGATATAAGACAATTGCCATGGTCATGAATTTTGGAACGAACTATAGTTAGCATTCTGTAATGTCTCAAGTGGATCAGGACAGGTTAAGTTCATATGATGTGAAAAAATTTTAGTATGTATTTAGTTCCGTGTGAAGTATTTAATGTCTGCTTGATGGTGGAATTGCACCATCTGTCAGTTGGGTTATTAAAATGTTGTTGTTGTTGTTTTCTCTGTGTGTTCTTTCCCGGCCTTTTCTCTCTGCATTATTTTAACTTTATATGTAGATCTAATTGTTCTGACATATCAAGCGCATTCCTGGTTTTCAAAAATTAAAATAAAATTCAGATGGCTTTACACTTATGAGTCTTATAATTATTTCATACCTTGCCACTAAGTATATGTCAGTGGTGCCAAACAAACAAAAAATACAATATATGTTTATCTCATGGACAACTAATTACAACAAAAAAAAACAAAAAAAAAACAATAATAATACCAACGGACACCAGTAAAATTAGTGTTAAAGTTTAATCATATCAATTTGAATGGATTTTCAACCATTTTTTATTTCAATGCTTTTTAGTGCATGTTTATTTCCTCTTAAATGTATCATAATTTACAGAGTCAAAAATGTATGCTTCAGTATGATACCTAATGACAGTAATAATGAACAATTTAAACTAAAGTTGAAATAAACTGTGGTCTTGACTTGTTTTTAAAAAAAAAAGTAGGGGGTATAATCTGGACTGGGGGGGGGGGGTATAGTCTGGCCTAGCCCAAAGTATACCCCGGGGTATAAACTGGCCTAGCCCAGAATATACCCCGGGGTATATTCTGGGCTAGGCCAGTTTAACCCCGGGTATAGTCTGGTGGGGGTATAATCTGGCCTGCTACACCGGGCCCACACATAATACACGGCCCAGCACGCAAAAGTCGGTCTGTATCTCCCCAACAAACCGTCAACAGATTTCTGCTAGTCTGAACGTCTGAACACCTAGCATACACATTACATGTACATGTATTACAAGCACGTAGTTACATAATCTCTGGTGACATGTTGTGGAAACACGTGGCGAAGAACAGCGTGTTATAATGCAATCTAAAAGTCTTTCGCCCTTTCGATAATATAGTGAAATCGGAATGGGAGTGCTTGGAAAATTGACCCTCATGGACTCCGTCAATAGGCCCCAAGGAATTTATGAAGACGTGTATTTTTCGATGCTGATTGACGAAAAAATGAGCTTTCCCACATCATGAATGATTTTAAATGTTTAGCAATAAACGGTGAACAACCAGTGTGACTTGTGCCTCTACTTTGAATAGTGAACAATGAACGATCAGTGTGACTCCTCAGGGTTTTTATGAGAATTACCTGCTCACACCAATATTTCTGCTTCACCTCACCCCCCCCCCCCACCTCGGCCCATCAACAAAGCTCACCAGTGCCTGTGTCCCTGACTTGTCCACCATTGGTTGTTTCCATAGTAATTATATGTGCTGTCTTTCACTGGTAGCAACCTCAAGGATCACCCTGGCGTGCTTTACGGATCGTTTGTTCTAATATCTTGTGAGTTTTCAAAGGCTTCCCAAATCTGTAACTGTCGATTATCTGTCTTTGGGGGCGGGGATGGGGTGAGGGGGACTTACCAGTTACATCAGCACTTCTGACTGTCTTGAAAACGAAAACTGTTCAAATGGGAGTTTTTCGTACAGGCTTTACTGGTCTTACTTGCATGAGCAGCATTGGTCCGGACTTACCTGTTCCCACAAATAAACTGGCGCGTGCTTAAATGCCGTTCTAAGTAAGCTAAAGCCACAGCCATGATGGATGACATGCTGTCAATCAGCGACTGGTCTCTTTGAGCGATCTCTGTGTGATACCACTGAAGGTACAAGGGCTCTAGCCACTGATCCAAACTACTGCAGGCGTACAGGATCCAGTTGGCAACATGAAATAAAAAAGTGGCATAAATCAGTGTCTCCCAAAAATTCCTTCGTCAGAAGTTTAAGAAAAATAATTAATTTTTAAAATTATGCCGCGTTTGTATTGAGGACAACTTTTCCTGATGCTGCAGGGCGGCTACTGTAAAATTTACGTAATTTGGATACATTAAATTTGGAGATCACACGCACTTTCGTTGTTCTATTAAATATTATGAGCAGCAGTTGCTATTGAAAGACAGGATAAAGCATTTTCTCGCAGACAACATTGATAATACACGACTGCTACCACACTAGTTTCTGATAGACATCTTTGATGGTGTCATTCCAGTGGCCAGCGTTACTACTGCTACTACTGATAATAATATCATTTATAGTTCAAGTAACAAGGCTTTGTTGGTGAATCTCAACCCAATATTATTAAATTACTGCAGCTACACGTCCTGTATATTCTTATTCATGCGCAATGGGGGGCAGTTAAATTTTAAAAATAACTGATTTTCAACCTCTTACTTAAAATACTCTGCCTTTTCTTCATCTGTTGGCAGAAGGCGTTGAAACTTGTCTGCGAGATATAAACATATTGCTCCAGATTCCAAGATGGCATTAGTCTGACCTGGAACTGTCAGGGCAGGGACAGTGTGGTGTGGATGCACGAGCCGTTCATAGCTTTCATCCTTCACAGAGCCAGTCTTTCGAACGCACACGCGAACACTGTTCTCAATCCCAAGCTCTGAGAGTGTGGACATGAAAACTGTGATATTGGCGTCGACGGGCAATCTCATTTACTATCTCCTACAATTTTGTTTTCGTTTGATAGACATGTTCTGTCTTTAAATTAAAATCTTCAACCATCATCTGCTAAGAGTATCTTACAAAAAGCATGTAATATGAATATCAGACTACACATATAATATTATTATTGTCATTTCTATCCGCATCATGCCTTCCCACCCACCCTTGCTACCTCGACAAGTAAAAAAAACACAGTGAACATTGCAACAGTGCGCCCATTGGTCAGTCCATAGTGAATGTGCACCTGATTTCCTCGCAACTTGTGCTTTTGGTGTCTCTGGACTTGCGTAGGAAAACAATGTCATCTTACACGACCCGTGAGGCACCAACAAACCATTGATTTGTACAAAACAGTGAAAAATTATTTCAAATTCCAATACAGATTCTAGATCTATGTCCAAGCAAGATATGTTTTACCTCTACTTTAAAAAATATCATGTATATTTATCATTATATAGAATGCAAAATATACCATGCTGAGTCATGGCGTACAGTTTTAAGATTTGATCTGTGGGAGCAGCTATTTGGAAGGTCAAACAAATTGGACTAGTATGAACATATTCAAAATATGGCATTTACTAAGACTCATATCTTGAGCCAGTGGCAACAGTGCCAATGAATGACACCTGTTTTGCGCAAAAATGTATCCTGTGTTTCTGCATCCTTATGGCACAACTCTCACCTTTGATCAGCCACAGACAGCGACTCGAGCGACAAGGTGGGCAGTGATACAATATAAACTTTTCACTGTCGTCTTCAGTCACCAAATCAGACGTCCAGTGTTCTGTAGAGGGCTCCATCCTAATGTTTGGACAAGACGATAAGACACCTGTTCAGTTAAACCTTCAAGTTCAAGTACCCACAGCGAAACCGTCGGTCAACTCTCTAATGCCGTGTTCCATATCTGGAACAATCCAGTTGTTCTGACCTCTTGTCCATTATGTATCTACATGTATTACAAAATATTCAGTTTATGAGATCTGCTTCCAATCCCCGTGGAAGTCAGTGTCCAGATTTACTGTATAAATTACTTGGGCTACATTTATTGGAAAGGCAATTAAAGTCAAATTTAAGACAGCAGTAGAAGTTTTCAAACAAAATAATGACATACAGAAAATTTAGAATGAATGAAACTAGGAAACTAGGCCAACAGTGTGAATTCATTTAATGATTTCAAAAATGTTTAAAACAGAAAAAAACAACACGGCAATATGTAACATTATGCATGAATTATACCATAAATTCCTTTAAGAAAATATCAATTATTATGTCCGGCGTAGAGTTGTGTAGGAAACCGGCGTCGGCACGATGTCGTAACCAGCGGATCTACGTAGAATTAGAAACGATTCATTCCCAAATGCAAACTAGACGCCAATCCCATACGTCAAATTTTCGTACGGTCGCTGACTGGAATACACCCGGAAGTTTGAAAATGTGTTCTGGATTTTCACACCCTCGTTATTATTATCAAGCGCTGAGAACGATTAACGCTCATTTTGACTTAGGGGACGTTCAAATATAATCTTACACCTTTTTTGGGACTTTTTGACCCCCCCCCCTTCTTACACTTTTCTTACATTTGCTTCTCCCCCACCCCCTCCCGTAATATTACAATAATACATGTAATAATTATACATTGCACACGTACTCTTTCTTACAAATGAGGGAAAAATGAGACTCATGTCAAAGTCAATGTCAAAATTGCCTTAAATTAGTTATCATCAACAAAGGGGTTTTTCATCATATAAATGTCAAAGATATTTCTAAAAACAGGGGCATCTGCTGAGCTATCTTGAAAATCCGGGTCTTGTTCCTGCTCTTTCTCCTCTTCCTCTTCTTCCTCCACCTACTATTTTCTTCCTCCATCCTGTGCAAAGCCCTGTGTCTCTTCAGTGCAGCAATGAAAATACTTTCCACATCCCTGGTGGCCTCTGCACACTATATTCGCACCTCACAAAAGTGTAATATTACATTGGTTCAAGACCCCCCCCCCCCTTCTTACACCCTTTCTTACAGGAGCCAACCTCCCCCCCCCCCTTCCGAGGCGTAAGATTATATTTGAACGTCCCCTTACATAAACTGAAGGTCTGTCCTAGGAACTGTTCTTGAAAACTTCTTGGCCAATCAAGGACAGGAATAATTCTAGGTGTTCAGTTTGCTTCACCTGACATCGCCGAGCTTCCGCTCCACCGAAAGGTTATACAAGTATTTATTTCGTCTTCCCACATAATTTATCCTCCTTTTGAACTCTCATGGTATGGCCCGCCTAGAGATTCTGTCCCTACGCTCATGACACAATGCAACATGATCAAGATCAAACGTTTGGACGACGTTAGTGAATCAAAGACACAGTAATACTGCAAATCCCGAGAAACTTTCTAGAAATGGCGCCTTTCGAAGCCGCAGATATGTGATCAGCGGTCTTCTTTCTCATCGTCAAACGAGTGAGTGAAAGAGAAAGGCGTCGGGCAGGGGCACGAGCTTACAGAAAGAGAGAGAGAGAGAGAGAGAGGGGGGGGGGTTTCCCCAGCAAAAGCAGGGGTTTGATATTCATTTGACAAAAGCTGAAGTCTGGGATCGTCTCTAAATAAGGATCTTTAGCCGTTCAGTGGTGCATATCTATGTCTTCAGCCCATTTATTATGAGTTCCTTCTGCCCAGCAACATCACCCAGTACCCCGCTAAAGATTCGGTTTGCACAACCACTATAATTATCACTGGTCTTCTTTTCTATCTGATCTTTCCTTCCCTTCTCTTTATTTCTGTTGCCTACCGAGCGCCCCCCCCCCTCCCCCATTTCTGCAATTTCAAATGAGAAATCTGAACCTTGTAAATCCTGTTCTACTGTTACACGGTAAGACGGTATTCATTCATCTTCAGAAGGACAACGCCAATGCCCTTATCCAACTTTCATTTAATAATGCTGAGTTCTTTGAACTATCGGCACAGAACAAAATGGGTTGGAAAGGTTGTGGTGGGGGAACGTGGGAGGGGATTTATCATTAAGGTCTTAGCTCTGTGTCTCTGCATTATTACCGAGTTAGACTGCCACAATAATGTCAGAGATCACGTGTTAACACATACTTAAACTGAAAAAGAGAAAAAAATGTATTCGTTAACTACACACTTGTTATACAGCCACTGTGACCCAAACTGGCAGAAAAGGAGCGCCCTAGGGACATATTGACATAGATAAAGTAGGTGAAGAATGTAGTCTATTTTGCCGCCCCCACCCCCCCCCCCCCGGAATTGATCACACTGGAAGAAGAATCAAGGGTTCAAGTTCGGTATGACTACTAGGCTACTGCATGTTCCACACGCTCGTTTAATCTGCAATAGATAAAACTTTAACAAGCATAGTTACCCAGGCTTAAGTGAATGTTAATCCACGATTCGTTAATAGCAAACCGTGTGTTTCACTATAACAATAATCTTTATACTCGGGACATGTATTTGACCCCCCCCCCCCAAAAAAAAAACCCCATCATGGTTGATAATGAGAACGTTGAACCTAATTTTTGTTCTCATGTCAATATTATGGGGTAGCAGAATGAAGTTTGATCTATTGTTGTTGCGCACGGCGAATGTTTGGGATTACTTCGGCGATATTCTTGCACGCAACAGCGAAAAGTTCGCCAACATGTCTGGTCACTTTTATATTATATTTTACTTACGTTGTCACATTTTACAACTACTCCAAGTCTTTCCACTTCTGTCTTTGTGAGACAGGACTGATTAGGACGGATAGTAAGTCTCATTCGTCATTTGCGAAAAGATCTCTTGATATTCAGGTACGAGAAACTGATTTAGAAAACCATGCAACATTTCAGGGAATTCTATTCAAAGAGTTTAGGATAATTATTTTTATCACGATTTGTCATGCGGCGCAGACTATAAAGCAAGGCCGGAAACATTAATTTGACAACTTACATCAACTGACAGCATGTTTGTTGACATTTCTTTAGTTGGCAGTCTCCAAAACAAGATATCTACACGAAGGAACGAACACACGCACGCTGGCGGCAGAAGTTTTTTTTAGTGCGTGGATAAAACTGAAATGACGCACGGACAGGGAAGTTGAAGGACTGGTGGACTCGGGCGTTTGATAAAACTTGCATGCGATATTTAAGATTAATGTAATTACATGTGGGTCTGACGGAGGGATATGAAACTTTCCGTCCTCCAACTGGTCGGACAACACAGGATCATTGGTGTGAACAGACAGTAATTGATTGTTTCGTGTCATCATCCTGACTGGCTTATCGTGCCAAATGTCGGCGATCATGGTTTTCCATTCCTCCACTCATTTCCACAACAGCGTAGCAGTGTTTCTCAAGATGGGGCCTGGCAATGTTTTGGTGGGGCGTGGGACTTATTTTTAAATCTTCCTGTATATATATGTACTGTACAGTAACTTTGTCCGATTTTGGTGCGGCCCACCATTAAAAAAAAATAATTGAACTATAGGGCGCGGGACAAAAAAGGTTGAGAAACAGTGCAGTAGAGGAACTGTACTTGTGGACTTTCCATAGCTGCAAGTTCGCTATTTTGAATTTAAATGTGGCCAAAAGAGACAGATTTTACAGACAGATAGATTGATAGATATAGACATAAGTAGATAGATAGATGGACAGACAGACGACAGTCAGATAGATGGACTGACTGATAGATAGACAGACAGATAGATATAGATAGATAGACAGACAGATAGATATAGATAGATAGATAGATAGATAGATAGATAGATAGATAGATAGATAGATAGATAGATAGATAGATAGATAGATAGATAGATAGAGAAAGAGAGAGAAAGAGAAAGAGAGAGAGAGAAAGAGAGAGAGAGCGAGAGAGAGAGAGAGAGAGAGAGAGAGAAAGACGCTGTATTCTGTGTAGCTCGCATTTATGTAGTCATTTATATTCATTTTAGCGAAATGTTTCAAAATTCGTTTGACTGTTTTACAGCTTTTGTTTAGCCTGATGAATATCACTACGGTATAAAGTGACTGAAACATCGCGTAAGTTCCCACACCCCCCTCTTTTCAGCATGGGAACAACATGTATTTCGACAGAAAAAAGTCCTGAACTTTTGGCTCAGCGTGTCACCACCAACCACAACACACTCAAACTTGTGTTCTACTAATAATAGCAATACCTTAAATTCCCTTTAAAATGATCATGATGTGGGGGGAAAAAAATCCGGAAATTTCCGAAGGATTCTCGTCTTCTCTTTGTCTCGGCATGGATTTTGCTAAGTGCATTTTTTATTTCATTGCCGTTATAATATTTTAACTCTGCGTCAAACCCTTGCTATAGGCCCATTTTTGAGTTTATTTTTGTTCTTGATGTGCGTTTTATTTAAAACATTGGTTTATTTCATCTGATTCTGATTAAATGTGATCCACTTAAAACATCTCTACACAAACTTTTTATATAATGACGTACGACCCATCACACAATACTGATAAATACATTACAAACCAGATGAGAAAATATTTTGCAGTCACTTCCATTATGAACACGTATGCTGCTTTTGTACATATTATCATTTTTAAGCTGGGTAATAAGTTCAGAATAACAGCTAGAAGTTTACTTCCAATTTTTAACACCCCCCTCTCCCATCCCCAACCAGCAGTGACCGAATCATTCGATTCTAATATTATTATTAATATGATTATAGCTCCTTTGAGGTGTGTAATTCGGAGACAGAACTAGTGACCTAGATAATAATAGTGCGTCACACAACTGTCAGCAGTCTAGGCTGAGGGTCCAGAGAAATAAAAGAGTTTAACCAGACAGAATTGCCGGATTCAGCGAAACTACAATGTTACTCCTAAGCAGGGGGCAAACCATAGCTGTACACTACTAAACGGGGCAAACAAGAATCCAGTCTAATTTTAGACAGCGGGAAACCCAAATCTTTCGTCTTTTCACCAGTGGTTTTCACCACAGATCATAGGCCAATGCATGTGATGGAAATTATTATTTGTATTGTCATGATTTAATATTCTAGGCAAAGTGAGTATGAAATAGTGATGTCTCAGTGTTTCAAAGTGACACTGCTATCTATGATATAATTATATGTAGAGAACTATTCATATTTCTTTCGTTATTGGGATGTGACGGAAATATTTTTAATTTTTATCTAATCCATGTTTTCGAATTTCCGCTAAAAATCGAGTCTATGCTATGTTGTCAAAGTCTGATGATAGACCAGTCCTCACATTTTAACACCGACGGACAAGATCTAGTCTAGATCTAGATCTAGATGTACAGCAATTTATTGTGAACTTTCATTACATTGATCTAATTGATGATTTTGTGACAGGCCTGGAGGATTATTGAGGTCGAAAAACTATCGTCAAAATATCGATAATCAACATTCATAGGCCAAGTCACAAGAAGTTCTGTCTTAATTAGGCCTAAAAAGGCTAGACTATGAGCTGTATAAGGCCAACTTGGTAAGTGTCGAGGAACAGTTGAGTAAATTCTGAGTGTTTTGGATTTGTCTTAGCACTTTCCAAGATTTCGGCTTTTCACTGACATCAAGGATGATCATTAATTTCCCATGCCATTAGCCTAGTCTAGATCTAGACTCTAGATCTAGATCTAGATCTAGACTAGATCTAGAATTTAGTAATCTATGGAGTAGTCTAGTAGTAGTATGGAGGGGAGGAGTACCTTACTCGAGCGCCACTTTGTCAGATTGTCAGATTGATAAGTAACGACGTGAGGGTCTAGTCAGTTTATATCATCGAGGCCGTAGGCCGATGTTTGTCTGGGCAGTAGTCAGATTGACATATCAGGGAAAGCCCCCGGGGTAGCTATGTATCATCTCTTTTAGTTAGTTTCTGGTCTTTGGCGCTCGAGTACGGAACTCCTTCCGTATGGAGAAGGTGAAAAAAAGGCATTTCGAATTTCTTAAAATCATATTCTTTGTTGATGGATTTACATAGATCTAGACTAGATCTATTCTAGAAATCTAGATAGGCTTTTATATTCAACAGTTTGAGACCTTTTTGGGAAAGACTTCCAAATGCGTCTCATGTGAGCCACACATGAGACAAACGATGCGCATCTCTTCTCATTCTGAAAACAGACCACAATGTAAACAAACAGCGTTTCGAGGGGGAAATCGGAAAGCCAGTGGACTTCTTCCCCCACTGCCCCCCATTCTTTTTTTCTATTCCTAAAACCTACTAGTGTAAACAGGCCTATAGGCAGGAGTAGATGTATTGTGAATGAACTAAGTCAGTGCTGTTTTGCTGTCATTTGGGGGAAATGTGCCATACTTTTTTGCCATGATGGCAAAAAGGCTATGAAGAGACCTAGATGATTTTATTCAGATAATATCCATTTTTTTTCTCTACATGAAGTGGAAATTATGACTTTAATCTCAAGGTGATAAAAATTAGACTGTATTAACTATTATTTATTTATATTATAATTTTTACACCACGGTCCTCTTCAGAAAATGGTTCTGGTGGTATTAACCCAATACTGCCTACTCTACTTTCACTTGTTAGTCAACCCCCTTCCTTGCAAAGCAGATGGGCAATACCCTAATTTTGAAAATATTTCATTTAATTTTTAAGAAATAAAATTCATAATACTTAGAAGTTAAATTTTTTAGTTTGTTTTTTGTTTCTGCATCACTGTCACAATTTCATTCTATAATCTTAAATCTATAAATCTACATAAATTGAAGTCCATGTTTCATCCCCTACCCCCATAAAAGTCTTGGAAAAGCCTTGTTCACAAAGACAAACTTTAAAAAATGTCTCAGGAAGCAGACATTTTTCTAAGGAAGAAGATGAAGGCATTGTCTAAAGTCACATACATCATGTTATTTCTTGTATTGAGAAGCCCAGCTGTCAGGAACACTTGAAAACACTATGTTGGACACAGTGGAGTGGTGTTTTGCATATTTTGCAGCACATTATGCAGTTTTGATGGTGCTTCACGGTGTGTACTGTTAGATAGTAATGGGTTTGAAATTAAAAATGGCAAAAGTGGAAAGGAATTGAGGTAAACTACATTTATAAGGAAAGGTGTAAAAGTATTTTCTTTTATCCCTTTCTAGTTTACAAGCCAAAATTTTTTTGGCAAAGGCTTACAGCTGCAGACAGCGTGGGTGGGGAAAAAGTATTGAAGAAACATGGTCAGTTTACCCTAACTAGTCATGTGTGATATATGCTAGTTAAGCTATCCATGTAGTAAAAACTAGTATCTGGTTACAATTTGTACCAATTCTTACAGTTAAACTTCCTGTTTTCTGATGCTAGTGCAGTGTGTATTATGCATACATGTACAAATTACAACCAGGACATCGGTGGTCACAGTGGATAGCTGTGCATATTTACATTTTTGCCAACGAACATGACTGTCTTTCATGACACATGTTTGAGAAACCTTTCAAATTTTTTTCATAATAATGGTGCAATTGTAACCTGCAACAGTTTCATTGGTCGACCCGTGTATGCAGGAGCAATCCTACTTCTACAAATACAAAGATTGATTGTTATGAACATGGCGGTTTCCAATACGAAAATTTCAAAAACAGTAACAGTTCATTGTACAGGAATTGTTATCGAGCTGCTGTTGGAAATATTATATTATTCATAAAAGACTCAGTGAGAATCCATAAAGTTTTTTTCCTACAAATGTGAAAAGCTGTTCATTGGTGCAAAAGATAATCAACCACTGTATACATGTACATAGATTAGGTGACTAACATTAAATGCTGACCCATTACATTACATAAATCTCAGATGATAACTCATAGTGTCCCTAAATGCAAATAATTGTTTTTAATTTCTGTTCTCATGAGTCTTGAATTTGAAGAATGCAGTTTAAAAAGAGCCAACCTTCAATGGAATTTTCCTTATGTAAATGTAGGTAATAGAGATTATTTCACCGGTTGGTGCAGGCATGTTGGAACTTTGGGATTTTTCTCATATTTTCCTGTCCCCGATCCTATGGGAGGCCGGATCGAGCACCTAGTCTTCTTGGATAAGGACAGAAAACCCAGAGGGTGCATGTGCACGTTGCGCGCGTTAAAAGTAAAGATACCTTGGCAGTTGGAAATCGAAAAGAGCAGCCCGAACAGGCCACTGCCCGGGAAAAATTAAATAAAATTCATCTGTAAACAACCCCCCCCCCCCAATACTGTGGAACCTGCTTAAACCGAAAGCGGATAAGAAATTTTTCTCTATCCAAAAGATTTCCATGGTCCCTCTGTACTCCTTCTATATTCCTAATCAGTTTACACCTCTTTACATGTAAAGAAAATCATGTAAAAACCTTTTAACCGAAAGATTCTTTTTCACTTACTTGGTCGAGCGAGGGTGCTGTCAATACCTTTGATGTGAAATAAACAGTCCCGCCTTTTTATTTTCCTAAACTACTAAATAGGGCTACCTTACGGGATTGCTGGTGTGGTGCAAAGATGATATACAGTGTCTTTGAACTGGCTGACGAGGACACCAGACAGAAAGGCGCCGCTGGGGGGGGGGGGGTTGTTTTTGTTTTTTTCAACCAGTCATTCTGAGGCCCTATCATCATTTCGTGGGCCATTACAAATGTGTCATGGGTGTCACATCAACTACAAGTACAATAATATTCATGTTACTTGTTCAGTGATTCAAATGGTGGCCAATATGGCCACCGGCAGTTATCTGTATGTTTAAGCTACTGTACATAATGGAGCATCTCATTCACATACACACTCGCACATTCACACACACAAGATGGAGTTTGATTGTTGGATACAGTACATCAAAGAGAGTGATAATAAACTACTAAGATGTCTTTTTTCTCTTTAAGAGACTGAAAATGATGATTCTAAGACAATTACTCTTTATCCAAAATACTGTTAATATGAAATATAATTGTTGATCACCTGAATTTCGGTCTAAGCAGGTTCCACTGTATAGTTTTTCCGAAGTAAAAATAATCACCAAGCTTCCAGGGCCATCCACATAAAGTACATATGCAAGTTCAGAAGGGAGGGGGCGTTGGCCTCAGCGAAAAGCCTATTATATTTGTGGGGAGACTTGGAGAGTCTGTATGCTTTTCAAATTATGGTACATAAAAATTTGGTTTTATGTATGTATTTAAAACATTTTTTTTAAAGAGATTATTTGTTAGTTCATGCCTTGTATTCACAGGCCTATACTACACATGTGATGTCATTTGATTACTTAACAATGGATTGAATACAAGTGAATGAGGTAAGAGGCTGGACACACTGGATATGTAATTTGTGGCATGATGACCTTGCAATTCGGAATCACCGACAAGAGCAAAAAAATCAACTTAGAAGAGGTCACTTGAGGCATAATTAAATACATTAAGTAGATGGGGACGCATGTTGATGACGGGAAATGTTGTGGTTTTCCTATTAACTGGAAAGAGAAAATGAGATTCGTCTGACCACAGTGGCCAGTCCATCATACAATATTTTCCTCGGAACATGAAACAATTATATAAGCCTAATGCAAAGAAATCTTGGAGCAGTTGTCCCTTAAAAAGTTAAATCTGAAAATACCAATCAGTGGAGGTGATGTTAAGGTGAACAAGTTGGAATTCTACAAGTTGTTGAAATACTTCCTTATCTGCTATATTGTTGTTTCACTTTTACAACACATGACAGGCTCACACTAACTTTTTCAGAACTTTACATGTATAAACTGAAGTATATTTGGCAAGAAGTGAGAGATGAGTGCAGATGAGGAGATGGAAAAAGGAGAGTGGAAGCAGAAGCAGGTCCTTGGTCAAGGAGGATTTGGTTGTGTTTCCCTGTGGTATAATGGGGTAGGTTTTTATGATCTGTATACAGTGAAAATATGCTTTGAGTGAAAAATAGGTATGGGATCTGACCATAAAACTTCTTCAAGAACATTCAGAGTCAAATGTTCTTAATTCTTGAGAAGGCTAGGTGTTGAATCTTATTCTTTCTTTTAATATTAAATAGGAATTACTTGAAAAGCTGCAAGTTATGATTAAAGCCTGTCACACAGAAACCTTGATTTCAAAGGAGTATTGAACAGATAGTGTGAACCTATTTTACTCCTTGATATAGAAATTTGACTGACGGTCGTAATCTAATGTGCTTTGGTGAAAATTTTTTTCAAGACAACACAGGAACATGTTGCTATTAAAAAGTGCAGACTGAAAGAAGATATGACAGACAAGATGTGGCAACGGTGGAAAATGGAGGTTTACATCATGGGCAAGCTGAATCATGATAATGTTATACGAGCAGTGGAAGTTCCACCTGAGCTTATGCCTGTCCCTGGGGAACCACCTGTGCTGGCCATGGAGTATTGTGAGGGAGGGGATCTAAGAAAGGTGAACATTTTTTTCGAGACCTTAACACAAGGACTGCTTTGAATTTTTTATCAAATTTTAAGAAATTGTAAAACCTTGGTTTGCATAACATTTAACATTTGAATAATCCACTTGCTATGGAGAGGATTAATTCTGGTTTGAATATAAAAAGATCCTGATTGTTTAACAGCCACTTCATACTCATT
The DNA here is from genome assembly GCA_963931925.1 of Onchidella celtica. Lineage (NCBI taxonomy): Eukaryota > Metazoa > Mollusca > Gastropoda > Systellommatophora > Onchidiidae > Onchidella > Onchidella celtica. The sequence continues at coordinate 13,746,088 of OZ007568.1, read as the reverse complement.
GCTCTTGACAAAATGCAGCGTGACAGAAATTCTCAGGAAAAGGAAAGTGAGCTTGACTGTTTATGTGCAATAAGACATACAACTTCTCCATGAGGTCTAGCATGAACTCTCCAAGGAGTCAGGTTAAAACAAGTTTCCATTCATGAACAGCTCTGATGGATCTATGGATACAGTGGCACTGCAAACAAATGGCTGTTTTCAAATTGGTGCAGGCAAAAGTTTTTAATCACTTTTTATATCTGAAATAATTAGGAACAGATAGATTATCAGTCTCTTGGATGATTTAGCATAGGTAGAAAAACCGTACTGTGGTCATGAAAAAGCTGTCTTGTCATGGAGAATTTTAAATTCTTGACTATTTATTTGGTGGGTGTTCCAAGTTCTTTACAACTTTTAAATGCAGTGTCAATAATATCTCATTTTTATTTTTTAAGTTTATTAGTACAGATTAGAATGCATTGCAGTATCCTTAAAGAGAACTCTCATGCAGGTGTTAAATCGACCAGAGAACTGCAATGGCTTGAGGGAGAGTGAAATTAGACAGTTGGTGACAGGTGTTGGCAGTGCTATTGAATATCTTCACAGTAATCGTATCATTCATCGGGACCTGAAACCAGAAAACATTGTTCTCAAGCAAATTGATGAAAACAGGGTAATTTTTTTAATCTCTCATATCCATTCATGTGAAAAATAACAGTGCAGTAGAATTTTTACCTTTGAGTATATCAGAATGATATGCCAAATATAGATCTACTTGAAATTTTATTTGAAATGATCTCACCTGTTTAGACCTTCCATTTCTTAATTAATAATGTACTGATTTTATTCTTTTCATATTTATTTTTTTTACTATGCCTCCTTACGTTTTTGCTCTGGGTTAAAGAATAAGTTCACCTTTCGCTAAAATGTTTTTTGCTTGGACAGGATTTTCAATATTGTTTTATGACTTTCCCCTCATGGGCTGATTGAAATATTCCATTTTGCTTCTTTTAAATGCTGTGTAGGAAAGGGGGCAGAAATATGTTCTTGTAAATGTTTCTTAATTCTTCTGCTTGCCCTTGGCCTTATCAGAACAAGGGATGGGCTCTTCCCACTTTCCTGTTTGAAAAGGAAACATCTGTTGTAATACAAGGTGCCACAGAAAGTAGAAAATTCTAAACTCTGGAAATCCACTCTAAGGGTGATGATCTTATAATTATTTCATTTCCTATCATAATAAACAATGTTCCACCTGAAACAAAGAAATAGTGAAAAGTCACTTATGGCACCAATCAGGTGCATTAGCGGTTTGTTATAATATATGAAGTTGCACTGATAACCTTTGTGACAGCAGTTATAATGGTGCAGCAAATCTGAAAAGGGAACAAAATAAAAATGGCTAAACTTTGCACACAGAATTCATTATGCAGTAACATCTTTCTCTTTCTCCAACTGTGTATGATGGCACTGAGAAAAAAGAGAGGAGAATAACATTTCAAGGCCCCATCCCATGTCTGGTGGCCTCTGCATTGGGCATAGTAGTAATTATAACTGAAATTCTTATTGAGAGCAGACCCAGTTACATGGTGTGGCGTGGTGTACATTCTTGCTCCTAATGTTCCTCATTACCTCACTGTTTGTATCAGAAAAGTATCAGGTTGTTTCATTCTTTATAGAGCTTCAATATGCTCCCATCTTTCATTTTTGTTTCAGAGCAGAACCTCTTTGGCACTGATGTTGTTAAAAAAAAATTATTTTTCTTTTTGACAGACACTGTACAAAATCATCGACTTGGGTTATGCTAAAGAGCTGGACATCAGCAGCATCTGTCATTCCTTTGTAGGAACAGTTCAGTACTTGGTACGTGGCAGTCGTATTTGTCCTCTGAACTGCTCCTCATGTAATTAGGATTTATAGGAGTTTGATTTGTCATTGGCTAGAAATTTTTATGTGGTCACGAGGGAGCTCACAAATCAGTATAAGAACTTTTACCCAAGCATATTATATTTAAGAGCTGCACTATGTTATGTGCATGCTTGAAAAGATATTTATAATGTATTATTGACACTAGTGTTCAATGAGGAATGCATGCAAAGTGGTTTTAGACCATGATAAGGAGGAGAGCTTGTCAGTGTTATCAACTTTCTGTCTCAGTAATGTTTAATGTTCTGTGGTCTTCATATTATCATTATCGAACATTTCAGGGTGCAACTGGAACCTCTTTCACCCATTGCTTTCTGTTATTTATAAGCCTCACACATTTGACCTACCATTCTCAAGAAGATGAGAAATCATAATTAGTGATGGCCCATCCTAAACTGTTACTTTTGAATGGATAGATTTCAAAATCTATCAGTTGTACATATCCACATGTTTGAGGAATATGATTTAAAGAGAAAGCCGTAGCAGTGTCATAGATATTGTAGTTAAAAGCAGAAGCATTTACAGTGCTCAGAGCAAATAAAAATTCTTGTAGAAATTGTAAAGACAGTTCTTCCATTATAGATTAGGCAAAGCAGTCATCCATGAAATAGAAAAGAGAATACCAGGTATTTGTGGAAGCTGTAAGATAAAAATAATCGCCAATTTGAGGAGTTGAAGTTGTTTTATTTTTCTCCTTATCAGGCTCCAGAACTGTTTGTAACAAAACCCTACTCCAAGACAGTGGATTACTGGTCATTTGGCTCACTTGTGTTTGAATGCATATCAGGTTTCAGGCCTTTTCTGCCAACTTCCCCACCAGTGGAATGGTCAGTGGTTTATTTGCTATACTTTTGGTGTAGAGAGGATTTATGAAGTGTCCCCTGGGACAGAAAAAACCCTTGCTATTAACCCTCATCCTGTGGGAGGCCACTATATTGGCCTCCCCATATGACATGCGAGGCCAATATTGTGGTGTACATACCGCAAACTAGGTCCTGTGGGAGGCCGGTATATTGTATAGCAGTGCTGCTCCTCGTGTTTTGTTTATTTGGTTGCCGTGATTATCGTTTTTTTCATGTTTTTTTTTTTCCCACACTATTTTTGTGTGTTTATCTATCCTGTCACCCCTGCTATATCAAACAAAATGGTATTGTCCGACTACGTTTATTATGATGCAACTATTCGTCATACTCATGTAAAGGGGCCATGTACGTATTTGAGAAACCGTTTTATGTCTGTAAGTATGAATTATTATGTAATACTAGGGCATGCTGCATAACGCGTCTGTCTGAAGATTTTTCAACATGGAAAACTGTGAGAAATTGACTGACTTTGTTGTTGGTCATTGTCTTTATTTGATGGGGTAATTAGAGAGATATCATGTTGCTTTGATTAAATTGCTTTTCAGTACATGTCTACTCTACGGGCTGGAAATCAAATCTCTTGCTAAAACTAACATCATAGTATGTGGAAGCTTTACATAGTAGAGGGAGAAGGCAGTGCCACGATACATGTGGTTAGTAAATTAAGCGCATGGCTTAAAAATAATTTGTTCACCTGAATGGCCTGACTTAGGGACAGAAAAAGCATAGAGGTCTTGGGAAAATGATAAAATGTGTGTTAACCCTGACCCTGCGCGGGGCGGCAATAGTCGGTATTGACTTGCAAGCGCTCACGCCGCACGGGCGGCAAAAGTCACCCAGCTCAAGCTGACCGCGCCACGCGCAAGCCGTATTTTCACGCGTCGGGTCACTGACCTTTTTGAGACGTAACCACCGTGTTATTGTTCACTCTATCTCTTCTAAATCAAACGCATTGTGACATGTACATGTTAACCAGTGAACCACTGGTCGGAATCACAAAGACTAAGCTTTCAAAGGCTCTCCCCACACTTTCAAAAGATGTAACATCGACATGCGAACTGTTGCTCAACAAATTTGCAATATTATCTCATTTTCTCACAAGCTGACCACCATCTGGAGTTGTCTGTATCTAAGAACCAATCAGAACTAAGCTCTGAAATAATCTTTGCCCCAAATGCCCACATTGGTTTATTAGTATGTGTCAATCAGGATGAAACCATTTGTGTAGGGCTTGGGAGGGCATGGCTTGTTATCACGCTTCATTCTCACGAAAACTACAGCTGTCAGCTTGGAATCATAAGTCAGATCATTGGTTAGAGACTGACAGACTAAGGTTTTGCTGGGTAATTCATTATCAAGCGTGATAAGGCATAGCAGCGAATGTTTTCATACCGATAAATAAAAACCGAACCACGTGGACAGCGTATGTGGTCATCGCAGAGCGACACGGGTCAGTGACCCCAGATAAGATTCTCCGTGAGCAAGGTCACTGACGGGGCAGTGGGCTTTACGGGTAGCGCGCGGGGTATGGGTTAATGCAGAAAATTCTTGATTAGGGGCCTTTCATTTAACAATAGAACTTACTGCATATCGTCATGGTGCTAACCTTTTGGCCTAGGTCAGACTTGGGCCAAAACAGAATGTACCTGTTATGTCATTGCCTTATCCATGGTGCATCGATTAATGTAAAAACCATTCAAAAGTGCCAAGCCATTATCCTGGAAATAAAACTTTCTGTAAGTGTAATGGCCTAACTCATTCATAGACGTAGGCCATTTTGGTTCTGGGGTTGTTTCAGCCGACGTGGATGATGGCCACTTTTACCTAGAGTCATTTTGGCCTAAGTCTGACTGCATTGCATAAGAATTTAAATAAGTTTTTTGTGATTTTCTCAGAAGTGCAAAAAAAGGACCGGCCAAAAGATGATATCATCACAAGTACTTTATCCAAATATCATAGGGGCCACTTACGATTTATCCACCACTATTGTTGTTATTGCGTCCTAAAGTAAACACGATACTTTCAAAAGGACCCGACTGACCTGGCCGCCGAGGTTATTGGCAACGCTCGAACAATCGGCTGACTGGCCACTGGCTATCCCCGCACGGGGCGTTTCGTGGACGAGTTCACTCAACGGGGGACGAGGGTTAAGAAAAATACATATCAAGGGTGGTGTACTCTAACCGTGTAACTGGTTTTGGGATTGTTTCCCAGGAGACGAAAAAAACATCTTTTTGCGAGTTTTTTTTATACAGGACTATATCTTTTTGGTGGTGTCTTTCTGTTGTAATAAATGTTTTTAAAAAAAAATACAGGTCTTTAAGCTGGTTAATCCTGTCACGCGGTTATCACACAATGTATTGTCAGGCACTTACCCATTTAGAGATACGCATGACTAGAGCACGACAAAATTCCGCCACAGAAATCAGTTACACGATTAGAACAGTCACATACACGGTTAGAATTGTAACAATTGAAGGCTTCGAAGCTCAATTTTGCTATTTATAGTGCGTGTAGACTTCCCATTTGAATAGGGAACCCCCCACGGCTGTTAATAAGACACTGAAAGCGCTACTTTAGTTGCCTGCTGTAGCCTCCCGCTGACCCCCCGTGAAGGGGTAATAAATATCTGTCTGCCACGGTCATTACCGTGACGGCGAGGCGCTCACTGACCCTGCCTGAGTAACGCGATTCTATTAATTTCTGCATATCTTTGCATGCCGATATCTCTCGATCAAACAATGCTAGACCCCCCATCCGAGATGCCATTTTAAAGCCCGGCCTTTTACCGACAAGCCGATATAACTTTCCCCCATCTGAGTTTATATGTGTTAATTATTTCGAAGGATTTATTCAGTGTATGTTTCTATTCATTCGAAAATCTGTTTTCACTATTATTTTAATTTGGATTCAAATATCTCGGCAGTTCAGCCCACGTTTTCTACAGTTATTTGTTATTCCAGTCGGAAAATGGATACTCAATAAAATGTGCACGTTTGACGTTTGAGCAGTACACGTGTGATTTTACATATGATTTTTTAAAACTTGACCGGCATTGGCAAGTGTGTTGCTGAAGACGCCATCATGCTATTTTTTACATCATTGCGAAGGTAGATTTTCTTTATTTTATCTGAATAACAGTATCCAGAATGAAAGGTCACACAGAAGACTCGCATATTAAATATCTTCATGAACTGTGCAGAACATGTGGTGGAAGAACTAACAAAAAAACAAAAACTTCGGAAAAGGAAAGCATACAAATACAGTCCTTACTTTATACGTTGTCAAGAGAACACAGGAACGCACAAACAAACAAAGCATATTAGAAACAGCCAGACCTCCCAAGTCTCCCCGTTTTGCGGGAGTCTCCCCATTTTTATGACAAAACCCCGCCCTCCCCGTTTTCCATTAAAATCTCCCCGTTTCCAGGAAAAAAGAGAAAAAAAAAATTAAGTCAAGTTTTTGCCGACCACACCAAAATTACTGATTATAATATTATAGTGCGGCTTGGCTGATACAGTTGTATGTATTTTTCTTTGAGCAGTGGGGGACATGCCCACTCGGTTGGGGGGTAGGTGTCACGAGTGGAGTGAGTGCAATTAAGGGGATTGCTACAGAGCGGGTGTAGAGTAAGAAAGGCTCACAGTAGACAGCAAGTTAAGCGTGCTGTTGTGAGTAGTGGGGGCGGGGTCTGAATGAGGCGAAAGCGCGGTATTACTATCACTGCAAGTTAGAAGGTCCTACGGATCGGACCTGTGAATAAAAGCCCATCGGGCGGACATAAAGGGAAGCAGTCGAGAAGACTAGTGAGTCTTTCCAGTTATGACTGGTGTCGGGGACGGGCCGCAGAGCCACCTCGATGAGCACAGGGGATAGGCCAGCATAGGGCCGGAGGCCACACATAGGCCAGAAGTGAGGCTGTCAGTGTAGGACAGTGGAGGCACATAAAGTCGTGGCAGTCAGGCCACGGACAGGGACGTAGATATGAGAGTGAATGAGATACTATATTGTTGCCATGTTGATAGGCTAGTGAACTGATACTATGTTGTTGCCATGTTGATGGCTATGGAAATACTAATGTGTTATTGCCCTGCTGAGGTGCTAGGGGAGTGTTAAGGTGTATGACAATAGGAAGGGGATATTGAGAGACTGCGGTGCCAGTAAATTATTAATGTACTATTAAGATCCTGAGGGGAGAGGCTGAGGCCGAAGTGCCTTTAGGAGTAACTACCGGATTGTGGATCCGAGGGAGAGTGTGTGTGAGAATAAGGCCGTTGTACGGCAGTCATTTCAATAATATAATGTATGTAATTGCGCTCTTATATGTATAATTATGTTTAATAAATGTGTGAGTCTGATGGGTTGTTCTGTTAAGTGTTAAACTTGTTTGTTCGTGATTGTTGTCCTGTCATACTTATTACATCTCCCAGTCTGGGATTTGTGACACTGGGGGCTCGTCCGTTGTGACACTGGGGGCTCGTCCGTTGTGACACTGGGGGCTCGTCCGTTGTGACACTGGGGGCTCGTCCTGTTTACCTGTGGTCATTTTGACATTGTGTATTCGTTATATCTAGTTGTTTTTCTGTTGTGCTAGGAATTCGTGCTGTTGTCCTTGTTCGTGGGATGAATGGAAATTTCATGATGGTATGATTTATGTATGTTTATGAATTATAATATGTATTGATGCATGTATTTTGATGAATAGGTATTAATGTGTGTTTAAACTTTCCAGAGTGTGTGCGTGCAGCCTGGGGAGACGAGCAGCCAGAGCTCCGATTGAAGGGAGGAGTTTGCTCAAAATTTCAAAAGTTGAAAGTTAAGTGAAAATTTTGTGCCCTGGATTGAGGGCTGTCTTTTCATCTGTCTGTTTCCCTGTTTTTGCTGTTGTTGTCGTTATAGGTTGTACGGGCGGTGGCGCGGGTTTGCTGTGTTGAACTTAGTTTATCCTTTTAAAAAGGTGTGGTAAACTTTGGAACTTCGTTCATCACAGTGAACAGTTCTATAGGGACCTGTATTTTTGTTTAGATTGTGCCGTTCCATCTTCCTCGTTGTTTTAGGAAGACGTCTCTCTTGTCCCTCTCTTACCTTTCGGTAGATACGTTCTTTTTTTTCAGACTCTGTTCTTGTTCGTACCTTGTAGTGTAATCGGCGTAGTTAGGTTGCATTTTTTCTCCATTATATTTTCTTTTTTAGGCCTTTGTCTTAGTCTGGTTCGTTGTCCTTGACGTACTTGTGGTCCTTCTACTGAATTTTCTCATTCTTATCTTTTCCTTTCGTTTTGTTATTTAATAGTGCTATACATTTTATAGATATAGAATTAGTTGTGCTGTAAAGGTAAATTTCTGAATTGTATTCTGAACTGGGTATTGCTATATCTGGTGTGATCTCAGGTCTCTGGTCGTATCGTTAGTGATCATACCGACAGGTTGGTCGTCTTAATAAGAGATACCATAACCATAAATCTGTGAAATGGCGGAACTCCAACAACTAATGAAGTTGGGTAAGGAACTTGGCCTGGAGGGAGAGGAGCTACGCGGCTGGATTAAAGAACAGCAGGCGGATTTGCGCGATGAGCGTGCTAAGGATAGAGAGCAGGAAAAAAAGGCTCAGGAAGAGGAAAGAGAGTTTAAGTTAAAGGAGTTAGAGGCTCAGCAACAGGAGAGGGAGTTAAAGTTAAAGGAGATAGAAGCTCAAGAGCGGGAGACAGACGCGCGAGTAAGAATCGCGGAATTAGAACTCAAAAAGAATGCGCCAACAGAAACAGTTGAGCGGCAGGTACCCAATAAAGGTGGCGTTAGGATTAAGCTCCCTACGTTCGACGACCGGAAGGACGACATAGACGCCTTCCTTTACAGGTTCGAACTGAACGCACAATTGCAATGGGGGGAAAATAAGGAATTATGGGCCACGTACCTGGCATCGCTATTGCAGGGGCGAGCGTTAACCTACTTTAAAGAGCTACAGCGCGAAGACGTGCAAGATTACGATAAGCTGAAGGCTTTGCTGCTTCGCCGATTTGCGCGTACCGAGGAATATTTCCGGGAGCAGTTTAGGCGAGCACGTGCAGATACCAGGGAGGACTTTGCTGCCTTCGTCGCGAGACTAACTGAGTATTTCGCGAACTGGGTAGACTTGGCGCATGTGGGCACGGATTTTGCTAAACTGAAAGACCTAATGATCCGTGACCAGCTGTACGCGTCGTGCCACAAAGATCTGGTGGCTTTCCTGAAAGAGAACGGACCCGCGACGGTGCAGGAGGCGTCTAAGTTGGCGGAGGCATACCGTACGGCGCATCCGTCCAAACCAGTCGCCAGGGCGTACGTCCAAGATGCTGGGTACGTCGCCGTTGTCGAGGGGTCGCCGGCAGGACTTGGGGACAGGTCGCGTCAGCGTGGTGCCTATAGTGGGCAAGCCCAGGGGCAGCGTAGGGGCTATCACCAATCACCGGCATATGGATCCGGTAAGTTTGACCGAGCAGGAGGGCTAGGTCGCGGTAATGGCCGGGGGCGAGTTGTGACCTTTGCCGATGACCGACGGCATAGGGACTCTAGTTCCGGTCGCGAGGGGTCACGGGGACCCAGGCCTAGAGCAGCACAGGGAGCGGAGTGTTGGACTTGCGGACGCGTGGGTCACTTTTCGCGCGAGTGTAGGGCCGCGAAGTGTTGGAACTGCGGAAGAGCAGATCACATCAGCGTGAACTGCCCTGCAGGTAGGATAGCGGCGAACGTGGACAGTAGCTCCAGTCCATGTTCCCCAAATAAATTTCATCATGCGGCTGCGTGTGTTACATCGGACAACGGAGGCGGACAGTATTCTAAGTGTCCCAGTTGTGAGAAGTTATTATCTTCCGGTGTTTTACCTTGTGGGAGAAAGATCCCCGTTATAAATTCATGTCATACAGGAGGTGGTCTTAGGGTTTATCCGGGGTTTGTTGGGGACGAACCGGTCTCGGTTTTACGAGATACAGGATCTACTGTTGTGGGAGTGCATAGGGATTGCATTCGGGATTCACAGCTTACAGGTGAGACTGTCCCGTGCATCCAATTTTCGGGGGCCATTGAGAAATTACCCATGGCAAGAATAATGCTAGATACACCTTTCCTTAGCGGGGAAGTCGAAGCAGTCGTTGGTTGTTTTCCAGGCGCCCAGCTCATCATTGGGAATGTATCACGGGTAGTTTCCCCTTCCGATGAGAACGTGCAAGCATGGTCGCAATCAAAAGGTATTGACTTTTGCGCCGCGGTCGAAACACGTCGACGGGTAGCTGATAAAGATAAGATTAGACCTTTGGCTACGCCAGCGGTCAACCTAGATATCACGCAGGAGCGCTTGGCGAGATTACAAAGGGAGGACCCATCATTAAACCCATGTTTTGGGGAAGCGCGAACCGAGAAAACGAGGAGATATAAGAACGGGTCGTCCTCCTTTATTGTTCAGGCGGGCATTCTGTTCCGTAAGTATGTAACGGTGTCCTCCATTCTAAAGCAGGTCGTTGTGCCAGCGTTGCTGATCGCAACAGTATTGCATTTGGCACATGATGTCCCATTAGCGGGTCATATGGGGATAGCTAGAACCAAAGAAAGGGTTCTTAAAAATTTTTACTGGCCATCGATCCACAGAGATGTGCAGGTCTATTGTAAGACGTGCAGTGCGTGCCAAAAGACGACGCATAAGGGTCGTACACCCCAGGCCCCTCTTCAGAAGATCCCCATGGTCTCGGAACCGTTTAAAAAGGTCTCGATAGACCTTGTTGGCCCCATTCACCCAGCGACCGATAGGGGGAATCGATTTTTCTTAACGGTCATATGTAATGCTACGAGATGGCCAGAGGCGGTTCCTCTGCGGACCATAACGTCTGAGGCAGTCGCGGAAGCGTTGTTTGCAATTTTCGCTAGGGTAGGAATACCAGAGCAAATTCTGTCTGATAGGGGCGCGCAATTTACGTCGCAGATGATGAAGGAATTGTTCCGCTTATTCAGTATACAACCCATCACTACCACCCCTTATCATCCGCAGGCTAATGGCATGTGCGAGAGATTGAACTCGACGTTAAAGTCGATGCTGCGTAAGGTAGCTGCTGATCGCCCTAAAGATTGGGATAGATATATCCCTGCAGTGTTATTCGCGTACAGAGAGGTACGGCAGGAGTCAACGGGATTCTCGCCGTTCGAAATGATGTACGGTCGTAGTCCTAGGGGCCCAACTGATGTTCTTCGGGACATGATGACGTCGCCATCATCGGGAGACGATGAGCAGATTTCGGTGTTTCAGTACCTTGTTGATTTAAGAGAAAGACTATCTTCAGCGCGCACTATAGCACAAGAAGCTTCTGGTATCGCTTCGAAAAGAGCAAAAGACTATAAAGATAGAGGGTCCAAACTGAGAATTTTTAAGCCAGGAGACAAGGTTCTGCTGTTGTTACCTACGGACCATAATAAGTTATTGATGACATGGAAAGGCCCTTATGTTATTGAGCGAGTTGTTTCAAAGGTAGATTACGCTATCCACATTGATGGAGCGAGTAAGGTTTTCCATGTTAATATGCTACAGAGATTTTATGAGAGACCACAGTATCTGTGTGCACAGACAAGACCAAAGGAGACTGTCTTCTCTACCGCTTGTACGGGGGTCGTAGACCAGTTGGACTGTGACGTAAGCGACACCGAGGCGCAGGAGGAGTTACAAATTCAATTGCCGGAGTTAACTCCGACACAAGGTTACAGGGACGTAAAAATTAACCCTGACCTTACGAGTTCAAGGAGTAGGGAACTTGAGACCCTATTAGCGTCATTTCCGGATGTTGTTACGGATTTGCCGGGTCGCACTACGGTGATTCAGCACCAAATAAAGTTGACTTCGGATAAGCCAGTATTTCTTAGACCGTATCCGTTGCCGTTTTCTTCGAGAGATAGAGTCATAAAGGAAGTTGAGTCAATGTTGAAGTTAGATGTGATAGAACCATCAACATCGCCGTATTCATCACCCATCGTCCTCGTGAAAAAACTTGATGGATCGGTGCGGTTCTGTATTGATTTTCGAAGATTGAACACTATTACGGTAGGCGATAGGGAGCCTATTCCGTTTCAGGAGGAATTAATAGCTTCATTGGCCGGGTCCACGTGGTTTTCCAAGATAGATTTGACGAAAGGGTATTGGGAAATCCCGCTTACTGAGGAGTCTAAACAATACACGGCGTTCCAAACGCCCATTGGATTATTCCAATTTAAGGTCATGCCATTTGGGTTGGTAAACGCGCCAGCGACGTTTGCACGATTAATGAGATTAGTGTTGAAGGACATACCTAATGTCGTGTCATTCTTTGACGATATAGCATGCCATACGTCGACATGGTCTGATCATATTCAGACACTAACAGTAATTTTTCAACGATTACGTCATTTTGGGTTAACGGCTAAACCGGCAAAGATGGATTTGGCATGTCCAGAGATAGTATTCTTAGGACATATTGTGGGTAGAGGTGTTCAGAGACCTGAAGAAACAAAAATTGACAAGTTAGTAGGGTTGCAAATCCCAAAAACAAAGAAACAAGTCAGAAGCTTAGTGGGAATTTTAAATTATTACAGAAAGTTCATTCCAAATTTTTCCTCCTTGTCATCTTCTCTTACTGACCTTACTAAGAAGGGACAACCCGATAAGGTCCAGTGGACGTCTGAATGTCAGACATCATTTGATAATTTGGTGACAGCATTATCATCGTCACCCATTCTGATATTACCCGATTTTCGATCTAATTTTATCCTCAGAACGGATGCGTCGGACTCTGGTGTCGGCGCTTGTCTTCTACAGGAGAAGAACGAATGTCTCCATCCTGTATGTTATGTCAGTAGGAAGTTATTGCAGAGAGAAAGAAAGTATTCTGTGATAGAGCGTGAGTGTCTTGCCATTGTCTGGTCCGTCCAGAAACTAGGACGTTATCTCATGGGACGAGAATTTTGTATCCAGACAGACCACAAGCCACTGACATTTTTGTCGAAGAATCGTTCGTCCAGCCCACGCTTGTCTAGATGGGCATTGGCTTTGCAGCCGTATACCTTCGTTATTCAACCAATTCCAGGAACCAGCAATCATATCGCCGACTACCTTAGTCGAGCCTAGGGGAAGATTTCAGGAGCTTATACATCGGAGGACAGGAACATTGACAGGATCTGTGTGAATAAGTCCACTTTAAAATATTGACATTATAAATATGATATGAAGAATGGTTGATAGGTTGAATGGTTTTTGATTCTGTATTAAGTATTGTGGTTAGTTAGCTATTCATGATGTGACACATATATGCATATTGCAGGCCATATTGATCCCCATATTTTCCCCTGATTTCGGTATTCTATATACTAGGGGAACTGCTAGGTCATTTTTTTTAGTGTAGGTATTGCTCACGCTCACTCGTTGACAGTCATCTTGATGCGATTTGAAATTAATTGCATTAATTTTTTTGGGGTGGGGGATGATGTCACGAGTGGAGTGAGTGCAATTAAGGGGATTGCTACAGAGCGGGTGTAGAGTAAGAAAGGCTCACAGTAGACAGCAAGTTAAGCGTGCTGTTGTGAGTAGTGGGGGCGGGGTCTGAATGAGGCGAAAGCGCGGTATTACTATCACTGCAAGTTAGAAGGTCCTACGGATCGGACCTGTGAATAAAAGCCCATCGGGCGGACATAAAGGGAAGCAGTCGAGAAGACTAGTGAGTCTTTCCAGTTATGACTGGTGTCGGGGACGGGCCGCAGAGCCACCTCGATGAGCACAGGGGATAGGCCAGCATAGGGCCGGAGGCCACACATAGGCCAGAAGTGAGGCTGTCAGTGTAGGACAGTGGAGGCACATAAAGTCGTGGCAGTCAGGCCACGGACAGGGACGTAGATATGAGAGTGAATGAGATACTATATTGTTGCCATGTTGATAGGCTAGTGAACTGATACTATGTTGTTGCCATGTTGATGGCTATGGAAATACTAATGTGTTATTGCCCTGCTGAGGTGCTAGGGGAGTGTTAAGGTGTATGACAATAGGAAGGGGATATTGAGAGACTGCGGTGCCAGTAAATTATTAATGTACTATTAAGACCCTGAGGGGAGAGGCTGAGGCCGAAGTGCCTTTAGGAGTAACTACCGGATTGTGGATCCGAGGGAGAGTGTGTGTGAGAATAAGGCCGTTGTACGGCAGTCATTTCAATAATATAATGTATGTAATTGCGCTCTTATATGTATAATTATGTTTAATAAATGTGTGAGTCTGATGGGTTGTTCTGTTAAGTGTTAAACTTGTTTGTTCGTGATTGTTGTCCTGTCATACTTATTACATCTCCCAGTCTGGGATTTGTGACAGTAGGGAGGGTTGGGTAGGAAGTAACGTGGGGGGCACCTGCATAGCGGTAATGCCCATTCAGTGGTTTTCCCCCAGACTAGTAGGCGCCGGCATGTCTAGGGAAGTGTCACACTACTCACTTTGATGCCCACCAGAGATGTTACATGACGATTGTGTGCCATAACCCAGTGCGAGTGGGGGATTGAAGGTGGTATGGGAAGGCCTGCTTGCCTGGGTCAGATGTCTGTTGCCGTGTATTGAATACGCCAGAGCATGTTTGATTTTTTTTTTTTAAATCGGGGTTTTCAGAACACGGCACTTCTAGAAGCAAGTGATGGCCAGCTGACTGTCCGCTTACCTGGGTCAGACGTCTATTGCATATTGGAGACGCCAGCCCATTTTTTTTTTTTTTTCGGAATATGGAAAGAAAGGGGAGGTTTGCGGGAGTTCATCCACGCATCTGTAGCCAAATTAGAGAGGCGAGTGGCCGCCATTCGAAACTGTGAAACACAGTTGAAAACTGTCATTAAATCACAGCATTTGCAAATCTCTCCAGAACTCTTGGCCTTGCACCACCCATTAAACGGAGGAAAATGAAGTAGACCAATAAATTCTACATAAAGCGAGTGTTCAGCTGTATTTTTTATGTGTAATATGTCAAGTGCAGGATCGCCGTAAATTTGAGCCTATGGAAAATTTAACATTACATTCTATCCTACATAACTCTGAATTGAAGAACTTCTCAATGATGCAGTCAAGTAAGTTAAGAAATGTTACATATTTTTATTATTGTGTGTTCATTTCTTCTCGCTAGTGGGAGGAGATCATGTTAAATTTTAAGTTTAAAAATTATGACCTCTGACCCATTTGTTAAATTACTATTCATCTTTGTAGCTGTTTATCTCTGTGACGGTATTTGGTACAGATGTATAATTTCGTTTACGCGTGTATGATATGTCAAGTATTTAGCATGTATCTATTAAAGTGTAGTCGATGAAATAGTTTGAGCGCAGTGTTTGCGTTTGTTACTCGAAAAATACAACATAATAAAAGCGCTTCGCGGGAAAGGGACTCCCCCGTGAACACAGGTGGCTGACACCGTTGACTTGGGTTCGCGGGAAAGGGACTCCCCCGTGAACACAGGTGGCTGACCCCGTTGACTTGGGTCGTGACCAGGTCACGATACAGAGAGCGGACCGGGCCGCTCGGCAACTAGATTACTGCTTGTTAACAGCCGTGCCCCGGAAAGGCGTGGTGACTATTTTTAGCAACAAAAAAAATGAGTTGGCAAATTTTTTCCAGTTGTACGGTTAAAGCACAAAACCATCGATATCTAAGGAAGCAAATGAATTTATACAGTCAATATGGCGTGTGGTATGTTAAGTGCAATTGGGCCAAGTTGGCAATTATGGAAAGTTAATGTGAATATTTTACAGAGCCTTATAATTCTGTGTGCATTTCACCTTATTTCAAGAATATTTATCAGAGGAATGACTGAAAATCAGTGGAATTTTGCCCTGACACTTGCTCTAAAGTTTTGTATACAGATATACATATGAATTAATTCTACCATTTTTTTGTATTTTTGTATTTGTATTTGTATACTTCTTTAATCCCATTTAGGAAATTTGCCTTTGTGCCATTTATACATATGAATTCTACTAGCTGAGATTATACATATGAATTCTAGCTGAGACTCTGGAGTGTAATTTTATTTTAATAAATGTAGTGAAATGTGTGTGTTTTATTTGCAGCTTCAAAGCAGAGGCCTCACCCCAAAAAAAATTAATTGACATTATTCCACATAACTCAAAACTACTGTCAACAGCCCATGACTTGTCCTAATATTTAGTGTCACTAATGTCTTATTCTTAACAGGCATGCAGAAGTGCGCAAAAAATCACCAGATGATATCAGTGCCCAGTATGATGAAAATCGGAAGATCAAACTCTCCAAGAAACTGCCCACACCAAATCAGCTATGCAAGTGAGTCATGCCAGGATTAAATTGAGCCAGTCTGTTCTCCACTGGATTGTTTACTGGGTGTATAATGGACTGTATTTCTTTGGGCAGCATTTATAAATGTTTTTTAATTAGATGTTATCAATTCAGCCAACAAGTTGTGTTTTATCCCGACATATTAGCATGAGACATCCTCTTATGGCTTTATTTCAGGCCTCTTCAAGGCTACTTTGAACAGTGGCTGCGACTGATGCTGAGGTGGGACCCAAAAGCTAGAGGTGGGGGCATTATCCAGATCCAAGGGGAAGAAAGGGCCAAGTGTTTTTATCTACTGGAGCAAATCATGGCACTGAAGGTCAGTCTGACTCCCAAGATGGGTTTTAAATGGCTAGACCAGGAATTACCTATTGCTGGAATAGATTATGTCACTGATGATCAGATGGTTCAAAGTATAGCTTTAAGTAGTATTCTTAGCATTACCGAGCCTAGATGCAAAAAAGCAGTTTTACTATGGCCTATTATTTTGAATGTTCATGTTTGTGGCTAGGATTATAAATCTTTTTCTGAAATTCTTTTTCCTAACTTTCCATTTTGAGTTTGGAGAAAGCATGTTGACACGACAGAAACCATACTGTGCTAGAAAGAAGCAAGACAATAGACATGATATAGCAGAATGATTGGACAGAGGGACCCTAACAGAAATAACCATCTGCTCCTTATCCTGACATTCTAAAATTCCTTAGCATTTTCTTTAAAACCATCTGAACAGATATTTCACATCCTCAATGTGGAAGCTAACACAGTCTTGTCCTACCCGGTGAATGAAGGTCACACCATCGCAGATGTGCATGATGCAATTGCCCTGGAGACAGGAATGCCAGCTGACCAGCAGGACATTATTCTTGCTAATGGGCTCAAATTAGAACCTGTAGACCTTGCAATCCAAGGATGCTGTGATTCGGTAATAGTTATTATGTGGTTGTATTTAGTCCACCAGTTTCATATTGTATTACATACAAATGGAGAAGATGAGGAATATCTTTAATGAATTCTGTTGGAGAATTATGTGAGCAAAATTGTGTGACAATTCCAGGAGTCACTTTATGAGTGTTCCTGAACAGATATTTTGTTTCTAGGATTAAGTACATCTTTTAAAGCTCAGCGTTCAGCTCGCTCAGTATTATGTCATATTTATAACTATACGCTTGTCATATAACCTACATTTAGCACCTTTCAGGTTTTGTGGAAGTTAAGGTTCTTTGAACCTTTTGCCTTTCCTTTCAGTTAATGGATAATATTCCGTCTGTTATATTGTGGAATTCTGACTTGTGAATAGTTTTCTGTACTGATTCATCTTTGTTTGGCTAAAAATTCAAGACTCCACCCAAAAGCTACTTTTCTTTAATTATGTTGTTTTTTTTTTTTAATTCTCACAGAATTCTGATGATTTGGTAGTTTTTTTGTTTCGAAGAGGAACTATGCAAACTCAGCTGATGAAAAATAAGAAGTTGCCTTTGGCAGTACAAGCCATAGTGAAGGAACCAGCCACCCTTCTTCCCATAAAAGTAAGAACAACAGATGAACGTTTTTAGCATTGCCTCATTTGAATGACAGTGTTGACTTTGTTGTGTCATGTGGTGCAATGCCTTCACATAGTGTATTCATGTAAACTGACACACCAAAATGTTATAAAAACATCATCAAGTACCAGATTCCTTCATATTAAATAGAAAAGCTTAGTCTCTTAATGTGTGTGTCAGATTTATAATATCCTGAATGGTTGATAAGACATTTCCAACTGGTAATCAGCATTAATGAAGAAACTTTAATTCCTCGAATAAAGTTGGTGGCAGAGAATTTAGTCTTCCATTGGTGGATGAGGTAGATAACATTGCATTTTGGAAGATTTTTTTCTGTTACGTAACTTCTTATATTAATTTACTTTAGTCAAGTTATGAGTACCATGGTTCTTTGCACACTATAACATTGCCTTACATATCATTTTCACTTGTCATATTTTCTCTGCCTCACATCTAGTTCTAACATTTAAGTGTAAAATATTTCTTGAGTTACCTCACACATGATCAGAAGTATTTAGCTTAAAATTTCTTCCCATTACCATCTGTGCAAGGCTGCTGCAGTTTAACCCAAATGCAGAGCAATGCCCCTATTTTAGGTGGAGAAAATTCTGTTCTGATAAAGTTTCATTCTTGTCTTTAGGAACATCGGAAAGCATGGGCCCAAGCAGTGTACTGGTGTTCAGAGCAGAACAGAGATTACAAACGATTGGTGCTCAGTCATAGAGCTGCCTTGTACGTGTAGAAATTACTGGTTTTGAATTGCTTTTCTGTTATGCATTATAATTATTTTAATTGTTATTATTTGTGGAACAAACTTGACCACAGCTGAAATTTGTCATGAATACATCTGGTTGCTGATGTATTAAAATGACAGTGTTATGGGTTTCTTAGACTGACAGATTGTAAAGAATGTATATTTGTTTTAAGAATTATATTTCTTGTTCAGTTGATATTTACTATGGGAATAATAATTTAATGCTCAATTTTACATGTTGGAATTGTTACTGTTGTGCATTTTTGACTGAGGCTTGTGTAATATGGTAACAAAGTGACAGATGTGACACTGATCACACGATGTGAACCCATTGCAGAAAGATCTAGAGCAGCACGTCATCTCCTAATTATGAATGAAGAATCAAGTAGTTCATGAGTTGTGGGATGTGAAAACCAATCTCAAATTTTTACATGGTCACTATTTCATTGGTATTTGAAAAGCTTTTGCAAAGTTCTTGACTCTGAATATACGGTCTTTCTCCAAATCTCTTTGATCAAACTTGTCTATGTTGATTTATAACGGTATTAATAAAGTTTTATACATTACAGACATATAACATTTCTTCATTGTCATATCATGCAAATGCAAAAGATCACTTTGGGAAATAAGTTGGAGTGATAATTTAGATTGTCATTCATGAATTAAATCTTACCTGAATTTAGACACTTTTGTGTTGAAACAACTATAATGTCTTATCATTTCTGAATTTTGTGATGAAAATTTCAGTTTTTTAATCAAACCAGGTTAAATTTGCTTCGTACCAGCTCTCTCAAAAACAAACAGAAGTCTCAAATGTGCAGTGACATTGCTAAATTGGTGGCATGCAAGGAACACTTCCAAGATAGGTGAGGATCTGTAAAATTTTCTTGAAAAAAAAATCTTCATTGCATGGCCAGCTTCTTCATGTCTGTGTCAAAGAACATGACAGTCAAAAGCAAACTGGAAGAATATTGAAGATTATTTTGACTTTCAAGTTGATGTATCTTGTGAATGTAATTCAGATTCAAAATCTGAATAGTTTTGTATCATTATGATACTTATAGAATGGCAGAATTACTATATGTCATTTGTATTCTGAGAGAAAATAATATTAACACGGAAACAGGTGATGTGGTTGATGTAGTGATTTCTTATTCCTCAGTGCATTTTTAGGTAGCTCATTATCAGAAAATGGCTCTAATATGTGTAGCAACATAATTGTTTTTGTATTGAAACTACAAATGACAGCTCTGCTGCTTTGCTTTGTTTAATGCATCTGAAGATTTGACTTTTAGGATCGGTCTTTGTGAAGAATTTGTCCCCAAATTGAGGACCTTCCACAAACTTGAATTAGACGCATTGCATTCCCCTGTGTTGATAACATTTAAAAATTCAATTTCAGATGAAGTCCTTTTCCCTTTTTTTCATCTCTGAACTGTATTGTAACGATTCCTATCAAAACAATATTTGTGCAAATTTTTCATTTTATCATCAAAGTCCCGCTATTAGAATATAACCCTGATGCCATGATTGATGCTTGATAGATACCTGTTTTTGCCTGCAAGACCAAGTGATGTATAAATACAGAAAACATTTTCCTAAGAAGTACATTGTTTGTAGGTAAAGCAGTGGAATTCAACCTTAACACTTGTTGGTTTGCTCTATTTTCTAGCCTGGACTTTGATCTTCAGCAGTACAGAGAAACCCTGGAGAGTAAGTACCCCCAGCAATCTGATTTCATTCAACTTTGTACAGCTTTGAGGTCTTGAATGTGGAAATTGCTTTGGTTCCAGCAGATATTCTAAATTCTGGAACTGGAACTTAGCTAATATCAAAATGAATGTTGGGTGAATGTTTACAGATTTCACCAGGTGGGCACTGTACCAAACTATGTAGTAGACATTGAAACTATTTACTGGCTATATTTAATATACACAAACCTTAGAGTGGCATGCAGAGTTAAGAACTAAACAAATATATAGGAACTTGTTGAACAACAATTGACTAAGATGTGCATGTAGCTGATTACTTCTTAGGATCTTTTTTTTATTTTCAAGTTAGTAAAGAGATCATCGTGTTTTGAAGTGCTCAGAAGAAGATACTGGTTATTTCAGGATTTAGTTATAAATCAAGCAAAGAGGGTTCACTTCAGTGAAGAATGTTGATCGAGATCGTATTTGAAGGTATATGATACATTTAAGTCTTTTAATTTGAATTAGCAGAACTCTGCATTGAAAGTTGTACATGTATTATGAATTTTTGACTCCTGCAAAATGATTGCATCAGTTTGCTAGATGTGTATGATGGTGACTAATCAAACAAGATTCACAACTAATGATAGCACCATATCTCCAGCCACAGGTCAAGCTTTTGGTGGGGTCAGCTCAGAAATGTACAAACAGTGGACAGTGACGCTTCAGGAAATTGAAGCCTTTAATGGTTTGGTGAGTTGTTGCTTTTGACAGCAGTGAGATGATTTTACAATCTGATAAAAACTTACGTAGAACTTTGTGCTAATCCTTTTGTTTTGCTGTCTGCAAAAGTTTGTTCGAGTGTGGAATTAAATGATTGTTGCAACAAATGGGTATTCATTCAAGCAAACTGATGCAGTGATATTTCATGAATTGATACTGATTTAAGTGTTATAGGAAACTGTTTTTAATGTTTCTCATAAAATTTGCTGTATTACTTTTCGTTTGTTGGGGTATGAATGGTCACTATTACTGGATGAATTTTCATGGAATGTATTTTGGCAAGTTTTCTTGTACGAACTGCTTATGACACTTAACCTTGAACATGATAACTGACAATTTATGTCACTCATTATTTTGCAATAATACATGCCATAAGTAGTTTCCATTCCTGTCTAAGAGTTTATCCTGTTTTGAAGTTTAAAAAAATAATCTGTTTTTGCATGCAGAATGACAGGGTGCAAAATCTGGACAACAAAGCAATAGCTTTGACCACAGAAATGGTTGAGTTGCAAAGAAGTCCATTTGGCAAGACAAAGGAGAGTAATGAACTGGATGAATTGTAAGTTTCATTGATAAACTGTTCTTCTGTCTTTCTGTCACGACTACCATTGACTTTCCCCATGTAGAACAGTGTACTTTTATCGGCTTGTCCAGTCATTGGGATTTGATTGACTGTATTCAAAAAAGCATCCCTAATATAAAAAAAATCTATTCACTGAAGTCCTTTCATTCACATTAGAGATGCAATGTTGTCATCTTACTTGGAAGATAAACAAGGTCAAATGAGTGGGTAAATAACATTATATTAACCTTTACCGTACGTCGATATTTACTACGCGTCCCCTACGCCGTGGGTCATTTTTGGCACAGTCATATTTGGGTATCTTGTGCTAATCGTAATCTCTGCTATCCAGTTTCAAGATGGCGGAGGCTATCCTGCAGGCCTTCCATGGGCCTAAATTCATGTTCATCTGACATTGATTGCTCATCATCGCTTTCTGGCTCAAGTGAAAAACATGCGGCCATGTTACTTTCTGCCATTGTGCTTTCTGACATAAAAGCAGCACAAAGCCACGATACTTGCATAGTCTAGATCTAGGTCACATGCAGGGGTTCGCTTAGGGTGTTATTTTTAGCTTCCTTGTGGCGGGAAAAACCATGGGCGGACATACCAGAAATAGATCAGGGGTGACAACTTTTTTTTTCCTCTTTGTAGAGTCTGTGCCAAAAATGACCCACGACGTAGGAATCGGGGGTAGGGTAAAAAAACCGTAATCTGTTTCAAAACTTGAAATTAAAATTAATAATATCCTCAATTGATATGTGGCAAAATGGTTAATTGAGGCATTCTTGGCTGCCCATGGATTTGAGGCTAGCAGTTATAGAGTAGTATTGAAATTCCAACCTTCTGTGCCATTTGTGACCCACGATGTACGGTAAAGGTTAAGTCATTCCCAACGCAAGCAAGAGATTCCCTGCTTCCTGTTGTTACGGACCATTTTTGTTACTTCTGGCGAACTCTACTTGTTGATTTATGTCTGTGCTTTATGGTGGGAAGGATCTCCTCAAGAGCTTTCATGTTACCAGTGTTACCTCTGGATCAACCATCTTCCATTTCCACTCTTAGAATGTGAAAAAAAAATAAATTCATTGCCTATATGTACACATAGTGTGCTCCTGCACTGTATGGTGCTTTGCATACTCATATGCAATGCACAGTGAATGAGTTAAATCAGGACAGGCATCTTGAAATGGCCTAATTCTTTACCAGTTATTTGATATATAATATTGAATTTGCCTCAGTAAGATCAGTGCATCCAGTAACCATTTTCTCATCATTTGGAGCAAGTACCATACAAAACCAATACTGACTATTCCTTCCTGTGGTTCAAAGGCTGAAAAGTTAAACTTCTTTCTCCCTGGTTTTTTTCCCTGGACCCTGTAGAGTTCAATATCCTTTCAATCTTTGCCCATAATAGTTCAGCAAATTTGGCCTAGCAGGCTGGATAATGTCATAAGCCATTGCTTTACTTGCATACGTTTCAGCTATTCAGTTCCATTTGATTTTGGTTTGTCATAGGACAAAGTTCAAACTATACTCCTCAGTTTTGAAATTTCAGTTGATTTGATCCATCTCACTAACACCAGCCATTTTCACAATTTTGTCAACAGGCTTTATGATTAAGTTACAATCACTGCATTATGTGATATCATCCTGGTCATTCCGCAATTGCCTAAGTCATTTTTTTTTGTTGTTTTGAGATAAAATGCTCACCTTAATCAGACAGTCAAGTTCCACTGTTCAACATTTACATTGTATTGTTTTGTTGATTTACGAGTCTTTAAACGAAAACCCACATCCACCTAAATCACCATTTAGACTTGTTGGGAGAAGGCAGTCTAATTACGAAGCCAAATAGAGAAAATACTGAATTGTGTTCACTGTTCAGCTACAGCTTTCTATGTGAAATACTGCACTCCCCTAACAACAGCTACCACTTTAGGCCCATTGCAAATGACGTCACAGTGTTTTTGTTTTGTTCTTCCGACACCTAAGAAGGCCGGTGGATCAGCTGATGAGTGTAACCTCAAGATATGTCTAAGTGGTTGAAATGCCTGCTGGTTGCATTGCAGTTGATTGTTATGGCAAGGGTGGAAAGGATGGATCCAAGCTGGTCAGATTCCCTACCATCCGTATAAACAAGGGAAAGGAAGTGAAAGAATTGACCGAACGTCTCCCATGTGCATGTACACGCACACCATTGTTTACTGTAGTGAATTAGTTTTAGCTTGTGGCCGGTTGGTTTGCGACGCCTCAAGTGCTCGCAGTGCAAATCAGCTAACGAATCCAAATCAATGCTACTATCGCCATGGTGATGCGTCGGTCCTTACAACAAAGATGGCCAATATGCGCAATGGGCTTATATTCAACGCAAACAGTTTTCTTTGATTTTCAAAAAACACCAATACATGACTTAGGCAACTGTGGAATGACTGTGATGAAAGATGACTTTGTTAACACCTGAGTTGGATTGTGAATGATTATTTAAATGTCTGCTCTCTTTGTACTTGCTCTTTCCAGTGAACAGAAATCCAAAGCGCTGTATGCAGACCTTCTCAAAGCCACCCAAGGTAAGATTTTCATTGCAGTGTGAAACTCTGTAATTGTGCACCTGAAAGGCCTAGTGGGCAAGATGATAGGTTTTTGTGTCTTTTCACATCTAAGCATAAATTTTTCAAGTTTTCCCTCCTCATATGATTCAAATATTTTAGATTAACTGATTCACTCCCCAGCCAGTTTCTTTCAGAGAACAAAAGTTTCATTGTGTATCCTTTACTGGCTGTTCACACATTTCTTGGCTTATCTGCAATTTTAACAAAAAAAGTTCTTACACAGATTATTTTAATGATGTCTCTGGAAATCTCTTAAATGTGTCTCATTTGGTAAGACATTATGCATCTCCTGAATTTGCTTGTTGCTAGATAGCTAGATAGTCCTTCTGGTAAATTTGAATGCAAGGAAAAAAATGATGATTTGTTTGAATGTTCCAGCGGAAGGTTCCCATCAGATCATGGATCATTCAAGCATGGTAGACCTCGTAGGCAGGTGTTATATGAAGAGGGATGAAATCACCAAAACACTACACAAACATCTCAAGTCAGTATTTTTCCTCTGTAAATCTCTCCATTACTTATACATTTGAATTTTTTTCAATTTTGGTTCCCGTCTATTTATTGCATAAAATTAACTCTCACCCTGCGTGCGACACCTTAAAGCCCGCTGTCCAGTTAGTGACCTTACTCACGGAGAATCTTGTCTGGGGTCTCTGACCCTTGCCGCTATAAGATGACCACACACGCTGTCCGCGTGGTTCGGTTTTTATTGATCGGTATGAAAACATTCGCTGCTATGCCTTATCACGCTTGATAATGAATTAACCAGCAAATCCTTAGTCTGTCAGTCTCTAACCAATGAATTGACATGATTCCAAACTGACAGCTGTAGTTTTCGTGAGAGCGTAGCATGATAACTAGCCATGCCCTCCCAAGCCCTACACAAATGGTTTCATCCTGATTGACACATACTAATAAACCAATGTGGGCATTTGGGGCAAAGATTATTTCAGAACTTGTTTCTGATTGGTTCTTAGATACAGACAATTCCAGATGGTGGTCAGCTTGTGAGAAAATGAGATAATATTGCAAATTTATTGAGCAACAGTTCACATGTCGATGTTACATCTTTTGAAAATGTGGGGAGAGCCTTTGAAAGCTTAGTCTTTGTGATTCCGACCAGTGGTTCACTGGTTAACATGTCCATGTCACAATGTGTTTGATTTATAAGAGATACAGTGAACAATAACACGGTGGTTCCGTCTCAAAAAAGATCAGTGACTTGACGCGTGAAAATAGGCTTGCGCAGTCGGCTTGACCTTGCCGACCTTTGCCGCGTGTGCGGCGTGAGCGCTTGGGAAGCTTGGGCAGCATTCGGCGTCCTGCGCAGGGTGAGGATTAAGCAGCTCTGACTAGGAGCAAAATTAAATGGGTGGTTGTCAAATCTTTGACTATAAAGATTTTCAATTCAGGAGTACTGCCTTATTGGGGTGCGAAAAACCTTTCTTTTTTTATTGTTGGGCTTTAATTTCAGTTGTAGATAGTTCTACTCAAAACAGATCATATTTAAATTTCTGAAAGTTTTCACCAAGGGATTTTCACATTTTTTTTTTTAGATACAGGATTTATCTGTCCACTTTTGTGTTGAAGGTTATTCACCTGTGGTCTGCTTGTCATTTTTTTCTCCTTTTTTAAAATATATTTTTTTTCTTGCAATCTGATGTTTTGTTTGCAGTCGAGTGATGGACTGTCAACATCGGCTGGAACCCATCATTCCAGAACTGCTACTTGCTTGCAGTGAAATTGAGGCTGCTCAAATACAGCTGGTCTCCATGCAGAGACAGAGACAGGCAGACATCTGGAAACTTTTGACTCATTCTGTAAGCATCAGTTGTGGAATTCAAACAAAGGTTTTTCTTGAATGGTCTAAATACTCTCCAGCAGAGATATAAAGAACCTGTGTTTCAGAATTTCTGTGACAGGAATTTTCAATAATTGTTATTCTTTTCAAAAACAAAAAACTTCACCACTATTTTCATTGGTGTCAGATGTGTCCATTACAAGAAACTTACTTAGTCATTTGTTAGAAGTTAACACACTTTTGCACAGGACAATTATCAACTACTGTCATGAGGTCACATCTTTACTGTATGTTTCATTGACATAAGTCAGATTTTGAACTTTTTACAGGAGGCACAAGAAGTGATTAATGTGTGGCTGGAAGATCAGTTTAAATTCCAGGAAATAGATTAAAATGGTTGAAAATGCAACACTTCATATGTTTAATCTTGTTTAAAATATAGCATAGCTGTAGTCATGTTCTATATTACAGGCTGAACGATGTTTCTCTAAAATCCGAGTTCTGTGGATACAAACATTCATGATAATTTGTACATTCACAACTGTTTTATGCATTTTGAAGGTTGGGATGTACAATTTATATGGTTTCATAAATTGTTTATTTGGAGACATAGCAGCATATTGTTTAGTATTCTTTCTCAGGTAAATATTGCGGCAGGAAATGCAGGTGCAGCAAACTGGAGCTCCGCTGTCCCACTGACTCCCTCTGCAGGTCCTGGCGTGAATATGACATCAGACGCTGCCACCACGAGCTTAGCTCTGGAGTCGATGCAATTGATGGATGACTGCAAAACAAACTCACAGAGGTATTACTTGTCTAAGTGATTCAGAGTTGCTGTAGCAGACTTGTAAAAATTAATTATTTGACAATTAAAGCAATGTCATTCATTTCTTGCCGTGCATTATGGCCATTACAGCCTATTCAGCATGTGAGTGATGTTTTGCAAAAAAAAAAAGTTCAGTTTTTAAAGTTTTTCAAATTTCATTGCTGCTGAGCGTGATTGTGGACCTAACGTATCCCTCGTAACAGTTTAATGTTGGTTTAAGACGAGGAAATTAGAACTGAAAATTTTAAAATCTGAGCTGCGAAAATAAACAGTATAAATGTTTGTGATGCGTATGAAAGAATGTACTTATTGGAAATAATACCAATTCTTAATGATGTGCTACCTGCTATTTACCAGGTTACAAGATGTGGTTGCTGTTATGCTCAAAGAACAAGAAGAGAGCATGCTGTACTTTTCATCCTTAGACAGTATGAGATGAAAGTACCTTTCAGTGTGTGACTACATGTACCTTCATCATTTATGGCAAGTAATGACAGTGGCACAAGGACCATCTTCCTGACTGATTTATCAGTTCCATTTTAAATTATATGTGTCTTTAAAGGTGCTTAGCAGCCAGTTGAATGTTTGGAGACTCGACACAAATTCAGTTGATGGTGTTTTTTATAATTTGTGATCAGCCAATGCATATTGTAGTTTTGTTGTTACACAATTTCAGCCTGTGTAGTAGGATACCCTCTCATGGTTCCTTGAAGTTCTGATGCCTGTGTATTCAATAGCAGACAGGCTTAGCTGGCAAAAAAATTTAATTAATTGTGTAAATGTGCATTGAAATTAAGGATTTTGTTGGAGATGAGGCTCTGGGTCATAAATTTGTGGACTGATACAAGAAAGCACTACACAAACTTTACATGTAGCAGGTTTACATTCAGCATTTAGCTTTTAATGTTTTATATTTCATGTACCTTCATTGAAACAAATAATTCATACAAAGAATAAGTTAGTCACACAGTGATCCAAGTTCTTTGTACCATTGTCACTCATGTTAAACTTTAAATTTGCTGAGGCCAACAACCTTGCCAACGCGGTTACCTTATTGATTCCCCATGTCTTTTTAGAGCTCAACTGATTCATTCTGTAGTTTCTTAACCCCATGCAGTAATTATTCAGGAGCTGCACAACATTGTAGACCCATGACATTCACAAACATTAATTGTGTATTTTCAGAAAACATGTCATATATCAGAGTGAAGGGAAATGGATGTAGGATGCAAATGAAAAGAGAACATTTATTATGACAACTGGGACACAACTACTGACCACCTGGAGTGTGGTACACTTAGAGCACTTGTTGCTTTATAAATGTGGCCTGTCAGAGGATGCGAGACAAATAAGGCTGGTCCATTTATGCTTAGCAGGGGTGCTGCAGTAGAGACAGATTCTGTCATTCCCAGTGTGTCTAACAAGGTGTTTGACACCCACGGAGCGCTCCACAAGATTATCGAGGGGAGGGGGACATTGGTCTCCTCCATTAATTGGCATATTTGCACAAACTGCCTTAGTCAACTGCTGCACAGCTCGCTCAAACTTTATTGCGATCACAACCGTTCATTGTCTGGTTACAACTGACCACCATAGCTGGCTTAAATGGAAACTGCTAAGCGGTGAGGCGCAGTAGGGCTAGGTGTAAGAAGAAAGTTTGCACAGACACTCAAAAAAACCCATATTTGCAGAGCCCTACAGGTGTGGACAAACAGACATAAGAAGTCATTACAAACAAAACATGAATGTAAAAAATTACCAAGCGAGGACTGAAGAAATCCCATGTTTGAAGATGTAACTTTTTTGCCAAGGCACTGGTGTACTTGTAGTATACATGTATTGACACCAAACTTCTTTTTCATGTGGCACTATGACATTCCTTGAAAATGTTTTATCTGGTTCCCGGCTGGCACCATAAGAAAACCGGTGCACTTAATTAAGTTGAGTTTTTGTGCTATCTTTGAACACTTTAGGCATAGAGTTTTCATCAGCATCTTTGTAGTCAAAGACAGCATTGTAGTTTATTTTGTGGACAATATATACATGTAGGTGAGATTGTCTGCTCTCTTTGATAATGTCTACATAGTCTTCTGGCACAACAGCACTCTCCAAATTTTTTCTTTCTTCAAGTCAATCCAAATTTCCTGCCATTTGGCAAGAATGTGTGACCTCTGTGAAGGAAAATGTGATCAGTTCTTTAGTATAATCCACTTTCTGCAATACTCTGAAGGAAAGCTACCATAGATTTAGTTTTGTTTTGGCCAAGGCAGCCATCACTGAAAAGCACCAAGTGAGTTGCACTCCTTTCTCTTTCCCATAAAATTTTCTGCAAACAAGAGCAAACTTCGGTGAAATCCCTCCCTGGCTCTGACTTGTTCCAAATGTTCATTATCCTATCTCCAGTTTTCCCATTGTGAACACTGAAACGTCCTTAGCTGCCTTTCATAAAATATCATTAGTTGTCATGTTGGGACGGGTAGCTCTTGTTGGAAATCGAAACAGTGTAAATGTTCCATATTGAGCTCCATGGTAATTTTAATGTTGATCAATTGTCTCACTTTTAAAAGCGTACAAATGTACATTTGTTTCTACAATTTTTATATGAATTGGTTTCAACATTCAGTCCACTTGTATCTTTTTTAAATCCCATTTCAGTGCAGTTCTTGAAGAAAGAATCAGTCATAACTTGATGTTTTATTGACTCGCAGTTGAAAACAGGCATGGTAGGCCTACCTGTCAAGAGCATATGTTGTACTGGGAATGAGTTTAAATCATTCTAGGATGTAATGATGATTAAGTTTGTAATAAAGTAGCCTTAACATTCATCTGGTGTTTACCAGATTCTACTACATTTACTGTCAAAAAAGTTAAGGAAACAAGTGTCACTCGCTTAATCAGATGTCACCAGTCTCTTCTGTCCCCAGCATTTTCTCAGAAGTATTATAAGAAAAACAAAAACACATTCCCATTAATTATTGATAAACAATTCCTGTTTAGTAAGCATTAAGAAATTTTCTTGTGTTTTGCAAGTTTTTTTTTTGTTTTTTTGAAGGGGACTGCAGATTTAATGTCAGATGTAGGAAATGATCCTGGAATGAGGAAAATATGAAAATCCAGTTATTAGAATACATCCGGTATTATCATGGGTTCTGAGATGAAGTATAATTTATTTTTGACGTATGTATGTAATTGTATACAAGAAATTTATGCATGTGCAATGTAAATATGACATTCCACTTTAAGGAAAAAAAAAAAAAAGTATATATATAGTTTAAGCGATGGTGCAAAAGTTGAAAGGTTTTCAATGCAGAAGTTTCAAATTTGTGTCAAAAATGAGAATGAAGTGGGTCCAGCTCACACCTGACAGGTTATGGATTGGTGGTCCATGTCATGCTCATGAAATTATGCTGAGCGTAACTTTAAATGTAGATCTGCTGATTGAGAATAGTATGGGATAGGGATTAGGATCTCAGAAAACAAAGATGTAACACTTTCATCCAAATCATACTGAATTGTTTTAACTTTTTAATTTTGTCCAAAAATCTAAAGAACAAGTCGGACCTGGAGTTTCTACTCATGAAAAATGCACAATAATCATAGGATATATTATAACCTCAAGACATTTTTACCACATTTGAGTGGCCTGTGCGTGGTGTATATGAAGAATTTTTTCCTTGTGGAAAACTTGTAAGGGATTATCCATGTCTTAGTTAAAATCTGTGCCAGCTCGTTCTATAATTTACAGCCACTTTGGGGGGGGGGGGGGGGGGCATATGCTGAAACGATTTTATTTCATCCCACTTCCCAGCTTTTTCATATTGTCATGTGTTCATTTTATCTTTATTTATGATTATCATTTTGCAGACAGATTGTAGGCCTGTAGCATATTTCTAGTTGTGGGACAGCATTTCTACAATGGCTGTTGTCATTTGCACATAAGTACCCCAAGCATTTAGCGCTAGGAGCGCGTATGAATATGTACTATCCCTAACCCCATCCTTATCCTCAACCCTAAATGTTATCGAATCCGTAACCCTGCCCTTTACCCTTCCAACAAAAAAACAGGAGGAAAACAAAAAGAAAATCTGACAAAAATTAATTAAGGCTCTGAAGTCACAAAAGGCTTTAAAATACTGTAGGTACACCTAGGGCAAAAAAAAACTTGAGGACTGTGCGTGCAAGTAAAAATAATCTTCTACAACATTGATCCAGCCTTGAAAGTTGTATATATAGTTGTCAACAGAATGCAGTAAACTATCCTTTTGCATTATACATGTATATATGGTGTAAATGTTGGTTAGGGAGCTGAACTCCCTTGGTTCTATCCCATACATGGTGACATTATTTCCTGAATTACCTATGGACCATAAATAATGAACTATATGTATTTTAATTCAGGAATGCAAGTCATCCTGTGCAGCTAAAAGTGGCTCAGTCTGCATAAATATTGATTCATATTCACACCTGTTGGATTTAAAGTAGGTAGTCCAAACTGCCCCGCTAAAGGTGTGAAGTCCCATTGTAGCATAATTTTAGGCCAACATTACAAGGCTGCTACTATTGTGTATTTATGTAAAGCGGCATGCATTCTACATCAAGATAAAGTTCAATTCTTCTTCTGTCAAAATATACTATCTTCTATATTGTTAAATGTGCGTGTCGTTGTGTGTTTTTATTGCTTGAACAAGACATAGTCTTGCCCCAGTTTCGCTCTGACCTGCGCGTTCCCATTTGCCCCCCTCATAACAAAGGATCGCAGAGTGTCGCACAGCACCGATGTAGCGTGTTGCTTGAAAATAACTCACACAGAAAAAGACAAGATGAATGAGGTTCAATTCAATGTATTTTTCATCATGTTTTGAGTTAAAATTCCATTAAAAATCATTTGTTGAAAACTTTGTTGATCAAGAAACTGGTGGAAACTTGAATAGATCAGGATCAAAATTATACGCAAATGAACCGCGGCCATTGTATTAGGGTATGCCAAAGTCAGACATGAGGCATGTTTTCAGTGCGAAGCGCTGATTATTTTTATAGACCCACCCAATGCTTGATTTTGTCACCTTTGTCATATGCTCAGTGCTAAGCCAATGGCATCATCATCATTGCCTTTCTCACCCTGGATCAGGGTATAGGCCACCAACAAACACTTTCCATCCCTCTCTATCATGGGCCAGTCTCTTTACATTATTCCAAGTCTTTCCGCTTCGTTGCACATCATTTTCTCTGGCTCTTCTCCACGTTCCGCGCGGCCTTCCTCTTGATCTCTTGCCCTGGGGATTCCAATCCAATACCTTCTTCGCGATGCTGTTTCCTGGCCTCCTGAGAGTGTGACCGATCCATCTCCATCGCCTCCTACCAATTTCCTCTCTGACTGGGCTCTGTCTTGTTCTTTTCCAAACAATTTCATTGCTGACCTTGTCTGTCCATCTGATCTTAAGTAGCTTCCTCAAACATCTGTTGATGAAAACTTGGATTCTCTTTATGCAGGCCTGGGACGCATTCCAAGTCTCACATCCATACAACAGGACTGACTTCACGTTCGAGTTGAATATCCTCAGCTTTGTTTTTAGAGATATATCCTTGGTTCTCCAAATCTTGCTTAAGGATGTGAAAGCTGCCTGTGCCTTTCCAATTCGTGCTTTGACTTCTGCCTCTGTTCCTCCCTTATTGTCAATGATACTACCAAGATAGCAGAAGGACTCTACATCTTCCAGTGGTTGATCTCCTACTTTGACTTGTTCGCTTGGGGGTGCAACAATTTTTAGGACCTTCGACTTCGCAGGATGTATCCTCAATCCAATAGATTCTGAAATTTTGTTTAGAGCTGTAGTCTTTGCTTGCATCTGGTCGTGTGTGTGCGACAATAGTGCCAAGTCATCTGCAAAATCTAGATCGTCCAGCTGTGTCCATGGGGTCCATTGTATGTCATTTCTTCCTCCATTGGTGGTTTCTTTCATAAGCCAATCAATCACCAGAATAAACAGAAATGGGGACAGCAAACAACCCTGCCTAACACCAGTCTTGATATCAAAGCTGTCAGTAAGCTCACCATCGTGTACGACTCTGCAACTTGTCCCCTCGTACATGCTCTTGATAAGATTCACCATCTTCTCTGGGATTCCATAATGTCTCAATATTCTCCACAGCGTTTCTCTATCGATGCTATCAAAGGCCTTCTCGTAGTCAAGGAAGTTCACTATCAGTTCCACTCTAGCGACTGCTCTACTATAATTCTCAGCGTGGCGATCTGGTCGGTGGTTGATCGATTACTCCTGAAACCAGCTTGCTCCTCACGAAGTTTTGGGTCTGTTGCATTCTGTATTCGCTTGAGAATAATCCGATTGAAAACCTTTCCTGGGATGGAGAGAAGTGTGATTCCTCTGTAGTTACTACAATTGCTGAGGTCCCCTTTTTTTGGAAGCTTCACGAGGTGTCCCTCCTTCCAGTCCTTTGGAAACTTGCCTCCGATCCAAATCCTCGAGAATAGTGAGTGCAGACCCTCTGCAGCCCCAGCAGCATCTGCCTTCAGCGCCTCTGGTGGGATCTGGTCTGGTCCAGCTGCCTTGCCTCGATTTAACTGCTTTATGGCATCATTAATCTCTGCTTTAGTCGGAGGGTCGCAACTGATCAGTAAATCATTTCTTGCGGGTAGAATGTCGGGTGGGTTGCTTGGTGGAGGTCTGTTCAAGAGGCTACTAAAATGTTCTATCCATCTTTTTGCCTGAGCTTCCTTTCCAAAAATAGCCTGCCTGTTGTAATCCTTGACAGGAACTTCCGGTTTTCCATATTTTCCAGCAAGAGTCTTTGTAGTCTGGTAGAGGATCCTCGTGTGTCCTCCTGTTGCTGCCTTCTCTGCTTTCTCTGCTAACATTCCTATGAACTCCTCTTTGTCTTTTTTAATTGATTTTTTGACCTCTTTAGCTGATGCTCGGTACTCTTCCTGGTTACCAACTCTTGAGCTTCTTGTACGACTTGCATTTACCTGTTCTTTTAGGTCTCTTCTTATCCTTATCAAGTCCAGTGATTTTTGACTGATCCATTCCTTGTGTTCCACTTTCTTTTCCCCAAGAACATCCTGACATGTCGATGTAAATACTCCTTTTACCTTAGCCCAGTGAGTCTCCAAATCTACTGTCTCTTCGAGGTCAACAAGGGGTTTGAATCTATTCCTCAGTGTCAGCTGGAACTCTTCCTTCTTGTCTCCATCCAGAAGGCTCACTTGAAACTTTCTCCTCTTTGTTCCTGCTCTGGTACCTTGTTTCTTGAGGCGGAGTTTGAGTCTTGCCAGCAGCATGTGATGGTCAGATCCAACATCAGCTCCTCTCTGTACTATGACATCCTCCAGTGAGCGTCTGAATCGTCGGGTGATGCAAAAGTGGTCAATCTGGTTTTCAGTTACTCCATCCGGTGAAATCCAAGTGGCCTTATGGATCCTCTTGTGTGGGAATACTGAACCTCCAATCACATAGCTGTTAAATGCGCAGAAACTGCAAACCGCTCTCCATTCTCATTCATTTGTCCCAAACCATTGCACCCCATAATGTCCTCATACCCTGTATTGTCCTGTCCTATCTTGGCATTGGCGTCTCCCATTATAATGTTTACATCTTTTCTTGGCAATGTGTCAACTATTTCCTGAAGCTGGTTGTAGAAATCGTCCTTGTCCTCATCGGTTGCTTCATTTGTTGGGGCGTATATCTGCACAATGTTCATGTTGATGTTCTTGTTCTTTGTAGTAAATGATGCCAATATAATTCTCCTTCCGTAGGGTTCCCATCCCCTCAGTGACCTCTGGGCGTGCTTGCTCAAGATGATCGCTACCCCTTCTGTATGTTTTTGTCCTCCCTTCCAGAATACAAAATCTTTTCCCCAGAATTAAGTTGTTTCAGTCCGGACTGTATCCAGCGGGTCTCGCTAACTCCAAGTATGTGCAGTCTGTATCGCCTCATCTCCATTGTAACCTGGGCACTCTTTCCTGCTTCATACATGGAGCGGACATTCCACGACGCAATCCGGAGTGACTTGTTTGATGAAGGAGCAGTCGGGCCAGTGGAGTCCTTTCGGCTTTGTCCATTGTCCTTCATTGAATCTACAGGTGCAGATGCTCCCCCTTCTCCCAAGATAAAAGACTGATTTAAAGTATTTGCTTGTGTTTCTGTAACTGGTTTATTTTTTACAGGGTGGGTAGTTGGCCCACCGCCAACTGGCTCTTCTCGGGAGACCAGGACCTTTGCACCTTTAGTCGCCTCTTACGACACGCAGTATCACGTCAGATGTATTCTTTGCTGTCCCTCTAAGCCAATGGCATAACACAGTTGATCTCCTTTTCAATTAAAAAAAAAAAAGACATTATTTTTGTCTCCCTTGTAAAGCGTTCTCAAAAAATTGTCTTCGGAGAAAGTTTGTTGACTAAAAAAGTAAAATGAGATGCTTGTATTATATTTGTACTCCTCCAAAAACATTGGAGCGTAATGTACACCCCCTTGACTTGGAAACTGAGAATTTTCAATGCTGTGACTCAATAAACCGTCATTTTATGAGCGGTCAAAGTTGGACTGTCATGCAGTTCACATAAAATGGCAAATTTGAGTTGTGTTTTCACGTTTGAAAATGCCATAACTTTCAGAGCCTTTAAACCAGAATAATAAATTTGGTATCAAAATTCTTGGAAAAGTAAGCTCCATCAGATAAGACCATAACAGGTGAGTTATGATAAAAGTAAAAATCAGTTTGGGCTACCTACTTAGAGACAGTATTTTTGGCTTGTTTGTTTCAGATCCCTTTCTCAGTCCATTCATCCTGCCTGCCTGCAAATACATAAATTCTGATCTGTGTCCATTTGATTGTACTTTAATTTGTAATTTGGCAGATAGCCCTGGGGGACTTGTGTGTGGAAAAATTATGCTGCCTTCATCCAGAAAGGGAAACTAGGGAGATAAAGAATGACAAATTTCACCTGCTGTCATTAAGTTTGAATGGTGCTCAGCGAAAGTGTTTAGCTGTCAGTCATTGCACCAGTGTGAGGTTCATGCAGACTATTTATTGATTTACACTTTATATTCATGTTTTCTTCATGTAATTTGGCCTTTTAACCCATTTCATTCACATTTCACTGTGATAATTATGGGGCCCAGCAATAATGCTTTAAAAATTTGTTTCTTCTTTGTACTTCTTATCTGTGTAATTTTACATAGTTTGAATAAGGAGAGGTCTTTGAGCTTCCTCATGTGATAGACACATTTGCTACTTTTCAAGTTATTTGCATACACATAATATGTATTTTTCTGTTCTTTCAAGCTTTCTTGTTTCATGTTGTTTTTTGTTCCTCTTTGTTCTGTTTAGATGTCCCATGTAGAAGCTGTGCAATACCTTCATTTTAGCCATTGATATGGATTGTGTCATCAGCATATTGATTGTATGTAATGAATTGGTGCTAGTAGTACATGTAGTACCATGACATACTGAATTTGGATAAAGACATTCACTTTTACACAAGCTGTGCAACCAATGTTAGGAACATGATTGAAAATTTCATCTGATCATAGAATTGTATGTGACTATTTTGGAGAGCAAACCGTAAACAGTGATTTCAGGCAGTTGAAGTTTCCACATGTGGAGACTTTTCTTGAACAAACAATCTCTGCAAGTTGGAAAGCGATGCTTTTAATGTCATACTCTCTCAGTAAATCAACAGCATTTATAGGGGGAAACAAAGTTTCTTTCCTTATTTTTTTTAGCAAGCCAATTATTGTCAACTAGATGAGCTACCGGGCATTGCCCAGAATAAACAATCATGTGATCCTCCCCCCCCCCCCCCCCGTCTAGTATAATAAAAGTAATGTCAAAAACGGGCAAAAAGAAAAAGTTGTATGTTGCAAAGTCCCGCGTGAAAAATAAAAGTAATAAACTACAGTCTTGTGTCAGAACTCATGCGCACCACAACATTACGCACCAAACTGAACGCTTGATACGGTTACTTTTTATGACATGCACGGTACTATATACAACGAAACAAACATGCAAAAATACATATGTTACATAACAATAAACATTGTTATTTTTTTTTTAATACATGCTTGAAGTAAACAACTTTTAATTATAGCCATCATCTTCCTTATCTCAATTGCCACCTTCCTGCCAAATTTAAGGTCTGAAGAGTGTATAGTTTGGTCAGTTAGTCATGCCAAAGGTTGCAAGTTACTGAAATATATAATAAGATAACTTAAATCCATGTAAATTTGAAAGAGGAGTTTTTTTGAGGATTGCGAAGGATTTTGTATCTTAGGCTGGACCTTCCCTCCACACATAACAGTGAAGGCATCTGGTGTTGTCTCTAATTATATATTATGACAAAGTACCCGCACTTTTGGGGTGTTTCCAGAACTTTCAAAGCATTTCATGCAAGTAACCTGCATTTAGTTTTCACGGGAACAGTTGTAACAACATCCGTGTTGTTTTGACAACAGTGAGAATACATACAATTAGAACACATGTACTTGTGCAGTACTTGCTTCACTAAGAATTTGAAACTGTCCCTGTCAGTTGACCCAATTTTTAGCCCTTTGCTACACTGTATCAAATGTTGAAAATAGAAACTAATATGAAAATGAAAACTGAGCTCTCATGTCTGTAACCCGTGTAGCCAGCCTTCCTTTTATGTATGCTAAGTTTCAGGTTTGATCAGAATTTCAATTTTGACACATAATCACTGGGATCCAGACTGGTATTGGTAATGAATTTTCAGCTATTTTTTTTTATTCTGTTGGTGTCATTTTTTGCTACAATTTTCTCTCCAGTTGTGCTTCATGTCTGTTTTTCTTTTCTGCTTTTGTGATTCACTTTGTGATTTGCCTGTATGCAGCAAAGATGAGTGAGAAAGAAAGATTGTACCATATGCAAATTTAGTTTTTCAATGATACATGTACATCCATAGTTATGTTTTGCCTGCTTGATGATTTCTCATGTATGTTACTTTTGTATACAGTGTATATGTTAGTTAAAGATACTTCCCTTTGAAGCAATGATACATGTGTAATTGGTGAATATTTTACAAGTACAATACAAAAAATGGGAAGTGTTGCAGTTAAGACATGGTTGTAATTCATAATATATATTGATGGATGTACATGTATTTATTATGTCATTGTGAACATAATGCAAATGGCTCATTATTATTGCAAAATTGATGCATTATAATATTTATAAATCCAATTTTTACCAATGAAATTGAAATCTTGTTGTGTCTTTTGATGTTGTTGTGTACATGTTTCATGATGTTGTTACTTTACATTGAGGATGAATTTTATTTGCATACACAACCCCACCTAACTGACATTCTCTGCATCAAGTCAACAATATTGAATACAGAAGTGAACTAGAAATGATGCGTATCTAGTAAAATTGAATGTTTAAGGCATAGTTTTTGTAATATTTCAAAAAGCCCAAAGAACTTGGCTGCTTTAAAAAATCCATGTTGCTTGTGAATTTACTGTTCAGCAAGTTTAAGAACATGAAAAATCTAAGACTGCATGAAAAAAAATTGCTGCTACACAACAATCACTTTTCCAGAAAATTGCAAGAGGGCATGAATTTCTAAATGCACAATGTACTCTGATCTGGGTTTGTAATTGGAGAATTTCAGGCTATCATTATTTACTTGCCTTCTTCTGTCTGCTTCCATAATTATCAATTTGAAAATGCCCAGAACCCTTTCATGTAAACACTATGATAGAAATTTTTAATGAAGCAAATGTTATGATGTCTTTATTTATTAATTTTGTTCCACATATTTTCAGAGCAACATCTTAAATGCGTTTCATTCTGTCAGTTTGGCTTGGCCACAGTGTTTGTGAGATGATTGGTACTGTGAATCTAAATGTGGAATGCATTTTTGAATATCTGCAATTAAATATTAATGTAATATCAACAGGTGATTTGAAACAAAATCAAAATTAATTACGTATTCTTGCTGAGGGGAAAATTCTCTTTTGGTGATTTGAACAAAACATGCAAAATTGCGGAAAGTTGCACAATTCCTTGAAAACAAGCAGCAATTTATTTCTGGACTGGAAGGTTCGATTACATACAAATACAAGTACAAGGATTAAATGATTTAATGGCCACAGTATCTACAGAAAGTAAATATCACAAAGTACAAAAGAAATTCATATGGTTCGTCCTTTCATTAAGTGGACATCCAACAAATGCACTTGCGCGGTTTCAAAATTCCTTGAAACACATGAATCCACCATAACTTGATCAGTATTGAGTAACAAAACAAAAACTTTATTTGCATTAACCGCAAAATCAGTCATTGGTTAGTGTGGTTTAAGGAGGTTTGAAAGTGTTCTCAGCCTGTGGCCATGGCTGGGTGAAAATTTTCTTCAAAACAATCAAAATAAAGTAAAAAACATACAGCTGGGTTGGACAAAATATACATTAATGTTAAAACATTTACCACCAGTAAACTATATGAGATGTGCACTGATGGGTAAAATGTTAAACCTGAAACTGAAAGAAAATGTTCAGTCCATTACCATGTTGATCAGTTACCTGAAAACACATCTCTCAAGAAGATATTTTAAACAGTATACATGTACCAGTATAAATGCTCTTCATAAGCTCACATTTGATATTCAAATGAATAATTTTCAACATAATGAAAATCTAGCACTAACCAACTTGGTGTCACAAGCATCAAGCATAGACATTAAGCTTGAGGAACATGATGACTAGAGCTCATGCTACCTGATTAAAGATGCACTCTACTCAAATATTACTGGGAGATGCTAAAATGACAAAATTTCTGGCTACTTTCCAAACAGTGACTTGGCTTCAAAATAAACTCAGTACAGTTTCAATGACCATTTTCGTTTCATTATGATCTGCAAAAGGCTGAAAATTAAATGAAATTAAAATTAAATACCCTGTTCATATATCATTTTAAAGCCATCAAGAATCCAGCTTCATGGGGAACTCTCGCAAAGATGGCCCAGGACAGACAGGGCTGGAGATCCTTTGTTCCTGCCCTAAGCACCAGTGGGTGCAACAGGAAATAGTAGTAGTAGTAAGGATCCAGCCTCTGGGATTGAGACTTAGTTTTTTCACTTTTGAATTCTTTAGAAACTGATGTCTTCTATAGGTTGCTCTACTACGAACTTTTCCTCATCTTGTATACCTCCATTCATGTCATTATTGTCATTTTCTTAATCCCTACATATTTGAGTAAGACTGTATAGAGTATCTTTGATCACATGAAGGGGAAAAACACCCCCCCCCCCCCCTCATAATCAAAATCTCACTGAGACTGATGCAGTACAC
Organism: Onchidella celtica; assembly: GCA_963931925.1. Taxonomy (NCBI): domain Eukaryota; kingdom Metazoa; phylum Mollusca; class Gastropoda; order Systellommatophora; family Onchidiidae; genus Onchidella; species Onchidella celtica. The sequence goes on along the minus strand of OZ007568.1, from coordinate 13,706,107 downwards.
CATTCTGAAAGATTCATCTGAGGAGATGGTCCAATCATGAATATAAAGAAAATGTGCATAGAAATCACTTGCATTCACACTGTAGCAATGGGAATGAATTAAAAATTAAAACTCGCATAATTTAGGTGAAAAGGCAAAATTACACAAATATACACATCATCATTGGACCATTACATTGGGGAAAGAACTACTGACTGGACAGTTCTGCCATAATAAATGCAGTTCCTGAATAACAGGTGAAAATGAAAAAAAAACATCCCATACATTTTCTAAAAACCTGTTCAATTTTTGTATATACATGTTTATCATTTTCAATTAATATTAATTTTTTGATTCCTTAAAGTAAATCAAGCTGGTATATGTTTTTTTTTTTTTCTGCTATTACATACATTTATATGTCTGGAGATTTTAATGAAAGGAACAATTTTCTGACTCAAGTCAGGAACCAAAATAATTTATGATAAAATAACATACAGATCAGCACAGACTGAAAAATAGCACGAATACAACTTTCAATGTTCTTTAATCTAATTTCAACACTGCACTGTATTTTCTACACACATAAGTACATGGCAGAAGCTTGCAATAGGTTAGACACTTCTTCCCAGTACATAAAACATACACTGTTTGAGAAATGATTAACACAACATTTTCAAATTAAACAATCTTTAAATGATGTACTGATGTAGCAAGAAGTAGCAGACTACAACTTCAACAAAATTTCAAAGAACATTATTTTCACCTTTTTACTCACATTTTGATGTCTCTAGGAACAGAAACATGATTTCAAAAAAAAAAAAAAAAAAAAAAATGTAATTTCAGAAAGATGCGGAAGGATAGGTTATGTTCAGAAGGTAAGGTTGTCAATGACAACAACAAAAAAAATTCAATGACATACATGTATGTAGTAGAGAATAGTTGCAACAAATACATCCTGTAATTAGGACTTGGATTGCTGATTATTAACAACTCTTTCAATTACATTGCAATGACCACCTCCCAGGCACATTTACTCTTTGTTACATGTACAACATGTGATAAATGAATTTGAATTATATGTATCTTGTTTCCTTTAAAATAATTTCCAGCAGCTGTGATTCTTGAATAACAAATAGATCCAATAACAAATACTGCACCACTTCCCTGTATTTGTTGGAAAAGAGATTGGCTAATGAAAATTACTGGTACACTGGCTCTCAGTGTACTCTGAAGTACTCTTGATTATGCTCTTATGAGTAATGTTCGTAGAACCAGTTATGAAAAAAAAAATGTGTGCAGGACGACACACAAAAAAAAAATTTATTTGTTCGCATTTGGATGCAGTCCAACATAAACAATATGATCATTTTTCTGGAACCTTCCAGCCTCGCCATTGCTCTTATCCAACAAGAATGGTTTTATTTCCTTTTTAAGCTAGCCTCATTTTGCAAATCCCAAACTGCGAATTTGGTCATCCTTTGTTCATCTGTGTAAGTAGCCATGTCCTTGTCAGTTTTGCAAACTCTGCCTAAGTCCAGTGCTTCCAACTTGATAACTACTACATGTACACATGTTCAGAATAAGAAAGCCCCTTTTTTCTCTGAAGTACTCTTGATTATGCTCTAATGAGTAATGTTCGTAGAACCAGTTATGAAAAAAAAAATGTGTGCAGGACGACACACAAAAAAAAAATTTATTTGTTCGCATTTGGATGCAGTCCAACATAAACAATATGATCATTTTTCTGGAACCTTCCAGCCTCGCCATTGCTCTTATCCAACAAGAATGGTTTTATTTCCTTTTTAAGCTAGCCTCATTTTGCAAATCCAAACTGCGAATTTGGTCATCCTTTGTTCATCTGTGTAAGTAGCCATGTCCTTGTCAGTTTTGCAAACTCTGCCTAAGTCCAGTGCTTCCAACTTGACAACTACTACATGTACACATGTTCAGAATAAGAAGGCCCCTTTTTTCTTAGAGAAGTTTTTTCATTCCACAAATGCATTAAAAGTATATGAGCCTCTCTCAAAAATATACTTGTACATATACATCTACATACAAATGCACCCATATATCATGGTCAAGCCTAAAGTTATCTCTGATTTGCTCCTCTTCTTAATACGTTTAAATGATTCTAATAATGAAGTGCTTACTACTATGTGTTTTGCTTCTTTTTTTTTTATATAAAGAATGTAATTTTACGGGGCAAAAAAAACCTCCAAAAAAACAACTTATCATCGACTTGATGAGACTTTATTGATTGTCTTTAGGATTGTTCAAACTGGATGATTCACGTAGTGTGAAGATGTTATGAAAATTTTTTACGTCCCTGAAAAAGCTTCAACTTGGTTTTGGATGTCCAGTTTTAAAAGTTTAAATGGGCCATTTCGAGGTTTGAGGAGATCTTGGTACATGCATCTTAAAAAGAAACACTTCCTAATAACAAAATGAAAATTCACTTTGTAAAAGAGCAAAAACATATTCTCATTTCACAAGAATTGTGTTACACCTGGGACTGAAATGAAAAATCAGGTTCCTCACTTGTTACTCCATCCAAAAAATGCTGCTGTAGGACTGTACATACAATCCAATCCGCTTCTCTTGACCTGGCTTTTGTCGACATTCTGGATAACTTGACACAATTTTTAAGTCCCAACCTGTTCCTTCTTTGATTCTACTAAATATTTCCCTGTAATTCGACGTGTTTTCCCATTCTTTCCTCTTCTATTGACACATTTCTTCCCAATCAGAGCACAGTAAGTGCACTAGATCTACTATTATGCTGCCGAAGACGCCCACACAATTTCCCGCACATCGGACCTCTTTATGTCTTCTTGCAGTGCTGGCGGCGAGGGGTGAGAGAGGGGATGGGTGGACAAAGATGATGGCCCTTAGCTTTGATAACATGAGTGTGAAGTGCGATGCGTAAGTGCATGGCGACAAAAACAGGACAGCACAGACTGTGTGACATAACCCTTTTTTTTTTTTTTTAACAAAACATTCATGTGCCACTGATACCATTACTAGGCCTTGACCTAGATCTTTTAGTGTACCATACTGTGTGGCTATCGGTATCATCACTACTTCTGAAGAAACAGCCAGGTTGCGGTTAAAAAGAAAAAGTAAAATACTGCGTATTTAATGTATAGCTACAGCACCTCGCTGATGTGGACAAACGTTTCTCATGAAATTGCTTCACACAATGATATTGGAGGAATGGGTGAATGTGTGCCAATATTTAGAGGAAACAAGGGACATAATTGCATTATTTATAGGACACTTCTCCCCTGCTTATGTTTCTTGTTCTCTTCCGCCAATAATTTGTTCTTTTGACTTTCTCTTTACTCCACCCAATTCAGCCAGTCCCACTGGTCGAGATATTAGGATTTGCACTATGCATCTGTCTCATGAAGCTTTATTAAGACTATTTTAACAATTGCAATAATACAGACTGACAGTATGGATATGGACAGCTCTTCAGTAAAATGGCATATATTAAAAAAATTCTTTATGGTTATGACAATGGTTCATTTGTGGCATTTCTTTCAATGGATGGTCTTGATGTCACTAAATTGTGTGCTCCTTATTATAGTTCATCTTTCATTGCTGGTTTCTTGCAGATCTTCTTGAATTCACACTTGTCCACCAACTCCTGATAATGCTCTCTGATTGTATCGTAAGGACAGTAGAGCTCCTGGCATCCAGGTACCAGGACAGGTGTTTCATTGACTAGCACTTTCACATAGTAATCAGCCTCCTCAACATCTGGATCATCCCCAAACTCCTCAGGCACACACTCGTACAAAATAAACAGGACATTGGCAGAGAAGGGCAAAATATCGCTCGTCTGGAATTTACGATCGCCTTGCTGCTCAAAGTTATCTGCTCTGAGTGGCACAGAATCATTGAAAAGACCCAAAGCTGCATACAGGGGACCCAGTGTCTCAGCATGACCAAATGCGAACTGGCCCACCAGAGACCTGCAAAAAAAACAAGAACAGGTAAAATACCTGAAGAAAAATTAAAAAACTATGTAATGATTCTAACCCATGGTATAATTTATCCACCTGTTCCCTTCTTAATTTTTATACCATACCTTTCACAGCTTGATTTATCACATGTAATCAATTTCAATCACTCAGATAACAAAAATTAAAAGAAACGACATACCATTCAATCATGCACTCCAATGAATTAGAGATTACACCGACATACATTTCACACTTCATTTGTTCCAACAACCTCAGGCTTACAATCCATCATCCATTTTATGAAACAGAAATAAAACAAACTGAAATTTTACCCAGCAGCTTCTTCATCCTCCTCTGCAGTCTCAATTTCTACAATGGTTTCATCCATTGTAAAGAAAATCTCAGATAACAATGGACAACTCTGCTGCCAAGTGATGTCATGCCCATATCCATTTTTGTAGTAATGCTGAAAATGAAATGAATGAAGAGATTGTACTGTAAACAATCTGTGTTTTTTATTTTATTTTAATTTACTTATAATGAAATGAGTGGACCTATTCTGATATGACAGTAACACTAATGAGAAATCCAAAACAGTTGAATTCACCTACCCATTACTACAAGTATTAGAAGTGACATGACTAAACCACTGCGAATCAACATTATGCAAGTAAAATTCTTCCGCAGCTGAAACTTTGACAGCAAACTTATGAAAGCTCATCTCTCACATGTACCAGTGACTGCTACTAAATAAGGCTAAATACAATTGAAAGTGAGGAAAAAAACAACAAAGAAACTATGTGGTGCCTCTTTCATGTACAGTGGAGCCTGCACAATTATCTTTCTTGCAGACACCACCCCCTCCCCACCACCACCACACAGGAATCTGTATGAGATATTTCAATTAATTATTTTTTCTTTTGAAGTGACAGTGCCGTAGTGGTAAAACAAGAGAGCAACACTGAATAGTAGTTCTGGCCAGGAAACCCTGTCTTTATCCTGGCCTACTTGCTACACTTTTGGTGTCATGATGTCAACAATCGAAAAAGACATTCCCTCATGTTATTATCACTGGCGTGGAATGACCATTAGGCAGTGTAACAACTCCCCACCCACCCTTCACACACACTGCAGTCCTACCCCCTCTCTTCCTCTAGACCAATGGGGCTGAATAAATGGTTTGAACTAGACATTTGTGGGTGCAATGGTTTTCAATGGGCAGGATAGTCAAAATTCCACTGGGGGGAGTGAGCTTGATTGATGACTTTGAATTATCGGAAATTGGTTGGTTTGAATTCAAATTACATTACAAACAAAAAAAAGATTAATAGAGATAAAGAAGAAAAAAAAAACTAGACTTTGAAATTATTTTGATTTAAAAGAAATTCGGATTATCAAAGTTCGATTTACATGGACTCCACTGTATTCATAATATATGTGCACTATGAATTTAGAGCTGACCTTTAAATCTCCAAGATACTCCAACACCTTCATGTCTTCTTCATCTATCAGAGAGCACCATGGCGATGATTTGAACACGGCTGTTTCATATCCACATATTAGATAAATCAAGCGCACATTTGCTGTAAAGAAAGACAAACTATATTTAGAATTCGAAGTGCTTTTTGTTTTTCGCAGATGTCTGCGAATAAGATCCCGATCTTATTTGCAGATGGGAGTTTCTTGGTTTCGTGGTCTCAACTATGGAAGAGTTCCTTCAGCCTATCGTGGTCTGCCGTGGCACAATGAATAGCGTCTGTGGTTATCAGTCGGGGTCTATGCGTTTATTCCGTCTTGGGTTCAATCCCACGCCAAAGAGCTCTTTTTTTTTAACCTAGGACTGCTCATTATTAGGAATCTTTTTTTTTCTGAAGATTTTGCAAAATTGATGTCGTGCTGAAAATGATCATTACCAGTGTGCTCCAGATTAATAATAATAATAATAATAATAAGTTTATTTATATAGCGCTTTCCTTATAAACTCAAAGCCCTTTACAAAAGACATAAAATGTTATAAAACATTACGTAGAAGGCGTTAAATAGTGTATACGTAGATACATGCATATAAAATTGAGAATAAAAATATAGACATCAAAACATTACATTCATATCTCTCCCCCCCCCCCCCCCCCCCCTTTTCCGTCTCCCTCATCCTCGAAATAAAGCATGCATTAAACCACAGTACATAATATATTACATACAAATAAAAATATGGACATAATTTTGTTCAGTTAAAATGTGCCTGAAATAAAAATGTCTTTAATTTAGATTTAAAAGAAGGTAATGAATCAGATGCTTTGACATCTTCTGGCATATCATTCCAAAGAGAAGGGCCATAGAAATCAAAAGAACGTTCACCATAAAATTTCTTGTTGGCTTTTGGTTTCACTATCAAATTTTGTTTGGCTGACCGCAATGAGCGTGGTGGTTCATACATCTTTATTTTCTCTGACAGGTAAGACGGGAACTGATGATCATTCAGACACTGATAGGTCAAAGATGAAATTTTGTAATTGATTCTAGATCTTACTGGCAGCCAATGAAGTTCCTTCAGTACAGGGGTAATGTGCTCTTTCATAGAAACTTTCTTTACCAACCTAGCAGCGTGATTTTGTACTTGCTGCAGCTTATTCATTTTATCCTCCGAAATTCCAGCAAACAAAGCGTTACAATAGTCTAATTTAGATATAACAAAAGATAGAACAAGTTTAATGGCTGCTTCCTCTGAAATAAGATGCCTAATTTGACTAATTTTCCTTAACTCAAGATAGCAAATTTTTCTAACATGCGAAATGGCCTTCTCCATGGATAGATTGCAGTCCAGGAAAACCCCTAGATTTTTCACACAATGGGATATAGGTATCTTAGTGTCATCAAACTCGATAGTGGACCGTTGTACGGACTTCAGTTTTCCAGGTGTTCCAACTAACATTACTTCAGTTTTCTCATTGTTCATTTTCAATTTGTTAACAGTCATCCATGCATTAATAGATTGAACACAAATAACTAGGTCATTCATCATTTGGTCAACGTTGTTAACATTTACAGATTGACGCAGCTGAGTATCGTCGGCGTACCGTATATGAAAAGCAAAATTATGATCTTTAATAACTTGCGCCACTGGTTGTGTATATAGGGAAAATAAAACTGGACCTAAAACTGACCCTTGCGGAACACCTGTTGTGAGCACTTTTGTTGTTGATATGTGTCCTCCAATTGATACATTCTGTTTTCTTTCACTCATGTAGGAGCTAAACCATTTCAGGACAGTCCCAGATATACCATATGAAAGTTCTAATCTCTTTATAAGAATAGTGTGGTCAATCGTGTCGAAGGCTGCTGAAAGATCTAATAGCACTAGTACTGACACTTTGCCTTCATCACAAGCTGTTAACAAATCTGATGTTACTTGTACAAGGGCCGTTTCCGTACTGTGTTTTTGTTTATACACTGACTGGTATACTTCTCTCAGCGAGTTTGTACACAAATGACTTTCAAGCTGGTGTAAAACAACTTTCTCTAAAATCTTGGATAAAAACGTAAGATTTGATACAGGTCTGTAGTTATTATATATATTTTTGTCTAGGCTTGGTTTTTTTATCAATGGCTTTATGAGGGCTCTTTTGAAAGAGCACGGGACCACACCCTTCCTTAAAGAATCATTTATTATGTTTGTCATACGAGGCACAAGGATGTCAATACATTGTAAAAATAGTGAAACTGGTAATACATCAAGTTGACAAAAACTTTTAGGTGACTTCAAAATAATACTTTTCACAACATCGTCATCAACAGACTGAAACTCTCCAAAAGGTGACCCATTAAACAAAGCATAACATGGCTCTTCATTACTTAAGTCAAGCTCATTCCTTATTTTTTCAACTTTGGTGACAAAAAAATCATTGAACAAACATGGTATCTCAGAAGCATTATGGTTGGTTGGTAAAGAATTACAATTAGATTTTCCTAACATTTCATTACAGATTTTAAATAGCTCCTTACAAGAGGAAGTGTTTGTTAACTTATTATTAATGTTTCTTCTTTAATAACATCAACAGCATCTTTTTTACGCTGGTTATACATGTCTCTATGAATTGTCAAACCAGATTTTTTCCAAACACGTTCTGCTTTCCTTTTTTCTTTCTTAGCCGCTTTCACTTTCAAAGTGAACCACGGCGCACATGGCATGCAGGTGATTTCCCTTTCTCGTAAGGGTGCGTGCACATCGAGGACGTCAGAGAACTTATTGTATAGGTCTTCCGCACTGACTGTTTCTTGGGCAGACAGAGTCGATGCCAGATCTTTCTTAAGTTCATCAACGTTGATGTTCTTGGTATTTCGACACATTACTTTAGTTTTCTTTGATGAAGGTTTCTTGATGTCCAGTTCAAAAGTAGTAGAGTAATGATCTGATAAGCAATGATCGGATATTTTAAGATTCAGGACCGAGTTAACAGTTTCAGATCTAACGATTACTAAATCTAAGGTATGTCCCTTTTTATGTGTAGGTCCTTGAACGAGTTGATGCATATCATGCTCTTGAAGTAAAACTCTAAGTTTGTAGCCAAAAGGATCTTCCATATTATCTATATGTATGTTAAAATCGCCAGTAATAATGACATTTTGCATATGATTAACATTTTCAAGAAGGTTGGAAAACTCAGTCAAGAATGCTGCATTTGCGCACGTGTTCTTCTTTGTCCGTGGAGGTCGATAGATGCACACACAGAGGAACATATCATCTGATGTGTGGACGTTTACTGCGCACACCTCGAAAGAAATTGGAGTCGCTGTTAGTGGAAACACAGAAAGTTTCAAGCCTTTTTTGTGGACGATGGCAATGCCACCGCCGGATCTTGATAAGCGTGGTGTTGGCATGATGTCGAAGCCATCTGGGGTTATTTTGTGTAAAAGTGGTTCGTCGCCAAAATCCCTGAACCATGTCTCAGTAAGGATAACAAGATCACTATTTGTTTCTAAAATTACGTCATGGACGTCTAATGTTTTGTTACGAGCCGACTGTGTGTTCAGGTGAAATACTTTTGAGTTTAAACGAGGTCTCACAAAGGAAGGGTTTCATACAGATGGGAATCAAGTTTGAGCATCTTACAGTATCAGGCTTACTTCCGATAATCTCATTGCTGTTTGTAAGCCTTGAGCGGACAATGGTCATTATGTGGTGTCTTAGAAACTGACCACCACGCTTGCCCCGCCTCGTACCCTTTCTCTTCGTCCCCGAGTCTAGATGTTCCGTAAGAGGTGGGCGGTCTAACTGAAGCCACTTGATGTATGAAAGCGCCCTAAGTGTTGGTGGTTGTTTACACTTTTGAGCAAGGGCTAGTAACTCTTGTCTCCTGTAAGTGACAGGAGCAGACGTAGGAATGTTTACATTTTGCACCTTTGAATGACAAACGTGTTGCACTAAATGACCTCTAGGCGGCACACCGCCACGGTTCTGTTTGTTTACATTCGATGAGTTGTTCACATTGTTGTTACTGCCGGGTTTAATGGTGGTAGACCTCAGCATGTGAACGACAAGACTGGAGAACACAGCGATACCCACAATCGCCGAAAACATCACTAAAACTTTGAAATTTGGCATAATTTGGATATCACAGGATTCACCAGCACTTCACAAATAACGTCATATAACTTTTATGGGAAACAGCACTTTGCATCCATGAAAAATAAGAACAAAAGATAAGAGCAGTGGCGAGCTGCCGCATAGGCGCATCAAACCAACTACACTTTTTATTATAAATTCCTGTTCATTTTATTTATTCCTTTTCATTGAATGGGACACTTGCTAATTAGAAATAAAAATGTAAATCAAATTTTGAACATGTAAATAATTTCTATTAGTCAGAGTGAACTGAAAATTTCGTCTCTCTCTGTCATGACTTAGGTCTATATCCTGTATTTACTGAAAATATATTTTGGGGGTCTTCTGCTTTAGCTATTTGTCATGTTTGGTTTTATTACTTTTTTGTTTGCATGGAAGCATAGTTCATTTTCATCTGCTCTATCTGACTTTTCTCTGTGATTTCACATCCGACAAAATTGGCTGATAATTCATCTCATAAAAAAAAATCCTAGTCACAATTTTATACTCTGAAGCAAAGCAACGATGATCAGTGGGGGGAAGAGAGAAAAAAAAAAAAAAGTAACCAAAAAAAAAAAAAGAAAGTCAGTTCTTGCACAGATTCGAACCCCCTTACCAACTTGGAAGGCGAGTTTACTTAGCATTAAAAAAAAAAAAAATTCCTAATCACAATTTTATACTCTGGAGCAAAGCAACGATGATCTGTGGAGGGAAGAGTAGAAAAAAAGTAACAAAAAAAAAAAGTCAGTTCTTGTGGAGATTCGAACCCCCTTACCAACTCAGCAGGCGAGTTTACTTAGCATGCCATCGGGGATCCTGAGTAAAAGCGTGACTAACACTAAGCAAGATCTCTCTAATGTTACAGAGGACACAATAACCCATAAGTATCGCTAAAAAAAAAAGAAAGTGTTTTTCCGCACGGCCCTTTACCATGTCCGTTTGTATTTCGTTTTACTTTTATGGCACGGCCGCTTAGGCATGCGCACTCGTAAAAATTGGCTGTAGCCAAAAAAACAAACTGGTGCATCATTCCCATAAGAAACAGCATGCGTTACTCTGAATCGAGCGATCTTACCAAGTGAAGAGCCTTTAAATTATTCAACAAAACAAGCCAGAATTATGCTCAAAAGGAGCTCTTCCTACATAAAAATCACAAAACTAACCAAAAAGCCATCTGCGAATGAGATTGTGATCTCATCCGCAGACGTCTGCGAATAAGCAATAAGCGTGACCTTTAGAATTTAGTGAAATTTGCTTGTGAATATCTGTCAACCATCATTTAATCATGCTCAAACTCTCAATCTGGAAACTATCAGATTTGTGAAAACTTCTAAGGTTTCTGGATGGGGCCCATCGCCTTTTTCACTGTAAAATAAATGGGCCGATCATGGGCACTATCGACTTCTAAGAGTTAACTACATGAAAAAGTTTACTTTCAGATGAAGAAGTTTACTTTTACTGCAGCATTGGTTTGCCTGTTTCTCTGTGTGGCAGGTATCTCTGTATCTATAGTGCAAACTATCCAGATCTAGAGTTACCACAAAGGAAGTTTCAAGGGATGCAGAGAACCTGTGGAGTCTGCAAAATGTCTGTTTCACAAGTGTTCAATCTGGCACAGGTTCAGATTTTTCCTGAAAATCAGTCCCTCCTATTACTCCTAAATGGAATAATAATCATTATAATGGCATAGTTACAACACAACTACATGGGAAATTGCTTGATTGCTTTAAAGTGACAATATTTTCTTGCAGTTATTGAAAATCTTTCACATTTTTTAAAGTGTCAGAAAAAAAATGACAATCTGAGGCTGATCTAGAATCTAGATCTATTTATAATCTGAAGCGATGAAAAACTTACCTGTGGTCAATAAATCATCCTCAATGCCTAGTTTTTGTTGCATTTTATTTTTGATTGCTACAACTTTGTCACTTGATAAAAATGAATAAAATTCCTTTATGGCAGTTTTATTATCTCCCACACTGTAAACATATTTAGCACACAAACTGAAAAATCTCATCAATTCATCATTCACTTCTGAGTCAAACTCATCTTCAATCTCTTCTTCTCCATAAAGAATATGGGCAAAGCCTTCATAAAAAGCTGATGCACTTTGCTTGGTTCTTTCCATACTGGAAACAATGAACCTAAAATTGCTGATATCTTCTTCTGAGAAAAGAGTTGACAATTTCTTTGAAAGCCTCCTTCCGAGAGCTTCGTGTTCTTCTTCACCTAATGATGAAAGTGCTTTAATATTGTTGGATGGAAATGGATTTTTCCAGTTGTAAAGATCTGGGTTAACGTCTGGTTCCATTGCAGCGACGAGTCTTTCATGGATGTTGGATATGTCTTGAACGTCCTCTAGGCCTGGGTATCTCGTTCCATGTCTTAAAACGGCTGATACGTGTACTGCAGAGCAAGCCATTCCTGGAATCTCTTTGAGATAATATAACTCATCTTCAGTTGTGTCCGCAAGGTTCTGAGGGTGTACCCAGGCATACGGGGTTTTCGTAGAGAAGTGCTTAAATGGATCCGCACAGAACACGATACAGAAGAACGGGCAGTTGAATACAATCATGAAAAAGATGTACATTGCTATGGTAGCGGCCATGTTGACATTCTGCACAGAATCTCTTTTTCCTGTTACAGTTTTGCCTTTTTTTTTTTTGTTTATAATTTATTGGTTTCTATTGGGTACAATTGGACGGTTGTACCAGAGACCTTTGTAGGTTGTACTCTATAGCTGAAAAAAAACTACTGAACATAGAGCCATGAAAAAATTACTGAAAGTAGTTCAAAGACTGAGCAATGTTTGTATCAATTCATTTTAAGGATGCAACAACCTTAAAAATTTAGAAAAATAGAAAACAAAATGGGCCGTTCGAGGTTTTCCGATTCGTCATTTTTACAGCTCAGACAGGGCCGAGATTAGTTAATAGTACCAGGCTTGCCAGTTTGGCACTTTTAGTGCCAAATTGTTCAAATTTGGCACTTTTTGAACATGGTTGGCATGAAAGCAAATTGGTTGGCAAGTTGGCACTTTTTTGGCACTCAGCATTGTGACTTGGATATACATGTATTACATTAACATACTTTCTTGATCATTCACTCCTCAAAGTCCTCGAGAGGATTACATTATATCAGAGGCTCTAAAATTATGAAAGAAACAACATTAGACAACACCGGGTAAGCCAGAATTTTGTTTATTCTAGAATTTACATGTATAATATTTCACTTTTATGAGTACGTGTGACTAAAATCCTTATTTTTACAAATTTGGCAAGTTTTTAAAGCATTTGGCAAGTTTTTGTCACATATTTGGCAATTTGTCCTGTGGGCCGAGTGTAGTAAGATAATTATTTTGGTAACTTGAAATTTTGGTCACCTAAGGCTCAGGAACCGCTTCACACTCAGGCTTCAAACTTTGCACAACAGTATATCATCAATGCGAAATTAACATGGGCTATATTAGAAATTATGAAATGTTCAGGCTTCTACGTTTCATTTTTCATTGTTTCGGCATCATTTAGATCTATTTCGAGTCATGGTTCACCATTTTAAGGTTTCGTTATCACTATCAAACACACTAACTCGTGCGCAAATCATGCTATTGTACGGGACGTGCAGGATGTCAACTCACAAAGGCAGAGCAGTAAGACTTAATTAAAAACAAACAAACAAAAATAAAATAAACAAATAGGAACAGGCAAGATGAAGCAGGTCCATAATAACCACCCAGAACTGAAACTAATTCAAACCGATTTATCCCGGGCAGGGCCGGGGACCTCAGCTAGTATTTAATGAGACTTTTGACACTTGCCTAGGAGTATAGGCCTAGATCTACATAGATTTAATTTTATAATGTGACAACCCGCCTTCTCATACAAGTTCAGCGCGGCCACACTGACATCATTATATCATCAGTGGTTACAACACACCGAACGCCCGTGTAAAGGCCAATTAAGACCGCGTGTCCACCAAAACGGAACCGTCACGACTAAGAATCAACAGTCTCTCGGAAAATCGGGAGTTGACACAGGACACCGTTTTTTCCCTTTGCAATCAATCAGAATCGTCAATAAGTGTGTCCACCAGCAGAACGACCCGACTGCTCCAGACAAACGTCGAGTCGGTTGGAATGCCGCTTGCACCGTTTTCGACGGTTTGCTGGGTGACTCATCGGCGGTAGGCTCAGCTACCTCAAAAACATATGTTTAATTTTTAGCTCAAATAACAAAACTCATGTCATATTCGTAATCAGCACCTCAAAATAACCAAAGTGTGCGCTTAAACCACCTGGTTTAAGTGCGAATTTATCGTTTTACTGAAAATAAAATTAATTCCTACATCTTTTCATTCCCGTCTTGTGTGTTTTGACCTAATGACCTGACCCGCTCCCTTGTTTCGAGTATCGGTTTATTAAAAAATAAAAAAGCCCCAAGCCTTTTATTTCCGCCTTGTGTCCTTGGAGTGTTTTGTATGACCTGACCCGCTCTCTCTGACACATTTGTTGTAGATCTAGTAGTAGTGTTTGATTTTGTCATTATTCAAGATGGAAGATGAAAAACTTATAGAAGAGGTATTCAAGTACAAGTTTATTTATGACAAAAGCGACCCAAAGCACTGCAACAAAGACTACCTGGGAAGAACTTCAAACGAAGAATATGTCATTCTCAAGTACTCTTTAAATTTCACAGTATCTTGAGCAATATGAGGAAACAAATGGTGGAACTCGACCTACAGGATGTAGCCTATCCAATGTTTATGGAATCTACGCTTAGCCCGTCTCCTTCTTTCTAACCATACCCATAAAAAGGCTAGCCTCCTCTTTTTCTTGCAAGACGTCATCATTCCCTCTCATTCAAGTTCAACAGCGCTGAGCCTAGGGACCACACACACACACATGGGCTGGTCAGGTCGTTTCCGAACAGTCGGTCCGTTTTGGTGGACATGACCAGACCAGACTTTTCACCACGAGTGACGGTTCCGTTTTGGTGGACACTCGGCCTTACACGTTCAAATAATTACATGTATTTGTCTTCAAACATGTTGTCAAACGATGCTTGCACATATTATTGGAGCGTCTAAGGGCGTGCTTGCGTTAACTTCAACTGCTTGCGCAAACATTGCCTCCAACAAGTTATGCTTGAAGGTGTGGCCAGCAACGCCCATTTTGCCTAAATGTGTATATTTACGCACTCACTGAAAGCGGTACGAACTGGTATGCAAATAAAATATCTTCCTTGTCCTTTGTCCTTGATCCCTTAGACTCCTATCCGTAAGGGCACCTCTGTGGCTCTGACAGCTAGTCCCCTCCGTTCATCCCGGCACTCTGCCCTCCTCAACCCATCCCTCAACTCCAGGTCCGTCCACTCTGTCTCTGTGATGTTCTTTTGCCATCTCTCTCTTTGTCGACCTCTCCGCTTTCTTCCTTGTACTGTGCCCTGCAGGATTGTTTTGGCAAGGCGTGATGACCTCGTGACATAACAATACCACTTCAGCTTGCGTCGGTTAACTGAAGTGAGGAGATCTGTATGTGGACCGATTTCATTCTCGATGCGTCTCTTGACTTCCTCGTTGGTGATGTCATCTCTGTATGAAATGCCAAGGAGTCTTCTATAGGACCTCATTTCAACTGCTTCGATCCTTTTTTCGAGGTCAGCTTTTAGTGTCCACGATTAGCAAGCATAGAGGAAGATTGCCATGACTAAGGATCGCATCAGTCTGATTTTTGAGCTGTTGGAGATTTTTTTGTTCCATATTGGCTTCAACTTTGTCAATACGGCTGTAGTCTGAGCAGTTCTGGAGAGAATTTCTGGTCTTGACCCTTCTTCTGCGATTGTTGCACCCAAGTATTTGAAGCTGTAATAAAATCCCACTGGATAGCATGGTCACAAATCCCAGACTGGGAGATGTAATAATTATAACAAGACAACAATCACGAACGAACAAGTTTAACACTTAACAGAACAACCCATCAGACTCACACATTTATTATACATAAACATAAAGATAATAGCGCAAATACAGACATTATATTATTCAATTCAACTGCCGTACAACGGCCTTCTCCCGTACGCACACTTCCTCGGGTCCACAACCCGGTAGTTACTTTCTAAAGACACTTCGGTCTCAGCTTCTCCTCTCCATGTCTTAATAGCACATTACTATTTCAATGGCACCGCAGTCTCCCAATAGCACCTTCCTATTGCCATACCACATTATCATTCCAATAGCACATCAACATGGCAATAGCACATTAGCATTTCAATAGCACATCAACATGGCAATAGCACATTAGCATTTCAATAGCACATTCACGATCATATCTACGTCCCTGTCGGTGGCCAGACTGCCACGACTCATGTGCTGCGACTGTCCTACACGACAGCGTCACTCCTGGCCTATGTGTGGCCTTCGGCCCTATGCTGGCCTATCCCCTGTGCTCACCGTAGGCGGCGCTTCGGCCCGTCCCCGGCACCAGTCATCACTGGAAAAAACACTACTCCCAAGTCTTCCGACTGCTCTCCTTATGTTCGCCCTCTGGGGCTTTCTCCTGCGTCCGCTCTCTAGGACGTCTTAGTGTGCAGTGATAGTAATACAGCGCTCTCGCCTCATTCAGACCCCCCCCCCCCACTCACAACATGCACGCTTTCCCTTACCCCGTGGCCGTGGGTTAACTTTATTCTAACCCTCTTCTCGTAACTACTGATCCTCGCTCACTCGCTCGTGACATCATCCCCCACCCCAAAAAAATTAATCCAATTAATTTCAAATCGCATCAAGATGACTGTCAACGAGTGAGCGTGAGCAATACTTACATAAAAATGACCTACCAATGCCCCTAGCACATAAAATACCGGAATCAGGGAAAAATATGGGGGTCAATATGCCCTGCACTATGCATATATGTATCACATCATCAATAGCTAACTAAACACAATATCTAATACAGAATCAAAAACTAATCAACCTATCAACCATTCTTCATATCCTATTTATAATGTCAATATTTTAAAGTCGACGACTCGTTCACACAGATCCTGTCAATGTTCCTGTCCTCCGATGTATAAGCTCCTGAACTCTTCCCTTAGGCTCGACTAAGGTAGTCGGCGATATGATTGCTGGTTCCTGGAATTGGTTGAATAACGAAGGTATACGGCTGCAAAGCCAATGCCCATCTAGACAAGCGTGGGCTGGACGAACGATTCTTCGACAAAAACGTTAGTGGCTTGTGGTCTGTCTGGATACAAAATTCTCGTCCAATGAGATAACGTCCTAATTTCTGGACGGACCACACAATGGCAAGACACTCCCGCTCTATCACAGAATACTTTCTTTCTCTCTGCAATAACTTTAACTCCCTCTCCTGCTGCTGAGCCTCTTTTTCTCGCTCTCTATCCTTAGCACGCTCATCGCGCAATTCTGCCTGCTGCTCTTTAATCCAGCCGCGCAGCTCCTCTCCCTCAAGGCCAAGTTCCGTACCCAATTTCATGAGCTCACGGAGATCCGCCCTTTCACAGATTTATGGTTATGGTATGTATTATGAAAAAGACCAACCTGTCGGTATGATCACTAACGACACGACCAGAGACCTGAGATCACACCAGATATAACAACACCCAATTGTCTCAAATACAATTCAGAAATTTACCTACTGAACATTTTATAACCTACTTCCTAACTAATTCTATATTCATTAAATGTATAGCACTATTAATAATAAAAAGAGAAAAGAAAAGACAAAAATGAAGAACTTCAGAAGAAGGACCACAAGGACATCGAGGAACAACGAACCAGACTAGGACAAAGACCTAAAAAAGAAAATATAATGGAAAAAAAAATGCAACCTAACTACGCCGATTACACTACAAGGTACGAACAAGAACAGAGTCTGAAAAAAAAAGAACGTATCTACAGATAGGTAAGAGAGGGACAAGAGAAACGTCTTTCTAAAACAACGAGGAAGATGGAACGGCACAATCTAAACAAAAATACAGGTCCCTATAGAACTGTTCACTGTGATGAACGAAGTTCCAAAGTTTACCACACCTTTTTTTAAAAGGATAAACTAAGTTCACCACAGCAAACCCGCGCCACCGCCCATATAATCAATTACAACAAAAACAGCAAAACAGAGAAAAAGACAGATTAAAGGAACAGCACCCAATCCAGGGTACAAAATTTCAGTTTCACTTAGCTTTCTACTAGACTTAAGTTCCTCCCCTTTCTCGGAGCTCTGGCTGCTCGACCTCTACAGGCTGGCACACACACTCTCTGCAGAAATTTAAGTACACATTAATACATATTCATCAAAATACATGCATCAATAATAATAATAGTTCGTCCATCAGGTATGATGATGACCTTAACAACACCAGAGGAATAAAGAACAGAAATTGTTGAGAATTTCAACACATGGACAATAAAGAGAACTAAAGGACACAGAGGACAGAATGGAAAGACTGTTCTTTCATGACTTATGGCTTCTCGTGTGACTGATAAGTCCTATTTTTGCCCTGCAGACCCTTCCGCATAAATGACAAGAGTGCTCCGTTGGTTCAGTACCACTGGGCCTTTTCTTGCGCCGTTCTCTTTTTTTGATAGCCTGCTGGACTCTGTCAGCTTCCCATGCTTTGCTGCCTCTGGTAAGGGCCGCCCTCCAATTTGCACGATCAAGCGAGAGCTTTTCCCACTCACTCACATCAATGGCAAAGGCCTTCAGTGATTGCTTGAGAGTGTCTTTGTAACGTCTCTTTGGGGCCCCAACATTCCTCGTTCCATTGGAGAGCTCAGAGAAGAAGATTTGCTTAGGGAGTCTGGAGTCGGGCATTCTGACAACATGCCCTGCCCAACGTAGCTGAATTTTTTTCAGGTGGCAGAAGATGCTCAATTCCTTGGCACGATTGAGGACCTCAGTGTCTGGAATTTTATCCTGCCATTTGATCCTTAGGATCTTTCTAAGGCAGGCCAGATGAAAGTGATTTAGCTTTCTGGCATGCGATTGGTACACTGTCCAGGTTTCAGCCCCATAGAGTAGGGTGGGAAGGACCACAGCATTGTACACTTTCAGCTTAGTGTCTGTGCGAATGCCGGCAACATCCCACACTCTCTTTCGAAGCCTGCCAAATGCAGAGCTGGCTTTGCTGATTCTTGAGAGAATTTCAGTATCAACACGAGCCGTGGAAGACAGTGTATTGCCAAGATAGGTGAAGTTCTCCGACACCTTCAGAAGACTGTCATGGGCTTTGATATTTGGGGTCACAGGATACTTGTCGTCTGGAGTAGGCTGATGGAGCACTTCCGTCTTCTTTGTGCTTATTGTGAGGCCAAAGTTGTCACAGGCACTAGAGAACTTATCAACACAGTTTTGCATGCTATCCTCATCGTGTGCCAGAAGTGCACAATCATCAGCAAATAGTAGGTCACAGACTTGAGTATTTTTGGTTTTGGTTTTTGCCTGAAGTCTCCTGAGGTTGAATAGACTGCCATCAGTTCGGTACTTGATGCTTACCCCTTGAGGAGGAGAGCTAAAGGCTTCTTGTAGCATTGCAGAGAACATGATGCTGAACAGAGTTGGGGCTAAGACACAACCCTGTTTTACCCCATTTGTGACAGCAAAGGGCTCTGAAACACTGCCGTTGCTTTTGACTGCAGCTTGCATGCCATCATGAAACTGGCGCACTATTGTGATGAATTCGGGTGGACACCCAAACTTCGCCAAGATTTTCCAGAGGCCTTCACGACACACTGTGTCAAATGCTTTTGTGAGGTCAACAAATGTGATATACAGCGCTTTATTTTGTTCCATGCATTTTTCCTGAATCTGTCTGGCAGCAAAAATCATATCCGCCGTTCCCCTCTCTTTACGAAAGCCACATTGGCTCTCGGGAAGCAAGTCATTTGACGAGAGGTGATCAAGAAGGCGATTCAGAAGCATTCTTGCCAATATTTTGCCAGCAATTGAAAGTAGAGAGATTCCCCGATGGTTGTCACAGACTTGGCTGTCCCCTTTGTTTTTGTATAGATGGATGATTGAAGCATCTTTGAAGTCCTGTGGCAGCTTCCCTGCTTTCAACATATGATTGAACAACTCGGTCAACCTTTCAATAAGCTTTTCTCCACCGAAGGCATACACCTCAGCAGGAATTGAATCCACGCCTGGTGATGTTAAAGGACATCTGATTTGTGGCAGTTCGGGTCTCATTTGCTGTGAATGGCTTGGCAAGAGCTGCATTTATAGGAGTCTGAAGGAGGCGGTCAATGGACTCAGTATTTATATTTGATGGCCGATTTAGCACACCTCCGAAATGTTCTGCCCAACGCTGAATTATGGCATTCAATTCAACAATGCGTGTTGAACCATCTGACGCAAGAAGTGGCGTAGTGCCAGAGCGGGATGGTCCAAACACAGCTCGGAGGCTCTCAAAGAACTTTCTAGTGTTGTTTGTGTCGGCATATTTCTGAGTTTCTCTTACTCGCTCTTCAAGCCAGTCATTTTTCATTTTCCTCAGCTTCTTCTGGAGTACACCCTTACATGCACGCAGTGCATCAGCTTTTGCTGTGGAAGAGGGGTCACTGCAGTGAGCTTGGATGAGACTATTTTTTTCTTTGATGAGCACTTTGATTTCATTATCATTATCATTGAACCAGTCCTGGTGCTTGCGGACAGGAAAACCAACTGTGCTGCTGGTGCAAGAGTGTACAGTCGTATTTAGGTCAGTCCAGCTCTGTTCAATGTTCTCAGGGTCAAAAGTTACGCAATCCAATTTTGAGGAGAGTTCTGATGAGATCTCGCTCTGTTTCTCAGCTGAGCACAGTTTTGAAACATTTAGGCGTTTAGGTGGCGCTTTTCCTTGAGGGCGTCTATTGCGCCTCAATGTTAGTCTGAGCTTGCAAACAATGAGTCTGTGGTCAGTTCCACACTCGGCACCACACATCGCCTTTGTTACAAGGACATCCTTTCTGTCAGTCTTCCTCACAATGACATAGTCTATGAGATGCCAATGCTTTGAGCGGGGATGCATCCATGACGTTCTGTTTCTCACGGGGAGACTAAAATTTGTGTTGGTAATGAACAGGCCAAATTCAGCGCACAAAGTAAGTAAGCGCAACCCATTGTTATTGCATGAACCAACTCCATGAGGGCCCAAAACATTTGGCCACGCTGAGATTTCGGAGCCAACCCTAGCATTGAAGTCCCCCAAGAGAATCAGCTTATCAGCTGCCGGGACAGAGCATATGACAGATTCTAGATCAGAATAGAACTTGTCTTTGGCTTCATCTGGGTTTGTCATGGTGGGCGCATATGCGCTAATGAGGGTGGCTGACTGGCTTTTCCCAACTGGGATCCTGAGTGTCATTAGCCTGTCATTTATTTCAATTGGCATGGACTGCAAGTTTCTGACAAGGTCATTTTTAATTGCAAACCCAACACCATGCTGTCTCGGTTCGACTGCACCCTTGCCTTTCCAGAAGAAGGTGTATCCACCACTGAGCTCTTTGAGTTGGCCACTATCAGGGAGTCTGGTCTCACTGAGTGCCACTATGTCCAGGTTGTACCTGCTGAGCTCAATGGCAATAAGTGCAGTGCGTCTTTCCGGGTTGTTTGAGTTGTCCTGTAGTGTGCGTATATTCCAGGCTCCCAGCCTGAGTAAGCTGAATTTCTTTTTGTTTCGATCGCAAAAAGGGATCCCCACTGGTCGCGGTATACCAGTCAGGGTGATGTGGAGTGGGCTTTCTTTAGGGCACCTTTTCTAGCCCCTTCCTCAGTTGAGGTGAGCAGTGCTATCCTTAAATAAGGCTGCTCAGCTACTGTGGGTGCTGCCTCCCCACGCCTCCACTTCAATCGACGATGAAGCGACCATAGCCCACAGCCACCAACGTGTAGGTCTGTGCTAACAGCTTCCAGTCTATCCAAACCTGCTGCCACCGCACTCGCCCATCGCCGTTGGAATTTTGAGAGGAAAGAAGACGAGACAAAGATGAAAGAAGACGAGGTGAGTGTTAAGACTGGCGCAAAGAATTTGTTTTTAGTGAGAAAGAGCTGCGCAAACATCAGACTCACTCTCTCGCCTGGACACAACTTATCCAAGTGGCAAGACAGGGTCAAGACGACTGGAAATGTATCCAGGTGCAGGAGGATGCCAGAGGGACAGTCATATTGCCTGACCGGCTGCCTGTAGGCTACTCCACAGCCTCGCAGTCCCAACTGACTAGGGTGAAAGACCCAAACCAAAGAACACCAATACTGGTGGATGCTCTGTGTCACGATATCCAGGCCAGAGTGACGGTATATTGCCATCTGCCCTATCAATCAACCACTGGCCTGCTGCCGCCAGCTTCGAAGCTGCGTCCGGGAAGTTTGCTCAATTCTTCGTCTGTGATTTAGGCATCAATACATATTCATAAATATACATAAATTATACCATCATAAAATTTCCATTCATCCCACGAACAAAGACAGCACAAATTCCTACCACAAGATAAGTACTATGTGGACAAAAACTAAAGTAACAAATGCCCACTGACAAATACCTACTAACTAAATATTACGAAAATGGACGAGCCCCCAGTGTCACAACGGACGAGCCCCCAGTGTCACAACGGACGAGCCCCCAGTGTCACAACGGACGAGCCCCCAGTGTCACAAATCCCAGACTGGGAGATGTAATAATTATAACAAGACAACAATCACGAACGAACAAGTTTAACACTTAACAGAACAACCCATCAGACTCACACATTTATTATACATAAACATAAAGATAATAGCGCAAATACAGACATTATATTATTCAATTCAACTGCCGTACAACGGCCTTCTCCCGTACGCACACTTCCTCGGGTCCACAACCCGGTAGTTACTTTCTAAAGACACTTCGGTCTCAGCTTCTCCTCTCCATGTCTTAATAGCACATTAATATTTCAATGTCACCGCAGTCTCCCAATAGCACCTTCCTATTGCCATAACACATTAGCATTCCAATAGCACATCAACATGGCAATAGCACATTAGCATTTCAATAGCACATCAACATGGCAATAGCACATTAGCATTTCAATAGCACATTCACGATCATATCTACGTCCCTGTCGGTGGCCAGACTGCCACGACTCATGTGCTGCGACTGTCCTACACGACAGCGTCACTCCTGGCCTATGTGTGGCCTTCGGCCCTATGCTGGCCTATCCCCTGTGCTCACCGTAGGCGGCGCTTCGGCCCGTCCCCGGCACCAGTCATCACTGGAAAAAACACTACTCCCAAGTCTTCCGACTGCTCTCCTTATGTTCGCCCTCTGGGGCTTTCTCCTGCGTCCGCTCTCTAGGACGTCTTAGTGTGAAGTGATAGTAATACAGCGCTCTCGCCTCATTCAGACCCCCCCCCCCCCCACTCACAACATGCACGCTTTCCCTTACCCCGTGGCCGTGGGTTAACTTTATTCTAACCCTCTTCTCGTAACTACTGATCCTCGCTCACTCGCTCGTGACAAGCAGCCCATGAGAACGCAGTGAAATGTACATATCAAAATTACAACAAATCTGTATTTGTTTACAAGTACCCAACAAAGTAAAATGAAATCACTTAGCAAATGTCAAAACTGGGTTTGTATTGAGTATTTGTGTTTATTTACCCATAATTACGTATCATCTCATTATATTGGGTTGTTACTAGTTTCTTTTGAGACCGAATGAGTATGAGTGCGTAAAAATAAAACCAAACAATCATCACTCTTTGAATGGCGCAAAGGATGGACACGGAAATGCAAAGACCAGTAAAAGGTGCACGAAACGATGCACAGTGCCGACGTCCTGATTCTTTGCTTTCTCGGGGGCCTCGGCCTAACAATTAAAGCTATTGGCCCCAGCAGTGCCGATGTTTAGCCTACCCAGCATTTTATTTGTTGTCTAGCGACGAGGATGCACTAAAAATAGGGAAGTCACAGAGCACGTAAAAGTACTAAAAGGGTAAACATTTTTAGGTGCGGTAGTATGCTTTTGTAGATTACACACGAACCACACATTCGATCGTCATCTGTACTATTTAAAAAATTACCAAATATAAAAACCACAGAAAAACGTGTGGGGTCGCAGCAAGGCTGCTACACTTTTTCTTTTTCGCCAAATGTTGACTTACAAATTACCACCAATTCCCAAACTATAGTTTTTTTAAATGATAAATTAATAAGGAAAGTTTTGTAATACGGAACGTATTACCATTACAGTATTTTGGCAACTGAGAATAAAATATTATAATCGACACGATTGGGTTTAACCAAAATTTGTGATTTAGTAGGCTTACCAGTCATAAAAATGTCCCAAATTTAAGTATAGCCTCGGAACTCAGACAAAAGAGGAAATAAAATTCAAATTTTTGAAGGAGCACAATTTTTGTGACGTCAACTGTGACATCTGTTATTTAGCATTGTGTTGGCTGTCCTTGCCTTTTTTTTTTTTTTTTACCTGTAAGATTACTGCTGCGGATAAAGGCAATGCTCCCTGTAGGGAGAGGCCATTTTGAAAATGTCGGCCTTTGCCGACAAGAACACAATGGCCACCTCTTTCATCCACTTTGCTTGCGTTAAATTCAACCAAAGATACTAGAATTGATTAGATAAGACAGCTAGTGCTTATAGCGTACACATTATTTCGCACCGCCACCAAGCGGCAAACGCGCGGAAGTCATATAAAGTGCCCTATTTTACAAAGCCAAATAGGGAAAATATTGAATTTTGTTCACTGTCCAGTCAACTCTATAGGCCTTGATTGACATCACTTATTGTGAAATTATAACCTCAGTCGCTGTGGGGAAACTGGCTATTTTGTCTTTTTTTCTCGTCGCAGTCCCGGAATCAGATTTTGTGCATAGTACTAGTAGGCTAGCATTAAACAGAGTTACCATTGCACTTTTTTATGTACATCTTCGAGTCATCATGAGAGATTACTCGACTTGTGCTTGTAGTGGAAAAGAACAGAATACTTAAATGTTGTACTGGCAATAGCTATGGTTGTCCCACTGCTGTTAGAACATTACACATTTTATTCGTTACTGCATTTTCACTCGAAATATTATTTTTAAAAAAACTGCAGAAAAACTTTGGGGTCGCAGCAGGGCTATACTCAATGTCAAAATCGGGCAAAAAGAAAAAAAGTTGTATGTGCAGCGAAACCGTGCGTGAGAAATAAAACCCAAACGATACAAAGCAAACTAAAGAGAAGATATAAGTAACAGATCTATTTATTGTTCGATTGTTTTTTCACTTGATAAAGCTTAAAGACAAAAGCCGAACATTTGTGCATTTTCTGTCTTCTCTTTAGTTTGCGTTGTATCGTTTGGGTTTTGTTTTTCACGCAGGGTTTCACTACATACAACTTTTTCTTTTTGTCCGATTTTGACATTGCATTTTCGCTCATACATCTTCCTGGCCACTTGTTGTTTTCCACTATCTCACACTTACGAGTTCTTTACATCAATTTAAAGTGGAGGAACTTGCTGAACAATAATTTTTTTGTCACGTATAAGACTGTTATTAAAAAAGTGCAATTAAAAAAAAAAAAAAGAAGAAAAAACAGAAGCCATGTTAAAGAAACCGTATAAACACATAAAAACGAACAACAACAACAAAAGGATAGGGGATAGATAAGTGGGCGTTTGTTGTCCTGTGCATAAGGTGAACAAGGAAGTTTTCCAACTGAACAGAACAGAGTAAACGTTGAGAGCTTTGAGTACAGAAATGTCACATAGTAAACGATGAAGTAGTTGTACCGAACGGAGACAGAGAGAAAGAGAGAGAGAGAGAGAGAGAGAAAGAGAGAGAGAGAGAGAGAGAGAAGAGAGAGAGAGAGAGAGAGAGAGAGAGAGAGAGAGAGAGCGAGCGAGCAAGAGAGAGAGAGAGAGAGAGAGAGAGAGAGAGTTTCGGGAATTTACTTAAATTGATCGGTAAATAAAGATCGGATCGCAAGTCCTGGTAGCATTATTTTAAAAAATGGGGGGATTGAAATAGCCTGGCGGCTGTTTTCGGCATCAAGTGAAGGTTTTCTTGTAGTGAAATTCCAAATGAATGACGTATGCATGCTCCGACCCTCTTTCGTTTGAGATAAGAAATCATAAACAAATTGCCAATCAGGTCACGAAACGACTGGTTTGCAGCAAGACATAATGAACAATTTATTTTTGTAAGCGTGCCCTGTTACATTGTTATGTCGGCATTTTATACTAATTGGTTTCATTACCCTGTGAAGTAATATTCCTTAAGATAATAATTCACTGTTTCCCACTATATCTTATTTGTACCTAAAGACAACAACAATTAAAAATCATCATCCTCTCAAACAATCTGTTCCAGATTTCGTTGACTTATTTCTCAGTGTAAAGCTGTTTTTAAATCACTTTTCACCTAAGAAGTATTTTAGGAGTGGAGTTTGTACATCAAACAACTTGTTTGAATAGCTTTGGTTCAAACAAAGAAGTTTAATTAAACTAGCCTGCATTCTCGTTACCTTCTCAGTTCCTGGACAGCCACATCCCCCACGGCATACTGATGAGGTGAAATGTGCTCTATCCAGACCAGTGGAATCTGCGCAAGACCCAGATGGGTCGGCAGGAACTGGACACATGGACTGACACTGATAATGTAATTGCCCCACCTGAAACAATGTTCGTCATATAATACCCTTTTCGTTCAAATCGGAGAGGCTTTTGTGCTAAGTTAACTGTTGTCTCCAAAATGAATGATCATACCACTTACATTGACTCTAAAATTGACTCTTCTGAAAGTGGTTATTTTATCACGTTTTTTTTTTTTTGGAAAAAAAGGGGGGGGGGGGAGCAGGAATAGACTGGTTTGTTTGTGAGAAAAAAGGCGACAAACGTTGACGGACCAAGGTTATTTCCCTGTGCATGTTTGGGGTTTCCTTTCTCTCTTCGTAGAAAGTAAACTTCCTGTTCGGGAAGGACACAAGGACACAATTAAATTTTAATTCAAAAGGGACAGAGGACTGTTATTTTTTGTACAGCCCGTGCTTTCCCAGAGACATTAATTTTGCACCAGCTTTTGGCACTAGGGACACTGTCCTATCGATTACATGTATAGTCGTTTTCTTTGCAAAAGCGTTGCTCATTAGAAATCACAGAGTCTGTTCCGAGAGGCCACCACAGTTTGCCGAAACATGATTGTACAGTAGCCATTCTGTAGTAATTCTCTTCCACCTTAGTTTAATCTTTCTTTCGATTCGATGTATCCATTCAAACACGACCACAACCAGGAATCGTTTAGCAGCCATTTATCATAGGCAAATCAAATCTGTGTAAAGTATGACTTTGTCCCTCACAGACGCACTGTCAAGTCCTGTTTGACTTATGCCTGGACTCATAAATATAAGACAGAAACGACGTTTTCTTTTTTTTTTCTTACCATTGCCCATGTGCGCTTGAATATCAACCATTTATCGACCTTCTTGAACACCTCTTCGTTAAATCTTTTTTCAAACAAAAGTTTCTCAATTTCCCCCCCCCCCCCCTCCCTTAAAAAAAACAACAACAACTTAGATTACCTTCTCTTAGCACAATAATAAAAATACATCCAGGGGCGGCGGGTGTCTCCTTTCGAATGTTCAGGTTGTAGTCGTGAACCTGAAACTCTCAAAGCAGATAATTAATTTTCATATTTTCATAACACATCTTACGTGTAAAATAGCCGCCAGCGTTCGTCCTTCCACAGGCTTTTACTTCGTAATGAAACATGAACAACAACAACCACAAAAAAAGATGCCCCAACTAATCCTTGACACCACAGCCAATCTGGGTCAAACTCGAGACCTGCCTACTCGTGGCTGCAAATTTTACAATCTGTTCAATGCACAACACAAACGATTGGCCTAATAAAAAGGCTTCATTTTGCTTAATGGAAATCCAGTAGACACTTTCACAGAGACCGACCTACAGCAGTGTCCATAGCCACATGATTCGGCTGAGTTCGCAGGCTTGAAAAGTGCACCAAAGATAGTGACACTGACAGTCATGTTTCGTTGGCGCCGGGCGATGATTTAACAAAGTTCGTGCACAACATGAAATTAAACAAACTCTTTAGGCCTATTGTTGTTTCGTTGTGCAGATTCTGTCTGTCCCCACCACAACAATAATAATTGTAGAACTCGCAGCAATGACAGACTTTATGATGTAGCTCTCTTTTTACGAAAACGAGTATAGATCTAATAGTAGATTCGTATGCTGACAAGAACCACGTTGTACCTTTTTGAACCAGAGTTTCCTGGACCTGTTCACAAGCAGTCCAGAAATATTCAACTATTTTGTACATCTGTTACATGTAAAACATTAAGTTATCATAGCCATAATTCTGATGGAGGGGGAGGGAATGAGGGTTATTCAACAATAATGATTAAATCACATCTTATTATTTTGTGAAATTCTAAGCCTGGGTTTGAGTTTGGGTTTTACTGCACGTCGGCACGATAACGGTCACTTTGTGCCTTTCACGGTCTATTTGGGTACACTTTCTTTATAGTCATATTTCGTATTCAGAACTGTTAAGTTTAACATAAAATTGAATACCTGCATATCATTTTTTAACACACTGGTAAAATTCTTTTTAAAAAATGTGTTATATAGATTCGGAAAAAGTTTTGTGAACAAGTATAAAAGTTATTAAATCAAGCTTTAGATCTTAGCCTCTCTCAGGAAGGACAGGATGCATTGCTGGTCCACGTCAGAAAATAATTCTTTCACGGATCCGCAGGCATCGTGCCTTCTTCGGATGTGCATGAAATGGCATTGTTAAGATATGATTTATTGATAGTTGGCAATTGCATGCCACAATATTCGGGGAAGATGTGAAAGGATAAACATGGGAATTACAGAAATGGGAATGTGAGCTTGGACGCGAAACTGTGAAGAGGGTCATTGTCTGATCATGCGATATAAATTTAGGGATGTCGTGACTATAATCAGTGTGAAAAATAACAAAAACTGCAGAGAACATCCACTTCTTTAAAACCTCTTGATTAATAGTACATTCGAATATGGTCAACAAATATCTCTGATATCAGCTAGAGAATTACACTCAGCCCACTATGGTTTAGACAATGAGATATTAACGCCCATCGAATTAATTTAATATTTTTAATCGGATTGGCAAATCAGA
Organism: Onchidella celtica; assembly: GCA_963931925.1. Lineage (NCBI taxonomy): Eukaryota > Metazoa > Mollusca > Gastropoda > Systellommatophora > Onchidiidae > Onchidella > Onchidella celtica. The sequence goes on along the minus strand of OZ007568.1, from coordinate 13,677,401 downwards.
GAGAGCACGTGATGTAATTTGGGCGAATCCCCGCGACCGGACTCAAAATTTTAGACTTCCTTGTTCAGGCTTTATAAACATCTGGCAGTTCTCATTCGCCAAAAGCTCTTGCGGATCCATATGGCTGACTTCTAAAAACTGAGACAAAATCAGCGACGACCAAACAGCCAAAAAAGGTAAAACATACACACACACACAAAACGTGTATACATGTAATGTTTTAACATTTTAACTAACTAAAGAAATATGGTTTTATCTGTACACACTTTTTTTGGTTTGTTCTTCCACCTGCTTATTATTATGTCTATATATCTCTTACTTGCAAGGAACACGCCTATCTTATGAGGTAGATTTATTTAATACACATTTGTGAGATAATGTTAAAGGACAGTTCTTATTCTTTAATTCTATTAATCGTGCATGTGAACAGATTCGTTGTGGCGACTGATGGATTGAGTGCATGAGTTTACTGTAGAGAAACTGTGCACAGATAGCAGATAACAGTTTCTAAATTTATACGGTACTGAGTAGGTTGTTTTTTGTTCTTTTTTTTTTTTTTTTACCCTTCATTCATCCGTGAGGGCATAGACGCATCTGGGAAATAATTATCTGAGTGATTGATAATAATCTGATGTAGTTCTGTGTCCAGCCTCACTGAGACAAGCGAGTACACTGGTGTGACATCCACAGAATGGGTGCACTTCTACTTGTATTGTTCCTTCTGACCTCACTGGGATGTGTTGTACAAGGGATCACCCAAGATGGAACAGATCAAACGAACACAGAAATTCATCAGGTAACATGATACTGATGTAGGTCTACGATTCAGCATAGTTAAACTTGTCATCATCAATAAGTAAAATACAAAACAGTCAGATCTAATAGATTTAAATTTGAAATGTGTAAAAATTAAGTGTCCTGCTATTCATAGTTTCGGCCCTTCCGAATCTTTTGAGATGACCTTTTCTTTCTCAGGTACGAAATTTCAGCGCTAGCTCGTTTTGTCACATAAAATAATAAAATACACAAGATTTACAGTAATTGTACGTTTATGTGAATAATAAACATTACTCGAGCAAAGACCAGTGCACATAAGGATAATTATGAACAAGCAATTTAAGACCCAAAGATTGAATAATCTTGAAAACAACAACAACAACAGCAACAACAAAACTTGGCACTTACAGCCAGAGATCAAAAAGAAGAATCAGAGTTGAAAGTAAAGAGTAAAATAGTACAAATTATACAAATACTGAACACGGTTCTTGTGATGCTATTGGTGACTAAAAATGCACGCCCTGTTCAATGAATTCTAGCTGCCCACTTGTTCCCTACTTCCTACAATGGATGTCGGCATGTGCGATCTCGACTCCAGTCCGGGGGAAGAAAATGAGCAATTGAAAGCAGGCGTCCCACAGGGTGCAATGTGCATGTTGGATCCAAACAACGGGGACATTCGTGTGTTCGAGTGTGTGGACAGCAGATGGGTAGACACGGGTGAGAATAATATCTTGCCTTTCTGACTATTTCAGTGAGAATAGCATGTCAAATAGAAAAGATATGTTCATCACCGGTATTGTCATTCTTCCTATTCAATAAGAGTATTAATGTTAAGTCAGCATTTTGTATTATGGTTGTGTTTGAACCACTCAGAATTTCACAGTTTTACTGCATATAAAGAACAATATACCAAAAAGACATATCAAACAAGGAGACCGTACTGCGTTTTGTAAGCCTTTTTTTTTTTAATGAATTGATTCCTTCTGTCCCTTTTGTAATTGCCATGGGTTCTGCTGTCCACCCTATTCTCAGTTCTCTGTTTACAGCTTGGACATCACTGGTACGGTACTTCAAGATACACACCTGTGCCAGTTTCAAGACAAAAATTATTTTCCCAATCCAGACTATATATTTTTTACATCCGCCGTAGAGTCATATTCCCATAATTTTAAACTACCGGTAAATATTAAACTCAGTATCATTGCTGTTATCAATTGTGAGAATACTGGGATAAATTATATAGTCATCAGCCAGCGTGTTCTGACGGAGATAGTTTTAAACATTCCCTTAATGCTTTTCTTATGCCTTTAAAATAATAATATTATTTTTGTTCGACAGGCCACATATGTATTAGAAATCATTTTCGGTGCTCGATAAGTGATGCCTTAATTAATTGTCCTCGCCGACTGAACTGTACTATTTTTAAATTTACCGCTCATTATCTTGATTTTTCCATTTTACTATGAAACCATTACTTATAGTTTTTATGCCCATTGTATAGTCTATTCATTATGGTATGTTACGATGAAGGTATTATTTTGATCATGATTTGTGCTCTTTTAAATTCCAAAACAAACAGCAAAGCAGCGGAGAGAAACGAGCATCGACCAGCCCAGAGGGAAGCGCGCCTTTGGTGCAGCCTTCGTCCTTTTTCTGGCTGGAGGAGCCATTGCGTGTATAATGTTCTGTGGGGGAAGTTAGTAATTCAATAAAATCATTTCTCTCTCTATTGAACCGACTGCCTAATAGCATGTTTTAAACATCACAATCATCCCAAGTTGACCGCTTAACACTCTGATACTTTGTATCGTTTATCGTTGGTCAAAGACACGTTAAAATCACGAAGGCTGGTGAGGCACTCGATCAAGTCTGTTCTGACACAGTGCGTTAAGCGTCATAGTTAAGCAATAAGACGACATTTTCAGACAGAATGTTGAATAAAAGTGATTACAGTAGAACGCTACTGCCATTAAAACGATATCATTGTTGTCATGCTGTACAATTCATTGCAGCAAACAGCCCTCCTTCCATCTATTGTCCCGATATTCCCAGTGAATTCTACGCAGACAGGGAAAAAACCAAAGCTTATGTGAATTGGCGAGATGTTACTGCATGGGATTCAGAGGATGGCAATATTCGGTAAGTTTGATGGTAGAGATATTTTTGGATGAAAATAAAAATGCATTTTGGAAGATTGTTTGCACCAGGCAAGAACTGAGAAAGAACGATGCAAATATAACAAATGTCAGCCTACTGAGCGTTATGTTGAGATTCTTTAAAACAACAAACTTCATAATCATCTTTTTTTAAAAATTGAATTATATTAATGTTATTATCCTACTTTTCGATGTTCATATGTTAAGAATATTTAATCAAGCGGGTCAACATTCCCACAATATGTGAATATAGCCTACGTTGTTTAGTTTGGTACTTAATGCTTTATTTCATCACTGTATCTTGTAAGGGATTGGCTAAACGTGCATATATTTCATTCGGCGATACCAACAGCTATGTGGGCAATACCTCAACAAGTGGGGTGTTCATCTACTAAACAGAGACTTTGGGTTCAATTCCTGGCATTCTATCATTTTCTTGATCTCTCAGTTTGCTTCATCTATTTCTGGCATGTTTAGAATTACTTCCAAAATCGTCGACTTGGATATGAGAACAAGTTCCAACAGTAGATATAACCTCATCAACACAATTGTTATTTGGTTTTTCAGCTATTTTAGAGTGTTGGTGTGGTATGGGGTAAGTTTATTCTGTATGATATTTCTGTTATGTTGTGAGCTGGGGTTGGAGCAGGGCCGGATTAGATCTTTAGAGGCCCTAAGCACAAAGATTTTGGTGCCCCCATTTACTGTATGTGTAATTTAAAATATAAACAAAAATAAATGATTAAAAAACACAAAAGCGACTGTTATACGCCAGCAAATACTTAAACTTATCACTTATTGTGGGGGCACTCCTTTTTGTGGACCCTGGTTGATGCAGTTTTGCACCATAGTTATTATCATCATCATCAGTTGCCCTGTCTGGAATAGACATTGGCGATCATGGCTCTCCACTCGGATCTGTCATCAGCCAGCCTCAAGAAGGAGTTGTTGTTGTGACGTTTAGATCTATTTGTTGTCCATGAATTACGACTTTCAGAGAAAGTTTTTCTCTGTCTGCCTCTGCTTTTCCTGCCCTCGATCTTCCCTGTGACTGCTGGATGTTCGAACCTCCTGAGGCGTTAGACGTGCCCTAGAAGTTTCAGTTGCCTCTGTCTTATTGTTTTAATTAATGATCTTTTCAGATTAGTCTCTCAATACTGAGACATTTGACTTTATCTCCATCCATGACATTCTCAATATTCTTCTAATAAACCACATCTCTGCTGCTTCTAGCTTCCTCTCTATTTCTTTGTTCATTGTCCAACATTCAAAGCCGTATAGTCCATGTTACATCCGGCAATGAAATACATGTATTTCTGTGGTGCCCCCTTCCCTTGACGCCCCAAGCACTTGGTTGTTTGACTTAATGGTTAATCAAGCCCTAGGTTGGATGAGAAGAGAGACTCAGAATTCATTACATAATTATGTCCACACAAAAAAAAAGTAATCTCTGGAGCAGTGTCGGGGAAACCTAATGATGATAGGTATGCGCATTCAGTTACAATGCCACATACTTCATAGAAGCGAAGTCGGCAAAGCATTGCTCTGAGCGGACTTGCCTCTCATCCGACTATCGATTGCTTGCCGTTTATTTTGTTTTCGAACTGTCAGTCTGACTTTTCCTTGTCTGAATTTTTATTTTCTAAATTATTATTCCCGAATGTATGTCAGTGAAATTTCGACCTGTGCCTAAGGATTTTCATGAAGAAATGATAACCTAAGCTTGTTCAGGCTTGCTAAATGTATTGTCATTTTCATAGTATGTCACATCATAATATTATATTTCGTGCCTTAAACATGAGGCGCCTCCCCCCAAAAGTGAGCACCTTGTGCACGACTTCTGTTTTTTATTACAAGGTTCTTCAACCTCGCTGATCACTTTGCTTCTTCTACGTCCTACATATAAGGATGATGGTAGGGTGGAGTGGGTGCTTCATGCCTCTAGCCACAGGGTCAACAAAAGCCTGTCATGTGATATCTGTAAGATAAGGGTTTCTTTTATGTGTGGTCATTCTGCACCCCACAGCGCTTGGAGGAGTAGTGGCGCCAAACCTAAGACCTATTTGAATGAGGGGAAGCACAGTGTTTCCTACATGACCAAGGATTCGGGCGGCAGAACTGCTTCATGCACGCGGTCATTCAGGGTCAAAGGTCAGTTAATACGCAAGACAAGCTATGCCCAGCTTGCTTTCAGAACTGATTGCCAGAGAGAGAGAGAGAGAGAGAGACAGAGACAGACAGACAGACAGACAGACAGACAGAGACAGACACACAGAAAGAGAGAGAGAGAGAGAGAGAGAGAGAGAGAGAGTGAGTCCTTAGGCCAAAATGGTAATAACTACTTGCTCGCAAGTGGCTATAACTTACCCCATTACCAGTGAGTTTGTGACATTGGTTGTTGGGCAATAAAAATGCATTATCAGGCGTACACTGTGAATGCAACAGTGATATAATCACCAATAAATTTTGCATTTATATATTCTCGTATTTTCAAAGAAAACAACAACAACAACAGCAATAATAAAGAAACAAAAAAAAAAAGCGAAAACAAAATTTAATTAAGTTTTCCCCCTATATAGTCAAAATGACGAAAACAAAACGTTTAGTCCGCAGATGCTCCAGTTCAGCTTACACGTATCTAAGCAACGGCTATGCATCTTGTAGCCATGGCACTTTATACGGCAGCATATGTACTTATTCTTGCAAGTCTGGCTACCAACTCAAAGGATGGTCTTATTCCAGCTGTGAAAGGGATGGTTCCTGGAGCAGGTCAAAACCCTCGTGCTCTAGTAAGTAGAAAAAGTTGTAGACATTTATAACTAGCAGATTCACACTCAGTTTCAAATGCACACTGACCAGCCTTTTTGTGAAGCTTATTTACTGATCATATCCTACTGATTGTGGTATTATATTCTGAAGTGGGCACATTGCAATATGCACTTGATTAAGAATGTGAATGTAACATTGAAGATGATGACAGGATGTCAGCATCTACAAACAGCAATAAGAAATGGATCAGTGCATTACATGGCTGTTTTGTATTATATATAGGCAGTACAAAAATCACCCACCAATTCTTGCCACGTTATGTGACACATGGAACAATTCAAGAACATTATCCCATTTTGTACAGTCTATCATGCTGACTGGACTAATTACAACGAGCACAAATTCAAGTACTCAGATTTATTATTTTAGAACTGTTTTTTTTGTTGGCCTTAAGAATGTCCCAGTCACTGACTTGCAGAATATTTAATTTTGGTCATAAATATGTAGCCATAGGTTAAATCATCAAATTAAAGCAGTAACATAAAATGACTGAGATGATTTTATGTTTCTGATTTTTTTGGTGAGGGAAATTGCCTTTTATTAGGATGTTTTCTTCTCAAGATGTTCCTGAAATCTGATTGCGACTGAATAAAGATATTTTTCTTTAAACTACAAGTCTCATGACAGATTTTCGACAGTTTTTGTTTGGACTCTCTTGATGTGTATTTTTGTATAGTAGTTCTCATTTTAATGTTTTACTCCTAGAAATTTCTTGTGGCCGTCCTAGCAGTGTAAGCAGAGGCTCCGTGTCTTGTAGAGATCATCTTTACAATGCAAAATGTCAGGTTCGCTGTAGAGCCTCAGGCTACCGTCTTAAAGGTAACTCTGTAATCACCTGTCAGGCCAACAAGAGATGGACGTCGTCGGGCTATTGTGCTGGTAAAGAATCCTATCATATTTTTATTTATAAGCATAGCTCAAAAAGAGGGAGAAAGAAAAAAAGAGAGAGAGAGAGATAAAGACAGGGAGAGAGAAAGAGGGAGAGTGAGAGGGGGGGGGGGGAGAGAGAGAGAGAGAGAGAGAGAGAGAAATTGGAAATAAAGGAACAAAATGAAATTAAATGTAATTAGTAATTTATGTGTAGTCTCATAGACATTATGACTTTCAGCAGATTGATGAAGCTGGCTTTAGAAAGAGCTACTCAACAACAGACCATCTACAGGCCCTTAACCAGATAACAGAAAAGAGGCAGGAATATAATCTACCACTGTGTGTGGACTTTATCAATTATGAAAAAGCCTTTGGTTCCATTGAACATTTCGCAATTTTTTAGGCCATGCGAAAAATTAATATCACTGAAATTATGTAAAACTATTGCAAAATATATATCAGGAAGCCTCTGCCAGAATCCACATCGATAACTATATGTCTGAAAAGTTTGCCATAGAAAAAGGAGTGAGACAGGGAGGCCCTATATCACCTAAATTATTTACAGCAGTAATTGAAGAAATATTTAAAATGTTAAGCCTAGAAAATGGCATCAACATAGATGGAGATTATCTGAAAGAGCTTAGATCCGCGGATGATGTAGCACTTTGCACAAAGAACTTTTGGCAGATGGAAACCAACCTGAATATAAAAAACAAAAAGAGTAAGAAGGTTGGCCTGGAAATCCACAAAGACAAAACAAAATACATGACGAACTATCAGATGGATGAAAAGGTAATAATTGAAAACAAAAACATTGAAAAGTCGCGGAATATAAATACCTAGGACAGACAATGTATGGAACACAACATAAAAACTGAAATAGACTCCTGAATAAGAGCAGCATTCAGTTGTTTTGCAAAAAAACCCAGAAATATTCCTGGACCACGAATTGCCAATGTCCCTTAAGTGACAAGTATTCAACCATTGCATTATTTCAACGATTACCTATGATTGCCAAACATGGTTGATTGCAAAACAACTTACGAACAAATTAACAACTACTGAGAGGGCAATGGAAAGAAGAATGCTTATTATCAGACTACAAGGTAAAATTCCCCACAGCAAAATATGCAAACAAACATTAATAAAGCTAACGGACATAGTAAAATTCATGCTACAACAAAAGTGGAATTGAGCCAGACATATGAGAAGGATGAATTGCAATAGATGCACAAAACACTGCACTGAATGGCAGCCACGGACAGGAAAAAGAAGATGAGGATGACCAGGAGGAAGATGGCAGGATGATATTAAAAAAAGAGAGGGAACAACATGGATGAGGAAGACATCAGACAGAAAGTGAGAAAAGAAAGGAAGTTATTGTTGGAGCACTACTTTCTGCAGTGGATGGACAATGCCTAAGTGAACAGTCAAAGGTTGATGATTTGGACAGTTGGTGGTAATGCAATGATTCAATTTATCTGTGCTTACTAACCCAATGTCATATCAATAGTGAGGAAATTTAATCAAAGCCAGTGCATTTCCAATTCATAAATATGATGAAATCTCTAATTTTGTTGCAGATTAGTTCTTTAATGGAGATTCTCTTTTAGATTTTGTGTCATGAAAAAATGGATAAAGAAAAAAAAAAAAGGTGACCAATAAAAAAATTGTATCATGTTTCAAGCTTAAGCTATGCATTCTCAGCCTTCTTTATATTAAGATACTGGCAGTAAGATGTACTGGAAAGCACACTATGAAAATATATATGACCCTGACATTTCTAGGCTTGCAGTTCATGTCAAAATTAATCAGCATACTTTCTTTGTCTGTCATAGATGTGACTAGACCCATCATGCGCTGCAACAAGACTTTGAGTGTGTATGCAGGACCAAAAAAATCTGCTGTCAATGTCGCCTGGTCCATGCCTGTTGTAAATGATAATTCTGGTGAGGAGGTGAAAATGACCAGCGTCCCAGCTTCTGGTACAGCATTTGGTCCCTATACTTGGGACAGGAATGTACTCTTTAGTGCTACAGATACATCTGGAAATAAGGCAATATGTACCATGACAGTTGATGTGCAAGGTAAAGGACAACTCACCAGCATAAATTATCTAGAATATAAACTTTCATCACAGGAAGTCAGAGCTTCTATAAGCCAAAGAGAAAAACAAAATTAAATAAAAATAAATACTCTTTTGAGATTCTGCATGGTCAAATTTCCAAATTAACAGGATTTACATTTAAACGCTTTGTTTTTCCAGTCAATGCTTTTGGCTGGCTGAACATGAATCTACAAGAATGCATTTGAAACAGAATTTAGGACGCAGTACAACTTTATGTTTTATTTATTTTTTATGATTTTGTTTTTTGTTTATATAATAATAAGTATGATAATTAGATATTCACATCTTTCACTAACAGTAAAATGGTGTGATCATTAAAGTGAATTGATAATACATGTATTTTGTATCTTTTTAACTTTTGTATTTTGTTTAATTTTTGGTATCTTTATCATTATACAATCTGACGCACCAGGTTACTGCACATTTATTAATTTATACCAAGTGTGAACCGTACAGACACCTCAGCTGTGAAGTTTTAAATTCTTGTGATGTAAATTTTTTTATAACATCATTTACAGTGAGAAAATGCGACTCTTCTTTAAGTGCGCCAAAGTTTGCAAATATCTCCTGTTCACACCACAATGTGTATGGATCACAGTGTACGATATCATGCCACCAGGGATACCAGCTTGAAGGAGATGCTATTCAAACATGTCAGGAAGATGGAACCTGGAGTGGGAAGCAGCCACAGTGCATTCGTAAGAAATGAACTAAACCATTTGTCAGATCTGAAACGTATTCCTTCAACAAGAACATACTGAGGGTTGCACGATCAACTATCATAACTTGATTTTTACTAAAATATGAGATATTTGGTATATTTGTAGCCCTCGACAGTCCACAGGTTGTATTATAAGTTGGGGGTTGAATTCTGAAAACTAATAATGATAATAATGATAATGAAGATCATTTATATAGCGCCTAATCCAAACGGGTTTGCTCTAGGCGCTAAGGGTTAAATAATGTTTTTTACTATATCATAACTGTTAAGTCAGGTAAAGAAAGTTATTTTGAAGTTTTTGCTTTTCCTGAAAAATTTGTTAACACCGAGCTACAATGGTTTACCACCTAGGCCTTGATTTAACATACATGTGTGAAATAAATAAATTTACATCTTACTTTGACTGATTGCAGTGCAATCATGTTAACATTTTCTCGTATATCTTGATTGTAAAACCACCATTGTTTTCTTTTCATGGAATGCTTTCAGCCTTCCCTTTGTTGAAAATCAAAACATTTATAATGTTTATATGGGTCTTGGTCTGTCTTTGGCCAACTGTCATTGTCTGTTGAGCTCCCGCTGACAGTGCTGACTGAGAAATTTGATGAAAAACATCATTTACAAGCATGTGAAATGAACATTGTCCTGTTCGTTAATAGTCTGTTGTGTGAAGTCTGAAAGAATGTTTTAAAATATTTTCAGCTCGGTCATGTCCTAAACTACCAACTGTTGCACACGGGAGATTTGACTGTCCCAATAGCCAATTTTACAAAGTTAGTTGTGCATTGATGTGTGATGTAGGTTACAGACCAACATCCCCTCTCACCATTACTTGTAATGGCAACATTCAGTGGACACAGGCTGGAGCTTGTGAAGGTATGACACAAAGATGTTCACTTAATTGCATGAAAAGGCGTAAATTTGCCTGCAGACAATTATATCTGTGAGCATCATGAAATAAATGTGAATTCTAAAGGGCACTGGACCTTTTAACTGAAGAATACATAAATACTGTTTTGTTTGACTCTTTTGAAAGAATTTTGAGTGATTAGATTTGTAGGACCAATGAGTGGCTAGTGGGTCATGTGGGTCCTAGTCTTCCCTGAAGGATACACAGAAGGAACACAGGTTCTGCGGGCAATCTTATTTATTAAAAAATAAAAGCTAAAAGAAAAGCCATAGCATAAAAAGCCCAACCAGCCATGAGCTGGAACAAAAGGAAAAAGACAAAAATATGATCAGAGTAATTACAACATCGTGAGCATACATAGGGTTGAGTAAATCAAAACAACACGGTAAGATCTAAGCAATTACTAATTACATGGATGGAATAAATGCTAAAGTTAATGAACTGCAAGTACAAGTAAGAATTATATACCGGTACAAGGAGTCTTCTAGTAACAGTGCTTGCAATGTACTAATCAAAGTATGAATGGACATAACCAATGAAGGGGCAGGATGACAATCGTTTCACTCCACTGAGCCGGGCACAACAAATCTAGAGTAGCCATTCCATAAAGCAGTTATCAATAGTGACCAACTGATAGCCAATAACACAGACACTGCATACCAGTGCAGGTCATTCAACTCAAATTATCACTGACAGGCTCAGGAGCTATTGTGCTGGGGTTGCTCCCCATTCCATCCAATACTGTAGGGTCACACCCTTTTACTTTAGCCGCGAGCCTAGGCTTGACACCACACAGGGGGAACCCTTCACGAAACACAGTACATCTGTATATACATTTTATAATTTATGTCCTTCCCTCATCTTACAAAACTCACTGCAACATAATACATCTGTATATCTATATACTGTGCATATAATTATGTGTGTAGGTGGGACTCATTGTAACATGTGGAACTCACTGAAACATGTTAATTCATCGCCACACATAGAACAATTCTGGGGCTCACCCATGTGAGACTGTACTAACTAATATATCTCGAGCACTAAGCACGTAATATAATCACTCTGCTCTCTATAGCATAGTGGTAAGGTGCACAAGCACGCCAAAATACAATCAAGTGCGTAGTGCCGCTCACCATAATGAATCATCCATACTAACATGTCAAGAAATCCTCACTGCCTACTACAACAAGGCAACGTTACACATGCAAACAAGCAAATCGTAATATCTTGGTGTAGCATCTGCGGGCTACCCCTTTCCCTCCCCCGTTGCTTGTGACTGAGCATGTGTTCACTTCTTTTTCCCCTTATTGTTGACGTTTGCCAGAGTGAAACTCCGTGACCTTATCCTCCCTTTCTTGTGAGTAGTTTTGTTCCTCGCTCGGTTGTTGTTGGGTTTTCATAAATATTAGCATGTTCCCGAACATTCGATAACGTTGTAGATATAGATGTTTACACCAGATTTGGCCTCGAGTGATGTAACCTGGTGACGTATTGATATGTGATTGGTTAGTCTATGTGTTTCGGGCGAGGCCAAAGGTTACATTTATTTCAGGAACTTTCTATAGAAATACCTATATATATGGACCCATGTGAGTGGTTGGTCGGTGAGTAAGTGAGTTTTCCTTCTCGTGTGGCATAGGATATTTAGTTGTTCGCTGGTGCCTTCCTAGTATTTTATTGTTAAGATACAGTTATTAAACTTTAGTATTATTTAATCGATCGTCGGATCTCGTGTTTATTTATTCTACAGCTGTAATAGTTTCGTTTTCTAAAGGGTTGTAGTTAGATCAACTAACTCCCCCCTACTATAACGTGCTAGAACAACCTCAGCTATTACATTTGGTTAGCGAGCTATCCTTAACCCTCACCCTGCGAAGGGTGGCATATGTCGGCATCAACTTTCAATGCACTTACTCTGCACGGGCAGACAAAGTCGGCAAGGTCAAGCTGACCACACAGCCCACAAGCCAGATTTTCATGCTTCGAGTCACTGACCTCTTTGAGACATAACTACCGTCTTATTGCTCACTGTATCTCTTCTAAATCAGAGGCATTGTGACATGGACATGTTAACCAGTTAACCACTGGTTGGAATCATAGAGACTAAGCTTTCAAAGGCTCTCCCCACGCTATCAAAAGATGTAACTGTGATGTTTCCACTTTCTCTCACTAACTTTCTTCTGACACCAGCCGTGATGGGCACGGCACAAACACACTAAATAATCGACTATCTCTCTTCTATAAGTTATAACAAACGATATCTGTATTGCTTACATATATACAATAATTATTAATTCATTCAATAATAATAGGAACATAGGTCATACAATTTCATGTGAATTTCGATGGAATGAAGTTGATGCAAATCAGTACATGCTAATTAAATGGCTTCGTAATATTCAATCTCTAGCACATTTTATAAAACACATGGGAACATTCAGCATAAGGAAACCTCTCCTTTAGGGGTGTATGGCGCTATCTGGGCACTGGTTCTTCCTCTCTACCCTGGCTTGACTGCGCAGTTAGATCAACAGGTATCGGCAGGTACCAATAGGTCGGGAAGCCAAGAAGCCACGATGTCGTTAATCAAAGTACAAGAAGTTGAGAAGCCAAGAAGGCGTTGTTCTTCCTCCTCTGTAGAAAAACAATCGCAACTTCCTAATCTACTGCTGGAAGGCATGACTCCCATACTTACTCCATGACGGATATTCATCATTAATACTTTAACCACTGACACTGTTATAAGTCAGTCAGCAGCTCCCATACTCCATAGGCTCCCATATAGGCAATAGAATAAACGATCAATACAGTTTCAATGATATTTACACGTTCCCCACGAAGAATAACGCTCTCTCTAACAGACCCCATCCTATAAGGTTTCGTAACATATATATAACGGCGTTTCCGTGACTCTCTCAGAGGCAGTAGTTATACCAAAGTAAACCCACTAGATTTAGGTTCTACAATCATGAACATTAAGTAAAATTACACATACATCGTACAATTAACTTACCACTCAGCAACAGCTCAAATGCCGACAAGATACCAAAGATACCACGCTCTGACAAAGGATGTTTGCGGGTTCCCTGACCTTCCCCACTCACAAGACTAGTACAAAGTTACAGTTGCGGTTGTGGTCTCCTCTTCGGCACGAAGCTGGTGAGTGCTCTCAGCGGTCTGAAGTTGGAAGGAGCGTTCGGGGATTTATACCCAGTCAGGTAGCGTCCCAAGACGCCCACCGAGTGTGCATTAGTTATCCTAATAGCCACCCCCGTCGACTCCACGTCAAATACTATTGAAACAGCTCTACCCCCCAAGCAATTCCCAGGTGATCTGATCGACAAGTACGGCGGTCAAGTAAACATTACCCTTTTCGGGTGTCAAAGCGCTTCAGTTGCATCGGCTACTTTCCCCCTCTGGCCTACAATAACTCTGTCTCCCCGCCGTTAGCTATCTTCCCACGCTAGCTATACCTTGCCTGTCTGTCGCCCTGTTACAATCGCCCCCACTTAAGTCGATTTTCCCTGGCAAAATCGGCTAATAAAATTATTAATCTACTGGTAATCTAGATAGAGTGTCGGCCCATAGAGCGTCTCGCCCCCTGATGTTGCTGACTCGAAAGTTATATGGTTGCAGCGCCAGGTTCCATCTAGTTACCCTCGCGTTCTTCTGGTCTTTAGTTCGCATCCAAGTTAGAGGTCGGTGGTCCGTCTCTAACACGAAGTTTCTCCCATACAGATACGCCTGCAACTTACTAACGGCGAAAACTATGGCCAGGCATTCCTTTTCAATTGTTGAGTAGTTCTTCTCCGCGGGTTTCAACTTTCTGCTAACATATACAACTGGATACTTCGTACCCTCGTCTTCTTGAAGTAGGCAGCCACTCACTCCAAGGTTAGATGCGTCTGTCTGGAGAATCAGTTCCTTGTTCCAGTCTGGCATCCGTAGTATCGGCTCGGAACTCAAACAAATTTTTAGGGCATTGAACGCGTTCTCCTGCGCGTGTCCCCACGCGAACTTTGTGCCCTGGGACTTCTTTGTGAGGTCTGACAACGGCGCCGAGATTGCACTGTAATTTGGTACAAACTTCCGATAGTACCCCGTTAGCCCCAGGAAACTCCTCACTTGTGTCTTGGTCGTCGGTCGGTCACAGTCGACAATGGCTCGCACCTTACTCTCCTGCGGTCTTACAGTCCCCTGTCCCAGCTTATGGCCCAAGTACTCGACTTCTGTCATCCCTATTAGCGTCTTGGTAGGTCTAGCTTTTAAATTTGCCCGTCTCAGTCGCTCGAAGACATTCCGACAACGTTCCAAGTGGTCAGGCCAATTTGCACTGTGTATAAGACAGTCGTCTACAAATGCATCTACCCCTTCGCCAGCATCTTTTAATACTTTCCTCATGAGCCTGTTAAATGTGGCGGGGGATCCCTTCAACCCGAACGGCATGACCCTGTACTGGTATAGCCCAAACGGTGTGGCGAACGCCGTCAGGTGTTTATCTTCCTCGGCCATCGGAACTTGATAAAAGCCCTTTGTCAAGTCCAGCTTGGTGAAATATTTTGCCTCCGCTAGATTGGAAATAATGGCTTCTACCTCAGGCATCGGTTCGGCGTCATCGGCAGTCACAACATTTAGCCGCCTGTAGTCGTTGCAGAAACGATGTTGACCATCGGGCTTCTTAACTAATACAATTGGACTATTGTACGGGGACTCGGACGGTTCGATGATTCTGGCCGCAAGCATCTTGCCTACCTCAGCATTGACAGCTTCTCTAGTTGAGTACGGTAGTTGGTAGGGTCTTACCTTCACAGGTTTTTGATCTAGCAATGGGATTTTGTGCTTGATCAGGTCAGTGAGCCCTGGTACATCGGTAAATATATCTTTGTATTCTTCCATGAGCTCTTGCATCTGTTCTCTCTGATCCTGATCTAGCGTGTCCCCTAACTGTACATCCCTGTAGGTTTCGGTCTGTTCTAGCTTAGGCATGACTGTCTCCAGAGGCATCGAAGTCGCTTCCTCTCCTTCATCGGTCTCGTCAATTATAGCTGCAGCTATTGCCTCTGTGTTTTCCTGTTCGTCTTCCCTCTCAATATACTTCTTCAGCATATTCGCGTGATACAGTCGTCTCTTCCCCTTGACGTTCACCATGTAGTTCACTGACCCCCTCTGCTCTTCTACTTTGTAAGGCCCTTTCCAAGTCATCTGTAGTTTCGATCCGTCACTTGGGAGAAGTATGAGGACGGAATCGCCCACTTGGAGTTTCCTCTGTTTGGCCCCCCTATCGTAGTATTTCTTCTGCCTGTGTTTTTCGACGCGGCTGTTCTCGGCTACGACTTTCATGGCATCCTCCAATCGTTCCCTCATATCTACCACGTATTCGTACGATGACCTCGTTTCTGACTCCGCTTCCCCAGTCCACAGATTCTTCAGTATTGCAAGTGGTCCTCTCACAGGGTGACCGAACACTAGTTCAAACGGCGAAAAACCTGTACTGGCCTGTGGGGTTTCGCGATACGCGAACAGCAGTGGACACAACATTCTGTCCCAGTCCTTGGGTCTGTCATGAGCTACTCGGCGAAGCATATTCTTCAGCACTCCGTTAAATCTTTCACACAGACCATTGGCCATCGCGTGGTAGGGCGAGCAGAATATCTGTTTCGTTTTGAGAAGTGCACTGACCTCTCTCATCAGCTCACCGGTAAACTGTGATCCCCTATCTGAAACTATTTCCTTTGGTATGCCTAACCGAGAAAATATTTCCATTAACGCTTCACTGACCTGCTCAGCTGATATCCCCCTTAAGGCTACGGCATCCGGGAAACGCGTGGCATAATCTACTAGCGTCAAAATATAACGCGATCTCCCATGTTCCGTACGCGGAAGTGGACCAACCAAATCTATGGCGACGCGCGAAAAGGGCGTGTCGATCAGGGGTGTCGGCACTAGGGGTACCTTTGTCACCCTACCTTTATTGGATGTCCTTTGACACGCGTCACACGATCGACAGAAACGACCTACGTCCGCACCTATCCCAGGCCAAAAGAACGACTGCATTATTCTGTCCTGTGTGCGCGAAATTCCTAAGTGTCCCCCGAACACTCCTTCGTGAGCTATCTTCATCAGCTCACTTCGGTACTGCTTAGGTACCAACAACTGCTCCACATCAGCACGTCCAGCCCCGGCCTTCTTTACCCGATAGTAAATTCCCTTACTCTCCTTTATGTGAGTACCTACCTCAGCCGATTGCTCCAACGTGGCTCTCTCCCTTAAAACTCTCAAAGTTTCGTCCTCTCTCTGGGCCCGGGCTATCTCACCTGGTGTGAGTTCCCCTATCTTGGCCCCTACCCTTACCTCCTCCGTTGAGTTGTCCTTGGCCTCCTCATTATCTGTGGTCTGACTCACTTTCGCACTCGCATTCTCACACTCATGCTCTTCCTTGTCAATCTCCACCTTGCGAGATCGCGTGAGTACCACACTTATCTTCTCAAGAGACGCCCCCTTTATGTTTCCTATAATCAAATCGGCCACTGGGTCTTCCACTACTAGCGCTTTGAGAAGCCCAGTATAAAATGGGGTTTCTACCCACATTTCCGCGACAGGAGCAGACCTTCTCGTCCCGTCCATCAGGACATAACTCCTGTTCTTCCCAGTTAAGCTGTTAGGAGGCAGTTTGTCCCTTTTTATAATCGCACACGTGCATCCCGTGTCACGAAGGATAGTAATCTCTTTATCCCCTATCCTCCCCTTCTCCAAAAATGGAGCGGATAAATCATTCTCCGGAACATCGTCTTCGGGCTCATGTTCTGTCGAACCTTCTAACTCAATACTCTTACCTTCCGTCTCCCAAGAAATGAAGGTCTGTGGCCCAACACTCTGCTCAGCCCCTGGTTGAGTATTCGCCCTGCCCGATGACTCCCACTGACTGTCATCGGCTTCCTCATCGCTGGTTAGTACGACTGCGGTCGTCTCTTTCTGTCTCTTCCTACAGAATCTCGCAATATGGAGAAGTGACCCACACACAAAACAACCACGCCCACTCTCACGCTGGGACTTACCTCGGTTGTCCTCGACAGTGGCAGCAGCACCCTTCTTCGTCCTGCCCTGGTCACACTGCCTACTCAGGTGATTGGGAGAGCCACAGTTGAAGCATACCGGTTTACTCACTCCTAAACCCTTACTTCTGCTCTCCTCAACCCTCTTACCTGACTTCTGCTGTTGCTCCAGCCCTCGCTTCGACTGATGAGCCTCACTATACAAGTCCGCCATCTCAACTAACTCATGCACGGACTTGGGGTCCCTCTCTTTCAAATATATGGAAAGATTACAGTCGACAATCTTCAACATCTGCTCCCTGACTAACAGATCCGTAATCCCTTCCATAGTTCTCTCTGCCTCTGAGAGGTCTACCCACCTCTCAAAATATCTCTGCAATCTCACGGACAGCTGCGTATAAGTTTCGTCCTTATCTAGACGACTCTCCCTAAACTTACGCCTATAACCCTCTGCCGTGAGGTGATACTTCTTGAACAACACCTTCTTTACCTTCTCGTAATCCCTACTGTCTTCATCGCTGAGACCGGAATAAACATCTAACGCCCTGCCAGTTAACAATGCCCCTAACATGTCTGCCCAGGTGTCTTCTTCCCAATCATTTGCCTGCGCGAGCCTTTCAAATCTTTTCAAATACGAGTCGAGATCCTCGCGCGAGTCATCAAAAATGGCAATTTTAGGTACCTTCGGGGCAGCAGATTTTCCATTCCCTTTACCATTGTGACACCCGTTTTTGGCTAGTTCCCGTTCGCATTCCATTCTCTCCCTTTCAAATTGTCTTTCCTTCTCCTTTTCTTCTCGTTCGCGCTCCTTTTCTTCTCGTTCGATAGCCCTTTGTTCTCGGTTTTGGGCTTTCTCTTCGTCCCACCTAATTTTGAATTCCTCATCACTAATGCCTTCTTGTCTGGCAAGCTTCAGTGCGCCCAGATAGTCCATCAGCAATTGACCTGTAAACAAAGCTAACAATAAAGCGTGGATCGTAACTGTGAAGTTAACAACAATATTCCTGCAATAGCAAACAACAATTTTCTCTGTGACAAAAGATAAAATTGAACAGTCAATGCACAGGTAAAATCAGAGCATGTCGCAGGCACTAAATGTCAATCTCTCTCACTCGCCTCAGGGCAGATGACCTGTCCACACAATCACACAATAGCCCCTTGACACGACCCAGATCAAAATTAAATGTTATTTACTAGCAGAATCCCACTTCTGACACCATTGTGATGTTTCCACTTTCTCTCACTAACTTTCTTCTGACACCAGCCGTGATGGGCACGGCACAAACACACTAAATAATCGACTATCTCTCTTCTATAAGTTATAACAAACGATATCTGTATTGCTTACATATATACAATAATTATTAATTCATTCAATAATAATAGGAACATAGGTCATACAATTTCATGTGAATTTCGATGGAATGAAGTTGATGCAAATCAGTACATGCTAATTAAATGGCTTCGTAATATTCAATCTCTAGCACATTTTATAAAACACATGGGAACATTCAGCATAAGGAAACCTCTCCTTTAGGGGTGTATGGCGCTATCTGGGCACTGGTTCTTCCTCTCTACCCTGGCTTGACTGCGCAGTTAGATCAACAGGTATCGGCAGGTACCAATAGGTCGGGAAGCCAAGAAGCCACGATGTCGTTAATCAAAGTACAAGAAGTTGAGAAGCCAAGAAGGCGTTGTTCTTCCTCCCCTGTAGAAAAACAATCGCAACTTCCTAATCTACTGCTGGAAGGCATGACTCCCATACTTACTCCATGACGGATATTCATCATTAATACTTTAACCACTGACACTGTTATAAGTCAGTCAGCAGCTCCCATACTCCATAGGCTCCCATATAGGCAATAGAATAAACGATCAATACAGTTTCAATGATATTTACACGTTCCCCACGAAGAATAACGCTCTCTCTAACAGACCCCATCCTATAAGGTTTCGTAACATATATATAACGGCGTTTCCGTGACTCTCTCAGAGGCAGTAGTTATACCAAAGTAAACCCACTAGATTTAGGTTCTACAATCATGAACATTAAGTAAAATTACACATACATCGTACAATTAACTTACCACTCAGCAACAGCTCAAATGCCGACAAGATACCAAAGATACCACGCTCTGACAAAGGATGTTTGCGGGTTCCCTGACCTTCCCCACTCACAAGACTAGTACAAAGTTACAGTTGCGGTTGTGGTCTCCTCTTCGGCACGAAGCTGGTGAGTGCTCTCAGCGGTCTGAAGTTGGAAGGAGCGTTCGGGGATTTATACCCAGTCAGGTAGCGTCCCAAGACGCCCACCGAGTGTGCATTAGTTATCCTAATAGCCACCCCCGTCGACTCCACGTCAAATACTATTGAAACAGCTCTACCCCCCAAGCAATTCCCAGGTGATCTGATCGACAAGTACGGCGGTCAAGTAAACATTACCCTTTTCGGGTGTCAAAGCGCTTCAGTTGCATCGGCTACTTTCCCCCTCTGGCCTACAATAACTCTGTCTCCCCGCCGTTAGCTATCTTCCCACGCTAGCTATACCTTGCCTGTCTGTCGCCCTGTTACAGTAACATCAACATGCAAAACTGTTGCTCAATAAATCTGCAATATTATCTCATTTCTCACAAGCTGACAATCATCTAGAGTTGTCTGTATCTAAGAACCAATCAGAAACAAGCTCTGAAATGATCTTTGCCCCAAATGCACACATTGGTCCATTAGTATGTGTCAATCAGGATGAAACCATTTATTTAGGGCTTGGGGGCATGGCTAGTTATCATGCTTTGTTCTCACAAAAAGTACAGCTGTCAGTTTAGTTTCGTAAGTCAGGTCATTGGTTAGAGACTTACAGACAGAGGTTTCGCTGCTTAATCCATTATCAAGCGTGATAAAGCATAGCAGCGAATGTTTTCATACCGATCAATATATAAAAACCGAGCCATGTGGACAGCGGTAGTGTGGTCATCGTACATCGGCAAGTGTCAGTGCGACCCAGGTACAATTCTCTGTGAGTAAGGTTACTGACCGGACAGGGGGCTTTGAGTGTCAGTCGCAGGGTGAGCGTTAACATCTAGCACAACAAACGCAAACTTAAACAATAAAGTATGGTCCGAATGCTAACATAATATACTGCATAAATCATAATATCAATACACTGTACCGCGCATCTCTACATACATCTTGCACAAGGTAAGGTTAATGGGCCATCAGCATCTAACACAAGTAACAGGGCATCTTACGTCAAATGACAATAATTATGGTAATTACCATTGAGCCAGATTCACAATAGTGTCTATAGATCAGACACATTTTCTACGCGGTATCCCGGGGGGGGGGGGGGGGGGTGTGCGGCACATCATCGGCATCAGCACACTTTACGCAAATTAAAGTCACTTGTAATACATGTATATATTTTCCAACTCACTCAAAGTCTCTCCACTACATGTTACTGCATCATGCCAGAGCGGGGTGCGTGGCGGCACTACTACTGGCCCACTGGCCTGGATTCACTGCGCTGGTCACTCTGTTTCGGCGTCTTTGATGGGAAGATATCTGTTAACTACCCGAACTGGCATAGCATTTATGAGCCAGCGCGGACGTAATAGAGAGCTAGTCCAGTTTTGGACAAGTGGAATGCTCTGGCGTAGAGTCCAGCCCTGAATAATTGGTTAGGGTACCGACACAAAAAAATGCATAGCGTGACTAATGCTGGATGTACAGAAATCAACCTGATATCCCAGCAAACTGCAGAATTTACTCTATCGTCCTATTGAGCTATAATTTAATAAGTTTGACCCAGGGTGGCTTTATCGGTGATAACATGCATCTAGGTCATAGTTTACTTTAAATCCGAGACTCTTTTATTAATGATCTCACTAGGATACGTGCATCGGAGTACAATAAAATTGGTATCAATATAAAGTAGGAACTTGCCGCTAAAATTCTAACAGAATACTTTTACCAGAAACTCTGTAGTATGTATAATTTTTCAAAGGTGACGGGACTAGCAACATTTGGCAAACTCTTGCGGGAAACTTTAGTCCATCAATACGTCATATCATCGTTAATAACAAACATTATCATAACACCTATACTATACGGGCAGGCTATTGCCTGCTCTTAGAAATGAACCTGAGTTTCTGTCTTTCTGACGGTTGACAAGAAAGAATGAGCATATTTAAGAAACTTTAAGACATGGTACAAGAGCTGAATACCTGCTGGTCTCACATTCTAATTGACCAATCAAAATGCGTGCTGCCTCACAGCGAACAGGTCCCACGCTAATGTAAAAACAAAGGAAATAATTCGATTAATGGCAACCAGACAAGTGCCCATAAACTACTACGAGTAGCCACACCTTACTCATGCACTAGTGTTACAATGAAAGCACATTATTTGAAATAAAAGTCGCTTATCCTCTCACAGATTTCTTTCAGTTCATTAATTATACCCAGAATTTGATCAGAACGTTAACTTTACATATCAGTTTAATTTAATGAAAATCTTCTGTGTTTTGAAAAAGGCTGCATGATGGTTGCATGGGCTTTTAGCACACACATGATATCTTCTGAACTATACACCAAGTATGACGGTGTAATAGGCCAAAATATACCCCCCGCCCAGACTATACCTGGTGTAACGGGCCAAAGTATACCCCCCGCCCAGACTATACCCGGGGTTAAACTGGCCTAGCCCAGAATATACCCTATACAGTGGGGTTCATCAGGGGAAAAATTGAGTGCCTATAATTTAGTTTTATTTGAAGTGGATGATGGAATTGCACCATCTGTCAGTACTGTTGGGTTATTAATATGTTTTTATTATTATGTTTTGCGAGATCCTATTACTGGAATTCAGTCATATAATGTCTAAGACGTTATATTAACATTAGACATGGACAGGCTTGCAATAACGGATTCAGGAGGCAGCCATAGCAGATTTTGTAGTCCTTTCTTTATTTATAGAAACTCCCGTTGTGGTAACCATAACAATAATAACATGCCAGGTAAGCGAGTATGCCAGAGTGGCTTTGGCAAGTTGAATGGACATTACACCCCTCTCCAACTTAGATAAATAATTTCAATTAAATTTTAAAATAGGGAAGGGTTCATATTTATCCATCCAACCCGTCCTGTCATCTAGGCTTGAGACATCATGGAGATAATTCTTAAATGCTAGGACAATGGTAAGAATCCTCAGTATAATAATCGTTCCTAAGTGGTGTATCTGGTGGGCAGTTTAACAATACGACCGCTTCTAGTTACAGTGTTGGGGTGATTTATCTGTGTTTTTAAACGAGGAGATGGTGGAGAGGATGGGACCTCGTCCACATCTAGTGAGCCTGGTTGCTCGACCTGCAACCCCGTTGGATAGAGAGGTTGGGTTGGCTTTTGCAGATCGTGTGACCGTGATGGTTGGTCTTCTTCAGGTTTTCCAGGGAGACTATCAATGTCATCTTCCCGCATGTCATGTACCAAAGGTTCTGGTTCTTGAACTGAGACAGTTTTGAAGAACGAGGAGTTTCTGGTAACTGAATGTTGATTATTAGCTGCTGTCACCATGCTCCCCTTTATATCTTTGATAATGTAGGGTGCTGGATTGTAGGGAGGTGAGAGCTTGTTTTGTCTCGGCTGACGTACCAGTACAGCATCTCCTAGGTGTAGTTTATGTTGCTGAGTGTTTCGCTTGGTGTCAGCGTATCCTTTCTGTCGCATCTTCGCCGACAAATTGTTGTCCGCGATGTTCTCAGTCAGTTTCGTCTGGTCGGTAATGACCTCAGGTAGAGTAGTTCTCATCTTTCTGCCTGTGAGTGCTTCATGAGGTGAGACTTTGGTGGAGCTGTGCGGAGTGGCTCGGTACTGGCGGAGGAAGTTTGGTAGTTCCTGTTTCCAGTTAGACCCCTCTGCTTCACAGGTATGAACGAATTTGTTCAAAGATCTAACAAATCGTTCTGCCTCTCCATTTGCTTCTGGCCACAAAGGCGAAACCTTGCGATGGTGGAAGCCCAGCTTCCTAGCAAAAGATGAAAAGTCTTCTCCATTAAATGGAGCACCGTTGTCTGACTTCAAGACACTGGGAGTTCCGAACCTTGCGAATATCTGGTTAAGTTTCGGTGTCACCACACGTGCTGATGTTGAACTGATGATTTCCACCTCAGGAAAACGGCTGTAGTCATCAATGACGATGAGGAGATATTCTCCCGTAGGGAATGGGCCTGCAAAGTCAATGGATAACTCGTCCCATGGACGCTTGGGTAGTGGTGTCATCTGAAGTGGGTCACGTTGTTTGGGACTGGTGGTGGATGATTGGCAGGGAATGCATCCTTTTAGATGGTCCTCAACCATCTTGTCAATGCGTGGGAACCAGACCTTCTCACGAATGAGTTGTTTCATTTTTACAACACCTTGATGAGATGCATGTGCTAGCTTGATGACTTGTTTCTGTAAACTTGCTGGGACGACAACTCGGCTCTGCCTAAGGACAACTCCATCATGGACTGAGAGTTCATCCTTCAACTGCTTGAAGGGCGCTACAGATTTGGCGTTCCATTTTCCAGACATGATGGCGGTCATGACGTTTTGTAGCTGTTCATCATGGCTTGTAGCTTCTTTGACCTCGTTGAGTGTGAGGGCATGAGGAATCGATGCGTTTGTCACGTAACGAATGAAGTTCTCCCCGTCGTTGTCTCTGCTTGGTTTCGTGGATGGGTGACGAGAGAGGTAATCTGCTGGGTTAGCCTCATCTCGGCCTGGGCTGTACTTAAGGGTGAACTCATACGGCATGAGGCGTAATCTCCAGCGATCCATCCGTGCTGAACATGGTTTGCTGCTGCGGATGATGCCAAAAAGAGGCTTGTGGTCTGTGGTGACGGTGAAAGTAGAACCATACAGGTAGATGTGGAACTTCTCAACGCCGTATACCACAGCCAGCATCTCTCCCTCTGTTTGGCTGTAGCAACTCTCAACATCTGTTAGAGCACGGCTGGCATAGCAAATGACTCTGCCCTGTTGAGACAACATGGCACCAAGACCGCACGGAGATGCGTCGACTATGATCTCCATGTGTTTCTGGGGGTCAAAATATGCCATTACTCCGACCTTGGTGAGTGCTTCCTTCAGACTGTTGAAGGCTTTTTCTTGAGCTTTTCCCCATGTCCACGCCTGTGACTTCCTGATGAGTCTCCTGAGGGGTTCAGTGATGGTAGCATACCCGTCTATGTACCTCGACACAAACTGGGTCATACCAAGAAACGATCGTAGCTCTGACACTGAAGCTGGAGGTTCTGCGTTGGTGACAGCTTTGACCTTTTGAGGCTCTGGTGACATGCCGTCTTGTCCAAATATGTGCCCCAAGAACGATAGTTGATGGACACCAAACAAACATTTTTCTTTGTTCAGCTTTGCCCCTCTTTGTCGGAGCCGGGCGAGTGTTTCTCTAAGGCTTTCATCGTGTTCTGCTTTGTTCTTGCCATGGACAATTATATCGTCTATGAAGTGTGTGACGCCTGGGATGTCATGAAGAATGCCACTGAGAGCTTGTTGGAACATTTCTGGAGCAGCGTTCACTCCAAACATGAGTCTCTTATAGCGTCTTAGTCCGACATGGGTGGAAAAAGTTGTGATGAACCTGCTTTCCTTGTCCAGCTCTAAGTGGTGAAAAGCTTGTTTCAAGTCAATGCGGCTGAAGTCGGTTGATCCGTTTAGATCATTTATCATGTCCTCAATCGTTGGCATGGGATGTCGCTCTCGCTTGATTGCCTTGTTAGCTTCTCGCATGTCAATGCAAAGTCTAACTCCGCCAGACTTTTTGGGAACAACGACGATGGGACTAACCCATGGTGTGGGTCCATCAACAGCTTCGATGATGTCCTCTCGTTCAAGACGGTGAAGTTCCTTTTCAACGTCCCTCCGCACATGATATGGGGTTCTGCGGTATGTCTGAGCTTTTGGGGGCACTTGGTTGTCAATGTGCAGCTTGACATTGATGCCTTTGATCTTTCCAAATCCTTCATACAGGTCCTCTGGTATATGAAGGTTGAGGGCAAACGAAATTATGCCAAGATCCTCAGACGTTGTGCCAGAGAGAAGGTTTCGACATGATCGGTCCAAAGTTTCAACCACGTAAAACTTTGCATCTGTTCGTCGCTGTTTCTGCTTGTGAAATACCTTGGAGGTAAAGGAACCCATCACAGGAAGCCTGTCTGTAGTGTTGTACCCATAAATGGGTGTAGAGCTGGGCTCGAGTTTTGGCTTTGGTCTCAGTTTCTCGTATGTTTTCTTTGTGAGGACATTCACTGACGCTCCTGTATCCACGATGACATCAATATCCTGGTCGTACAGCGATACTACTGTCCGGGGTAGTTTTTTCGATGTTTCTATGGTGAACACACCGTCGCTGTCGCTGTCATCTGCCACGTGATTTACTGGTGCGTAAACTTTCTTTGAGGAACGGCATACCTTAGCAAAACGGTTTGTTTTGTTGCATGCAATGCACATCTTACCTTTGGCAGGGCATGGTTTGGATGGTGGGTGTGGGAATATTCCTCCACAATTTCCGCATCTCTGGTGTTTAGCAGCAGGTGCTTTGTTAATGTTGTTGTAGTTGAATTTCCATTTCTCCTTGGGCGGCCCTCTCTTTGTGTGTGCACCTTTCCCACCCACAGCACACGCTGAGTCAGCTGCAGACTCAATTTGTCGTGTCTGTTGTTCTGTTAACTCATCGTTTCTTGCTTCTGCAATCAGCTGATTGAGTGTTAGCCGATCGCGCAGGGCTTTTTTTCGCAGTTTCGATGAGATGATGCCTTCGATGAGCTGCGCTAAAATCTCTCTGTCCACATCTGTGAGGGAACAGAGTGCTGCCTGGGTTCTCAGCCTGACATGAAACTGGTCTACGTTTTCTGAAGGCAGTTGTTTCATTTTCCTCAGTTTGAATGCTTCAAACGTGGTGTTGACTCTTGGTGTGAAAAGTATGTTTCCAGCTCCTTTTTCAACGAAGTGTATGACTCTTTGCTTTCTGGCGTGAAGATTTCTACTAGGTCAAATACCTCATCACCGCCATAGTGCATCAAAAGGGCTTGTTTACGCTCTTCGGATGAAATGTCCATAGCTACGATTAGGTTCTCAAATTTGGAGAGCCACTTCTTCCACCTGGTTCCAGCTGATAGTTCATCTTCCCTAACTTTAAAAGGAGGGAAATGTGGCAGTGCATTAGCCATACTTTGTTTTTAGTCTGAGGACAGATGTCACTGTAGATCTATGGATACCTTCTTCTTTTGTTGACCTAAAAACGTAGGCGTAGGAAAGGCTGTCCGTAGTCGTTTTAACCACGTATAGAGGCCTACCCAGCGCTTTGTGGATAGCTCGACACACTCGTCACTAGATCTACAGCTAGTTCAATTACGGTACTTTAAACAGCTAGAAACGTTGAAAGAAAGATTCTACCACTTTATATTGTGAGATTCGGGTATCCTCGTCGCCAATATAATGTCTAAGACGTTGTATTAACATTAGACATGGACAGGCTTGCAATAACGGATTCAGGAGGCAGCCATAGCAGATTTTGTAGTCCTTTCTTTATTTATAGAAACTCCCGTTGTGGTAACCATAACAATAATAACATGCCAGGTAAGCGAGTATGCCAGAGTGGCTTTGGCAAGTTGAATGGACATTACAAGTCATATCAAAATACCTGTAAAGTGGTACCATAAAGAATAACAACCCTTCACTTTTAGCAAAGGAGTCATGTGTAAAAAATTCACATGTAGAAACTGATTGATCAACAGCCCTTGACTTTTAACAAAGCAGTCATATGTAAAAAATTCACATCTAGAAATTGATAGATCATTTTGTTATATTGATAAAGCTCCCTTTACAACCTTCACAGATATCCAACCTCCTCAGTTCCCGAGTGGTTGTCCTCCTGACATGGAGTACCCTCGTGCCAGTTTGGATGAGGACACCTATGTCATGTACACATTGCCTCAAGCCATTGACAACTCTGGGGAATCTGCAGTGGTGAAGGGGCAGCCCATGCCAGGGTCTGTCTTTGAAGTGGGAGCAACAAATGTTATTGTAACTGCCTCTGACCATGCAGGAAATGTGAAAACATGCCAGTTTGCAATATACGTGAGAAGTAAGCTGGATGGTCTTTATGTATATTATATTATGTATATGCCCGACTCCAGACTCCCTAAGCAAATCTTCTTCTCTGAGCTCTCCAATGGAACGAGGAATGTTGGGGCCCCAAAGAGACGTTACAAAGACACTCTCAAGCAATCACTGAAGGCCTTTGCCATTGATGTGAGTGAGTGGGAAAAGCTCTCGCTTGATCGTGCAAATTGGAGGGCGGCCCTTACCAGAGGCAGCAAAGCATGGGAAGCTGACAGAGTCCAGCAGGCTATCAAAAAAAGAGAACGGCGCAAGAAAAGGCCCAGTGGTACTGAACCAACGGAGCACTCTTGTCATTTATGCGGAAGGGTCTGCAGGGCAAAAATAGGACTTATCAGTCACATGAGAAGCCATAAGTCATGAAAGAACAGTCTTTCCATTCTGTCCTCTGTGTCCTTCAGTTCTCTTTATTGTCCATGTGTTGAAATTCTCAACAATTTCTGTTCTTTATTCCTCTGGTGTTGTTAAGGTCATCATCATACCTGATGGACGAACTATTATTATTATTATTATTATGTATATGTATATATATATGTTTGTAATTTAGACGAGTGTATAAGAAAGTCATTGCAGTGGTTGGAATATGTTCATGCTTTTGTTCTCCTTACATTTTATCATTTTAATATGAAGGAAAAATAAATTAAAAGGATATGAAGATCTAAATACATTCATGAAATGATATATTAGGGTCATCCTACTAGCTTTTTAGTCATGTTTCATATTATAAATAATATACCATGTAAAGGACAGTGTGACTGACTAGACATAATTTGGGAGTAGAAACATTGGTTCCCACACTCTGAAAATTTCCTAATTCATTTTCCTTTATCAGCCACTTCATGTGATGAACCTGACCTGGAGAAAGACAAGAAGTTGCTGGTTTATGACTGTCCAAACAATTTTGTGTACGGTGCAACTTGTGGTTTGAGCTGTTCAGACGGGAATCAAGTCCAAGGACCTACCACAATAAAATGTGACAAAACTAATGCAAATGACATTCCTGACTGGACATGGCAAGGAAACTTGGCGCCTTACTGTCTCTGTGAGTAAAAAATATAACCTGGAATAACAGATGTGCAGAGTACACCAATTGTGTAGTGCTCATTTCTTCACATTAAAAAAAAATA
Organism: Onchidella celtica; assembly: GCA_963931925.1. Lineage (NCBI taxonomy): Eukaryota > Metazoa > Mollusca > Gastropoda > Systellommatophora > Onchidiidae > Onchidella > Onchidella celtica. The sequence goes on along the minus strand of OZ007568.1, from coordinate 13,648,653 downwards.
CACAGAATGAATTGTAGGACGAATGAGTGGCTATGTGGGCTTATGTGTAGTGGGTTCTAGTATTTCTAAGGGATACACAACCAAAAAAACAACGCATGTTCTCCGTTGATGCTATTATTTATTTACATGCCAAAACCAAAAAAAAGAAACCCCAATCAGCCATGAGCTGGAACAAAAGAAAAAAAGATAAAATATGATTAGAATAATTTCAACATCAATCAAATAATCAATGGTGAGCATTATAGAAATCGAGTAATTTTCAGAACATCAACATGATACAAGTAATTACATGGGCGGGTACAAATGCTAAGGATAATGAAGTACAAGTAAGAACTAAAATACAAGGGGTCTCCGGTAACTGTGCATGCAATGTACTAAAGTATAGATGGACATAATCAATGAAGGAGCAGGATCACAATCGTTCTACTACCCTGAGCCGGGCACAACAAATCTAGAGCTGCCACTTCAAAAAGCGGTGATCAACAGTGACCAACTGACAGCTAATAACACAGACACTGCATACTGCTGCAGCCCATCTTACTCAAATTGTCACCGACACACTCAGCGGCTATTGTGCTGGGGTTGCTCCCCTTTCCATCCGATACTGGAGGGCCACACCCCCACAGTCGCAGGCCGATGCTAACGCGTGCATGACACTACACAGGGAGAACATGACACTACACAGGGAGAACCCTCCTTGATTTTGTCCTTCATGCATCTTATGAAACTCACTGAAACATAATACATATTTATATGTGTGACTCATTGTAACATATGGAACTCATTGAAACATGTCAATTCATTGCCACATTTAGAACTCACTGGGACGTGTTAATAGTGAAATAATTGGATACAAATAGCAATTCTGGGGCTCACCTGTGTGAGACTGCACTAAATAATACATCTCAAGCACTAAGCATGTAATATGGAATACAATGCATAGTAGTATAGCGGCCTGATACAAGCACCTGTAACATAATCAAGTGCGTAGTACTGTCCACTATGATGAATCACCTACAATAGTGATGTATGTCAAGAAATCCTCATGGCCTACTACAACAAGGCAATGTTACATGCACACAAGCAAATCGTAATAACTTGAGGTTAGCGAGCCATTGTTAACATCTATCACAACAGAGTGTCCCGAGTGGAGTGAGTGCAATTAAGGGGATTGCTACAGAGCGGGTGTAGAGTAAGAAAGGCTCACGGTAGGCAAGTCAGTTAAGCGTGCTGTTGTGAGTAGTGGGAGGGTCTGAATGAGGCGAAAGCGCGGTATTACTATCACTGCAAGTTAGAAGGTCCTACGGAGCGGACCTGTGAATAAGAGCCCATCGGGCGGACATAAGGGGAGCAGTCGAGAAGACTAGTGAGAGAGTCTTTCCAGTGATGACTGGTACGTAGAACGTTGATTGATTATTATGATTGATGTATTATATTATATTCGTCTATTACCATGATGTAAATAAGTATATGTGAGGAATGTGGAAGTCCTTGATATTGGATATAGCAATGTGCGCCATGAGCGATAGATGAAAGTGAGTTCATGGATTTGTAGCGCGAGTGAGTAGTGTGTACTCCGATGGAGGTGTGTTACCGTAAGATGTGTGGTGAGTGAAAGGTGAACTAGTGTGTGTACGCTTCATGGGTTGTAAGGAGAGGTGGAGTGAATAGAAATGGTAGGGTATTATACCAATGTAATGTTATTCTTGTAGGTGTCGAGGACGGGCCGCAGAGCCACCTCGATGAGCACAGGGGATAGGCCAGCATAGGGCCGGAGGCCACACATAGGCCGTTAGTGAGGCTCTCAGTGCAGGACAGTAGAGGCACATAGAGTCGTGGCAGTCAGGCCACGGACAGGGACGTAGATATGAGAGTGAATGAGATACTATATTATTGCCATGTTGATGGGCAAGTGAACTGATAAGGTGTATGCCAATAGGAAGGTGATAGTGAGAGACTGCGGTGTCAGTGAATCATTAATGTACTATTAAGACCCTGAGGGGAGAGGCTGAGGCCGAAGTGCCTTTAGGAAGTAACTACCGGATCGTGGATCCGAGGAAGAGTGCATGTGAGAGTAAGGCCGTTGTACGGCAGTGAAGTTCAATAATATAATGTATGTAATTGCGCTATTATCTGTATAATTTATGTATAATAAATGTGTGAGTCTGATGAGTTGTTCTGTTAAGTGTTAAACTCGTTTGTTCGTGATTGTTGTCCTGTCATAAACTATTACATCTCCCAGTCTGGGATTTGTGACATTGGGGGCTCGTCCTGTTTACCTGTGGTCATTTTGACATTGTGTAGTCGTTATATCTAGTTGTTTTTCTGTTGTGCTAGGAATTCGTGCTGTTGTCTTTGTTCGTGGGATGAATGGAAATTTCATGATGGTATGATTTATGTATATTTATGAATATGTATTGATGCATGTATTTTGATGAATATGTATTAATGTGTACTTAAATTTCTGCAGAGTGTGCGTGCCAGCCTGTAGAGGTCAAGCAGCCAGAGCTCCGAGACAAGGGGAGAGGTTACAGAAAAGTTAAGTAAAAGTCAAAATTTTTGTGCCCTGGATTGTGGGCTGTTCCTTTAATCTGTCTTTTTCCGCTGTTTTTCTGTTTTCGTTGTAATTGATTATACGGGCGGTGGCGCAGGTTTGCTGTGGTGAGCGTAGTTTATCCTCTTCGGGAGGTGGGCTAAATTTGGAACTTCGTTCATCACAGTGAACAGTTCTGTAGGGACCTGTATTTTTGTTTAGATTGTAGCGTCGATATCTTCTCTGTTCCGCAGGAAGACGTATTCTCTTGTCCCTCTTTCTACCTATCTATAGATACGTTCTTTTTTTTCAGACTCTGTTCTTGTTCGTACCGTGTTGTGTAATCGGCGTAGTAGGTTGCATTTTTTTTTCCATTATAGTTTTTTTTTGTTGTAGAAGCTTTGTCCTAGTCTGGTTCGTTGTCCTTGACGTACTTGTGGTCCTTCTACTGTATTTCTTCATTCTTGTCGTTTCTATTTTCTTTTATAATTAATAGTGCTATACATTTTATAGATATAGAATTAGTTGTGCTGTAAAGGTAAATTTCTGAATTGTATTTGAGACAACTAGGTATTGTTATATCTGGTGTGATCTCAGGTCTCTGGTCGTATCGTTAGTGATCATACCGACAGGTTGGTCGTCTTATAATAGATACCATAACCATAAATCTGTGAAATGGCGGAACTCCAACAACTAATGAAGTTGGGTAAGGAACTTGGCCTGGAGGGAGAGGAGCTACGCGGCTGGATTAAAGAACAGCAGGCAGAAATGCGCGATGAGCGTGCTAAGGATAGAGAGCGAGAAAAAGAGGCTCAGGAAAAGGAGTTAGAAGCTCAGCGACAGGAGAGACAGGATAAGGAGCAGGAAAGGGAGTTTAAGTTAAAGGAGTTAGAAGATAAGCAGCAGGAGAGAGAGGCGCGAATAAGAATAGCGGAGTTGGAAATCAAAAAGAATACGCCAACAGAAACAGTTGAGCGGCAGGTACACAATAAAGGTGGCGTTAGGATTAAGCTCCCTACGTTCGACGACCGGAAGGACGACATAGACGCCTTCCTTTACAGGTTCGAACTGAACGCACAATTGCAATGGGGGGAAAATAAGGAATTATGGGCCACGTACCTGGCGTCTCTGTTGCAGGGGCGAGCGTTAACCTACTTTAAAGAGCTACAGCGCGAAGACGTCCAAGATTACGATAAGCTGAAGGCTTTGCTGCTTCGCCGATTTGCGGGTACCGAGGAATATTTCCGGGAGCAGTTTAGGCGAGCACGTGCAGATACCAGGGAGGACTTTGCTGCCTTCGTCGCGAGACTAACGGAATATTTCGCGAACTGGGTAGACTTGGCGCATGTGGGCGCGGATTTTGCTAAACTGAAAGACTTAATGATCCATGACCAGCTGTACGCGTCGTGCCACAAAGATCTGGTGGCTTTCCTGAAAGAGAACGAACCCGCGACGGTGCAGGAGGCGTCTAAGTTGGCGGAGGCATACCGTACGGCACATCCGTCCAAACCAGTCGCCAGGGCGTACGTCCAAGATGCTGGGTACGTCGCCGTTGTCGAGGGGTCGCCGGCAGGACTTAGGGACAGGTCGCGTCAGCGTGGTGCCTATGGCGGGCAAGCCCAGGGGCAGCGTAGGGGCTATCACCAATCACCGGCATATGGATCCGGTAAAGTTGACCGAGCAGGAGGGCTAGGTCGCGGTAATGGCCGGGGGCGATTTGTGACCTTTGCCGATGACCGACGGCATAGGGACTCTAGTTCCGGTCGCGATGGGTCACGGGGACCCAGGCCTAGTGCAGCACAGGGAGCGGAGTGTTGGACTTGCGGACGCGTGGGTCACTTTTCACGCGAGTGTAGGGCCGCGAAGTGTTGGAACTGCGGTAGAGCAGATCACATCAGCGTGAATTGCCCTGCAGGTAGGATAGCGGCGAACGTGGACAGTAGCTCCAGTCCATGTTCCCCAAATAAATTTCATCATGCGGCTGCGTGTGTTACATCGGACAACGGAGGCGGACAGTATTCTAAGTGTCCCAGTTGTGAGAAGTTATTATCTTCCGGTGTTTTACCTTGTGGGAGAAAGATCCCCGTTATAAATTCATGTCATACAGGAGGTGGTCTTAGGGTTTATCCGGGGTTTGTTGGGGACGAACCGGTCTCGGTTTTACGAGATACAGGATCTACCGTTGTGGGAGTGCATAGAGACTGCATTCGGGATTCACAGCTTACAGGTGAGACTGTCCCGTGCATCCAATTTTCGGGGGCCATTGAGAAATTACCCATGGCAAGAATAATGATAGATACACCTTTCCTTAGCGGGGAAGTCGAAGCAGTCGTTGGTTGTTTTCCAGGCGCCCAGCTCATCATTGGGAATGTATCACGGGTAGTTTCCCCTTCCGATGAGAACGTGCAAGCATGGTCGCAATCAAAAGGTATTGACTTTTGCGCCGCGGTCGAAACACGTCGACGGGTAGCTGATAAAGATAAGATTAGACCTTTGGCAACACCAGCGGTCAACCTAGATATCACGCCAGAGCGCTTGGCGAGATTACAAAGGGAGGACCCATCATTAAACCCATGTTTTGGGGAAGCGCGAACCGAGAAAACGAGGAGATATAAGAACGGGTCGTCCTCCTTTGTTGTTCAGGCGGGCATTCTGTTCCGTAAGTATGTAACGGTGTCCTCCATTTTAAAGCAGGTCGTTGTGCCAGCGTTGCTGATCGCAACAGTATTGCACTTGGCACATGATGTCCCATTAGCGGGTCATATGGGGATAGCTAGAACCAAAGAAAGGGTTCTTAAAAATTTTTACTGGCCATCGATCCACAGAGATGTGCAAGTCTATTGTAAGACGTGCAGTGCGTGCCAAAAGACGACGCATAAGGGTCGTACACCCCAGGCCCCTCTTCAGAAGATCCCCACGGTCTCGGAACCGTTTAAAAAGGTCTCGATAGACCTTGTTGGCCCCATTCACCCAGCGACCGATAGGGGGAATCGATTTTTCTTAACGGTCATATGTAATGCTACGAGATGGCCAGAGGCGGTTCCTCTGCGGACCATAACGTCTGAGGCAGTCGCGGAAGCGTTGTTTGCAATTTTCGCTAGGGTAGGAATACCAGAGCAAATTCTGTCTGATAGGGGCGCGCAATTTACGTCGGAGATGATGAAGGAATTGTTTCGCTTATTCAGTATACAACCCATCACTACCACCCCTTATCATCCGCAGGCTAATGGCATGTGCGAGAGATTGAACTCGACGTTAAAGTCGATGCTGCGTAAGGTAGCTGCTGATCGCCCTAAAGATTGGGATAGATATATCCCTGCAGTGTTATTCGCGTACAGAGAGGTACGGCAGGAGTCAACGGGATTCTCGCCGTTCGAAATGATGTACGGTCGTAGTCCTAGGGGCCCAACTGATGTTCTTCGGGACATGATGACGTCGCCATCATCGGGAGACGATGAGCAGATTTCGGTGTTTCAGTACCTTGTTGATTTAAGAGAAAGACTATCTTCAGCGCGCACTATAGCAGAAGAAGCTTCTGGTATCGCTTCGAAAAGAGCAAAAGACTATAAAGATAGAGGTTCCAAACTGAGAATTTTTAAGCCAGGAGACAAGGTTCTGTTGTTGTTACCTACGGACCATAATAAGTTATTGATGACATGGAAAGGCCCTTATGTTATTGAGCGAGTTGTTTCAAAGGTAGATTACGCTATCCACATTGATGGAACGAGTAAGGTTTTCCATGTTAATATGCTACAGAGATTTTATGAGAGACCACAGTATCTGTGTGCACAGACAAGACCAGAGGAGACTGTCTTCTCTACTGCTTGTATGGGGGTCGTAGACCAGTTGGACTGTGACGTAAGCGACACCGAGGCGCAGGAAGAGTTACAAATTCAATTGCCGGAGTTAACTCCGACACAAGGTTACAGGGACGTAAAAATTAACCCTGACCTTACGAGTTCAAGGAGTAGGGAACTTAAGACCCTGTTAGCGTCATTCCCGGATGTTGTTACGGATTTGCCGGGTCGCACTACGGTGATCCAGCACCAAATAAAGTTGACTTCGGATAAGCCAGTATTTCTTAGACCGTATCCGCTGCCCTTTTCTTCGAGAGATAGAGTCATAAAGGAAGTTGAGTCAATGTTGAAGTTGGATGTGATAGAACCATCAACATCGCCGTATTCATCACCCATCGTCCTCGTGAAAAAACTTGATGGATCGGTGCGGTTCTGTGTTGGGCCCAGGGTGTGGAATGAGATTCCTTTAGATGTCCGCAGTTCGCAAGTATTTTCACAGTTTAAAAGGATGTTAAAATGTCATTTGTATGAGAGTTTCTAGTCTATGTAAAAGCTATCTATTATTATTATTATTATGTGTGTATCAATGTGGGTTGTGTGAGTGAGTTTACCCATGTATTTTTTGACATGTTTCTGTAAAGCGCATAGAGCATTTTTGTAATGGATATGCGCTATATAAATGCCATCCATTATTATTATTATTATTTTCGAAGATTGAACACTATTACGGTAGGCGATAGGGAGCCTATTCCGTTTCAGGAGGAACTAATAGCTTCATTGGCCGGGTCCACGTGGTTTTCCAAGATAGATTTAACGAAAGGTTATTGGGAAATCCCGCTTACTGAGGAGTCTAAACAATACACGGCGTTCCAAACGCCCATTGGATTATTCCAATTTAAGGTCATGCCATTTGGGTTGGTAAACGCGCCAGCGACGTTTGCACGATTAATGAGATTAGTGTTGAAGGACATACCTAATGTCGTGTCATTCTTTGACGATATAGCATGCCATACGTCGACATGGTCTGATCATATTCAGACACTAACAGTAATTTTTCAACGATTACGTCATTTTGGGTTAACTGCTAAACCCGCAAAGATGGATTTGGCATGTCCAGAGATAATATTCTTAGGACATATTGTGGGTAGAGGTGTTCAGAGACCTGAAGTAACAAAAATTGACAAATTAGGAGGGTTGCAAATCCCTAAAACAAAGAAACAAGTCAGAAGCTTAGTGGGAATTTTAAATTATTACAGAAAGTTCATTCCAAATTTTTCCTCCTTGTCATCTTCTCTTACTGACCTTACTAAGAAGGGACAACCCGATAAGGTCCAGTGGACGTCTGAATGTCAGACATCATTTGATAATTTGGTGACAGCATTATCATCGTCACCCATTCTGATATTACCCGATTTTCGATCTAATTTTATCCTCAGAACGGATGCGTCGGACTCTGGTGTCGGCGCTTGTCTTCTACAGGAGAAGAACGAATGTCTCCATCCTGTATGTTATGTCAGTAGGAAGTTATTGCAGAGAGAAAGAAAGTATTCTGTGATAGAGCGTGAGTGTCTTGCCATTGTGTGGTCCGTCCAGAAATTAGGACGTTATCTCATGGGACGAGAATTTTGTATCCAGACAGACCACAAGCCACTGACATTTTTGTCGAAGAATCGTTCGTCCAGCCCACGCTTGTCTAGATGGGCATTGGCTTTGCAGCCGTATACCTTCGTTATTCAACCAATTCCAGGAACCAGCAATCATATCGCCGACTACCTTAGTCGAGCCTAGGGGAAGATTTCAGGAGCTTATACATCGGAGGAAAGGAACATTGACAGGATCTGTGTGAATGAGTCGACTTTAAAATATTGACATTATAAATATGATATGAAGAATGGTTGATAGGTTGATTGGTTTTTGACTCTGTATTAAGTATTGTGGTTAGTTAACTATTCATGATGTGACACATATATGCATATTGCAGACCATATTGATCCCCATATTTTCCCCTGATTTCGGTATTCTATATACTAGGGGAACTGCTAGGTCATTTTTTTTTAGTGTACGTATTGCTCACGCTCACTCGTTGACAGTCATCTTGATGCGATTTGAAATTAATTGCATTAATTTTTTTGGGGTGGGGGATGATGTCACGAGTGGAGTGAGTGCAATTAAGGGGATTGCTACAGAGCGGGTGTAGAGTAAGAAAGGCTCACGGTAGGCAAGTCAGTTAAGCGTGCTGTTGTGAGTAGTGGGAGGGTCTGAATGAGGCGAAAGCGCGGTATTACTATCACTGCAAGTTAGAAGGTCCTACGGAGCGGACCTGTGAATAAGAGCCCATCGGGCGGACATAAGGGGAGCAGTCGAGAAGACTAGTGAGAGAGTCTTTCCAGTGATGACTGGTACGTAGAACGTTGATTGATTATTATGATTGATGTATTATATTATATTCGTCTATTACCATGATGTAAATAAGTATATGTGAGGAATGTGGAAGTCCTTGATATTGGATATAGCAATGTGCGCCATGAGCGATAGATGAAAGTGAGTTCATGGATTTGTAGCGCGAGTGAGTAGTGTGTACTCCGATGGAGGTGTGTTACCGTAAGATGTGTGGTGAGTGAAAGGTGAACTAGTGTGTGTACGCTTCATGGGTTGTAAGGAGAGGTGGAGTGAATAGAAATGGTAGGGTATTATACCAATGTAATGTTATTCTTGTAGGTGTCGAGGACGGGCCGCAGAGCCACCTCGATGAGCACAGGGGATAGGCCAGCATAGGGCCGGAGGCCACACATAGGCCGGAAGTGAGGCTGTCAGTGCAGGACAGTAGAGGCACATAGAGTCGTGGCAGTCAGGCCACGGACAGGGACGTAGATATGAGAGTGAATGAGATACTATATTATTCCCATGTTGATGGGCAAGTGAACTGATAAGGTGTATGCCAATAGGAAGGTGATAGTGAGAGACTGCGGTGTCAGTGAATCATTAATGTACTATTAAGACCCTGAGGGGAGAGGCTGAGGCCGAAGTGCCTTTAGGAAGTAACTACCGGATCGTGGATCCGAGGAAGAGTGCATGTGAGAGTAAGGCCGTTGTACGGCAGTGAAGTTCAATAATATAATGTATGTAATTGCGCTATTATCTGTATAATTTATGTATAATAAATGTGTGAGTCTGATGGGTTGTTCTGTTAAGTGTTAAACTCGTTTGTTCGTGATTGTTGTCCTGTCATAAACTATTACATCTCCCAGTCTGGGATTTGTGACACAGAGCTAATACAGATTGTTGCACATTAGCAGACTTAAACAGTATAGCATTGTCCACATGCTAACATAATATAATGCATTCATCATAATAGGCTGTACCACGCGTCTCTACACACATCTTGTACATTTAGGCTAGCGGACCATCAGCAACTAACACAAGTAACAGGGCATCTTACTTTGAACGACAATTGATAATTACCGTAGAGCCTTACTCACATTAGCCTCTATAGATCAGATACACTTCTACATGGCATCATCAGGGAGCACGGCGGCAATATCAGCACACTTAAGGGAATGTGTGGCTAAATAATATCAAAATTCTTAATTTTTGGTGAAATTTGAAAAACGTTGATTTTGGCCTCCCAATCCATTTTTGTATCTGGCACAATGTGCAAAAGTCACTTACTTTGAGTGTTTAGGGTTCAAATTGGTATCGATCTATTATTTTTGGTACTGTTATAATCGGAATTTTGTGAACTCTTCAGCAATTTTCTCAAAATCGATATTTTCAGCAGAAAAATCCCTATAACTTATTTATTTTCTGCCCAAATAAACTGAAATTTGGATAGATGTTTTGTCAATGTATGGCACACATTTGTATGGAGAAAAATTGCAACATCTGTATCCAATTTTGTTGTAGTATTATTTGAATGAAGGAAAATCAATAACAAATGAATCATGAAGGATCAGAAATGAATTAAGAGAGACAGAATGAATGGATTTCAAAACCTTTCTATTCAAAGAGCTATGTTCCTAAGTTACCACATGCCAAGTTTCAGAACAATTGATTAAAAAAATATAGAAGTCATAGGGAAAATAGAAATGGATGATAAAAATCCAAGATGGCCACCATCATTGTAGAGGCCACACATGCCCATAACCGGAATCAATTACGCAAATTAAAGTTACTTTTAATAAAGTTTTCCAACTCACCCAAAGTCTCTCTTGTGTTGTGTTACCATGTCATAATCAGTGTCTGCGCGGCGGCAAGTGTTGGCAAGCTTCTTATGATTAGTCTGGCTTCACTGGTGCTGATCAGCTCATCTTGGCTTCTTTGAAGGCTGTGCATCCTAACCTTTAGTTTCTCGGGGGCCTCAGCCTAGTGCTGTTGGCCCTGTGCATCCTAACTCTGTTATGTCATCATATTTATAGTGTCCGCTCACACGTGGGAGGGAGCAGGCCCAGTGGTTGACAATTTGAATGCTTTGGTATAGGGCCTAGACCTGAATAACTGGTCAGTGTACCGACACAAAAAAAAAAATAGCGCGGCTAATACTGTACACACAGAAGTCAAACAGACATCACAGTGAACTACAGAAGATTGTTACTCTATCGTCCTATTGAGCTACAATTTAATAAGTTTGACCCAGGTTGAGTATATCGGTGATAGAAGGCGTCTAGCTCATAGTTTATTTAAAATCCGGGACTCTATAATTGACGATCTCACAAAGATACATGCATCGAAGTATAATAAAACTGGTATCAATACGAAGTAGGAACTTCCTACAAAAATTCGAACGGGATACTTTGTCCGCAAACTTTATAGTATGGTAGTTTTAATATAATTTTTCAAAGGTGACGGGATCAGTTGAAACCAACAAACTCGTGCGGGATATTTTAGTCTATCAGCACGCTGTATCTCTGTAAATAACAAAAGTTATCAGGAGCACCTATATTATACGGGGAGGGTATTGCATACTCTTGAAAATGAACCCAAGTTTCTGTCTTCCTGACGGTTAACAAGAAAGAAAACGATAGTTTCAGACAAGATTCAGGAGCTGGATATTCTCTAGACACAATTGCCCAACTGACCAATCAAAACACGGGCTTCCTTCCAGTGCTAATGGGTCCCGCGCTACTGTACACAAGGGAAGTAATTCAAGTAATGGCAACCAGACAGGTGCCTCTAAACCCCCATGAGTAGCTGTACCTTAGCGTTACAATGCAAGCACATTAAATAAAATAAAAGATAGTTCATCCGCTCACAGAATAAAATGTCTGTTTTAAACTGCTGCATAGAATTTAATTTTTGGCTCATCTAAAGTATAGGACTTGAAACAGCTGTTAACTCTTTTTGCTAATTCTCCAGCATATTTTTCTGTTAAAACTGTTCCTATTTTTAAATAATTCTGAATGGTTTTCTTATGATCCAACAAACAAGTAGTTAATCTGTTGATTTTATTTCATTTGTTTACTGTAGTTGATTCTTATTGTGTTCAGTTATCCATTTTGACCACTCACATTGTTTTGGAGATCTAACAAACCATTTAACTACCTGAAATTATGTAACGTACAGTTCTGGACCTTGTGTTGATAAGTACTTTTTGAACTGCCTGACAGTAATTTGATTTTGCGTAGTTTTGCACATAATGTTAAGAATATTTTTGCGTCATTAATGTAATGGACACTGTATCTTCATCACTTTTGTCTCAAAGTGCTCAAATAAACAGATTTTGTATCTTTGTAAATGGTGCAGTTTTCACAAAATGAAATAAGTGATTTTTTTGTTTTTGTTTTTGTTTTTTTTATGATTGGCTTTCAGATGAACTCTAGGCTAATTGAACACACTTTTGAATGCACTGTAACAGATTTTTTAAAGTGAAGATTTGAATGTTGTTCTTCAGCTGATGTCTGTCCCAAATTACGTGAACCTAAGAATGGAGCACTGGTATGTAGTAATATTAATGGCGATGACGGGGAGCAGTGCATGGTGATGTGCAATGAGAATTACATGTATCCCAAATCGGCACCTGATATCTACACTTGCTTCACAAACAGAGATGTCTGGAGTCATGGGGGATATATCCCAGATTGCATTGGTAAATAATTTGGCATTAAACTTTAAAAAAGTAATAATGTGTCCATGATTGTATTGTTTCCAACTCTTGGTATTAATTCACAACCATAAGGTGAGGGCTGTGAATTGTTCTGGAACTGGAATTAAGCAATTATTGTCTACTGATGTACATAATCTGTCATCTCAGATAATAATTATCTCCATAATTATGTGACATCTGTAATAGCCAGCCCTAAATTGGTCTGCCATCCCGAGATTGGGGGTGTACATCAATGTATAATTTGTATATAACTTTTAAGACTAGCTCAGTCTTTATACTTTAAATGAGAATATTAGTAGTAGCCAGCTGAGGCTCCCCGTAGCATTGCCAGGGATAAACCTGCTTCCGCCCAGTCTTCCCCTCTCCGATTATCCTATTCTTCTTCTCCCTATCCTCCATTCTCCCGCCACCTTTCTCTCTTAAATGCAGTCTCCCATGCAAATTAGTGTGCTTTGCTTGCTATTCCTATAAGGGGAAAGCGTACCAAATTGAATGGTCTTGAAAGGCAGTCAAAGAAAATGCTGAAAGATGAAAAGGGACACCATGCAAGGAGAAAATAATTGGAAAAATATATTTTTTGGAAAACAGACACCTTAGTATCGGTATTTATCAGTGGTGTGCATTATGATGTGAGTATCAACTGTAACCTGTAGGGCTATAAACCATTTTGAAGCATATATCGTTTGTGGTTTAGTCAGTAACTGGAGCCAAGCATCCACAAGTCCTGAAATATCTACAGCACTAGCTGAGGCTTCCCGGTGTAACAGGCCAAAATATACCCCTCGCCCAGACATTACCCGCGGTTTAATTGGGGCTAGGCCAGGTTATACCCCGGGTATACTTTGGGCTAGGCCAGACTCTACCCCCCCCCCCCCCCAGTCCAGATTATACCCCCTACTTTTTTTCAAAAACAAATGAAGACCACAATTTATTTCAGCCTTAGTTTAAATTGTTCTCAATTACTGTCATCGGATATCATACAAGAACACATTCTTGACACCCATAAATCATACTACAATTTAGAGGAAACAATAATATTTAATAACAGTTTATTTCAGTTTTAGTTTAAACTGGTATGCATACATTCTTGACCCCTGTAAATCATGATACATTTTAGGGGAAATAAACATGCATTAAAATGCATTGATATACAACTGGGTTGAAGTATCCATTCAGACTGATATGATTAGACTTCAACATTAATTTCCCTCACGTCTGTTGAGATTATTATTATTACTATTATTATTATCATTTCAATAATTAGGTGGCCATGAGTAAAACATGCATTGTATTTTGTACTGATATCATATTATGCAGAGAGAAAAGGCTGGAAAAGAACACACATAGAAAAAAACAACAAAAAAAACATAAGAATAACCCAACTGACCCATGATGTGCTTCCATCATCCAGCAGAAATTAAAAGCTTCACATAAAACTAAATATACACTAAATTTTTTGACATGATGATCTCCACCTGTCCAGATCCACTCAAAACATTACAGAATGCCAACCAGTAATGTACAATAATGACAATAAGAACACCAAATCCTCTTATATACACTTGAAAATAAAGAGAAATATCAATATCAGAATCATCATCATCATCTTGGAATAATACAAAGCTTTAAGGGGAGTGTAAAAACGAAAGTGCAGGCATACATATCATTCTAGAATCTTTAAGCAGCAATGTGTGTGTATCAACTACATGAAAAAATGTGTTAAATCTTTTCAAGTATTCAAGTAGAACTGGACAGAGAGCTTTAGTGAAATAGCCTTGATAGTTGTGTAAACCAACAGAGTAAATCTACTGAGACCACAGCAGTGCATTGTATAAAGTAATTAGATCTATAGTCTGTTAGGGCAAATTTGATGGATCGTGTTGCGTGAACAGTATTTCTTGTTAGCGAATTCAAGATAACTTATTTGTAGAAAAATATATATATATACATTTCATGTACTTTATGGTTTAAGACACTGGATTAGTTTTACAAGGCATTTGAAAGATTGCAGTTATGTGTTATAGTGAATAAAAGTGTGCACTCGTGAGTGAAATAAAATAATAATTAAAAAAACTGTCCTTGTCCGTCTTTACCTTCCTAAGCTTGACACGTCCCTTGCCAGAGGATTTAACAACTGTGTATTTGTACACAAAAAATCTCTAATATGACTTCATTTTTATAAGTCCTTTAATTATTTCATCCCTTGCGACTAAGTGTAGGCCTATGTCAGTGCCAAACAAACAATACAGTGCAAATTTTAGGCCTACTCATGGGCACCCAACTACAAAAACAACTGTAACATGACAACGAACGTGAGTGAAATGATTGTTAAAGTTGAATCATATCAGTTTGAATGGATATTCAGCCCATGGTATATCAGCACATATTAATGCATGTAACTTGTTTTCCTCTTTTTTATGGAAGTCAAGAATGTATGTATTTATTACTATGATGCCTGATGACCGTGATAAAAAACGATTTAAACTATGACTAAAGTAAACTGTGATCTTTACTTGTTTATATATTAAAAAAAAAAAAATAGGGGGTATAATCTGGATGTGGGGTATAGTCTGGCCTAGCCTAAAGTATACCCCGCTGTATAAACTGGCTTAGCCCTAGAATATACTTGGGCGCATAAAATAGGCTAGGCTCCTTTAACCCCTGGTATAGTCTGGCGGGGGAATAATCTGGCCTGCTACACTGGGGTTGAAGTGGCTCAGTCTATTGTGTACCCAGGTATATTCTGGGCTAGATCAGTTTATACCCCGGGGTATACTTTGGGGTAGGCCAAACTATATCTCACCAGTCCAGATCATTCTCCCACATTCAGGCAAAATATTCGATGATACATCATTAAGTTTTTAAAATTTTATTTCACCTGCAAGTGACATACCCGTATTCACTATAACACATAACTTCAATCTTTTAAATGCCCTGCAAACTAATCCAGTGTCTTAAACCATGAGCTACATGAAATGTATACCTTTCTACAAATAAGCTATCAAAGAATTTACTATAAAGAAATGGTTAACGCAACATGATCCATCAAAACTTTGCCAAAACATTCTAATTAGTTTATACAATGCAGTGTTGTCTCAGTGGATTTAATCTGTCATTTTACGCAACTACCAAGGCTACTTCACTAAAGCTTTCTGTCCAGTTCTACTTGAATAGTTCAAATGATTTAACACATTTTTTACATATATATTTGACACACACACATTGCTGCTTATAGATGTGTAGGTCATTTGAACATTCCCTCTTATTTTTGTATTATTCCAAGATGACGATGATGATGATTCTGATATTGGTATTTCTGTTTATTTTCAAATGTAAATAAGATGATTTGGTGTGTATATTACTGGTTAGCATTCTGTAACATTTCAACTGGATCTGGACAGGTGGAGTTCATCATGTGAAAAAATTTAGTGTGTATTTAGTTTTATGTGAAATATTTAAATTGAGGAAAGGCACCAAATTGAATGCTCATGAAAGGCAATCAGATAAAGGTATGAAAACCGAAAATGGGCAAGATGTGAGGATGGAATGAATGGGAAAATATGTTTTCTAAAATATAGATGCCTTAGTATACACAATTATCAATGATTGCAATGTTTTATGATCTGAGTATCATTTGTAACCTGTGTAAACATTTTGAAACTCATATCTTTGCGGATTAGTCAGTAAATGGTACCAAACATTGACACGTCCTAAAATATTGCATTGATATCATATTTTTTGCCTCCTTCAGTAAAAAGAAAAGCTCGTCGAGCTTTCACAAAAGCAGGTTTCTACTACTACATTTCAAGTTGTCATGTCAACAACACAGAGATCAAACTCAAATTTCTTGAGGCAGTGAAAGAATCTGATTTTCAAGATGCTTGTAGTGGTACCCAGGTGTGCAAAGTGAGTGATGTGAAGATTTCATGCCATGGCAGCCACCGGAGGAAACGCCAAAGCAGTACAAGATCAGATTTACTGCAGGTAAGACTTATCAGAAAGCAACTTCAATGCTGATAAGAACAATTTTTTACATTTAGCTTTTTTTATGGTGACTGAAGTTTGGCCAGTGTTGGAAGGCTCAAATCATCTTGCAATTTTCATTGATTTAAACTGACTGTCAGAGTTTGCTATGGGTGTAATCATCCAAATTTTGTAATATTTCTTTTTGAGTGAAATTTAATCATCAGTAATTTCTGATTAATATGTGCTATATATTATGTTAAGGAAGACATAATGTATAACTAAAAAGTGTATTAATCAGTAGTATTTTTTATTTCCACATAAACTATATCATGAACACAGTATTTTATTTCAATTCATCCTTCTGGAATCTAAGATAATTCTTGCTTTATTGCACTGACTTTTGTTTCATGCTTAGAAAATCTCAGAATTGTTTATTTCGTCTACTAAACTTAATGTCAGTAATTTGAAATTAAACATTGTAGCCAGTTTAGAAATTCTTCACCGATGTAATTGTCTATCACATTTATGTCATTGTTTCCAGAAGTGTTCACATGCAATTCTTAAAAACCCTTTGGAAATGCTAAGTATCATAACAATGGTTGAAATGATACACTGTAAATGGACTTTGAAGATAGATTTTAAGACCAGGAATAAAGGGGGAATGTAGTTTAGATTACTTTTAAGCCATGCTGGTTAGTCTGTAACTCCATATGTCTGCCAGGTTACTGTTGAAATTGATTTGGGACCCTATGAAGATAAGGCAAGTTTGGAAGAAACACGAACATTTTATGATACAACGATGGAAAAGATAAATACTGCCCTCACGATGGAAGCAGATGTGGGAGTTTTCAACATCCCGGCAGTGGGTCAGTTTGATGGATATGGCTATGCTACCATGGAGTACCAGTGTGCCCCTGGAGAGCTGTTTTCGCCTGTGACAATGTCATGCGGTCAGTTCTAGTTAAATCTCCTAGAATTAGTGAAAAGATAAAATGTTGACCTTGCATAAATAGAAAATGCAACAACAATGAACCAATCAAGTTTTTAAGTCATAATGTAAGACTCTTTTGCAATGGATATAATCTATATTAAATATCAGTCTGTATAAATAAGTACGACTGGAACAACTCGCATTTTAATAACGCTAACAACAGGGAAACCCTTCATTGTATTTGTTTTTGTCATAATTATCAGAGTCTCAAGACGTGTTAAAACCATGATATGTTGTAAAGCCTTGAAATAATGATAACATAGTTTCTATTTTTGTACAAATTTCATGAAACTTTCTTTCTGTTTCCTGACCAGTGTTATGATGAATTTTTTTTTTTACTAAAAGTATAAAATATTTTTCAAGCACAAGAAAGAAACTGAAGATTTCTGATTTTCTGAGAGTAAGAAATAGTGACAGACAGAGATAATTTATTTCATCTTTGAGTTGTTTTGACTCTTGACATTTTGCCTAATTATAATTTTGAGCACTGTGTTAAGATGTTATCTGGCATGTACTTTAGATATTATTCAAACATATAAATCATGTAGCTGGTAGTATGAAGAAATGTGACAAAAATGCATATAAATAAAACTTAATCTGCCCCCATATCCTATTAAAAAAATCAACAACAATTCTGCTGTTCACAATATTAAAGTCACAAAATCAAATATCACTAAGATCCAGGTAGAAAGCAGAAGATGATGAATGTGGCTTGCCACTCCAAGAGAAGATCTGTATATGACTTGTTTGGATTTAAATCGACCAGAGCAAAATAATGAAATGTAATTTGATTGGCTGCTTGATATAGACTTCAGAAAACAGCTGAGCTGTATTGCTATTGGACATGCTATTTCACTCTGTTTCTTTGGGCTTTTTAAAATCTCTAATAGCTGGCTGTGGTGAAGGCTACAGCTATAATAACTCAACAAGCACTTGTATGCCATGCCATCAGGGCACGTACCAAGATCAGGAGGTATCATTCTCATGTTCGCCATGTCCAAGTGGGAAAACGACAACAGATTTGCGTTCAGCATCCATAGATCAGTGTGTAGGTTAGTTTGACATGTTTTCTGTTTGCACATAATTATTCTGGGTCAGTATTAATTTTTTGTTACCATTATCAAAGCTACAACTATTAGATACACTTTTAGAAAGTGACCAAGTTTATCCCTTTTGAAATGATTAAAAATTGGTGGTTAGTTTTCTGGAACAAAAGTATTCTAAAAATGAAAAGAGAAGAAAATCTACAACAGGTGTTAAACGTAAATGGCTTGCAATGGAGAATGGAGCTGTAGAATTCTCATCTACAAATAAAACACTTTATTATTTTGGGCATTTACAGCTGAAAAAAATGTGGTCTTTCAGTTGAAATAAACCCAAATTATCAATGATTACCCCTCCAATCTCTTGTGAACACAAGTAGTGTAATGTAGATCCAATGGTATTTTTCAAGCTGGCAAATCAAGGCTGTGAAATTACATGCACAATCACCATGGCAAATTCTTTTAAAAGCCATAATTACTCATATATCTTGCTTCTCTTTTCATTCCTGAAACTTTTGTGTGGCATCCAAGTGCTATTTATCATTGGTTTTTCCTAATTCAGACATGTGCAAGCCTGGAGAAACATCCCACAAAGGTATACAACCTTGCTGGCCATGTAAGCGTGGCAGCTACCAGTCTAACTTTGGTATGACCTCCTGTGACCTTTGTCTATTTGGTATGACAACAGAGTCTGAAGGGTCCACGTCCAGCTCACAGTGTCAAGGTAATTGATCAGCTTTCAGTATTATAGAGTTCAAGGACTTAAATAAATATGCTGCCAGGTTCAGCTGTAATATGAAGAAGTCAGAAACAGTTATCCCCAAAATTTAAATCGCATTCAAGATTCAAATAATATAGTCATTCATAGCTCAGATTAACTTTCATGTCTTCAGTCCTACATATTTCCCCTCAAATATTGTGATATAAATAAAGCATTAAAAGCATCTTTCATTGAATGGATTTATATATTTTTTATATGTATCAGTGAATGCATCAGCTGTTGTTTTTTCCTAATTTGATGGTGTGTGTGGCCTTTAGTAATGTGGCAGTCTTTTACTAAATTCTACAGTTTACAATGTGCGTTTGAGTGAGGAGATGTCTCATCCCAAAGTTCACCTAGCTACTCCAGATCCAGTGACTAATTTTACTTGGATGATGTGGGTACACCCTGTCTCCAGTATCAGTGAGATGACCCTAACCTTCACATTAACTGAGAGTGGCCTGTCAGACATTGCATATTTCTCAATTGGTGGTTTACACATTCTGGTCAATCATTTGCCTTTAGAGCAGGTGAAACATGTCAGGCAAGTTCATGAACTGAATATTCCATGTGGGAATTTCATATTTTTTAAACCCACAAAATGTAATGCTTTTATCATTATAATGAGATTTAAGATTCCTGCAAAAGGTTTATAACTGATATCAGCACTGGCTCAATTTAGATTTTAAACCATGTGACCAACTTTAAGTAAAAACTCTGTGGTCAGAAACTTTCAACATGAAACCCAACATTGAGAGAGTGTTCCAGCTATTTGTGTCTATGAAATAAGGGGTTTGTGCTAGTCTCACTGTTGCTTACCACAAAGTAAACTAAAGGCTATATTTTGCTATATATGTGGAGCAGCATGTTAGAAAATGAAAAGACTGCACGATGATACAAACATCTAATATCTAATAAATGTTTATGCCCTCTTATCTGCACTTAGGGACTACCAGGAATTATTGAAACTTTGCTAAAAGTAAAGTTTAGCTTTTTTATTAATCGGTATTTATTTTACATTTCTTTTTTAAAATCTTTGCTTGCTGTTATAGATCTAGTTTTATGGGCATTGTTCTTTATGTGTTTAAAGAAAAAAAAACGTTTTTCAGTTTCTGTGAATTCCAAGTAGCAGTGCCTTTATGAACCCCTCTATGTTGGTGGTATTTTTAGACATTGTTTTCAACTGTGACTGTCAAACTATTTGAATAACGTTAAATGTATTGATTCAAACTCAGTGATAATGGGAAGGTATGAACACTTTCAGAAAATGGACCCATTTTGCACTTTCCTATGTTGGAGGCACAGCTATCTTGTATGTAAATGGTGAAGAGACTGAACAGTCCAGAAATGTCCAGATTTTAAAAATGCTGAATGACACATTTTCATTTACTGCTTCAAACATGCTGAAATGTGAGTTTTTGGTGCAAAGTTTGATTATAGTTTAGATTTTTGCTTTACGATTTTTTCTTGTGAATGATTTGGCAAAAGCAATTTTACATGTCATGCCAGTCAAGAATGCTTGCGAGATCATGCCTCTTAAAAACAAATTCTTACAGTCAGGCAAAATGTGGTAATGTTCCTTTACACTAAATAGCATTTCCCTGTCTAGATTTCATAAAGATCACATGACAACACATTTACAGCGTGGGTCAGGTGTTCATATACAAAACAATGGAGTGTCCTGATTGTAATCTCCTTTGACATACAGTGGTTGAGTCTGAGTTTATCTCAAATCATTGAATAATGTAAATGATATAAAACAACAGGACACATTTATTTATGAACTATTCCCATATTTTTTTGGTTTAATTTTTAAAACCACATGCCCAGTGTTTTCTGGAAATTTAAATGAATTTCATTTCATTTTGTAGGCCATCTTTTTATTAAGTTATTCAGAGTTATTGAAATTGTCCTCAATTCTCTCATTATATCTAATCAGCCATTGTTGTCAGTGGGGTCCAGATGGCAGCATCCAGTCTGACTCCTCAGCAGATCAGAGAATACTCTAGTTCCTGTGATAAAATAGTGGACACAAATCTTCTAATGGTTAAAAGTACAGATGCCACTCTGGTCACTCCCAGCACATGTGATGGTCAGTATAAATGATATAAAGAACGGTTCTCATTTTTCTTCCAATATCAACAGCACAGGGCACATTTGAGCAATGTTATTTGATCTTATCTGTTTAAGACCAAGAGAAGTGTCATAATGTATCCTTTGAAAATTATTCGAATTATAGCCATACATTTCTGTGGCCGTAGCAAGACTGAAGTCAATGTCACATTAACTTGGAGAGTAAATTTATAATTAAATATTGTGAGGGATGAAGGTCAAAATATGTCATATTTACTTAAAAACAACAACAACAACAGAAGGTGATGACAGGTCTTTTGGTACTATCATTTCTCTTTGCATTATTGGGGATAAGGCTTTCAAAAAGTCTACCAACCACAGTGTTAGACATCTGAGTCTGACGTATGTAATAGAATAATTTTGGTGTTTATCAGACAGTAACTCCTTTTCTCAGAGTAAAGATAAGTGTGATATCCGTCTGCCATAAGTGTTAAATATAGTTCTCATAGTTAAAAGGCATGGGTTTTCAACATCTTTTGCTCATGAACTTTTCAATGTCGCCTACTCCCTCTCCCTAACCCCCAGCCCACTTTTTCTGTTGAAAACCCTTGTTTTATTGTAAGGCCTATAGATTATTGCTTTAAAACATTGTGTTATATAGTTATAAAACTTCTGTTAATTTCTACAAACAAAAACAATCTTTTATATCTGAAGCAGCTCTAGTTAAACAATTTCACAAATATCTGCAAGCAAAGGAAATGATCATGAATTTATTGTTGCATCTCTTGTTTCAAGATGTGAACAATTGTGAGGAATCCCCATGTGGTGACCATGGCAAATGTGTGGATGGGTCTGAACAGTTCACTTGTGTGTGTGATGAGCCATGGTTTGGTGACTTGTGTCGAGAAGTGCCTGACTTCTGTATTGGTAATGAGTGTGCAGGGGATTCAGAGTGTGGCAGTCGCCCAGAAAAGAGAACCTATGAATGTGCTTGCTTTCCTGGCTACACTGGAAGATTTTGTGTGGACAAAATTGGTTTGTCTCATTTTTACTCCTAATCCTTATATTGTCAATTTCCTAATTTTTTTTTTATTAAGGTTTATTTTCACATGTTAACCTTTTTTCTGAACTGTCATGCCCTCTTCAAGTCCAGTCACACTGAATTCAAAAGTCATTGCAACAGTTCGGCCTAGCTCAGAATGTGATTTTTGTATTTTTTAGTTACAACATGAAAAGTCATGAGCTGAAATGGGACAAGCTGCATCTTATTATTGGCAGATATTCTGGTGCTTTCAGTGGCATTCTTTTTAAATGATGAAATTATTGTTTTATGTGCCCTTGAGTTGTTTTATTTACAGGGGCAAATCTGGCCTGTCAGGAAGATAGGTATACAAGTGTAATTGAAAAAACAAACATTAAAATAGTTTGTCAGTTACTGATAATGATGTCATATTTTAGTGGATGGACAATGGAATACATGGGAAGAGTGGAGAGCTTGTTCAGAAACTTGTGGCTCAGGTCGGAGAACAAGAACACGTGAATGTAATGACCCATTGCCTGGTCCAGATGGTCAAGAATGTGAAGGTGATGACACCGAATATCAAAAATGTGATGCAGACCCATGTCCAGGTTAGTGGCTCTTATTATATTGAGATTGTGATGTCATGAAGAAGTCACTGTGATAACGCTCACCCTGCGTGCTACCCGTAAAGCCCGCTGCCAGGTCAGTGACCTTACTCATGGAGAATCTTATCTGGGGTCACTGACCCGTGCTGCTATACGATTACCACATATGCTGTCCACGTGGTTCGGTTTTTATTGATCGGTATGAAAACATTCGCTGCTATGCCTTATCACGCTTGATAATGAATTAATCAGCAAAACCTTTGTCTGTTAGTCTCTAACCAATGATCTGACTTATGATTCCAAACTGACAGCTGTAGTTTTCGTGAGAACGAAGCATGATAACTAGCCACGCCCTCCCAAGCCCCACACAAATGGTTTCATCCTGATTGACACATACTAATAAACCAATGTGGGCATTTGGGGCAAAGATTATTTCAGAGCTTGTTTCTGATTGGTTCTTAGATACAGACAAGTCCAGATGGTGGTCAGCTTGTGAGAAAATGAGATAATATTGCAAATTTGTTGAGCAACAGTTCGCATGTCGATGTTACATCTTTTGAAAGTGTGGGGAGAGCCTTTGAAAGCTTAGTAATTGTGATTCCGACCAGTGGTTCACTGGTTAACATGTCCATGTCACAATGCCTTTGATTTAGAAAGAGATACAGTGAACAATAACACGATGGTCACTTCTCAAAAATGTCAGTGACCTGATGCGTAAAAATACGGCTTGCGCGTGGCGCGATCAGCTTGAACTTGCCGACTTTTGCCACCCGTGCGGAGTGAGCGCTTGCGAAACATGGGCGGCATTTGCCGCCCTGTGCGTGGTGAGGGTTAATTTTTAGTGCAAAGTAGCAGCATGAGCATCTTATTGGAGTTGATATTCATGATGATATATCTTGTTTGCTGCCAGTCTTATTTCTTAAGCTTCATAATAACCATCTTTTTTGTTCAGTTTGTACAAGAACCAGTGTTTGTCCACAAAATGAAAACTCCAGAGTTTCACCATTGTTACTTGTTCGCCACTCAACAAACTGACTATTTTTTAGCATTTTCCAGTTGGGAGACGCCCTGCTTATCATAATCCATCGTTGTTTTTTTTAAAGAGGATTGACCCTTCGTATACTAGTAAAAAAATTGCTGTAGGCCATACTTATGCCGATATAGTAAGAACAATTTAACAATTTCTCTAATGTGTGTGTTACAAGGGAGATTTGGTTGTCCTCAATTTATATTAACTCGACGAACTGCGCATGATTAATCTTGCAGATTCTTTGTGGGAAGGCCACAATATACCTAGATCTAGGCTACGTTAAAAGCGGTATTTAGATTCCATGCAATGACCAGTAGATCTTTCTTGGAAATACAGAGATGTGACAAGGTTGATTTTTGACCACCAATGTGTAAGGAGAGGCCAAGGACTAAATTTCTTATCATGCTTTTTGATTCTACTAAAAATGTGTCTCTGTTTTTTGCTGCTCAAATTTTAATATAGATAATAGTAAAGACTGATTTTTGTTCAATATGAATATGTTCACGTAACTCTTCATTAAAAATTGATGCAGTACACCAAGTTTCATAATTTTGGATGGAGTAGGTGCAAACTTTTAGCTGCTTACAGATTCACCCTCTAGCGCCATTATAGTAAGATGCATGCAACTGTTCATTGTAAACACTGGTGCCCTGATGATAATTTGTATGCACAATACATACTTCATTTGTAAGAATTTTCAGATAATTGATGTCTCACTGTAAGGACTGTATAAAGCACTTCAGATGCAAGCTTTTATGTAGATAAATAGACATTCAAACTAACAGAAGCGCACTGGAGTAGCTCTGGGAAATTTACAATACATACTTCTGTCAAGAGCAGATTTAATTCATAAGAGTAAATTTTTGCGAGAGCAGTGAGTAATTTTTAGAAGCGTAATTATTGTACGAGCCAGCATAACTTGGCCTTGAGCTGGTCTCGTAAACAATGTGTTTTGAACAGTTTTTTCCCTGATAGATAGACAGAAGGTGGGGAAGGATAGACGGACAGCGTAGGTGTGCATGACTGAGCACTTTTTTACATCTCGTGTTTTGAACTAGGTTTAGTAAAGAGGGAAGGGGTGAGTAGGAATTAAATGTTATTGAGACGTCTGTTGACGTACAGAAATACCGTGATCCAGAGTAAAAGCTCGGGGTTTTGAACATGTTAAGAATTTATTGCTATAAAATTACATTATATTGTATGAAGTAATTCGACCTTTGATGTCGACCCAAGGTCGTTGCGTAGGGCTGTTACTTAAAATAACTCAGTTCGGCAGCTGAGCTAGAAGTGGTTGCACCAATCACAATCCAGGAATTAGACGGTAAGCTGCAGATGCAGTCCAGTATTTAAGGCCATACAGAACTTAGTTCTGGGCCACATGTAGAAAATCCATTTACGAGGTGGACGGCGATAGTCCTCAGCCAGATGAGAGACATAGAGACGCAGTTGAGCAGTCCATTGTGAGGGGCCTGATTTAAAGCTCCAGAGCCTAAGCTACTTGGTTTGATATAAACCCACAGCGTTTACATCCAGCGCTCTCACTCCCAGTGAGAGCCGCATGGTGAGAGTCTATACTAATTTGTAATGATGAAAGTGAACCGTTCTACTTACTTTTGAAGACAGTTTTCAGAGCTACCGCCAGACAACGCATGGTTGTACAAGCATTCTCCATGGCGTGTCTAGAGGAAATGTCCATATCATAACATGTCTCATTGAATTAATAGAATTTAAACTGTTATATCCGTCGCCACGTGCGCGGATTCTATTTGCCATATAACTCATATGACCTGCAAGTAGTTAGATTGAATTCGTTAGTCTTTATAAAAGCTGTAGTTCCATTAGTTAGATTCAGTTGCCTTTGAATTGATATTTATATTTATAATTATATTTGTTACATTAATTCCTGTAATTAAACTGCCCTACAGTTCTGCTAAAATTGAAAGCAATTGATTTATTTAGTTTTTAGAGTGCAAGTATTTATTTTTGTGTGTTCGTCGATTGTGGGAGCGGACCTCGAAAGAGTGTCAGTCGAAATATCCCCATGTAACCCACATCGCGACACTTCATTTGCAAGAATGTTCAGATAATTGATGTCTCACTGTAAGGACTGTATAAAGCACTTCAGATGCAAGCTTTTATGTAGATAAATAGACATTCAAACTAACAGAATCGCACTGGAGTAGCTCTGGGAAATTTACAATCCCTCCTCAGTGCTTTTTCACCAGTTAAGTGGTCTGTAGTTGTAAACAAGAGTGGGCCGTAACAGTTGTGGAAATTCTTCTAAAAAGTCAGGAATTCCCAATTTTTTATTTTTTTGTAAAGTTTGAAGTGATTCTCACTTTTATGTAAACTATAGGAGAGACTGTGTTGAAGCTTTGCAACAATGTAATGAAGAAATTATTTTCATGCCTAATTGCCATTCCTACATAAAAACTTGGGCTATGACTTAAAAATGATCAGAAGCAAAATTTCTGCATTTTTCTTTTCACAGTTTCACTTATTCTCTTTGCTATGTTTTTATCTTTAAGATCACCAGAACCATTTTTTGAAGATGTCCATTATGTCATGTTCACTGTCTTTAATTTGTTTATCACTTTGAGACATATAGCTGGTGTAACAGGCCAAACTATACCCCCCGCCCAGACTATACCTTGGGTTAAACTGGCCTAGCCCAGAATATACCCCGGGGTATATTCTGGGCTAGGCCAGTTTATACCCCGGGGTTACTTTGGGCTAGGCCAGACTATACCCCCCCAGTCCAGATTATACCCCCTACTTTTTTTTAAAAACAAGTCAAGACCACAGTTTATTTCAGCCTGTTCTGTATCACTGTCACCAGATATCATATTAATACACACATGAACGCATTCTTGACACCCATAATTTAATCTTAATACAGTTTAGAGGAAATAATAATAACAGTTTATTTCAGCCTTAGTTTAAACAGTGTACATACATACAATCTTGGCTCCTGTCACTCATGATACATTTTAGAGGAAATAAACATGCATTGAAGTGCATTGATATACAAAAGGGTTGAGTATCCATTGAAACTGATATGATTAGACTTCAGCATTAATTTCACTCGGGTCTGTTGATATTATTATATTATTACTATTATTTTGATAACTGGTTGGCCATGAGTAAAATATGCATTGAATTTTTTGTTACAACCATGCAGAGAGAAAAGGCCGGAAAACAACACACATAGAATAAAAATAATGAAAACATAATTAGTAACCCAACTGACACTGACAGATGGTGCAATTCCATCATCCACTTCACATAAAACTAAATAGGCACAAAATTTTTTTGCCTGATGAACTCCACCTGTCCAGATCCACTTGACATGTTACAGGATGCTAGCCAGTAATATACAATAATGACAATAAGAACACGAAATCATCTTATTTACTCTTGAAAATAGAGAGAAATATCAATATCAGAATCATCATCATTATCTTGGAATAATATAAAGAAATAAGAGGGAGTGTAAAAACGGCAGTGTAAGCCTACAAATCATTCTAGAATCTATAAGCAGCAATATGTGTGTATCAACTACATATAAAAATTTTTTAATGTGTTAAATCTTTTCAACTATTCAAGTAGAACTGGACAGAAAGCTTTAGTGACATAGCCTTGACAGTCGTGTAGACCGACAGAGTAAGTCCACTGAGACAAAAGTAGTGTATTGTTTTTTGTCTTCTCTTTAGTTTGCTTTGTATTGTTTGGGTTTTATTTCTCACGCGAGGCATTGCAACATACAACCTTTTCTTTTTGCCCAATTTTGACTTTGCTTATAGCCCTGCTGCGACCCCACAGTTTTTCTGTGGTTTTTATGATATTTCGTGTATTGTAGAAAGTAATTAGATCTATAGCATGTTGAGACAAAATTCGATGGATCATGTTCCAGTAACAGTATTTCTTGTTAGTGAATATTATTCTTTGATAGCTTATTTGTAGAAAGATATACATTTCATGTGCCTTATGGTTTAAGACACTGGATTAGTTTGCAAGGCATTGGAAAGATTGAACTTGCGCATTATAGTGAATAAGGGTATGTCACTCGCGAGTGAAATAAAATTTAAAAAAAACAAAAAACCTTGTCCGTCATTACCTTCCTAAGCTTGAGACTTCCCTTGCCAGAAGATTTAACAACTGTGTACTCGCACACAAAAATACTCCAAAATGACTTCATTTTTATGAGTGTGTTAATTATTTCATCCATTGCGACTAAGTGTATGTCACTGCCAAACAAAGAATACAGTGCAACTTTTACTCATGGGTAACCAACTACAAAAACTACAACATGCCAACGAACGTAAGTGAAATGAGGGTTACAGTTGAATCATATCAGTTTGAATGGGTATTCACACCATAGCATATCAATACATAATAATGCATGTTTTTTCCTTTGAATTGTATAATGATTTACGGAAGTCAAGAATGTATGTATGTATGTTTTACTATAGTGCCCGTTGACAGTGATAAAAAAATGAATTAAACTTTGATTGAAATAAACTATGGTGTTTAGGCCAAACTATATTCCACCAGTCCAGATCATACTAACATATTCAGGCAAAATATTCAAGGATACAACATTAAGTTTTAAAAATTTTATTTCACCCGCAAGTGACATGCCTTTATTAAATTCACTATAACACATGATTGCAATCCTTCAAATGCCCAGCAAACTAATCCAGTGCCTTAAACCACCAGCTACATGAAATGTATACCTTTCTACAAATAAGCTGTCAAAGAATTTACTAACAAGAAATATTAACGCAACATGATCCATCGAATTTTTGCCGTAACATACTGTAATTACTTTCTACGAGGCACAGTTGTCTCAGTGGATTTAATCTGTCAGTTTTCACGACTATCGAAGCTACTTTACTAAAGCTTTCTGTCCAGTTCTACTTGAATAGTTGAAAAGATTGAACACATTTTTTACACATACATGTAATTGGTACACACACTTTGCTGCTTATAGATTCTAGAATGATGTACGGGTCATTTTTACATTCCCTCTTATCTTTATAATATTCCAAGATGATGATGATGATGATTCTGATATTGATTATATTCTCTTTATTTTCAAGAGTAAATAAAATGATTTCGTGTTCTTATTTTTATTACTGTATGTTACTGGTTAGCATCCTGTAACGTCTCAAGTGGATTAGGACAGGTTAAGTTCATGATGTGAAAAAATTTTAGTATGTATTTAGTTTTGTGTGAAGTATTTAATGTGTGCTGGATGATGGAATTGCACCATCTGTCAGTTGGGTTATTAAAATGTTGTTGTTGTTTTCTCTGTGTGTTCTTTCTCGGCCTTTTCTCTCTGCATTATTGTAACTTTATATGTAGATCTAATTGTTCTGACATATCAAGCACAATTCTGATTTTCAAAAATTAGAAATATAATTCAGATGACATTACACTTAAGAGTCTTATAATTTTTTCACACCCTGCCACTAAGTATATGTCAGTGCTGCCAAACAAAAAAATACAATATAATTATGTTTAACTCATGGACAACTAGTTATAACAAAAACAAAAAAACAATAATAATACCAACGGATACAAGTAGAATTAGTGTTAAAGTCTAATCATATCAATTTGAATCGGTTTTCAAACCTTTTGTATATCAATGCTTTTTACTGCATGTTTATTTTCTCTTAAATGTATCATAATTTACAACAGTCAAGAATGTATGCTTCAATATGATAAGTGATGACAGCGATAATGTTAATGAACAATTTAAACTAAAGTTGAAATAAACTGTGGTGTTGACTTGTTTTAAAAAAAAAGTAGGGGGTATAATCTGGACTGGTGGGGTATAGTCTGGCCTAGCCCAAAGTATACCCCGGGGTATAAACTGGCCTAGCCCAGAATATACCCCGGGGCATATTCTGGGCTAGGCCAGTTTAACCCCGGAGTAACAGGCCAAAATATACCCCCCGCCCAGAATATACCCGGGGTTAAACTGGCCTAGCCCAGAATATACCCCGGGGTATATTCTGGGCTAGGCCAGTTTATACCCCGGGGTTACTTTGGGCTAGGCCAGACTATACCCCCCCCCCCAGTCCAGATTATACCCCCTACTTTTTTTTAAAAAACAAGTCAAGACCACAGTTTATTTCAGCCTGTTCTTCATCACTGTCATCAGATATCATATTTGTCACAAATCCCAGACTGGGAGATGTAATAAGTTATGACAGGACAACAATCACGAACAAACAAGTTAACACTTAACAGAACAATCCATCAGACTCACACATTTATTAAACCTAATTATACAGATAATAGCGCAATTACATACATTATATTATTGAAATCAACTGCCGTACAACGGCCTTATTCTCACACACACTCTCCCTCGGATCCACAATCCGGTAGTTACTCCTAAAGGCACTTCGGCCTCAGCCTCTCCCCTCAGGGTCTTAATAGCACATTAATAATTTACTGGCACCGCAGTCTCTCAATATCACCTTCCTATTGTCATACACCTTAGCATTCCCCTAGCACCTAAGCAGGGCACTAACACATTATCATTTCAATAGTACATTCTCCCTTCAACATGGCAATAGTGCATTATCACATTCACGCTCATATCTACGTCCCTGTCCGTGGCCTGACTGCCACGACTGTATGTGCCTCTACTGTCCTGCACTGACAGCCTCCCTTCTGGCCTATGTGTGGCCTCCGGCCCTATGCTGGCCTATCCCCTGTGCTCATCGAGGTGGCTCTGCGGCCCGTCCTCGACACCTACAAGAATAACATTACATTGGTATAATACCCTACCATTTCTATTCACTCCACCTCTCCTTACAATCCAGGAAGCGTACACACACTAGTTCACCTTTCACTCACCACACATCTTACGGTAACACACCTCCATCGGAGTACACACTACTCACTCGCGCTACAAATCCATGACTCACTTTCATCTATCGCTCATGGCGCACATTGCTATATCCAATATCAAGGACTTCCACATTCCTCACATATACTTTTTCACATCATGGTAATAGACGAATATAATATAATACATCAATCATAATAATCAATCAACGTTCTACATACCAGTCCTTACTGGAAAGACTCTCTCACTAGTCTTCTCGACTGCTCCCTTTATGTCTGCCCGATGGGCTCTTATTCACAGGTCCGCTCCGTAGGACCTTCTAACTTGCAGTGATAGTAATACCGCGCTTTCGCCTCATTCAGACCCTCCCACTACTCACAACAGCACGCTTAACTTACTTGTCTCCTGTGAGCCCTTCTTACTCTACACCCGCTCTGTAGCAATCCCCTTAATTGCACTCACTCCACTCGTGACAATATTAATACAAACATGAACACATTCTTGACACCAACAAGTCATAATGCAATTTAGAGAGAATAATAATAACAGTTTATTTCAGTCTTAGTTTACTTTGATGTACATACATACATTCTCGACTCCTGTAAATCATGATACATTTTAGAAGGTACAAACATGCATTAAAATGCATTGATATACAAAAGAGTTGAGTATCCATTCAAATTGACATGATTAGACTTCAGCATTAATTTCACTCATCTGTGTTGATATTATTATTATTATTATTATTATTTTGATAGTTGGTTGGCCATGAGTGAAACATGCATTGTATTTTTTTGTTACAATGATGTAGAGAGAAAAGGCCAGAAAAGAACACACAGAAAAAGAAATAAAAACATAATGATAATCCAACTGACAGATCGTGCAATTCCATCATCCAGCAGACATAAAACTAAATAGGCACTAAATGTTTGCGACTGATGAACTCCACCTGTCCAGGTCCACTTGAAACGTTACAGAATGCGAACCAGTAATAATGATAACAATAAGAACACGAAATCATGTTATTTACTCTTGAAAATATAGAGAAATATCAATATCAGAATCATCATCATCATCTTGGAAATTGCAAAGATATGAGAGGGAGTGTAAAAATGGCAGCGTAGGCCTACAAATCATTCCAGAATTTATAAGCAGCAATGTATGTGTATCAACTACATATAAAAAAACGTGTTAAATCTTTTCAAATATTCAATTTCAAGTAAAACTGGGCAGAAAGCTTTATTGAAATAGCCTTGACAGTTGTGTAGGTCGACAGAGTAAGTCCACTGAGACAAAAGTAGTGCATTGTAAAAGGTAATTAGATCTATAGCATGTTGAGGCAAAATTCAATGGATCATGTTACATTAACAGTATTTCTTGTTAGTGAGTATCATTCTTTGATAGGTTATTTGTAGAAAGATATACATTTCATGTACATTACGGTTTAAGACACTGGATTAGTTTGCAAGGCTTTTGAAAGATTGAACCTATGTGTTATAGTGAATAAGGGTATGTCACTTGCGAGTGAAATAATAATAATAATTAAAAAAAAAAGACCTTGTCCGTCTTTACCTTCCTAAGCTTAACACGTCCCTTGCCAAGGGATTTAACAACTGTGTATTTGTACACAAAAAAATATTTAAAATGACTTCATTTTTATGAGTCCATTAATTATTTCCATTGGGACTAAGTGTATGTCAGTGCCAAACAAACAGCACCGTGCAAATTTTACTCAATGGCAACCAACTACAAAAACAACTACAACATGCCAACGAACGTGAGTGAAACTAATCCAGTGCCTTAAACCATGAGCTACATAAAATGTATACATTTCTACAAAAACGCTATCAAAGAATTTACTAACAAGACATGTTCATGCAACATGATCCATCGAATTTTTGCCATAACATACTGTAATTACTTTCTACAATGCACTGTTGTCTCAGTGGATTTAATCTGTCATTTTACATGACTATCAAAGCTACTTCGCTAAAGCTTTCAGCCCAGTTCTACTTGAATAGTTGAAAAGATTTAACACATTTTTTTTTACATGTACTTTGTACATGTGTATACACACATAGATTCTAGAATGATGTGTAGGTCATTTTTATATTCCCTCTTATCTTTGTATTATTCCAAGATGGTGGTGATTCTGATATTGATTATATTCTCTTTATTTTCAAGAGTAAATAAGATGATTTGGTGTTCTTATTGTTATTATTGTATATTACTGGTTAGCATTCTGTAACATTTCAAGTGGATCTGGACGGGTTAAACTCATTATGTGAAACAAATTTAGTACGTATTTAGTTTTGTGTGAAGTATTGAATGTCTGCTGGATGATGGAATTGCACCATCTGCCAGTTCAGTTGTTAAAATGTTGTTGTTGTTTTCTCTATGTATTCTTTCCTGGCCTTTCTCTCTGCATCAGTGTAACTTTGTATGTAGATCTAATTGTTCCGACATATCAAGCACATTTCTGATTTTCAAAAATTAAAATAAGATTCAGATAACTTTACACTTATGAGTCTTATAATTAGTTCATACCTTGCCACTAAGTATATGTTAGTGGTGCCAAACAAAAAAATTACAATACATGTTTAACTCATGGACAACTAATTAAAAAAAAACCAAAACA
The DNA here is from genome assembly GCA_963931925.1 of Onchidella celtica. Lineage (NCBI taxonomy): Eukaryota > Metazoa > Mollusca > Gastropoda > Systellommatophora > Onchidiidae > Onchidella > Onchidella celtica. The sequence continues at coordinate 13,615,231 of OZ007568.1, read as the reverse complement.
ATAATAATACCAACGGACACAAGTAAAATTAGTGTTAAAGTTTAATCATATCAGTTTCAATGGATTTTCAATCCTTTTGTATATCAATGCTTTTTAAGCGTGTTTATTTCATTTTAAATGTATCATAATTTACAAGAGTCAAAAATGTACGCTTCAATATGATATCTGATGACAGTGATAATGGACAATTCAAACTAAAGTTGAAATAAACTGCGGTCTTGACTTGTTTTTAAAAAAATGTAGGGGGTATAATCTGGACTGGGGGGGGTATAGCCTGGCCTAGCCCAAAGTAAACCCCGGGGTATAAACTGGCCTAGCCAAAAATATACCCCGGGGGATATTCTGGGCTAGGCCAGTTTAACCCCGGGTATAGTCTGGCGGGGGTATAATCTGGCCTGCTACACCGGGTATAGTCTGGCGGGGGTATAGTCTGGCCTGCTACACCGGTATTTCTTTTATGCATCAATAGTGGATGGTGGTTGGGATGACTGGTCAGCTTGGAATTGTGCAGTCACTTGTGGTCATGGTTTAGCAACCAGGAGTCGTCAATGTGACAATCCACCACCCAGCAATGATGGACGAAACTGTCTTGGCCCTCTCCACACATAAAGAGACTGTGATATAGCAGTTTGTTCAGGTAGGCTTGCATGGGTATGCTGGCTCATAGCAAACTGATGCTTTACTTGCTCTTTCTTTCACTGTAATCTGCACATCGACGTGCCTTGAGTTTCATGTATTGTTATGTAGCATTTTAGAATATTGATCTGTACTTGTATACATATTGGTAATTAGGAAAGATAGTTACTAGAATCTCCTTTGGTTGTTTCCACATTGAGGGTCATTCTTTACTTTCTTAATATTATGATGTCTAACAGGGGCTTTTCTTTGCAGTCTGGGGACCTTTCTAGCTTTGGGCAAGAACCCAGTGCATCTCTATTCATCTTATTTATTCGCACGTCTTCATTTCGCTCTTTAAGAATAAGATTTTGAATGTTTATTTGATTTGAGTATGTAACTGTAAGAGGTAAATGTTCAGATTCTGGTGAATCTAGACCTCTATCTGATGTTCAAAGCTTTGACTAATCCCATTGTCATCTGTGCTTTGGAGAAGAATGTTAGCATTTTTGTATGTAAAAGTGATGCCAGCCACAAGACATTTCTTGACAGGACTGAAAATTTTACAAGATTTGATTCAGCAAGACTGGAATGGAGGTGTCTATAGTGTTTAAGTTTCTTTTCCAGTGAATGGCCAGTTTGGATCATGGTCTGAATGGTCTCAGTGCAGTGTGACCTGTGGTGGGGGCACATCCAGTAGAAAACGCTTTTGTGACAGCCCTCCCCCAAGCCAAGGGGGTGCAGAATGTGACAGTAATCTAGCAGTTGAAAGTAGATTATGTAATACTCACATATGTCCAGGTAAGAACTTGAAACTATTAGTTTATGAAACCAAAGTAGCCATGTGTGTTTCATAGTCAGGTTTTCTGGTAAAAAACTCAGTGTGTGATTGAATAAAAAATATCAGGTAAGATAGTCTGTATTTAAATGGTTACAATGAACTAGGTTTTCTAGCAGTTATATATATTCATTTAAACAGTATTAGGACCAGATAAGCTAATCTGGATGCTCATTTCATTATCTCAAAAGGCAGTTTCATTGTCCACACACAGCAGAACAATATACCACTGCACTGTCATGTATGTATGTTGCTTCTCACAAGTAAAATAATGCCATTCCATGAAGACCAGACCTTTCTTTCTGATGTGGAAAGCTGCATTTATGATATCATTTGGCAAAAAGTACTGCAAAACTCTGAATCAAAATTTGATTTCCCAAATTGCAGAAAATTGTTTGAAAAAAGACATACCGTTCAAATGTAATTCCTTGTAGGATGTTACAGGTATATATTTATATAAGCCTCTATCACACTTTGAATCACAGTTATGACAAAAGCAAAAGAAGGGTGTCTGGACCCTAAAAGACATGAATAATAATAGCAGAGAAAGCAGAGAAGGCAGCAACAGGAGGACACATGAGGATCCTCTACCAGACTACAAAGACTCTTGCTGGAAAATATGGAAAACCTGAAGTTCCTGTCAAGGATTACAACAGGAAGGCTATTTTTGGAAAGGAAGCTCAGGCAAAAAGATGGATAGAACATTTTAACAGCCTCTTGAACAGACCTCCACCAAGCAACCCACCCGACATTCTACCCGCAAGAAATGATTTACCGATCAGTTGCGACCCTCCGACTAAAGCAGAGATTAATGATGCCATAAAGCAGTTAAACCGAGGCAAGGCAGCTGGACCAGACCAGATCCCACCAGAGGCGCTGAAGGCAGATGCTGCTGGGGCTGCAGAGGGTCTGCACTCACTATTCTCGAGGATTTGGATCGGAGGCAAGTTTCCAAAGGACTGGAAGGAAGGACACCTCGTGAAGCTTCCAAAAAAAGGGGACCTCAGCAATTGTAGTAACTACAGAGGAATCACACTTCTCTCCATCCCAGGAAAGGTTTTCAATCGCATTATTCTCAAGCGAATACAGAATGCAACAGACCCAAAACTTCGTGAGGAGCAAGCTGGTTTCAGGAGTAATCGATCAACCACCGACCAGATCGCCACGCTGAGAATCATAGTAGAGCAGTCGCTAGAGTGGAACTCCGAACTGATAGTGAACTTCCTTGACTACGAGAAGGCCTTTGATAGCATCGATAGAGAAACACTGTGGAGAATATTGAGACATTATGGAATCCCAGAGAAGATGGTGAATCTTATCAAGAGCATGTACGAGGGGACAAGTTGCAGAGTCGTACACGATGGTGAGCTTACTGACAGCTTTGATATCAAGACTGGTGTTAGGCAGGGTTGTTTGCTGTCCCCATTTCTGTTTATTCTGGTGATTGATTGGCTTATGAAAGAAACCACCAGTGGAGGAAGAAATGGCATACAATGGACCCCATGGACACAGTTGGACGATCTAGATTTTGCAGATGACTTGGCACTATTGTCGCACACGCACGACCAGATGCAAGCAAAGACTACAGCTCTAAACAAAATTTCAGAATCTATTGGATTGAGGATACATCCTGCGAAGTCGAAGGTCCTAAAAATTGTTGCACCCCCAAGCGAACAAGTCAGAGTAGGAGATCAACCACTGGAAGATGTAGAGTCCTTCTGCTATCTTGGTAGTATCATTGACAATAAGGGAGGAACAGAGGCAGAAGTCAAAGCACGAATTGGAAAGGCACAGACAGCTTTCACGTCCTTAAGCAAGATTTGGAGAACCAAGGATATATCTCTAAAAACAAAGCTGAGGATATTCAACTCGAACGTGAAGTCAGTCCTGTTGTATGGATGTGAGACTTGGAATGCGTCCCAGGCCTGCGTAAAGAAAATCCAAGTTTTCACCAACAGATGTTTGAGGAAGCTACTTAAGATCAGATGGACAGACAAGGTCAGCAATGAAATTGTATGGAAAAGAACAAGACAGAGCCCAGTCAGAGAGGAAATTGGTAGGAGGCGATGGAGATGGATCGGCCACACTCTCAGGAGGCCAGGAAACAGTATCACGAAGAAGGTATTGGATTGGAATCCCCAGGGCAAGAGATCAAGAGGAAGGCCGCGCGGAACGTGGAGAAGAGCCAGAGAAAATGATGTGCAACGAAGGGGAAAGACTTGGAATAATGTAAAGAGGCTGGCCCATGATAGAGAGGGATGGAAAGTGTTTGTTGGTGGCCTATACCCTGATCCAGGGTGAGAAAGGCAATGATGATGATGATGACTGTCATGTATGTATGTTGCTTCTCACAAGTAAAATAATGCCATTCCATGAAGACCAGACCTTTCTTTCTGATGTGGAAAGCTGCATTTATGATATCATTTGGCAAAAAGTACTGCAAAACTCTGAATCAAAATTTGATTTCCCAAATTGCAGAAAATTGTTTGAAAAAAGACATACCGTTCAAATGTAATTCCTTGTAGGATGTTACAGGTATATATTTATATAAGCCTCTATCACACTTTGAATCACAGTTATGACAAAAGCAAAAGAAGGGTGTCTGGACCCTAAAAGACATGAATAATAAATGCTTGGTTGTTGCAAGAAAAAGGCTATCATTAACCTCTCGGCAATAACCGCATGGTTTTTTAATTTCCTTTTTTTAACAACAATTTATTTTTCAATGTATTACATCAATTTTCACTGAAGTGAAGAAATACGCTAACAGATTAGATTCAGCAAGTTATGTAAAATGTCATCGAAGTCAACCTTAAATAAACATGAAATGTTGTAATATTTATACTCATTCCTAATTATTGAATTCAGCATATTTTTTTCTATCTTGTGTAGAATGTGTGAAACTAGTACCAGGAGAAGGCCACAAGGCCATCAGTTGTGTTTTTGATGAAGAGACTGCTATGAACACCTGCAACGTTACGTGCAAGGCAGGGTTAATAATGTCGCCGGAAGGTGCAGATGAGTTTGTGTGCGGACGACTGACCAACTACACTTGGTCACATCAGACTGTAGATAATCCAACAGGATTACTGCCTGCTTGCACAGGTACTTAAAGAAACCTAACAAACTACACCTGTGTTTTTATTGGCTAATGTCAGTGGAGCTTGAAGTATCTGAATATCTTCTTTTACAAAATGCCACCTATCTACCAAATAATATGACCATGTCAAAAGTAAATTTATCTTGTCTGTCTTGTATTCGTTATCATGTAATATTTATCTCATCAGGACTTTCCCAAGATGTAGTGATATTTACCCCTAGGCTAATACTACCAATAGTGCATTGAAAAAGATATTATTAAATATTATTACAATTTCAGAAACAATCCCTGGCAAAAATGAAATGAATCATCACATACGAGTACAGTTTCATACATTTATGTGTAAGTAGAAGTATATATGTGCTCATTTAAACTTACACAAACCCAATGTCCCACATTATTGTTGTCATTCTCAGATGTGAAGATTCCTCGGTCACAGAAGACAGTTATGAATGTAGAATATGACAATATTGACTGCAATAACCCACCATCCACCACAGAGTTGGAGAACTCCATCAACAATAATTTAGAACAATCTATTTCATGCAAGGCCTCAGGAGACTGTACAAATGACATCAAGGCTACTGTCTCATGTGGGAAAAGAAAACGAGCAACAGGTAATACATCTTGTTGTTCTGTCTAACTTTCATCTCTGCCTTTGTTTCTTCTGTCTATCTTTCTGAATTGTGCTTGCATGGTCTCCCTTTGGGCACTTTTCTGGCCTCTTTTTCTGCCTTTTCACCTATTTTCTCATGCATTCATTGCCTGGACATATGGATGGAAAGATCTGTTGCACTGCAATCATGTGTTCATAAACAGTTCATTAAATGAGCAAATTTTTATATAAGAATATTTATCTGCTTTTAAAACTGAACCAAATGATGTGATGAGTAGATGGAATATGAGTGATAACTTATCAAATGTGGGAAACAGTGAGTCACCATGGAGTGATTAAAATGATGAAGCATTAAACCTGTCCCACAGTATAAATGAAATCTGAAATGGATCTTCATTGAAATTTAGTTGTAAACTTCTTTTAATTTTGTTCAAACTGTATATATTTCTACAATATGGCTGTGGCATAGAAAACCAAGTATGTTGTTTTGTTTGGGTTTGACACAGGATCAGTCATTGCTGTAGTTGCAATGGAGATCATACAGCCTGAAGGTCAGCCCGAGTATTTAGGGGGCATGTCAGGTAAGTTTTCTGTAATTCAGATACAAGCTAGATCAAGCTAGAAGAAGTAGAACTTTAAACCAGGTTTTTATGAAATAAAATGTAGAAACAAAGTAAAAAATTACAGATTTTGCAACATACATTAAATTTTCATTTGCATAGTTAACCCTTGTCCCGCGTTGAGTGAACTCGTCCACGTAATGCCCCATGCGGGGATAGCCAGTGGCCAGTCAGCCGATCGTTCGCGTGTTGCCGATAACCTCGGCGGTCGGGTCAATCGGGTCCTTGTGAACACGTGTATCGCGTATACTTCAGGACGCAATAACAACAATAGTGGTGGATAAATCGTAACTGACCCCTATGATATTTGGATAAAGTACTTGTGATGATATGCAGTAGGTTTTATTGTGAAATGGAAGGCCCCAAATCAAGAATTTTCTGCATTTACATGCCGTTTAACACACGTTTCATCATTTTCCCAAGACCTCTGCGCTTTTTCTGTCCCTGAGTCAGGCCATTCAGGTGAACAAATTATTTTTTAAGCCATCCGCTTAATTTACTAACCACATGTATCATGACATTGCCTTCTCCCTCGTCTACTATTTAAAGTGTCCACTTACTATAATGTTAGTTTTAGCGAGAGATTTGATTTCCAGTTCCAGGTCGTAGAGTACATACATGTACTGAAAAGCGGTTTAATCAAAGCAACACAATATCTCTCTAATTACCACATCAAATAAAGACAACGACCAACAACAAAGTCGGTCATTTTCTCCCAGTTTTCCCTGATGAAAAACCTACTGACAGACGCCCTTATACAGCACGCCCTAATATTACATCGAAATTCATAATTACAGACCAGAACGGCGTCTCAAATACACACATGGCCCCTTTCTTCTCATTTCACATGTAGACGACAACCAGCATCAAAGTAAAAGTTTCCCCAAGATTTTCCCCAGTTCAAACTTCAGACCGTCAGTACTATTACATGAGTATGACGAATAGTTACCGTTTCTATAAAAAAATGTGGCCTCCCGCAGGACCCGCGGTTAAGCGTGTCGGACAAAATATAGTGGCCTCCCGCAGGACTAGGGTTAAAATGTATAGATCAAGGCATAGATGTTTATTAATGGACTGTGACAAAATATACTGCACTGGATTTACATATTGGATTGGGATTTATTTCAAGACCTCTGTGGCAGGGATCAGTTTTATATGTGGCGATAAATCTGCAATAGAGTTTACTATAATACCCACAGAAACTTCAGGAAAACGTTACTGTCCCACTGGTGAGATAGCTCTGTGTCCCAATTGTTCTCTCCTACAATATATTATATCGTATAAACATTCATCAATTCTTAATGCTACTTGGATCACATGTATTGGTTTCTGGTGTTGTAGAGAATGAGATTGAGGCTCACATGAGACGAGCATATATGATTGAGGAAATGACACTACAGCTTCTAAACCAGACAAAAGAAATCTTCAAAGTGAAGGTTGGCGATGTGCTATATGATGGTGAGGTCAAGTCTGCTAGGGTAGAGGTGGAATGTGATCAAGGAACAGGCTTTTTGGAGGGAGTGTGTGGTGAGTGTATGACAAAACATCTGATATTCTGTTAATAATCAGTGACAGCACTAATCATACTACATGTGTAATGAAACTATGATGCACTTTGATTGCTGGTGGAATGCGCAGTGCATTAACTGGAGAAGGGAGTTCAATAACTAGTCTGCATCACTCACTCACTCATTCACCACCCACACACACACTTTTTCCCAGTGCAGATTTACGAAAAACTTAAAAAAATTTTTAAACAACTTTTGTAAGGTTTCGAACTCGTCCATGTGGCAGTAATATTTCTTCGTGATGACAAGCTCACTATGATGTGATCCAATGTTGTTAACAATGTCAGTTATTTAGATCCAGGATATAAAACATCTAATATCTGTTTCTTGAGACTGCATGGAGACTGAACCTTCATAATATACATGTATTAGAAATGTGAAAAAGGCTAAAAGTTGAAAAGTCTTAAATCTCAGATTAATTGCAATGGAGATGAGAGAACCTGCCCATAAGAAGATTGTTCCCAATGTTTAGGAAAGTTTCATCCGTTTACATATTGTTTCAGTGGACTGTCCAGCTGGTTCATACTCTATAGGAAATGGGTCCTGCCTGCAATGTGAAAAAGGTTTCTACCAGGACCAGATAAAATCCACAGAATGCGTGCAATGTCCTGAAGGTGAAAATGTCATACACTGGGAATGCATGGATGAGTAGCTGGGAAAATAAATGAACTGATCACGTAAAAAGTAACGAGTAAGACTCCTTTAAAATGGGGTATTTATCATTTTGCAAACTTAACTCAAGAAATTTGTGAGGCAAAAAAATTCTTGTCATGTGGATTTCTCAGTAAAGAAAAATTCCAGAGATGAAGGTAGGGACAGTATAGTTTACCCTATATATTAGCAATTGCTTTTACTGACTAATTTTTAGGTATTGTGTACATTATGGAGCCATTCCCATGGCACCCCCTTACATGAGTTTAGATGATCGATTTTGGCTAATTTGTATATTTAAGGTAATGCTTTCCCCCCTAACATTAATGTGGGAAGGAGCCACTTAGAAGATGCATTTTGATCTTTCATAATTCATCTCCCAAAAAATGAGAAATACATGTTGCTATATGTGTGACTCACTGACTGAGAAGTTATCAGTGTAAACTGTTACATGTCAGATCACATGTTTTTGTGACCTATTCAATGCTGCATGATGCTTAGGGGTGAAATTTAATTTGTTATTTGATTTAGACTATTTTTGTGTGTGTTTTTTCATCTATTTAATAAACTAGATAATGAAAGAAGAAAGCAAAAAGTTACTCCAGAAGCTACATACAGAACGTGACCATCTCTATAAGTTGGTATATTTTAGTTTAGAGAGAAAACTGATATTGTCTGAAACACTTGTCTCCCAATTTCCACACTCAATACTTATGTAAATTGTGCTCTTTGACATTAGGTTTGACAACATCTGGTATGGGATCACCATCTTTTAATGAATGTCAGGCTGATCCACCAGACTACATGGATCTGTTTGCATGGAGTTTTGATGGGGAGGAGGAGACTGAATCCCAGAATGAAATTCTCCCAACTGATGAAACCCCTCCAGATGATGGCAGTGGTGAGGACTAGCCTTCTTTATGCAATTCTGTTTCCCGTTTGTAATTCTGTTTTTGTAAATTTTGTAAATATATTTATGGTGCTCACATTTAAACCCACCAAATTTGCCAATTCTAAGACAAGAATAGTGAGAAAAGGTAAAGAGGCAAAACCAATTTATAATCAAGAATATTCTGTTCACTGAAAGTGAAATGCATGTGAGGGTTTGGTTGCAGCACGTGATAAGTGCCATTTTTCACAAAATCAGAGATAGACGAATGAGATAATACCTCAGTGTGAGTTACATGACATGATTTTAAAAAAAATTCATAAAAGGTGATATATCCAATGGTAATAATCCATGGAAAGTAGGCTGTCTATTTCTTAACAAAAACTGCTTATTTGGAACAGAAATTGATGTTTTTCTCACAATGAGAGAAGTGGATTTATTGCGTTTTGCGGTCAAACCCTTCATGTATAAAAACACCTCCAATTGTCATGGATATTTTGTTGTGATTTTTGCATGTTTCTTTGGAAACAAAACTGAGGAAGGAAATTAAAGATGGAAAATGAAACCCAAGTGTGATGTAAGTAGAAAATTGTGGATGATTCAAAAGTTTAGACACTGATACAGGTGATCATTGCTGGAAGGATGAAAATGATCCTAAAGCAGTATTACAGATGAAAAATGTGAAATATCTGTTTTGTTTGACAACAGCTGTTCATTTATTGATTGATGTATTATCTTCTCTATTGTGAGTATACTATATGTATAAGGAAGGTCTGTTTTCTTTTGTAAGTGTTATAATTTGAATGTTTCTCATATAACATATCCCCTTTCCTCCTTTATTTCTAACCAGCTGAGGGATAGTAGACATAGTGTTTAAGCTTATTAAGTCTAGTGTCAACAAATTTTAATTTATTAAGAAAAGAATTATAAATAAATAAAATCCAATGTTTTTCCCATGATTTTTTAGATCAGATAAAGCTTGTGGCGATAATCATAAGTGTGACTGCAGTCTTGGCAATTGGCTCTTCAATGGTAGCTTTTTTTGCTGGCCGGTAAGTGTGGAGCAGTACAGTAATTTATTGATTTTGGGCATCTGATGCTATCTTGTTCTAGTGTTGTGTACAGCAGATCAGTTTCCTCTTAAATTCCCCTACCCTATGCAAGACATGCCTTTACTTTTCTAAACAAATACTCATAATAGGTAGTTCAAACTGCCCCGCTGAAGGGGCGAAATCCCATTTTGGGCCCTGAGCCGCACATACCGATTTGACCCCCTCATAACAAAGGATCGCGGAGCGTCGCACTAATGTAGCATACGTGTTTGAAAATAGCTCACACAGAAAGCCAGATAAATGAAGTTTAATTAAATGTACTTTTCATCCTGTTTTAACTTGAAATTCCTTTGAAAATTGTTTTGTTGTTTTTTGATTGAGAAACTGGTGGAAACTTTAATAGGTCAGGATCAAAATTATACGCAAATAAATCTCAGCCTTTGTATTTTCAGGGCGTGCCAAAATTAGACTTAGGGCATGTTTCGGCGCAAAGCGCCGACTGTTTTTATAGATCCACCCAATGCCTGATTTTGTCACCTTTTTCTGACACTCAGTGCTAAGTCAATGGCGACACAGTTGACCTCCTTTTCAATTAAAAAAAAAATAAAAACATTATTTTTGTCTCCCTTGTAAGAGTTCACGCAGAATTGACATCGGATGAAGTTTGATGACTATAAAAGGTAAATTGAGATGCTTGTACTATATTTGTACCCCTCGAAAAAAATTGAGCGTGATGTACACCCCCTTGACTTAGAAACTGATAATTTTTAATGTCGTGGCTCAATAAACAGTCATTTTATGGGCGGTCAAAGTTGGACTATTGTGCAATTTGCAAAATTCGAGGTGTTTTTTCACTTTTGAAAATGCTATAACTTTCAAACCCTTTAACTGTTTAAGCCAGAATGAGATATTTGGTATCAAAATTCTTAGAAAAGCAAGCTCCATCAGATTAGACAATAAGTGGTGAGTTGTGATAAAAAAAAAAATCAATTTGGACTACCTAGTCATAACTATTGTTCATGAGAAGTACTGATTTGGCAGGATGGCTATGTAAATGAGATTCTGAGATATTGTTCTCAGATATTAAAAAAGGAACTTTAAGGATTGTGTGTTTTTACCTCACCACAATCCTCAGTCAACCAGAAACCATTGAATAGACATTTGAAAGGATCCAGAGACACAGGACCGACATTTTACATTATCAGTTTTGCAGTATATTTTGACATGGTCCTTGCTAAAATTCTCCTCTCTCAGTAGGCAGGCTTACTTGATATTTGACAAAGCTCATGGGCATTGTATTCATGGCAAAAAGAATGATAGTGTGTTATTTTAACAGGTTTATTCCATGCTTTGATGAAATGGTAACAGATCCATCAGTATGCATTTGAAAAGGAGTACCATTAACCATTCTGTTGATTTTAACTAACAAAGGTCACATTTATGTGGATATAATTACCTTCATGTGATAATGCTTTATCATTTTTCTTTTTTATTGCTCAGCCGCATGAACAAGGAACCTCTGCGATGTGAAAATTTGGAACGTACATACAACAATGAGCTGTACAAAAACATGCAGGGTCAGGACCTGTGTGGAGCCTGGCCGAGCGAACACGGTGAACTGGAGGCACACTTGTATGATTTCATAGGACAAGAGGCTGATGCTGATCTTAACAAAGCAACGGTTTAACTATGTAACTCCTCACCAGGGTTGCCAGATTTAAATTTTAAGTTTAATTACCAGACAAAAGCCAAAAAAATTTTAGTATAGTTTTCATACTAACATCACATGAAAAGCTTCACAACCAGATCATACCATCTTCCCCACTAGAATGAGTGGAAGTACTAGAACATTTGGCTTGAGCCTTGTCAGTTGTGGTTTTTTTTTTCAAAGCATTTCTGGAGATGCAGTGAAAGTCTTTGCGACATTTATTTGAAAGCCATAGTTCTGCTCCAATTCTCTTAATAGCATCAAAAATATTTGACATGCATTCTGCTTCTGGTCTTAGTTTTAACAGAGGGCACATGAGAAATGAGAAAATATCTTTTTAACTACTTCACAGTTGACTTGGGTTAATAGGCAAAGAAAGTCAAAGGTGGCCAGCTCTTTAAATGCTTCAAGGTGAAGTATATCAGTCCTAAACCACAGTGTGTGTGGGGGTTCCTAAGAGGGGTGGCGGTCTTTAAAAAAACAACAATCCGATAGCAGTTTGGAGAATATAAACCATAGAATCCAATGTCAGGTGGACACTGACCTGGAATTTGGCTTAAAAAAGACCAGTCTAGTAACCATGACTCCTTGGTAGTTAAAAGCCAAGAAAAGCAGGCCGAAAAAGGCCGATGCCTAGCAAAATTCTAAAAAACTAATCCCTACCACAAAAACACACAGAAACAAGAACAAGAACAAGAAAAATGAGATGTAAATGCCACTGGCAGCAAACCACCAAGAATAAAGACATAAACACTCTGACACATCACAAGTTTATTTACTTAAGAGGCAGCAAACCACCAAGAATAAAGACATAAACACTCTGACACATCACAAGTTTATTTACTTAAGAGGCAGCAAAGTTATTTGTGTCATGCAGCAGCCTTCACAGTAAAGTTGTATTCTTGAGTTGCAGGTCGTTTTTCTATTCATACGGCAGAAAAAACATGTGAAGATATTACATGTGCTCTGTTGGTTAGACGATAAAGCTATCCTGCTTGAAGATATTCGACTTTTGTAATCCTGATAGACTGTTACTTTACACAGGTGTCATCATAATTCTCTGAGCACTCTCATCTGACATTTACAATTGATTTTGCAGACTGTGGGGACACAGGCAATCTTATTGCCAATAAATCATAGGACTTTTTTACCTTTTGCAGATGTATGTGATACAGTTCTGAATAGTAATATGGATATTCCTGGTTGAGAGTTGTTTCATTTTGCTTCTTTTGACATATATATTTCATAATTGTGCTCGCACATATACCTTTTTTTCTTTTTATTTCACCATTGACATAGTACATATTATTTGTAGATATTGCTGTATATTGCTAATTGCAGTGATGCATCTATTTGAAAACTATACACTTTTATGTAATTTTATCAATTAATTGGAGTCCATGAACTGTGCTAGTTTTGAAATCCATTATAACGCTGGTACATATTAATGCCTTATCTCAAAAGCATAGGAACATTTTTAACTTCTATCAAGCCACATTTTACATTTCATGAATAAAAAAAAAGTTCAAAGAATCACAAACTTAAATATTATACATAAACACAATAATGAATTTGCTTCAAATTCTCAAATGTTTAAAAAAAAAAATTTACACAATTTAGTAGAATAGTAAATACAAACCCTAGGGAGGGCTGTGGCACAGCAGTATTTAGGATTTCTGTTATTCTGTTTTATATGTGTAATGTAAACATTATACGATGAGAGAGCTCTGGTACAAGAGACTTAAGGATTTGTAGTTTGCCAGTGGCACACAGATATCTTATACCAATGTTCAATTTTAATCGTATGTGATAGTCTTTTCTCTTTCTTCAATTTTTTTGCTTTTTTGCTTTGTATCACTAGATTAGGATATAACTTCACAATGGCCTCTTTTTCACATATACATGCTATCCTCGAGACATATGATAATAACACAGAAGAACAATATTCATGGCTGTTTGGGATATCACATGAAAGTAGAGGAATACCTTAATTATAATTTTTTTTCTTTCGGTACAATTAGAGAGTACAGCAAAAAACTATGGCAACTAAGTCTCACCGGTGTGCATACAGTGGAATCTATTATTATCACATATGTTTTGCAGAGGAAAGTAAAAGACAGATTTTGATTCAAATATGATGTCTGCTTTATTTACATAAAAGCATTAAAATATTTGGAAAAGGTTGCGACTGTTTAATCAGTTCTATTTTATGAGTGATACAATACAATTGACTGAATGATGTAAACATTATAAGAAGCCAAGTAAAACATTTTGTATTGTTGGATATAATATGAGCCATTCCAAAAGCTTGCTAGTGAAGATGGGAACAAATGAACGAATTATAAAATGCACTTTGGTATGAACAAAGGGTCAATATTGAATTACACCAGTGGTTCTCAATAGGAGCGATTTTGAGTCTCAGGGAAGGTGAAAACAGCAAAAGGAGTGCAAAGGGAGGGGGGGGGGACAATGAAACAGGGCGACAGGGGGCAAAACGTGAGGAGGTGAATGAATATTTTTCTAACTATGGATTAGAATTTTCCACAATATCTTGACCATAATTTCGGTTCTTTTTAATATAAAACCAACTTATTTATGTCCATCGTTAGAAAAAAAGGAACAAAACTGTCAAGTATATGCTGTTCAATTTGTCTTAACCGTTCAGTAAATTATTAGTAGATTTAAATGATAGCAGGTGACAGATTACTTTAGAGAGAAGGCCATACCGATGATTGACATAATTTCAGTTATAAAAAATGGAGTACCCTTCAGTGATGGGATGGCATCAACGCATTATAGATTTTATGAAAATACAGGCACTTGACCGTTAAGCAGCCGGTATTGAGAACGACGAAACACTTGAACGACTTCTTCTGGAGGTCCACTGACTTCCACGCTTTTTGGAGTTGTTTGAATCAGTGCTGATTTTTTTTTTAGCAAGAGGAATAGGCATGCCAGACTGGAGAAAGAATACAGAAGCTGCCCTCATGTTAAAACTGTTTGCCAAGTTTAATGAAGTGAACTTTAACGGCAACAAGACCAATCTAGTTAACGTAAACTACGCTCGTATATCCTGGCGTCTTTCACCGCCAAGCTGGAATTGTGGAAAATGGGGTTGAATTAATCGTTCACTTCACTCAACTTGGTAAATTTATGCACAAGCGATTTCAAGACCTGAGAGATCCACGTGTTCCTGATTGGATTATGAACCATAATGGTTTCGATGCACCGCTGTCGCCCAGGCATTTGCAAGAAGTATTGCTAGATTTCCAGCATTGCATCGAGGGTCAAGTTATTTTCAAACAAGAGGGCAACAAAGTTTTCTGGATAAAACATCAATAATTACTTTCATTCAACCTTGAGTGGCCTCTTTCCCGTGTTTATTTGTAGGAAAAGGATCGATTGCAGTCGAGAGACATCTAAAAAAAGCGGTGAAACCCGTTTCAAATGTCAGAGAGGGGTGATCTGCATTTGCTTCTCACAGACACCGACATTATATAGCTGACCACAGCACACCAACCATGGAAAAGTCACTGACTTATTAACAATACAAGTGCATGGGTTTTATGAACAGGAATAGCCAATTGTTCATGTGTTTCATGAAGGATATTTCTATTTTATATACAATAGCTGAATAATCACCAAATCAAAGGTCATTAAAAAGCTCTGAAAACGTTAACATAATTTATGTCTAGCCTGTGTACTTTCGGTTGCATGTTAGGGTGGGGTAAGATGTATGTGGGTGTGTGTCCATGTATGTGGGGGGGGGGGGGAGCGATGGAAGAAAATTTGGGATGCAAGGGGGCGATTACTGAAAAAGGTTGAGAACCACTGAATGACACAAACCTGATCCGAGCGTGGAAATGCATCGCATAATGTTCTTGAAATTAGCTGTCATTTCTGATGGATAAAACTAACAATTTCATAAAATAGTATTCAAATATTACAAGAAGCTGCACATTCATTACTAAAATACATGTATGTTCTGCTTAAAAATAATGACCACAAAATGAATCATTAGAAAATAGAATGTCCTGGAATTCTTAAACCATGGCAATTCAAAACAATTTCTCTCATTAATTTGTGTCACAAATTTATATTCAACAGACAATTACTGATACAGGAAAACATTTCTCTAATGTCAAAAATTCTAAACAACTGTAGGATATAGAATGAATGAGAGTGGTTAGTGGATGGTTGAGTAGTGGACTCTAATATTTATGATACACAGCTGACAACTCTTCTTCGTCGATGCTTCTGTTTATTTATATACTACAGGCTATAAAAAGCTAGGAATAAAAAACTAGGAAAAAAAAAAAAAGCCATAAGCCCGAGTTTCTGTGGGTCAGGGCCTAATGCTTTATGTCTTGCAATGAAAGGTAGGCGGCCAAGCCTGGCTGTCAGGTCTCTGATCCAGTGCTCGGTAGTTCTCTCTCTCTCTCGATAGTAGTGAGGGATGAAGTGAATGCATTCCAACCCTGATATGGCATTGTATT
This sequence comes from Onchidella celtica, assembly GCA_963931925.1. Taxonomy (NCBI): domain Eukaryota; kingdom Metazoa; phylum Mollusca; class Gastropoda; order Systellommatophora; family Onchidiidae; genus Onchidella; species Onchidella celtica. The sequence continues at coordinate 13,599,078 of OZ007568.1, read as the reverse complement.
TTTTGTTTTTTACTGCCGCTCCGACGTGCAAGAAAACTAGACATATTATATGAGTACCCAGTGGTCAGAGGTTTGGACGCTCTGGCACCGGGTCTAAACCCGAATAATTTATCATTGTACCAACATAGGCTGTAAAAAAAATCCTAGCGCGGTTACTGCACTCACAGAAATCAACCAGCTATCACGGTAAACTGCAGAAGATACGGTTCTATCCGGCTGTAGTTTAATAAGCTTGCCCAAGGTTGGATTTATCGTCGATGAAACCTGAATAGCTGATCATGTTTAAATTCCGAGAGCCTTTTATTGACCATCTCAGTAGGATGCGTGCATCGAAGTGTAATAAAATTGGTATCAGTATAAAGCAGGAAGTTCCTACTAAAATTCAAACCGGCGACTTCGTCTAGAAACTTTGTAGTAGTTTTAATATAATTTTTCAAAGGTGACGAGATTATTGTAACAATTGACAAACTCGCGCGATATATTTTAGTCGATTGATACGTCGTATGATCTCCGTTACTAACAAAAGTTATCATGAACGCCTGCATTGGACAGGAAGGGCATTTCGTACTCGTTAACATGAACCCGAGTTTCTGTCTTCCTGGCTGTTAATAACATAGCTTTTAGGCAAGATTTAGGAGTTGGACTCGGTGGTCACAATTCCAAACTGACCAATCAAAACGCGCTTTTCTCACACAATGCTAACGGCCACCGCGCTACCCTGCACAAGGGAAGTAATTGCAGAAACCATAAAGGGGGGGGGGGATATACTGGCCCGAAGCGTTACAATGAAACAGCACACACACACACACACACACACACACGCACAAACAAATCGTTCATCCTCTCACAACGTTTTCTAGGGTCCAAAAATCCTTTTTTCTTTTTTTTTGCCTTTGTCCTAATTGTGATTCAAAGTGAGACAGTAGCACATACATGTAATTATAAAATAGTTGTGACATCACACAAGGCATTACATTTGAACAATATATCTTTTTTCAAACAATTTTCTGCAATATGGGAAACCAAATTTTGATTGAGAGTGCTGCAGTGCTTTTTGCCAAATGGTAACATAAATACAGCTTTCCACATCAGTCAGAAAGGAGTGATTTTCGTAGGATGGCATTATTTTACATGTGGGAGGCAATATGCATAAAAGATAGTACAGTGGTATATGATATATTCTCCTGCGTGTGGACAAGGAAATTGCCTTTTGGGATCATCAAATGAGCACCCAGATTAGCTTAATTGGTCCTATTACTGTTTACATGTATATATATATAGGCCATAAACTCGCCGCCGCCCTTCCTTTGATCTATTCATTCAAGTTTACCCTACCGTCGGTAATTACATTAATGACAATAGATCTCTGACTTCGGACGCAAAATATACGCCCGTTGATATCTAGGCTATTTCAAAGTGACCACTTTTTATTCGTCCCCAGACTCAATGATTTTACTGGCACATAACTATAATTATATAACGTAATTAAAAAAAAAAAGTCATTTCGAACTTAAGTAAAAACCTAATTACTCTGTGTGCCTGTGTGTGTGCATGCGTGTGTGAATTTTGTACACAATAACCTATTCCCTGTATCTCCAAACCCTTTAAAATAATTATGAGTTACAGGGTACATGACTGCCCTTCTTCAGTCTCGTTATTTGTAAACATGATACAATCATGCACTACTACGAAATAATGATTTTTACATCGATGCTACATTTGTCGACTTTCACTTTTTTTTCTTCATTTTCAAGCGACAACAATTGGTACATGTAATAACCATGCTATTAAACGTTTACTAAACGTTTAGTATTAAACGCTACTAAACTAAACGTTTAGTGAGGTTCAAACGCCAACAATTGGCCGTGGCCAGCGGTGCATAACCTGGCAAACGATTTTAGCCAGGTTCAAGCGCCGACATTCCGCCAGCTGTACGTTAACGAGGTTGTAACACGGAATTACAACATCGCTTTTCTCCACTACTAAGCAGAATTGTTTCGTTTTTTCAAGTGCATCCGATGCGTCTCGTGCTATAGATTCCATTTTTAAAAAAAAGTGAATTTGCCCAAAAATGGACTTAACGAGGTTCCAACAGCCAACCGACGATATATATATACATGTAACTGCTAGTAAACCTTGTACGTGTTCTTTCAACTGCCAGATTATTGTCACATTCTGCACCCTCTTGGTTTCGGGAAGGCTGCCACAAAAGCGCATTCTGCTGGATGTAGCTCCACCACCAGGTCATACTGCACTGAGACCATTCAGACCATGATCCAAACTGGCCATCCACTGGAAAATAAAGCTACACACTACAGACACCTCCATTTCAGTACAGTGTATTGCTGAATCAAATCTTGTCAAATTTTCAATCCGGTTAATAAAATAAATGTCTGACATTCTTCACCAAAGTGCAGATGACAATGGGATTAGTCTAAGCTTTGAAATCAGACAGATTCACCAGAATCTGAACATTTTCCTCTTATATTATTCAAATCAAAATAAACATTCAAAATTGTATTCTTAAAAACGAGAAATGAAAACACGTGTGCATAAATAAGATGAATAATAAATAATAATAAATGCACTGGGTTCTTGCCCAGAGCTCAACAAAGTCTGTGGGCTGCAAAGAAAAGCACCTAATAGACACCATATATATATCAAGAAAAAGAAAATAAACCATAATTATTACTGTGGAAACAAACAAAGGAGGTTCTAATAACCAACTATTCTCATTGCAGAGATGTACAGATGACCAATAACTACCGGTATTGCTCCAAAATGCTCCATAAAAATACACGAAACTCAAAGCATGACAAAGTACAAATTATATAGAGAGAAATAAAGCGTCAGTTTGTTATGAGCCAGCAAACCCATGCAGGCCTACCTGAACAAAATGCTATATAATTATGACAATTTTCATAAGCGCGGAGAGCGCCAAGACGTCTTCGTCCACCGTCGCTGGCTGACAGATTGTCACATTGTCTTCTAACTGCAAAGCCGCGGCCACAAGTGACTGCACATTGCCAAGCTGACCAGTCATTCCAACCACCATCCACTACTGATAACATAAAAGAAATTCCGACTATATGTCTCAAAGTGATAAATAATTTAAAGTCAGTTAAGGTTACATCAAGGACACCTTCAGAAAATAGTTCTGGTGATCTAAGAGATAGAAACATTGCAGAGCTGGCAAGAGAATAATTGAACCTGTTGAAGATTGCTAGGACAACGTTTTGATCTAAATATTTACTTTGCTTTGGTTTTAATGACAAAAAAAAAAGATGGCTCAAAGTGTCCTTTGATGGTCTTGTCCACTGCATCCGCTCCGCTATTTTTACGGAAATTGTCGTATGAAAAAAGTAATAAGTTGACAAGGCCACCAACACAACGCATTACCTATATAAGTTTCCAAACCTGCAGTGCGACAGTATTGATCGGTAATATTACACCTTTTTAAAGCAACAACTAAGTATGATAGCAGGAAAGAAAAGTATTTATTTGCAGCGGATTTCCTAAAACAATAATATCCCAGAGATGAAGATGAGAGAAAGACTTAGTATAGACGGTAAAGTATTCATTTTAAACTAAGTTAAAGGTTTGCAAAGTACACTCTTACTGATGTTAAACTAAGTTAGAAGTTGTTTTGAAAAACAATTGAGAGAGGATGAACGGTTTTATGTTTCTTGATGGAAATTGTAACCCTAGTTTGTGTGACTAGGTGCGGCTGAAGGGATTGTAAGCGTGTCAGCAGATTCATGCCTTACCTTGTGTTTTACCCGAACTCCCTTTTATTGTTATTGCCGATATAAGCTTATAGTTGTCCTCCCCTAAGATCTCGGCCCGCTGGACAGTAGCACTGTGATGGGAAGGTGCGTCTTGACTGGTCAGGCAGTTGTTTTACAATATCTAAAATTAAATTTTTTTTCTTTAATATCCACAGGGGAGTCAGGAAATCGGTTCATTTCAAGGAGTATTAAATACCATTCCTGTATAACATGAATTTCTGTGATTACTTGTGTTAATGACGGAGCTACGATGTCAATTGACTAGAATATCCCGCGGCTGCTTGTCAATTTCTGCTAGTCCCATCACTTTTATATTACAACTATTACGAAGTTCATGGACAAAGTAGCCGATCAGGATCGTAGTGGGAAATTGATACTTTCGATTGATACTGATTTTTGTTACGCCTCTGGCCATGCGTCGCGGCGAAGTTGCTAAAAAAAAGGGTGGAAGGTTTTAAATGAATGATAAGTTAGGTGCGTTTCATTGCCGATAAATCCAAGCTTGGACAAGCTTACTAAATTCTAAGCCGATAGAAATGTAGGGTATCTTCTGTAGTTTAAAGTGATATCTGGTTTATTTCTACTATGCTTCCAGGAACAATGGCGGAATCAGACAAGATGGACCGGTGTAATAGGCCAGAGTATACCCCCGCCAGAGTATACCCGGGGTTAAACTGGCCTGGCCCAGAATATACTGAATATATATATACTCATGCTCAAAAGAAACGCGAAAATAATATTTCACGTAAATGCCATCTATCATTATAGCCCCCAGGCTATCCTTCCACGACAAAGTTTTGGCAAACAAATTCAGTGAAGTAAAGGGCATTAAAGGTAGATTAATTTTATTATTGCCTTTTTAAATTCCACCAACTGCCCACGTGTCACTCGATACAGGAAGTCAGTATCGTGTGTGACCACCATTTGCCTGGATGATTGCGTTGCATCTCCGGTACATAGACTCCACAAGATTGTTAGTGAGGTGCCTAGGAACTTTTCTCCATTCATCCACAAGAGCTGCCTGTAGCTCCTGGGCTGTTCTAGGCCGTGGTTGTCTCCCCTCGAGGCGCCTTTCCAATTCATCCCAAAGATGTTCTATGGGATTCAAATCCGGGCTGCAGGCTGGATGAGGCAGAAGAGGGATTCCATGACGTTGTAGAAAGTCTTGCGTAGCTCTTGCCGTGTGTGCCCGTGCAGTATCTTGTTGTAAAGTGAAGTTTGCATGTCGATGGAAAAAAGGGATGATGTGTGGTCTCAGAATTTCGTTGATGTAACGCTGCGCAGTGACTCCATTTCCCCGTCCTTGGCCTTGATTTTGGAAAAATACTGGCCCTATGATCATGTTGTGAGCAATTCCACCCCAGAGCATCACCCGGGGTCCTCCCCATCTGTCCCTTTCCAAAACACACTGTCCGACGATACACTCGGATTCTGTTGTTTGCATTGTCTATGCAAAAGAGGCTCTCATCAGTGAATAGGATTCTCGACCACTCTCTCATGCGCCAGTTTATGTGCCTTTGTGCCCAGTTAAGACGATCCTGGCGATGCCGAGGAGTAAGAATAGCTCCTCCATATGGTCGTCGACATTGAAGATTCTGGTCGCGCAGTCGGCGGCGCACAGTATGTCGACTGATGCGTTGTCCATGCACACCAATGGTGATTCTAGCGGTCTCTGCTGCAGTTGTAAAGCGATCGGCCACATGTACAGTAGTCCTTGATATATATATAAACAATTACAAGTAAAGACCACAGTTTATTTCAGTCATAGTTTAATTCATTTTTTTTTATCACCATCATCGGGCGTCATAGTAATACATACAAACATACATACATACATTCTTGACTTCCGTAAATCATAATACAATTCAGGTGAAAAAACATGCATAAATATGTATTGATATACTATGGGTTGAATATCCATTCAAACTGATATGATTCAACTTTAACCCACTCACGTTCGTTGTCATATTGCAGTTGTTTTTGTAGTTGGTTGCCCATGAGTAAAATTTGTACTGTATTGTTTGTTTGGCACTGACATACACTTAGTAGCAATAGATGAAATAATTAACGGACTCATAAAAATGAAGTCACTTTAGAGATTTTTTCTGTGCAAATACACAATTGTTAAATTCCTTGGCCAGGGACGTGTCAAGCTTAGGAAGGTAAAGACGGACAAGGTCTTTTTTTAATTTTTTTATTATTTCACTCACGAGTGACATACCCTTTTTCACTATAACACATAAGTTCAATCTTTCAAATGCCTTGCAAACTAATACAGTGTCTTAAACCATAAGGTATATGAAATGTATATCTTTCTACCAATAAGCTATCAAAGAATAATATTCACAAACAAGAAATACTGTTAATGCAACATGATCCATCGAATTTTGCCTTAACATGTTATAGATCAATTCGTTTTTGCACTGCACTACTTTTGTCTCAATGGACTTAGGCCTACTCTTACTGTCAAGGCTATTTCACTAAAGCTTTCTGTCCAGTTCTTGAATAGTTGAAAAGATTTAACACATTTTTAAAATATATAATTGATAGACACATAATTATTGCTGCTTATAGATTCTAGAATGATTTGTAGGCCTACACTGTCGTTTTTACACTCCCTCTTATATCTTTGTAATTGTATTATTCTGATGATGATTCTGATATTGATATTTCTCTTTATTTTCAAGAGTAAATAAGATGATTTCGTGTTCATATTGTTATTATTGTATATTACTGGCTAGCATTCTGTATCGTTTCAAGTGGATCTGGACAGACGGAGTTGATCAGGTGAAAAAATTTAGTGCCTACTTAGTTTTATATGAAGTATTTAATGTCTGCTGGATAATGAAATTGCACCATCTGTCAGTTGGGTTAATTTTATTTCATTATGTTTTTATTTTTTTTTCTATATGTGTTCTTTTCCGGTCTTTTCCCTCTACATCATTGTAACAAAAAATACAATGCGTGGTTTACTCATGGCCAACCAGTTATCAAAATAATCAAAATAATAATAATAACAATAACAACAACAATAATAATAATAATAACAATAATAATATCAACAGACACGAGTGAAATTAATGCTGAAGACTAATCATATCAGTTTGAATAGATCCTCAACCCATTTGTATATCAATGCATTTTAATGCATGTTTGTTTCCTCTAAAATGTATCATGATTTACAGGAGTCAAGTATGTATTATGTACACCAATTTAAACTAAGGCTGAAATAAACTGTTATTATTATTTGCTCTAAATTGTATTATGATTTACGGGAGTAAAAAATGTATGTATCATTGTATGTATGTATGACTATGACGGCTGATGACGGGGGTCTTTACTTGTTTATATAAAAAAATTAGGGGGTAAAATCTGGCCTCGCCTAAAGGATACCTGGGAAAAACTGGCTTAGCCCAGAATATACTTGGGGGCATAAATAAAATAGACTAGGCTCCTTAACCCCCTGTGTAGTCCGGCGGGGGTGTAATCTGGCCTGCTACAGTGGGGTTAAAGTGGCTTAGTCTATTTTGTAGCTGTAGCATCTGCGGGCTACCCCTTGCCCTCCCCCGGTTTTGTTGTTGTGCTGGTGGCTGAGCATGTGTCCACTACTTCTTTCATTTTATTGTTGACAACCGCCAGAGTGTACTGTACTCCGTGACCTGACCTTCTTTTCTAGTGAGTAGTTTTTTTCCTCGCTCGCTTGTTGTCAGGTGTTTTGACTCGTTCAGTAAATATTAGTATGTTCCCGAACATTCGATAACACTGTGGATAAGGATGTTTACGCCAGATTTGGCCTTGAGTGATGTAACCTGATGACGTATTGATGCGTGATTGGTTAGTTTGTGCGAGGGCAAAGGTAACGTTTATTTCGGGAATTTTCTGTAGGAATGTTTATATATATAGACCTGTGTGAGTGGTTGGTCGGTGAGTAAGTGAGTTTCCTTTTGTGTGGCGTAGATATTTAGTTTCGCTGGTGTCTTCCTAGTAATTTATTGTTCACTATACAGTTATTAAACTTTAGTATTATTTAATCTATCGTCGGATCTCGTGTTTATTTATTTTACAGCTGTAATAGTTTCGTTTTCTAAAGGGTTGTAGTTAGATCAACTAACTCCCCCCTACTATAACGTGCTAGAACAACCTCAGCTGTTACATATTGGGGGCTCGTCCGGGATCCGACCATATTCGAGCGGACCAGATCAAAATTACTAGATTTATTTACATAGTTTATTGTAGGAATATCATCGACAAGCTATCTACAACATGTCAGAGGCTATTGGAAGGCTTAGCCAGGAAGCAGACGCCTTGGAGCTCACTGGGAAGGAGAGACAGGATTACATCCGTGAAGGCCTAAGGGAGGAAAGAGAGAGAGAGAGGCAAGAGCGCATGGAGCAACTGAAGATGGAAAGAGAGAGGCAAGAGCGCATGGAGCAACTGAAGATAGAGGCTCGGGAGAAGGAGATGAACCACGAGCTGGAGATGGAGAGGATCCGCCATCAGGGTGGAGGCGAGTCGACGCAGGGGACCAGCGACCACGCCAGTTCTAAGAGACCCAAGCTACCTGCATTTCAGGACAAGAAGGACGATCTGGATAGCTGGTTGCTGCGGTGTGAGAGGTTTGCTGAGACAGCTGAATGGCCCAGATCCACCTGGACGACATCATTGTCTGCCCTGCTGACCGGGAGAGCTTTGGAGTGCTTCTGCAGACTACCGATCGACGAAGCCAAGGACTACGACAAGGTCAAGGAAGCGTTGCAGAAGAGGTACAACCTGTCAGAGGACGGATACAGACTCATGTTCAGACAAGGTAAGCCTGAAGATGGAGAAGATGTTGGAATGTTTTTGACCAGGATCAAGACCTATCTAGAGAGGTGGATAAAGCTGTCGAAGACGGAGGAGACCTACGAAGGAGTGAGAGATCTGTTCGTCAGAGAGCAATTCATGGATGCCTGCCCACCAGACCTTGCAACCCATGTGAGGGAGAGGAAACCAAAGACGCTACAGGACATCGCAGATTCAGCGGAGGCGTACCTGGTAGCGAGGAACCGGACGCTCAGCGGGAGCGCCAGACTGCAGAGCCGGCCAGTGCGACAGAGGCCCAACGGAGACAGAAGCCCACAGGTCTGCCATAGGTGCCAGAGGCCGGGACACAAGGCGACGGAGTGTCGTGCAAAGTTAAACGACAAAGGTGAGTTGAAATGTTACCTTTGTGGAAAGCCAGGCCACGTTCGGAGGATGTGTCCAGCCCAGAAGGATATGGGACGAGGCAAGCCGAACAAGGCGGCGGCGGCCGTAGTGATAGCGGCGGACGAGTCGTCGAGACAGGATGCGACGACGGCTGACACGAGCATCAACGTTCAAGCGGTAATGAAGGACGGGAAGCTACAGTTAGCGGTGCCTGTTACTTGCGGAGGATGCAGTGACGGAAGGACCGTGGAGAAACTGAAGTTACCAGTGATGAAGGGCTTGATTGGAAATCGAGCGGTAGATGTCCTAAGAGATACCGGCTGTGAAGGTGTAGTGGTGCGGAGAGCACTGGTGGACGACGGACAGCTCACCGGTGGGAAGAAACTTATCGCGAGGATCGATAACTCCTTGCTAGCGGCGGAGGAAGCCGTTATCGACGTGAAGACGCCTTACCTGACGGGCAAAGTGACGGCGCTGTGTCTCCCGGAGACCATCTGCGACCTAGTAGTCGGGAACGTGGACGGAGCGAAGGATCCGTACGACCCTGATACTGAGGTGATGGTAGGAGCGGTGACCACGAGGGCCCAGGAGAAGAGGAAGGACCGGTCTACGTCGCTGAAGGTGCCGAGGGCAGAACGGCACGCGGGGGTGGATAGAGAGGAACTTATCCGACTCCAAGAAGAAGACGAAGTCATTAGGAAGTTAGAGCAGAAGAAGATCCCAACTAATAGAGGCAATAAATCTGTTCATTTTGAGAAACATGGAGGAGTACTGTACCGGATCTACAAGGACCTGAGACAGGCGACGGTTATAAGGCAAGTGGTACTACCCGAGAAACTGGGAGAGTATGTACTGAGTGTTGCCCACGACTCGATCGTCGGAGGACACCTCGGCGTGAAGAAAACCAAAGACAGAGTCTTGAGCAATTTTTATTGGCCTGGAATTGAAGGTGACGTCGCGAAATACTGCCGCTCATGCGACATATGCCAGAGGACAGTGAACAAAGGAGCGACACCAAAGGTGCACCTGCAGAGTATGCCAGTAGTGGACGTACCATTTAGGCGAGTGGCCGTGGACTTAGTAGGACCTATCGACCCCCCAAGTGAAGGTGGACATCGGTATATCCTGGTGTACATAGACTACGCTACTTGTTACCCCGAAGCCACACCCTTGAAGAAGATCGACGCAGAAACGGTAGCAGAAGCCTTAGTGAACATCTACAGCCGTTTGGGTGTGCCCGAAGAGATCTTGTCCGACCAAGGGACCCAGTTTATGTCAGATGTCATGAAGGAAACGAATAGACTACTGGGAATTCGACAGTCGACCACTACAGTCTACCACCCTATGTGCAACGGGTTGGTGGAGCGATTCAACGGCACACTGAAGAAAACATTGAGACGACTGTGCTCAGAGCAACCCAAGCAGTGGCACAGATACATCAACCCGCTGCTCTTCGCATATCGTGAAGTTCCCCAAGAGTCGACCAAGTTTGCCCCATTCGAGTTGCTGTATGGGAGAACTGTGAGAGGACCAATGCACATCTTACGACAACTATGGACCAAGGACGTAGAGGAGCCGGAAACGAAGACCAGTTACCAGTACGTCATGGAACTACGTGAGAGGCTGGAGGACACATGGAAGTTAGCGACGGAAGAACTCTCCAAGGCTCAAGGTAGACAGAAGACCTACTACGACCGGAAGGCGCGAGAGAGGAAGTTCCGCCCCGAAGATGAAGTGTTGGTGCTACTGCCGACGAACACTAACAAGCTCCTAGTCCAATGGAAGGGACCATATAAGGTAGTCTCAGTTGTCGGTGTCAACGACTATAGAGTCAAGATGGGTGCAAAAGAAAAGACCTTGCACGCCAACCTCCTCAAGAGATACATTCCAAGGACGTCAAAAGCAGCAGCAGTGGCAATGGAACCGAGACCTATTGTGACCGAGATGTGTGGGATGGACAACAGTAGGAGAGATACCACGCCTGAACATGTCAATGCCATAAAGGACGGCGGCGGTGATAGTGCTGAGACTGTACTGGCAGAGGACGACATGATGGACAAGAGTCAACCCGTGGAGTCAGCTGGCATGACAATCATCGAGGACTGCGACCTGGAAGGCGACAACGGTGGAACGACGGAGGACCTTGCCGACCTAGGAAGCTGGGACCAGAATGAAGGCTACAGAGATGTCCAGTACGGAACGCAACTGACATCGGAACAACGTCAAGAACTCTGCGATGTGGTGAAGAATTACCAGCACGTCTTCACCAATCTCCCTGGATGCTGTCAGTTGGGTGAACATCGCATCGACCTTACGACAGAAGTACCAGTTCGTCAACGACCATACCCGGTGCCCTACGCTATGCGCGACTCATTGAAGGAGGAGCTTAGCACCATGGAACGGCTGGGCATCATTCGAAGGAGCTCATCAGCTTATGCTTCACCTATTGTTGTCGTCAAGAAGAAGGACGGATCCAACCGAGTCTGCATCGACTACAGGAGGTTAAACAAGATCACAGTATTCGACCCTCATCCGACAGCAGCGCCATCGGAAGTGTTTCAGAGTCTCTCGAGAGGAAAATTATTCTCTCGGATTGACCTGAGCAAGGGATACTGGCAAGTGAAAGTTCGAGAGCAAGACATTCCCAAGACGGCGTTCGTCACCATGGGCGAACACTATGAATTCATTCGGATGCCTTTTGGGATGATGAACTCAGGAGCCACACTGAACAGGATCGTAAAGCCATTGATCCGTGGAATGAACAATGTGACAGCATATGTGGACGACCTGCTGATTCATACAGAGACATTCGACGAGCATGTGAAGACTCTCAAGGACTTACTGCAGAGGATGGACCAAGCTGGATTAACTGCAAGACCATCGAAGTGTCTGATTGGAACGTCTGAAGTAGACTTTGTTGGACACTTAGTGGGAGAAGGTATGATTGGCCTGTTAGAAGAGAATGTATGTAAGGTACGAGACGCACCCAGACCCACCACTAAGAAGGAAGTGAAAGCATTCTTAGGATTAGTGGGATATTACCATGAATTTATTCCTAACTTTTCAGCGATTGCATCACCATTGTCTGATTTACTTAGAAAGGGTCAGCCCAATATATTTCATTGGGATGAAACGCAGGAGAAAGCGTACACCTCTTTGAAGAATGTCATTATCTCCAAACCCGTGTTATGTTTGCCAGATTTTTCAAAGAGTTTGTCATAGCAACTGATGCATCAGATCGCGGATTAGGCGCTAGTCTTATGCAGGAACACGAGGGAAAGTTGTACCCTGTGGCATATGCTAGTCGTAAGCTATTGCCTCGTGAGACAAAATATTCGGTCTCAGAGCGCGAATGTTTAGCTATTGTTTGGGCTGTAAAAAAGTTTACTTTGTATTTGTATGGAAAGGAGTTTGTGCTCCAAACTGACCATCGGTCATTAGAGTTTTTGAACTCTGCCAAGTTGGACAGTCCAAAGTTATTAGGATGGAGTTTATTTTTACAGTCTTATCGATTCAGGATTCACTACGTAAAAGGCAGAGAAAATGTCTGTGCCGATTTCCTGAGCAGGGTATTTTAAAGTAGTACACTATCAGTGAAATGCATTGTAACCCATGCTTTTGCCTACTAGATGAATTTCTAGGACGGCAGTATTGTACTGTAATTGGGGACATAGTTCATCTGTGATTGAATACTGAATTGATGGCTGATAGAGAGTCATGATGTGTTAGTCACATTTTGGTTTTATGCTATGTCATATTAGTTACCAATGGAACTTGGTGTAATTTTTGGAAAATGTAACCCAAATGGGGACTGCGAGCAAGCAGTGTTTGTGTTATATTGCATTGTTGTAACTTGTTTTGACCTAATATGATGAAGATAGACCCTGATCAGTGGACGGTATGTATTGGTATTTTTGCCATTGTACGTATGAGTTATACATTTTGGAGATAACCATGTTATGTATAACAAGTTATATGCTATGATTCGTGCACGAAGCATTGTGTAAACGATGGGCCATCGTTTCACCTTATATGATTTGTAATAATATCATTGACCCTTGTTTCACCACAGTGGTGGCGTTGTGTTATTTTGACTAGTAGGCTTACTGTTTACTATTGGGAAGCAATGACGGTATTGTATTAGTTATGGTATTAGTGATGCAAAGTACACTGCATTGTATTGTATTTGTGATGACATTCGGGAAGACACTGAAATTGTTATTAATTGTAATAGAATTAGCAAATACCTTTGTGAGATTGGGAGTGCTATAAGATTATTTCACGATAGTGCAGACGCTGTATAATGGTTTTGGAGTTGAAAGATATTCAACTTAAATTGGGGAGTTGTGTAGCATCTGCGGGCTACCTCTTGCCCTCCCCCGGTTTTGTTGTTGTGCTGGTGGCTGAGCATGTGTCCACTACTTCTTTCATTTTATTGTTGACAACCGCCAGAGTGTACTGTACTCCGTGACCTGACCTTCTTTTCTAGTGAGTAGTTTTTTTCCTCGCTCGCTTGTTGTCAGGTGTTTTGACTCGTTCAGTAAATATTAGTATGTTCCCGAACATTCGATAACACTGTGGATAAGGATGTTTACGCCAGATTTGGCCTTGAGTGATGTAACCTGATGATGTATTGATGCGTGATTGGTTAGTTTGTGCGAGGGCAAAGGTAACGTTTATTTCGGGAATTTTCTGTAGGAATGTTTATATATATAGACCTGTGTGAGTGGTTGGTCGGTGAGTAAGTGAGTTTCCTTTTGTGTGGCGTAGATATTTAGTTTCGCTGGTGTCTTCCTAGTAATTTATTGTTCACTATACAGTTATTAAACTTTAGTATTATTTAATCTATCGTCGGATCTCGTGTTTATTTATTTTACAGCTGTAATAGTTTCGTTTTCTAAAGGGTTGTAGTTAGATCAACTAACTCCCCCCTACTATAACGTGCTAGAACAACCTCAGCTGTTACAGTACCCCAGGTATATTCTGGACTAGGCCAGTTTATACCTCGGGGTATACTTTGGGCTAGGCCAAACTATATCCCACCAGTCCAGATCATACTCCCACATTCAGGCAAAATATTCAAGGATACAACATAAAGTTTTTAAAATTTTATTTCACCTGCACGTGACATACCCTTATTCACTATAACACATAACGGCGGTTTTTCAAATGCCGTGCCAAGTAATCCAGTGCCTTAAACTTAAACCATGAGCTACATGAAATGTTTACCTTTTTAGAAATAAGCTATTAAAGAATGTACTAACAAGAAATGTTGTTAACGCAACATGAGCCATCGAAAATTTGCCTTAACATACTGTAGATCTAATAACTTTATACAATGCACTACTGTTGTCTCAGTGGATTTACTCTGTTGGTTTTTACACAACTTTCTGTCCAGTTCCACTTGAATGGTTGAAACGATTTAATACATTTTTTACATATTGTTGATACACACACATTGCTGCTTATAGATTCTAGAATGATTTGTAGGCCATTTTTGCATTCCCTCTTATCTTTATATTATTCCAAGATGATGATGATGATGATACTGATATTGATATTTCTCTTTATTTTCAAGTTTAAATAAGATGATATGGTGTTCTTATTGTTATTACTGTGTAGTACTGGTTAGCATTCTGTAACGTTTCGAGAGGACCTAGACAGGTAGTTCATTATGTGAAAACATTTTAGTGTGTATTTAAGTTTTTAATTTCTGCTGGATGATGGAATGGCACCATCTGTCTATTGGGTTATTAAAATGTTGCTGCTGTTTTTTTTTTCTATGATGTGTGTTCTTTTCTGGCCTTTTTTCTCTGCATCATTGTAACTTTGTATGTAGATCTAATTGTTCTGACATA